>JAFMSR010000003.1:16081360-16424869 GCA_022818135.1 Saxidomus purpurata
TATAGTGAAAAAAACAACAAAAGCCCAAAATTCTGTTATTGGTCCTTTTATGGTATTGAAAAACGGCCAAATTCGGATGCGTAGTAATTCAAAAAATCCCCCCCCCCCCCCCCCCCCCCCCCCAACCCCCCCCCCCCCCCCGAACCCTGTTTAAGAGGAGTTGCGTTCACAATTCAATAAGCTTAGCAAGGCCATGATTCTGTTAATTTTGGTCGCAACAAAAATTCCTCCTTTCTAATTAGACTTAATTGTTCACCTGGAGTAAGCAAAACTGCCAACCAGTTTAAGAGGGGTTGGGTTCACAAAATTTATGGTAAACGATAAAATCAACAAAGAGCCATAATTTATTAAATTTGGCCGAGCAAATTCCTCCTCCCCTAAGTTCATCCTGGAAGTTTAATTGCCTCCGGTTTAGAGGGTTGCGTCAAAAAATTTCTACACGAACTATGTTCGACAAAGGGCCATCTGTAAGCAGCAAAATTCCTTTCTATACTACCATCTACACATTAGGTGCCCCGAAGTTTAAGCAAAATTGCCACGGAATGCGAGAATTGGACGGCATAATTCTTTTAAATTTGGTCCGCGAAACCCCTTTACTACCTACTTAGGTTTTAGCCCCGGAAGTTTAAGCAAAATCGCCATCGGTTAATTGCGTACAAGATTTGGGCGTAGTCGGAGAGGAATAATGGACTAATAGCGACAATGCACTCTTTCCCCTTCTTTGATATCTATATACGAATAGTTGCGGATAGCATGTTAGAATGTAAATTTACTTGTAGCTCTTATACATGTATATAATTACCAAGAAAGGTACCATACTGGCGACATTGGCAGTAAATTGTTTGAAAAAACATTTCTAACATTATCTTTTACCAAATGCTCATGCTGTAAATGTAGCACGGTATTTTCTTCTGAGTAATTAAAATACATATGTGACTTTAAAGCAATACTCTACTGTACAAGACTTAACTTATGTTGATTTTATATTATATAAATCAAGTACTGGTATTTGTTTCTTTGAAGTGTTCGGAAACCTAAAATCAATTTTACGGATTTATACAGATATTATTAATGACGGCCAGGTAAATAATGTCGCAAAAAAGTAAACAATACACGTACCCAATAGTATCATAGTGACATGACAGTTAATATAACTCCTGGAAAATGAACGGAAGGTCTAACGGACGCACAGACACACGGAAAAACGACAGACGTACGTTTACTACTATACCCGCTGTCGGGAGCATGTAGGCTCACAACCTACAATGTCTTTGCAAGTCAAATGCTCTAAGCTTACTGCAACAGCAGAGAATAAAAATTAAATTGTCAATAAATAACGAAAAAGAGCAGCTTTCTATAAATTTGCCCACAGTGACAACATAAATAAACCTTTGTTCAGCTTGATGTGGTGCACGCGTCATCTCAATAAACATTGGTATAAAGTTTGGTGACTATGTCAACTAGTTATGGTTCATGAAGTGTTTGAAATTACATTTTTATCAAAATAACTACATTTTTCATACACCAAAAGATTCAGACAAAGCAGAAGAGGCTTCCTGTAGTGAATGTTTGGTTTAGAAATGTTGTTTGTGCTTCATACAGCACATCCTTTGAGTACCTAGCGTCATAAAATATTTTTGAAAACATCAAACTTCTGTATCTAAAATATCGTTTTTCAAAAGGAATTATTATCAAGAGTGCAATATACAAATCCAGTTACTAGTAGTTGGTAAAAACAAAAATATTAGATCAATGCAAAATGCTAGCAATTTATTAATTCTATTTTTGACAGCTCTACTTTCACTTCCATTTCGGTTTTCACTTTCACTACTCTGCTTTATACAGATTAGGTCTCAAGTACAAAGCAAGTGTTGCACTGGAATCAAAACATTTATAAACCAAATATTGACTGTAGAAAACGTTAACTGCCTTTTCTGAACAATTTGGTATATGTATATGAAATCAGAGACTACATTTTTTGTATTTTGTTTTAATTATAAACTTTGAGTTAGCAAAAAAAATTCTGGCGTTTCTCAGGTCCGATATAAAATCTAAAACCAATGTACACAACTCATACCAATAAACATTTGTTTTTATGTTATGGCCCTAGGTCAATTAGTAAAGGAGCAGTGTGTGCCACAATAATTTAGGGACTTACGTACATACGTATGGACGGACAAAGACTAATCTGTACCCCCCCCCAAGAAGTGCGGACATAAATAGCAAAATATCTTACTTTTTCCCTTCATAGACGTCTAACGCTTTCCGTCTTGTAACCGTGTGAGTTCATGTTGCGAATTGACTTGACAATTTATAGAGTTTTGGGCATGAAAAGCACGTACTTCTCGTGCGTTATAAATTTGCATATATCGGCAATAACATTTACAGCGGCGTAGAAAGTAGCAAATTTTAATAGTTCAATATAATACGAAAATTTGAGCATATCCTCTTCTTTCATTCATTTATTTTCCTGGAAAATTATTGCTACAAATACAGTTTATGACTGAGAAAAACAAAATGTACAATTGAAAACAAAGCAGTTAGTCAGTTACCATTCTCGGAAGAGGTTTGCGTGGTGTTTATATAGACATAGACCTGCGAGGAGATTTGAAAACCTCGCTCGCTCGGTTCACAAATCCCCTCACAGGTCTATAAACACCATGCAGACCTCTTCCTCGAACAATAACTAATACATATCGCTCACCTGGCTACCGTTTGCTATAATACAAGGTCAACAATCCAATCATAGGAAGTTTCAGTTTTAAAGTGGGGTCATGATTTGAGTATCTGTACAGGTCCAATACACAATGCTACAATCTGAATATCTTAGCTGTGGTTTAAAACAAGATGTTTGAAGTTTTCCTAATATATGTTTATTAGTATGTAAAATCAAATAACCATGGGTGGGGTTAATTTTGACCCGGGGGTCATGATTTGAAAGTCTTGGTAGAAGTCTACTAGGCAATGATACATGCTAAATATCTTAGCTCTATGCCTAGTGGTTTCAGAGAAGATTTTCACTCAATAAGCATATGTAAAATCAAGTGAACCCGGGCGTTGTCAATTTTGACCCGGAAGTCTCGATTTGAAAGTACTGGTGAGTTCCACGACTGTAGGCAATGCTACATGCGAAATATCTAAACTCTATGCCTTGAAGCTTCAAAGACGATATTTTTTAAGTCTTTCATATTCGTTGCCATAACAACCAGTTCTCCATGGAATGGAATTCTTTAAACAGCTTTGATAGGGTTTCATTCAAAAACATCCCTGCCAAGTTTCTTCAACATTTTCCCAGTGGTTTCAGTGGAAATGTCAGACGGACAGACGGACGACCTACAACGCATTATTTACGACGAACGACGAGTGGCCCAAATAGCTCACCCTAGCACTTTTTGTCAGGTGAACGAAAACAATTAAGGCTGATGGATCGTTTTATGACAAAGTGAATAAAAATTTTCAAGAGGTGGAAAAAAAAAACCCCCCGGGGGGAGAAAAAAAAAAAAAAAAAGGGGGCCGGCGGGGGTGGGGGACCCCCCCCCCCCCCGGGGGACCCCCCCCAAAAAAAAAAAAAAAGAAGAAAAAACCCCCCCCCCCCCAAACCAAAAAAAAAAAAAAAAAAAAAAAAAAAAAAAAAAAAAAAAAAAAAAAAAAAAAAAAAAAAAAAAAACAACCCCCCAAAAAAAAAAAAAAAAAAAAAAAAAAAAAAAAAAAAAAAAAAAAAAAAAAAAAAAAAAAAAAAAAAAAAAAAAAAAAAAAAAAAAAAAAAAAAAAACCAAAAAAAAAAAAAAAAAAAAAAAAAAAACGGACAGTTTCTCTGAGATTTTCTGCATATATAAAATTCAAAATCGAGATTCTTTAGACATTACTTAAATTGTCAGATGATTAAATGACAAATAAAGTCACAACGCTGCCAAGTTTCACGAACATGCAGTAAAAACTAGAGCTATATTGGTTTTGCGCTGAGCACAAGACATTTTAATAAGCACGGGGCCTGTTCTTGCATAACAAGAATGCCAAACTGTCACAAATACGCCCGTCAGACAGGCATTAATCAGTATCTTGCAGTTCATTGGTCAATGACAATTCACCTGTTGGAACTATAGAGCAAATGAGGCTAATTTCATCATTTTCCGATAATTCAAGGGCCTTTATCCAAGAGTGCCTAGAGTGATTTTGCTGGTTATCTATCTTGGCCAAGACATTATAATGCCCACATTTATTTTCAGCAAGTTTTGGTATATAGAGCAGTCAAGGCAAATCTGGCCAATTTTGGAAAATTCAATGGCCATAATTCAGAAGTGCCTAAAGCCAATACATTTTGCCAACAAACATGCTCAGCAATTTTGGTGAAGACCACATGGAAATCGTTCAACTAAGACAGCGGACAACATTGTGGATGTCATCCGTCCACCCACCGCAGGTATTTCCCATATGTCCCTTCGGGCGTATAAGAATTGCAACTGTACACAAGCAAGAAATCATTGAAAAACATTTTGACCAATTTTCATGACTTGGTTGTAAATGTGGCCTCTATGGCATACACAATTTTTGTATGATTTGACCTAGTTTTTAACCAAAGATAACCAATTTTATCAAGACAGCCATTCTAACTAAATTTCATGAAGTTCCAGTAAACAAGAGGGCCATGATGGCCCTATATCGCTCACTTGACTACCATTGGCTATAAAAAAGGGGTCATGATTCTAACATAATTCGTAGAGGTCTACTACACAATGCTAAGTAACATTTCAAATATCTATTATCTGCCTGCCGGTCTTGTGTTTTCCCTATATATGCCTATGTCAAATCAAGTGACTCCCCCCCTCCCGAAGAGGTTATTTTGACTAGGGGGTCATGATTTGAACAATCATGGTAGAGGTCCACTAGACAATGCTACATGCTTAATATCTAAGCTCTAGACCTTGTGGTTACAGAGCAGAAGATTTTTAAAGTTTTTCCTATATAAGCCTATGTAAAACTAAGTGACCCCCTGGGTGGGGTCAATTTTGACCCGGGGCTCATAATTTGAACAATCTTGGTACAGGTCCACTAGACAATGCCACATGCTAAATATCTAAGCTCTAGGCCTTGTGGTTTCAGAGAAGAAGATTTTTAAAGCTTTTTCTATTTGTTGCCATAGCAGTTCTCCATCGAATATAATTCTTTGAACAACTTTGATAAGAGCTTTATGCAAGGAACATCCCTGCAAACTTTCATCAACATTGGCCTAGTGGTTACAGAGATATCGTTTGAAAGAAATGGTAGACCCCAGACCCCAGACAGAGAGTGATCCCAATAGCTCACTCTGGCACGTTGTGCCAGGTGAGCTAAAAATGCAGACTCCATTGTATACATAGGGTTTTTCTTTTAATTGAACAGGTGGCCAATATTTTGCCTCAAGCGAACCATATTCAAAGTCGACCTATATTTCATCAAGGCAGTTTTTCTGACCAAGTTTCATGAAGATCCAGTGAGAAATGCTGACTCTTTTGCATACACAAGCTCAAGTGTGGACAATCCACAGACTACAGACATCCAGGTGAGCTAAAAATGATAAAGGGACATAATACAATCATAGTCCTAGATAGTTATGAACATAGTTATGAATCTTGGACAGTGCACTTCCTTTCAATATCCTTTCATCGTACTAATTATTGAGTAAATCTAATGAACGAGTTTTGACCTATATCCCCTACAAGCATAATTTTACACCATATAGGGAGATCATACAAAAGGAGACAATGTGGAGTTATTAGACACTGCACTTCCTCTAAATATCTTATGTCTAACATCAAGTTAATCTGGTTCATGCTTTTGGCATTATACATCAGACAAGCATACTAGGTAACTATACAAGAGGGCCATATATCTCTCACCTGGCTACCATTGGCTATAGTACAAGGTCAAAAAGCAAATTCAGTAAATCTATATCCCCCCACTAAATGTAACAAATAACTGAAAAAGAAACAACTGGAAAGTGTATTGGTCTGTCTGTTACAAGAAAAAGAAATTTTTTAGTAAGTTACAGTCACAAAGAACTTAATTGTTGTTGGTTCAATTAAATCCCTAATACTAGTTTCAGGCAACAAGAATTGTTAAGTTTCTACATAGAATAATTATGTAAGAAAAGTAATACATTTCATTGAGGGTCTCATTTCTAAGAAAGGTCAAGTTTCTAAACTTTCCATTGTTAAAGAATAAAAATCAATTTTGACCCAGGGGTCATAATTTGAACAGTCTTCGTAGAGGTCCACTAGACAATGCCACATGCTTAATATCTAAGCTCTGGGCCTTGTGGTTTCAGAGTAGAAGATATTTAAATTTTTTCCTATGTAAGCCTATGCCTATGTTAAACAAAATTAATCAAACCCCATGCCGGGTCAAATTTGACCTGGGGGTCACAATTTGAACAATCTTCATAGAGGTCCACTAGACAATGCCACATACTAATTATCTAAGCTCTAGGCCTTGTGGTTTCAAAAAAGAAGATTTTTTAAGTTTTTCCTATTTGTTGCCATAGCAACCAGTTCTGCATAGAATTCTTTGAACAACTTTGATAGAGCTTCATGCATGGAACATCCCTGCAAAGTTTCATCAACATTAGCCCAGTTCTTTAAGAGGAGATGTCGTTTGAAGGAAATTGTGGACGGACAGATGTAGTACGATGGACCTTGGATGGTGAGTGATCCTAATAACTCACTCTGGCACTTTGTGCCAGGTCAGCTAAAAAGCTAGAGGGCACTGTGAGCATTACCCATTGACCCCAAAATTCCCTGGTTATCTAATTTGGCTAAGATACCATGCCCACCAACATTTTTATCAAGTTTGGTAAAGATCAGATGAAAACTGTTCAACTTAAAGTGCTAACAATGCTTGTGAACATCACTGCTGCAGGTGTTCTAATAATACATCCCGTCTATGGAATGGCGTATATAAACAAAGGTCCTCTGAGACATCGACCTACTATCCCCAAAATCATTACAGGTCATCTACTGACCATGTTCAATGGAACTGGCAAGCAAAAACTTGTCCAAAAGAAAAACATTACCAACCACAAATGGGACTTATAGAACTACGATACATCAAAAACTCAATTTCAAAACATTTTACTTTACAAACAATGATTATGATGAAACTAGACATATAAAATCAGCATGTACAAGTGCATGTGTATTTACATAATGACATATCAACATGTGGCCAGCACAAGCTTCACTCTTAATATTCATTTGAAACAGACATATCCTTAACGTAATTCAAATATGCTTCTCCTGTAAGTAACAATATCTTATATCATTATCAAACTTAGGAAATAACTGGAGAAAGCTCACTTTCAAACAGATCTTTTTTTCAAATATTGCATGTAAAGCATGTCTCTCAATTCACAACAATCACGTCCCTTCTTTATTCCTATCACTGCATTTCGTATTTCTTCAAGGTTTCTGCATTTGTCCCAACAACAAGAGAATGTCACGTTTCATTCTGTAATTATAAGTTCATCTATTCCCCAGTCTTCGTAACTACCATCAGGTAAGTAACGTCTGATAATCATTGGAATCTTCCTGGCCCTGAAAGAAAAACATTCTTTTGTAACTTTTATATCTATGTTTTCTTCAGCAACATTTTGGATTTTATACTGCGGCTGAAGGTTGAATACGAGATGAATACTTTGTCATTCAACTCATTTCTTTATTTGGTCATAAAATGTCGGACCACATATCTGGATTTTCCATGGGAGGAGACAGAGAAAGTTGCAAAAACTTGGAAATGTTTACAAGTATTCGGCTATGCGATTAACATGAAACTAAAAAGCATGACATCATCCACTTGAGACAGACTTCTGAGAAAAACTTGACAACTGACAAGAAGTTTACATACTTTCTTCAAAGTGACACCTCAAATTCTTAACACCTTGCATGTTAAGTCACTTAAGTGTATCAACGAGTTTTACCGTGAACTTTTCCTGGAGTTAGCAAGTTTCATACCACTTTCCTCAGCAAGAACAAATAGTAACAAGAGCTGTCAGTAGGACAGCGCGCTCGACTTTTTTAGTGCTTGCCAATAAAACAAAACTTTGACAGTTAAGGGCACACAAGAATTTAACTAGGAATTTCTAAGTACAAATCAAGATACATTTTCACAGAGTTATCTTCTCTTGCTTACAGATAGGTCTCATGATGGTACATAAGTACTCCAACTTTCAAAGTAATATCTCAAATGGTTAAGTCAACAAGTGGACAAGAATGAAAATTTTAACTAAGTTTCTAAGTAAAAAAGGGCCATAATTCATATAAAATCCTTCACAAATTACCTTCTCCTGCCCGTGTTTTGGGATCATGATGGTAAACAAGTAATATAACTTTCAAAGTAATATCTGGAACGGTTTAGTCAAAAAGTGGACTGGTACGAAAAACTTAACCCAGATTCTAAGTCGATAAAGGGCCTTAATTTTTAAAACAAATCCCTGACAGAGTTACCTTCTCTTGCTTACAGATGGGGTAATGATGTAAACAAGCATTCAAAGATTCAAAGCAATATCTCAAAGGGTTAAGGCAATAAGTGGATTTTACCCATATTCAATGTATTTTCTAAGTAAAAAAGGGGCATAATTCTGTTCAAAACCTTGACAGAGTTATGTACTCTTGTCTGTTGATGTAGGTCATGATGGTAAACAAGTATGGTAAGTTTCAAAGCAATACCTCCAATGGTTTGGAAATAAAGTGAGGTGGTACGAAAAACTTAACCAAGCTCAATACACTTTCTAAGTCAAAAAAGGGCCATAATTCTGTCAAAAACCATGACAGAGTTATGTACTCTTGTCTGTAGATGGAGGTTATGATGGTAAACAAGTATGGTAAGTTTCAAAGCCATACCTCTAATACTTTTGAAATAAAGTGGGGTGGTACGAAAAACTTAACCAAGGTGTGACGCCAACGCCGACGCCGACGCCGGGGCGAGTAGGATAGCTCCCCTTTTCATAGAAAAGTCGAGCTAAAAAATTGTTTATTCTCACAAATTCCATACGATAGTACGGCCCAAGGCCCCTTTCCTCCAACAACGAGAGCAATGAACTAATAATTAATGCTTCGAGGCAGTCTGAAAGACAGCTATATCCCCCACTATATAAATGAATGTCAAGTGGATAACCTCTGATCCCTAAAGGTGACCTTCACCTTAAGTCAGATAAATTGGAGCACCAATTCTTCCAATTATGAACATGTGACCCAAGTTTCAAGAAAATCCTTAAGGGGTCAAGGAGCTATGATGGGGTCACGAAAAAAACAACTGACCCCTAAGTGTGACCTTAACCTTCACCGATGGGTTTAGTTTGGTTTATACTAATTTCTTTTAGCTTGATTGTGAAGAAATCTTGTAGCTTATCGATTTTGCAATAGACACAAAAAACCAATGACCCCCAAAAAGTGTGGGCTTGACCTTGCATGGGTGGGGTTGAGACATTGGTTCTGCAAGTTGTCTTGACGAGATGAACATTTGACCAAAGCTATATGAAAATACTTCAAGGAGCTTAGAAGTTATAACGAAGATTTTGAATGTTACAGACGGTCTCGGACCATTTTTATATACCCCTCCCGCTTTGTGGCGGGGGAGAATACATGGTACACAGCTACACATGTATCTAAAAATATGACAAGATGTAAATGTGTGCTTTACAAAAAGTGCACTTACTTCAATTCTTTCATTGCAATCATCAAGGGGTCTGTCTCTCCTTCTAACTCTACCATCACTGGGGCACACATCCTGAAAAGCATCATTTCATTTTTTTTCTAAATTATATATTTTTGTACATCAATCTTGTACATGACAGTGTTTAATACGTATAATATTTGTAACCTCATTCTTTAAATATATATATATCAATCTCCCTACGGACTCCACTCATAATTAGGTGAGTTTCATTACTGGTACCCATTCACAGAAGGGATCAATGAGGAAGTAGTAGCAGTACCGGTGTTTCACAAAAGAACACATCTGAAACTAGATGGGTGTTCAGTAGAACACTTGTGTCGCCCTCTTAGGCTTTGTCAGAATAACCAATAATTTTGTGACAAAATCTAAGTACAAAAAGGGGCATAACTCTGTCAAATATGACCATGACCTACAAAATTTGGTGACATCATGACCCTTTTGTCATAAGCAATAAAATTGTAAAGTCTGATGAAGAAATCTTAAGAAATGGCAAAGTTATAGCCAACGTTGAGTTTGTGCGACGGACGGACGGACAAAGCGATCCCTATGTATCGCCTTTTCTCCGAAAGAGCGACACAATAACCTGACTGGGTCTCAAACTTGAGTATTCTGGATTGTTTGGCAAACACTCAGTGGGATTTGCTGAAAAGCTCGAACTTATAACCCTAAACCCAAACTAGGGAGAGGTTAAGTTGTTTCACTGAAAATTTCTCAAAAATTATAGCTATAATGCAAATATAGGGTAAAGGAGTTATCTGACAGCCTGCAATTACATGTCAGTGATGTTTAACACTCGATTACAATGTATATACATGATAGAGGAATGTCTACCCATTACTAAAAACATAGTATCATAGACTGAACCCAAAGCAAATAATAAAGTGTAAATTAAATGTGTAAACAATCAAAACATTTAAAAGTGTTTTTTTCATGAAAGTTTGTATGTGTTTATAGTGTGTATACGGATCCATTTTGTGAATGTGTGTATGTAACGACGATGTTTACAAAATTCTGTAATATGACTGGCATCGACTGCCCTAGTTCTGCGAGTTTATAAATACGGGATAAAACTTACGCAATTTGTAATGCCCGTGTACCTAAAACCCTTGCACGTTCATATTTGGTCATGTATGGTGTAGTAATTCTTCTAGTAGGCACACTTGGCTGAGCTGTGTCAGCAGCTGCCAGCAACTCCATCTGCCCATCACCCTAGAAACAAACCAGGAACATAATGAATTTACACATAACAATGGACCTGTCTACCTGTTTTGTCAATCTTTCATCTGTAATGATACATGTACTTTTCATATGTAAAGATGGCTCCTCGATCCTTCAATTAGACCAAACAAAAAGGTTGTGTGTTTCCGGCGTCTTTCCCAAAATTGATCCTTTTTATCATTTTCTCATAAAAAAGTTTTAGGTTGGAAGTGAAGAGTTAAGGTTGGCCTTGCGATGAAAACACACATTTGTATTTGGCCTTAAAGGAACTGAAAAACTGCATCAATTTATTTATATTTTATTGGTTGCTTTAAGTTCAGAGTACGGCTGTCATATTCACACGTGTAAATGGAGATGTTTCAAATACATGATTACAAAATTCTGTAATATGACTCGCATTGAATGTCCTAGTTCTGCGAGTTTATAAAGCTGAAACATATGGAGATAACTCTGGAAAAATGCTACAGTTTTCTCGCTTCTAAATAAAATTCCAATACATCTATGGTAGCTACAGAGTCTTGTGACCTAACAACAAAGTTAATGTCCCCTGTAATATCTTTTCCGTGAATCTTCTTTTGAAGGACTCTTCTCTACTTGAAGACAGAAAACTCTGACAATAGTACGCCCCTGAATGCTTTCTTACCTCTTGTGATTGTATATGTTCATCTAATGGTTCATCATCATCTGCCTCATCCAAATCATCATCGAAACTGAAAAATACACCTCAATGATGTAAAACTGTTACACATTCTCATGGTATTTGTAGAGTATATACGGTAAAACAGGTGGTACAGATATGGAGCCAAAACTATATGTATTAATATATATGTATGTTATATATCTTGGAATTGGTGAGTTTATGCTTGTAGTGAATAAATGTATAAACTTCAAGGTGTTCTATGAATAACACTACAGTATTGTATGCATGTGTAGGAAGAACATTTCATTAATAAACATTTTTGCACAGTAAAACAGCAAATAAAAACATACTAAATGCAAGTAACAATGCATTTAGTTTCCTTAATTTCTAGAATTAATGGTCAATTTCAATAACAGATGTCTTGGATATGACAGCATTGAACATGATTGGATAATTACTGTATCTACTGACATGCCTTATTTCTGTCAACTAAAGCTCTATATTTTCAAATTAATAATTATCCGGTATTTTGAGGCATGTCAGTAATGACATTATAAAATGTCTTTAATGTGATTGGCGAGTTAACCTAGAACATCTAAAGAAATGGTTTTAAAAAACTAGAAATAATTCTTGGCTGCGTACAAGATAAATGTGTACTGATAAATTATTTATATTCGGGGAAAGGTGATTCCTCCATTTTCAGGGGTGCATAGAGTGACCGAAAAGGGCTGAATTAGACCAAAAGAGACCGAAAAACAGTTTATGTTTACAGAAAACAACTTTTTTTCAAAAGATAATGTACGATTCATAACTTAAGTATTAAATAAATGAAGGAATTTGTATGTAGTGAATAATTTTTTATAAGTTCCCGAGCCGCATCCATTACAAAATCTGGAGTGCTAATTCAGAAAGTTTTCGGACTGCAATATTTGTTTTTCGATCTTTTCACTTGATTTGTAATACAATATTTACAAATTTCTTCATTTAAACTGCAAGTTATATATACTGTACTCTTTAAAAAAAAAAGTTGTGTTCGGTCTTCATAAACTGTTTTTCGGTCATTCTATGCACCACATTTTCAGTGCTGGTCTCTATGCATCTCAATCTTAAAATGTAAAAAATCCAAGAGCAAAATTGAAAAAGACAACTACATACCATTAGCTTATGATCAGACTCAAATTGAATGTAATAGTTTAATACCCCTAAGGCGATATGTTGTTAAAAGCTGTTTGTTTTGTTCGAAATTAATCTTAACTTGTATATGCGTCTAAAAAGACCAAATTTTCTACCTATATATCTATCAATCTGCCAGTTTACAGGGACACGATATTTTCACCTTTTACCGAATGAAGAAATGGACGTGATAAAATAATCTGATTGGTAAACTGGTCAGTGGGACGTCACTGCAAAGCCGAGAAAATGCAAATTGTCAAAGAAAAGCGGAAATACATGAATAACAGAAAAAATTACCCCACCCACCATGTCCACTTACTGATCATCATAATCTCATTTAATCTGTGAAAGATTTCTGATATCTGAACATATTATTCACACAAAATAGCTGGAATACATACTTATCCATGTCATGATCGTCATCTGCCATCTTTTATTTGTTTTGCCTGTGCGAAATAAATGATTTTAGCGAATTTAGTAGTAAGCGTGTACTTTCGTATTTCACCACTTGCGTATAACGTCATGCATTTTGCGGCCGGTGCTATTTCCTATCTAGTATCCGGAAAATCCGGATTACCAATGGACCCTTGAAATTCTCCGCAGCGGTTACTTCCCCTTACAATATATACGGCCTCAGACCACAGTTATTTTTACTATATGTTCTATATAAACATTATGCCAGCTGGCAATTTCTCTGACATTCCGATCAAATAAAACTAACCTGTTCTGAATAATATCATCCAAGTGCAACATTTTAAGCTCAAGTAAACTATTCTCGGCTTCGCCGTGACGTCATATTGACCAGTTGACCAATCGGATTATTAGGTCGCGTTCATTTCTTCATTCGGTAAAAGGTGAAAACTCGCTCTTAACCGTTGACTCATATGCAAGTTTAAATTTATTTTAAACGAAACAAAAAGCTTTTATCAACATATAATTATTATAAAATCAAGCTGATAATTTCATTGTAATGGAAGATCGTCGTCTTCTTTCATTTCTTATCTTGGTTATTGTATTATTCAAAGTTAAAGATGCATAGAGACCAGCGATGACAGCCGAGGAATCACCTTTCCCGAATGTAAATAATTAATCAGTACCCGGATGTGCGAAGCCGAGAATAGGTTGACCGGCAATTTTTTTCACCATTTCAGGTCAAAGTTCATGAGTATGAATAATTTCTGAAAATGGTCGGAACCATGCAAAATCACTACTGTAAACAAGCAGTCAAGTAATATTTCTGACATAAAAACTTCAATAAAATTGTCATTTTCATGCTATTTAAGGTCTTCTCTGCCAATAAATGCCCTTTATCCTATATATTTCATTCAAAAAATTTAAAATATCCAGCATCAAACACAAGCACTATTTTACCTATAACTGCTTCCTTATTGTGGTCAACCAAGGGCAAATAACTGTGGTCTGATGCCATACAGTAGTTATTTTTACTATATGTTCTATATAAACATTATGCCATGTGGCAATTTTGTTGACATTCCAAACCCAAAAATCTAACCTGTTCTGAATAGAATCATCCAACAGAAAAAGTTCCAGCAGCAGAAAACTAGGGGTTGACCGGCTTTATTTTTCACTATTTGGGGTTTGATTTGAAGTAAATTTTAGAAAGGTCCCTCCATGAAAGCATTTATATTAGCATGTATTCTTGGATGAGACCTCACTATTTGAGGTCAAAGCAGGAACCCTGATACTTTGTTATCAATAAAAACTTTCTTATTGCCTCAAATCGGAAAGATTGTCCGTTTTGCGCAATAATATTAACGGAGTGTGAAACGACACAAAATCTCGCAAAATTCGTGGCCGTCCGAACGGGAAGCGGCCGTCTTGAATTGAGAAATAGAAGCGGCAGAAAGCGTAAAACAAAGCTATAATACTCAACAAATGTTGACAATGAAATACTAGATATGGTGATGGCATTTTATTATTGTTTCATTCTATTTACTGTAAAATATTTTACCACCGTTTGTTAAATGTTAAATCTGTATTTCAAGAACGTTTGCTCAAAAATGGCGATGGATTCGAAAAGGGCTTTGAAATGACCAGTCGCATTTCGCAATATGTTTTGACTTTGTATCAAGTCGTGTGCTGAAAAATATAATTTCAAACTAAAGACAAGTAATGTTTCTAGTATTTGAAACACTTCAAAGTGCTTGAAATTGGCGTATTTTGTTGTCATGTGTACGGAAAAAAATGCAAATTATCTTTCAAAATGACGACCACGGACGGCAATGAAAATCGATAATGGATTAGCGTATCAGTAGCCGTTTTCAATCCCGATAGTATATATTCGTCCCAGGCCGAACAAAGATATCGCGCCATCTTTTTTATCATAACAAAGGCGATCATTATCATTCTAATTAATCATTTGATAGTTCCAAGTGATATTTTATGATACTCAGAGACTATCAATGATAAAGCAAGTGCACTATGGCTGACAATATGAGTGTTTCGACGCCGGATACTGGTGTTAAAAGAGGAATTAGCTAGACCTTTAGTCCATCTTAAGTCCCCGAACAGGATCATTGTAGGGGCTCCACCGCCCTCAAGGTTGAAAGAATCAACTACACCGGGAACCCAAGCTCAGACCCAGGTATTAAACACAGATCCAAATTTTGAAATGCCTGCAACAACCCTTAGTAAAGCAGCTATTTGTAGACGTAATGCAGGCCCTGTGTAGCAATCGTAGTGTTGTCTTTCAAAACATGGAAAAAAACCATGAACGATAAAATGGACCAGCAAACTAAGTCACTCTCAGATTTGAATTCCAAAGTAGCCTCACAAAACAATGAAATTAAAAAGTTAAAAACCGAAAACAGTAAACTTAAAGTGTTTCTCGAAAAGACTGAAAGTCAGCAAAAATATTTGGAATCCAGAATATACGATCTCGAACAGTAAAGTCGGAGAACCTCTCTACACTTTCACAATGTAACCAAGCTACGAGGATATTATTATTGATATATGTAAAAACAAAATGATGGTTGATCCTCCAATCAAGTTTACAGATATCGAACGTGTTCATCCCATGGGGTTACAAGGACCAGGCCAGCTACAGCTTCTTTGTCAGTTCAAGAAGAGGAAGCTCAAATACATTTGATATATTTAGCCACAAAAAAAATTAAACTCATACATCAGAATTATTCAAAGTGTTTGTAACAGAGGATCTTACCAAGAAACGTCAAAGGGTTGTCAAACATTTAAAAGAAACAAGGAAAACCAGTAATATCCAAGCCCACTGGACCAGTGACGTTCGCATATTTTACAAACAAAACAACAAGGTGACACAGGTTAGAAACATAAACACTTTGCAAGAATTAATTCCTCACTCAAATGAAAACTTATCTCATACTCAGTCGTGTGATGGAAACGTGCACAACTCCGACTCTTGGAATCAATGTGGCACTGATTGGATAAGTGCAAAAGTTGACCTAATCAGTATTTAAATTGAACAATATACGTAACTGACAGAACTAATTGTGTTGATGTCATACACAAAGAATACAAAAGTGAATAATCTCTTACCTGTGATAACACGCAAATGCTGTTCTATCATATGTAATATAATATAGTCAATTCATTTTCATACTAGATGAGTGTTCAGTAGAACACTTGTGTCGCCCTCTTACCCTTTGTCAGAATAGCCAATGATTTAATGACAAAATCTAAGTACAAAAAGAAACATAACTCCGTCAAAAATGACCTTGACCTACAAAATTTTACGGCATCATGACGCTTATGTCATAAGCAATACAATTCCAACATTGAGTTTTCGTGACAAAATCTAAGTACAAAAAGGGGCATAATTCTGTCAAATATGGCCTTGACCTACACAATTTGGCGGTATCATGACCCTTTTTTCATAAGCAATACAATTGTAAAGTTTGATGAAGAAATCTTAGTACAAAAAGGGGCATAACTCTGTCAAATATGACCTTGACCTACACAATTTGGTGGCATCACAACCTTTTTGACATAAGCAATACAATTTGAAAATTTGATAAAGAAATCTTAAGAAATGGCAAAATTATAGCAAAAATCTAAGTATAAAAAGGGGCATAACTCTGTCAAATATGACCTTGACCTATAAAATCTGGCGGCATCACGACCTTTATGTCATAAGCAATACAATTTGCAAGTTTGATGAAGAAATCTTAAGAAATGGCAAAGTTATAGCCAACGTTAAGTTTTCGTGACAAAATCTAAGTACAAAAAGGGGCATAACTCTGTCAAATATGACCTTGACCTACACAATTTGGCGGTATCATGACCCTTTTGTCATAAGCAATACAACTGTAAAGTCTGATGAAGAAATCTTTAAAAATGGCAAAGTTATAGCCAACGTCAAGTTTGTGTGATGGATGGACGGACCGACGGACGGATACAGCGATATCTATGTATCGTCTTTTCTCCGAAAGAGCGACACAAAAACCTCTCTCTTAAGATATTATAATCCAAAAACAGTAAGCCGTCAGTTTATTATTAAATGAATATTTTTTGCACAATTGTAATATTCCAATTCATACACACTTGATCTAGGATATCATCCAACAAAGCAAATAAATCATGTTTGTTTAACTTTGTCCACATTGCGCGATCAGTATAAAGGTAGTGTTAAAATCCATGATAGCAACATCCGCATGGCTTCGCTTTATTAAGATGCTAAGCCATGAATAAAACTCATCAGTTGGGTTTCGCATGGCCACTGGAATAGCTGTCTACCAAATTAACCCAAGTGAAGCTAAGATATTACTAACCACAATACACTGTATGTTCTAAAAACTTGAAAGCAATATATGTACTAGTTAAAGATACAAGCTCGAAATTTTTCATCTTAATTTTTTAATATTAAAAGCGTTACATATGCATTAGGCTACTTAATTATTTAGTCACTGTTTGCGAGTTTTGGTTTAAAGTAAGATATCTAAGTGATCAATATAAACTAATAAAAATAAACCTACATAAATAACTTAATATGAAATCATTTTGTTAATCATGGTGCTCTGTAATGCAAGTCAATCAAATCAAATTTACCAGTGACAACCTAGGTAAATAGCAAACGATACAAAGAATCCCGTTCCAGTCAGTAAATAGGCGTGCACGATTCAAAACAGTGAGTGCGGTATGTCAAATTTGCACGTGAATTTTGTGATTACAGTTCTCATTCCTAGAATCGGTGTATGGAAGTCAACACTTCAAACAAACGGGTCGTGGATGACAGGTAAGATTTTTTTCTTTCAACATTTCCTCTTTTTCTACAAAAAAGAGTTGATTTTGATATTACTTTGCAATCGGTTCAAGTCGAAAATGCTTACAGTTATAGACAGTCAATGTCTATTATGTGGGGTTAGCACATGAATGTTGTATCTCATATACCTCCCGTATTCAGTCTCGAGCGACATTCCTTCTCGAGCACTTCCGAAATTCGCGGGCCTTCCAATAATACGCTTTTTTAAGAAGGAAATAATTACCTACGCAATTGGGTACATTCCGACAAAACCAAACTATCTAGTATGTAGTATGAATAAATTTTAATGTTTGAATAAACAGTCATCTTTTGATATTTTAATTGCAACTTTCATCCTCAATTATGAAATAAGTTTGAAAATCATTGAACAAACTACTAAATTTAGCTGAGTACTAAGTATATTTCAGGGCACAATCGTAAGTGGAAATTCTCGCGCGCAAAACAAGACTATGGAAACCCAAGGGCTAGGAAATCTTATTTTCATTTTGTAGGCTTTGAAATACAAATTTTTTTCATAAAATGAAAATCTCCATCACAAAATTTACTTTCATTCCAGCCTTTTATATTCATCAATGGTTGTCTGGCCTGAATAATGTTCTGCTATCACTTTCAATATACTTTATAATGATAAATGCAAGACAAAGGAGCCGGATGGGTCAACGTTTTATACCTTGTGTGCATCTTAATTTGGGTTGTCTTTATTAATTATGTTTAGAAAAAAATTTCGTAGTTGGATTTGTATGAATCTCATCTGTTGTTAGAACCTTCTGCTTCAATACCATGCTTTTTACGAAAGTCCACCAAATGCGCAAAAATTTCTTTTTTCACAAGCGATGAGAACGCAATAACTTTCGTTTGCAGGAAATGAACCGCCATATTGGAACTGAATTCTTTACATTTTAAACTGTTTTCTAGATTTTTTGTATATTTTGCACAACATGTTAACCATTTCAAGGCATGAAGAAAATAATTTTTAATATCGCTTGATTAGTTACGAACGTTGGCGCTTAAGGGCTAATTGCCCCAGCCTACGATAAAGAATAAATGCGCTTACCCCATAATTAATTCATTGTTTTATTTTTACAATTATTTATTTTAGTTTTTATATATTAGCTGCGATCATTTCCATCGAAGGGGGCATTCGTGTGACCATCCGTTCATCTGTCACTCCGTCCGCATACATATCAGCGTAAATAATTATGTATATTGTGAGAACAGATTAGTTTTGTAGAACCTTATGTTTCAGACATCTGAGATAAATACATGATGAGTAAATCGCAACCTCCACCAGCTGAAGTTTACGCCCCACCCCCGCCAAATTACCAGCCGCATGGGTACCCGCCACCACACGAGTACCCGCCACATAATTACCACCATCCGGGACACCCATCACATCCTGTCATTAATCAGGTAATAATGGACATCCTGTTGAGTTTGATTGTTTATACATGTACATGTACATAAATTATAATTAAATTAAGAAATAATAAATGTTTCACTGTGTCAATCGTGGAATTAAATACAGTAAAGATGTTCGGATGCGTGCGAATAAAGTACCGAGTGCGAAGCACGAGTGATTTAACTTTTTGCAACTGAATGACTGACTGTAATTAATTGTTGAATAAAATACAGTGTATTTTATTCAACAATTAATTACTGGGAGCCATTGATTCTTTCGACTTCTCGAAACCTAACCCAAATTTTACAGAACGCGTAGCATTATTGTAACTTTGACACGAAATGCGATTGGACGTTTCTGTTTGCATACGTCATTTGCGTAATTCGTCATTTGCGTCATACGTCATTTATGTCATACACCCTTGCGTCATTTACAGAAATTTGCCCTTAGAGAAACGTGCTATATTTTACCGTAAAATGAAATACAACTTGTTCTCTACATGTCACTCGTGTTAGAATATGGGTTATACGTTGGGGTCACAAATCGCGTCACGCCGGCCTCGCGTATGTAATGTCGCATATTTTCAGTATCTATAAAATTAGGTAGGAGTGAGCTATTGTACCGAAACATGGTATATAGCTCATATGAAAGGGAAGGCTTGAAATGCATATGAAGTTACTAGGGTCGCGGTCAATGTCAATGTTAATCAAAATTCAAATGGAAGTGAGGTACCCCAATAATTGAAGAACTACTAATTTCTGTCAAAGTTAGTTGGTGACTTCAGTTTAAGTTCTAGTTTTGTGTGTTATCCTCATACAATACACTGTATACCCCAAAGTATAGAAGGGAATATTTCAAAACTTTATACAGTGATAGAGCGCAATGAGAGGAATTGCAGTGTACAAGAACCATAACTCTACACTTTCAAATTTTTAATTCCCCCCTTGGTTACATTTTCTTGTTTGCATCATAACTCTTAAAGTGCTGCTTGAAATGTGTTCATAGTGCACACATTGAGAGAGTACATTAATGGGAAATGCACTGACCAAAAAAATCCCCCAAAAAACACAATTTCACCTTACCTAATTTCTTAATTATCCCCTTTTGTTACATTTTTCTTATTTTTAGTTCATGTTTAGGTCGTCTGATTTTGGAAAAAAACGACGAGCTATTGATCGTCGTCGGAGGAGGAGGAGGAGGCGTTGGTGAAGTTTTGCGTCTAGGTCACTTACATGGAAACTATCGAAGCTATCACTTTGAAACTTGGAAAACTTGTTCATCTAATACCCTTCTTTACATTGTATCCTAAAGATGCTGAGCCTGACCTGTTTTTTTTAGTAAAAAACATGAATTTTGATGGATTTTGGTTGATTTTGAGAATTGCACATATCTTCTTCATTTTTGTTAGATTGATTTCAAATTTTTCTCAGACAATAAATGGATAATGTACTTCAACATTTCAAACGGGTTTTTGAGTCACACCTTAAGAAGGGAAGGGGGAGGTAGATGTTTTAGTATTTTTTGGACTTTGCCATTTTTAGCTAGTCTGAGTTTTGAAGTTTTGCGTTTGGGTCACTTACATGCAAACTATCATAGCTATCACTTTCAAACTTGGAATACCTGTTAGCTATCAAATGTACTATAGAATAAAATATTTTTACGAGTTACATAACCCTGTAATGTATTTGGCTGGATTATTGCCTCTTCTTAAACTTTGAAAGTTTCACACAAAGCATTAAGAGAAGTGCAGTGTCCAACAACCATAACCTGATAAAGTAACAATGTCTCCCTTTATTGTCTGCAACTTTTTTGTCAGATCACGTTACCCCTTTATCTTTAAACAGGGTATGTTTGGCAATGAATAGTAGTGCAATGCACAAGTACCACATTAAAGTGTCACCACGTCGCGGGCATTCGTCACTTACGAAAGTGACAGCTCTTGTTTTTCTTCTTATTCTTTCATCAGAGTATGTTATGATGGAATTGCCGTTTACTTGCAAAACTCCTAAAGTAGCTAAAGGTAAGATGTTTGTCAGGTGAATGAAGGCAGCAGACTTGCCTCGGTGATGAGGGCCAGTAATGTTTTCTAATTTAGCATCACGTATTGTTTTAGCCTATGACCCAATCAACGAACGTGGTGGTGAACACCGGAGGAGCTGGTGGTGTTGGTACACAAGTACAGAAGAGACCTTGGACAACAAACCTGTGTGGATGTTTTGAGGATATGGAAGTATGTAAGTGATTTTGAAAACAGTTGTTGCAAACCTGACTAGATTAATACAATGTATCTAAGCATGTCTCAATTGATAGAATAATATTAAGAACAACTGTTTCTTATATTATTGTTTCGTGAAATTGACCATATTGAAATATGCATTGAATTGCAAGAAATCAGTTATACTTCTGGTTAGTAGATATAAATGAAAATGTACGTAACCAAAGTGGATTTTCAATTTGTCGACTATGATAGTTACAGAAGAGTTTAACAGATTTCCTGTTAAAAATTAAAGATTTTAACGGATTTCCTCTTTACAAAAAAAAAGTTTAACAGATTTCCTCTTTATAAACAAAGAGTTTAACGGATTTCATCTTTACAAAAGAGTTTAACGGATTTCCTCTTTAAAAACAAAGAGTTCAACGGATTTCCTCTTTACAAAAAAAGAGTTTAACGGATTTCCTCTATACTAACCAGTATTCAAATGGAATGAAATTGTTATACAGATACATATATATTTATTTATTACACTTCAATGAAATTTGATCTTTTCCCGCCTTTTGTATGCCTCTATTTTTCTTTCTATTCTATATTATTAGATCTTTCTGACATGATGGCTGCAATGAGAAATATGCAAATGCAGTTTGAATTGATTTCTGCCTCAATTATTAATTATTTTTCAATTAGTTGAAAAACAGTAATTTATTATAATCAATTAAATTATAATTGTAGTTGGACCCAGGTCCGTTCTTGGTAAAAAAAAAACAGTTCATTGTCACATGATATATAGCAGTATGATATACATTCATAAGACTACGGTCTTATATACTACAAGCCTTATACATTACCTGCCTCGACATAATATTAACATCGCCTTACGGCTCGGGTAATATAAGTCTAGGTGGGTATATATCCCTATATACCACACTTCGAAAACCAAATAACATACATTGTATGATATATAATATATCAAAAATGTTAAAAGATATGCCGGAATAAATAAATTATAAATAAAATCAAAATAAATGACATTTCATCTTATTTATATCCGGTGTGTCATTTATTTTAATTTGATTTATATAATAGTATTATATTGATTTGAATCAACAATCAATGTTTTCCTTAAAATTATGATGGGAACTTTAAACTTTTTGTTTTTATTAATATCTAATGAAAGTGCAATTTATAAAAGTATTTTCCTACCTTGTTTTACGGGTATGTGTGCCCTTTCTTGTTATTGCAGATATATGTGCCGTATCTTGTTATTATAGGTCTGTGTATCGTATCTTGTTATTACATGTATGTGTGTCGTGTATTGTTATGAAAGGTATGTTTGCGGTGTCTGTTATTGTAAGTATGTGTAACCTATCTTGTTTATAGGCCAGTGTATCATATCATGTTATAACCTGTCTTCTTGCCGTGTCTTGTTATTACAGGTATGTATGTACTATCTTGTTATTATAGGTTCGTTTGTACTATCTTGTTATTACGGGTATGTATGTACTATCTTGTTATTATAGGTCTTTGTGTAGTGTCTTGTTGTTACGGGTTTGTGTGACCTATCTTGTTATTACAGGTGTGTGTGTGTCCTATCTTGTTATTACAGGTCTGTGTTACCCTGTCTTGTTATTACAGGTCCGTGAACAATATCTTGATATTGCAGGTCCGTGAACCATATCTTGTATTATAGGTATGTGTACCATATCTTGTTATTACAGGTCTGTGTGCCTGGTGTGCTACCCCATGCTTCCTCGTACAGCTGACGATGCAGATGAATGAATGCTGCTGTACCCCGTTCTGTATCCCCGAAGCGCTTATGGCGATGAGGGTCAAGGTCAGGGAGGCAAATAAAATACAGGTTAGTATCTTTTGTGTACGTGATTATAGAAAACTGTATATAAAAGCCCCGAATTGTTATTAAAGATTGTAAAAGGTTGATTTTTCCTTAAGCGCAATTTGTATAATAGATAAGAGAGCTTATACATGTAGCTTAAACATATGGAACTTTCAATTTTTCCAATAATCGATGTATCGATACATTTTTCACATTAAACAAAGAAGGATACAATCTGTTTAACCGTCATAACTGTTAAACGGATTTATATTACGCTTATGCATTTATCACAAAAGTTGGCAAATTCTTTTACCTAAATGGTGATATAAATAAAATAAATTAAGTATTTCACCTACCCATCTTGGTTTAAAATCTACCACCCCTTTTTCCCTATTAATAAATGCTTATGGGGGTCTTAAATTGCTTCATGTTTTCAGTGATTTGTTGAAACATTTCTTCTTACATAGAGAAAACCATTTGAAGGATCGCTTAATGCATTAGTTGCATCGGAAAGTGAAATATATAAGGAATAAAATGGTGCATAAAATTTATTACATAGTTTCCGATTACACCTACCCGTTTAATGATTTATAAACTGTTAGCATGTAAAGTCTGACGGATCGGGTTTCCCCGTGGTTTTCACGGAAATTATCGTGACAGCCTTTAACAATTTTAAATGCATTCCAAGGCTCTTTTAAGTTGCTCGTTCTTATGTTTTTCTTAAAAGACAAGGTTCTTCGAACTCTCTGAAATCAACACGTTTTAGAACGAAAAAAATCAAACACTTTAGTCGTAGAGATCATTTGTACAATGTTGCGTTTTCATCTCTGTGCTTGTATTTTACCAGGCAGCGTATGAACCTCTATCTTACCGACAGTTTGCCTCGCTGGTTGAATTCATTGATGAGAAATTTAAAGTTGACGATTATGTACAAACCGGTTTAACTTCTCTTCAAAACACTTCACCTTCGAATCTTACATTGTGGATAACTAACCGTCCATAGGTGGTTTATAGTGCAGGCTACTGACGGTGTTTAGACCGCTCACCGTCCGGTGTCAGTAGTATGTCGTCAGTCCGTCCACCATTTTATTCAACGACATCTCCTCTGAAATCACTAGGCCAAAGTTGATGAAAGTTGTTCAAAGAATTTTCTTCCACGTAGAACTCTGGTTGCTATAGTACCAAATAGGAAAGCTTTTTAAAAATCTTCTTCTCCAAAACAGGGTCCGTATATACATGTATGTCCAAAATAACGAGATCTGGAGCTCAGATAGTGGTGTATTATGCCCATGGGTTCTAAATTTGCCCGGCCCTGGGATGATAAGTTTAAATTATATGATAAAACTAAAATTATTTTGGCAGAAACAGTAAGATCTAGAGCTTAGATATATTGTGTGTATCGTGGTCCTCTGTCAAGATTGTTTAGAGCATGCCCCTGGGGCCATAATTTGCCCTGCTTCAAGGGTAACTTGTTTAAACCTAAGTAAATATACTTTAGAAGTTTTCTGTGTAATACCAAAAGACCTAGAGATTAGATGTTTGGAATGTAGCATCACCTAGTAGTCCTCCATCAAGTGTGCTCCTATATCATCCTTGGGGTCACATCCAGGGGTGATTATTTTACATTGACTTTTAAATGAACAGTTTTGAAAATCGTCTTCCCCATAATTGTAAGACCTAGCGTAGATACCTTTTATGTAGCTTTGTCCGGTTGTCCTATTACTGAGCTGTTCTAACGTTGACTCTAGGTCAAAATTGGCCCACCCTATTTAATTTTTAGTGCTACAACTTAGATGTACTTTAACATGTGACGCTGAAGTTGACTTGTGCCAATACTAACCATGTGAGCAATATAGGGTCACCATGGCCCTATTGTTTTAATATTCATAACAGGGCAGTATATCTTTTAATTTCTATTTCAGGGCACCATATGTGAAGACTTTTTCTGTACATGCTGCTGTCCGCTGCTTACCATGTGTCAAATGAAGAGAGAACTGAACAATATTGCCTTGAAAAAGCCAGGAACAGTAATGTAGTGGGCAATTCCCACTAGTACTAACACTGTGAAAAATGTATATTTCTTTCACAGTGTAGTCAGCATGGAAAGTCTCGAGACAAGTTGTTGGAATTGACATTAACGGACTGTATATAAGTTGTCAGAAGTAACTGTTTGTGTTCCAGCAATAAATTCGTGAAAACAGAGTTCTGCTTTATTTTTAAGCGTTTTTAGCTCGACTTTTCTATGAAAAGGGGAGCTATCCTACTCGCCCCGGCGTCGGCGTCGGCGTCGGTGTCGGCTCGGCTTGGCGTCACCCTTGGTTAAGTTTTTCTACCACCCCCTTTATTTCAAAAGTTTAGAGGTATGGCTTTGAACTTTCCATCTTGTTTACCATCAACCTCCATCTACAGACAAGAGTCTAACTCTGTCAAGGTTTTGACTTATGGCCCTTTACTAGATTGTATTGAGCTTGGTTAATTTTCGTACCACCTCCTTTATTTCAAAACATTAGGTATTGCTTTGAAACTAACCATACTTGTTACCATCCGACCTTCATCAACAGACAGAGGACATAACTCTGTCAAGGTTTTGACAGATTATGCCCTTTTGACTTAAATCTTGAATATGGGTTCCATTATTGCCTTACCTTTGAGTTTGCTTTAACTTTAATCTTTTTCATCCCCATCTGTATGCAAGAGAAGGTACTTGTCAGGGTTTGTTTTAAAAATTAAGGCCTTTTATCACTTAGAATCTTGGTTAGTTTTTATACCAGTCCCTTTTTGCTGAACTGTTTGAGATATTATTTGAAGTTGGAATACTTGTTTACCATCATGATTCAACTGGGCGGGGGTATTCTGTCAGGTTTTTTTGATTATGGCCCTTTTGCAGAACTAGTTATTTTCATTCTTGTCCACTTGTTCAACCATTTGGATTTCTTTAATTGGGTACTTATGTCCATGGTGCCTATCTGTAGCGGTCTCTGTATGTTTCTTGTTTGTCTTCCTAAGTCTTTTGCCCTTACTGTCAAGTTTTATTTTTAAGCGAGCCCCGAGTCTTTTTTAAAAACCTTATAAGGGCGGCGATGTCTATGTCGGGTGGGTGGGCATCAAACATTGGTTTCCGCTCAATAACTAGTTAGGAGTGACCAATTGCAATGAAACATTGTGTGTAGGTAGCTTGCACGTAGACGCAGTCTGAGATTGCATTTGGGGTCACTAGGGTCAAGGTCAGGGTCACTTTGACAAAAAAATAGAAAAACGGTTTCCGCTCAATAACTCCAGTTAGGAGTGACAAATTACAATGAAACTTGGTGGTTGAGAGAAAGCTTGGGATTGCATTTGGGGTCACTAGGGTCAAGGTCATTTTTAATAAAAATATAAAAATGATTCCCGCTTAGTAACTCCAGTTAGGAGAGACCAACTGTAATGAAACTCGGTGTGTAGGTAGCTTGCGTAAAGAGGAAGCTTGGGATTGCATTCGGGATCTCTAGGGTCAAGGTCAAGGTCACTGTAACTAAAAATAGAAAATGGTTTCCGCTAAATAACTTGAGTTAGGAGTGACCAATTGTAATGAAACTTGGTGTGAAGCTAGCTCACATAGCGAGAAAGCTTTGGATAGCATTCGGGGTCCCTAGGATCAAGGTTACTGTTACTGAACTAACTTTTTTAAGATTTTAAATTGTTTCAAAGCAAAAAAAAGTTCAGGTTACTGTTACTAGAAATAGATTTTAAAAAATTAGCAAAAAAAATGGGGGGGGGGGTGTCAAGGTCACTGTTTCTAAAAATAGATTTTTTAAAATTGCTCTACGCCGAAAACAAATTTTTTCAGTTCAAGGTCACAGTTACTTAAAATAGATAAAAAGACTTTTTCTTCAATGTTACCATTCCTACAGGCGCAGTTTAAGCATTGATTGATTGAATGAAAATTTGACTGACTGACCGACCGATCGTTTATTGATTAATTGGTTAGACAAAAGTGACCTTGAACTTCTGGTGTAGTAACCCTGCCAAGTGTGCATTTCTCTGTCATGCATGGGTTTATAAATTGTAATTAAATCTACCTTGTAACAATATGCACTTTGACCTTGAACGTTGATCCCTAGAAAGTTTGAAGACATAAGCTTTATAAACTAAACGAAACTTCTAGCGCACCACCTGCCCTTTTCCTTCTTTATTTAATACCAACCCTTCCAATATCTGCCAGAAAATTTTTAATTATCGATGCACGGCATCTATCATGTTTTACATTTGTGAAGACACTGGGTAGATTCTTCCGTTACATTCATGATGCAAGACATGATAGCTTTCGTGCACAAATAGCTAGAAATAAGCTGGCAGATATCGGAAGGGTTGATAATTAAATAAAGGAAAAGGACAGGTGGTGCGTTAGGTACTGTTCTAACAGTCCAATATCAAGTCAGTCTAGGCATTAATTAATGGAACTGACGCAGAGGGTAAATCAGGACTTTAGACTAGAGTGCAAAAATATAATGTCGTGAAAACTGAAGACAATAGAAATCTTCTGTTCAAATTGAGACTGTAATAGGGAAACTAAGGAAATCTTGCCATAATTACTTAAAATGGAATTATGCACATTCTTTTCAAGAAATAATCCAGCTGAAATAGGTGTGTGTAAAAAGGGTAGAGTAAATAATAGCTTTTACACCAATACCTCAAACTCTTGCTGCTACTAGTACGAAATAATAACTTTCCAAATATTATTTTCCTATTTTGACTGGGAGAGTCAATTTAAGAAAAAACAACTGCATGCAGGAGTTGCTTCCCTTCCACTGCCTTCCGAAATCTATACCAACAACTACAACAACACAAGGGAGATCACTGCGAAGAAAGGAACTATTATTTTATTTGTCCATTTTTTTTTTAATTTCTAAAGCACCAACTTCAAATACTAATGCGGCATTATCATTAATTTAACATATTTAAATGCACAGCAACCGAAAATTGCTTTTATAAAACTGTCACCAAAAATACACTATGTGCAGTAAGATGCGCATAATGTCACTTTAAGGGTGTGTGGTTGAAATATATTTGTATCAAGGGCAACAACCAGCTTCGTGTAGCTAGTAAAAATCACCAAAACAGTGTTTACACATCCTAAGAATGACATGAGACATATTTATGACCATATTAGACGAACCTCAACCCTTAACTATATCTCATAAACAGAAACAATGTGTTTGACCATGACAACACGAAAGCTTCTGACCAATTTACGTGACGATTGGCTATAAAATGTTACTTCAGAGTATCAACAAGGTTTGCCTCGGAATTGACCTTATGACCTAGTTTTTAATCCAAGGTGATCCGCACAAACATTCTGACCAGATTTTTGGTCTTGTTAATGTCACCTCTATGGCATACACATTGTTTTTAATCGACCGACCTAGTTTGTTTATACCTAAGATGACCTTTAATCGAACTCGACATACATATCATTCAGAAAATCATACTGACCAATTTTCATGATGATCCAATAAAAAATGCAACCTATTTTGCACGCACGAGGTTTTTCTATGATTTGACTCAGTGACCGATATGAAAACTCAATCTAGAATTCATAAAGATAGTCATTCTGACCAATTTTCATTATGATGTATCCAGTGAAAAATGCAATCTCTATTGCAAACTCAAGGTTTTCCTAAGACTTGAGTCCATGACCTAGCTTTTTTAAACCTATAATGACCTTTATTCGAAGACCTAAATTTCTTTCAGAACATTATACTGACCAAGTTTCATTATGATCCAATGAAAAATGAAACTCTGATGCATACACAAGGTTTTTCTATGATTTGATCCAATGACCTAGTTTTTTACCGCATACAACCCTTTTTCGAACTTGACATATATTTTATCAAGGTAGTCATTTTGACTAAGTTTCATGAAGATCCAGTGAAAATTGCGACTTTTTTGCATACACAACGTTAAGTGTGGACAGACGACAGATATACGATGAAGTGTGGACAAACGACAGACAGACAGACGACGGACACTAGGCGATCACAATAACTCACATCGGGCACTTTGGTGATCTGAACAAATGAATAAAGACTGGTGATTGCAAGTTAAGATAACAGCAATATAATTATGCTGCCGTTGAAGATATTGGAGAAGTGTAAAAGCTTATGATGGCAATTCTTGTCCATGCTCAAACATTTAGTCTATTAACGATTCGTGATAAAGCTTCGTTAGTTAAGTCATTCTAAAAAATCAGGGGGTGCTTAACTCTTTTTCTTTGTGAGAATTATATATTTTTTTATTTGGTGGGAACAGTGAAGTAAATTAACTGTGTATGATATCGGTCTGTTATCTCAGTGTTTCAGACCGCTTTCTCCGATAATTATAGGACGAACAACTGTATATAAAATTAGTTACTGTATTAAGAGATACTGTAAGAGATACTTTAGTACAGGGTGTCCCAGAATATATGTCCACTAAACAAATGCTAATAACTTTTCACAGAAGAGTCACACATAAGCAAATAGTATATATCATTTGAAAGAGTACATACACAAGTTTTTGTACATCAAACAATTATCTTGAATTTTTACTTTTACAGTTTCTAAAGTACATATTCTAAGTGACCGCGATTAGTTTGCCTGACCAGCTCAATCCGCACTCTAAAGTTACGCATGACGTTGGCACATGTGTCTCTTGAAATTGTTCTTATCTCTCTACGAATAGCGGCTTTTAGCTCTCTAATGGATGTTGTTTTGGGGTAATAAACATTGTCCTTCAAGTATCCCCATAGATGAAAGCCAAGGGGTCTAGGATCTGGCGAATACGGAGACAAAACTTTGTCGGTTTCCTAATGGTGTGAAACTTTTGGTCTTAACCATGTAATGTCTTACATAGATAAACTTCTAAATAACTCATCTAGTTTGATACCGACACGACTGAAACCTAGAATTATGTGGTGATTTTGTCAAAATACAATTATAAACTTGTTAATAAGATATTATCATTTGGTAAAGTCAGATGCTTGTAAAGCCTGAAGTTTTTCGCTATTTCACTCTTACCTTATTGTCGAATTTATTTTGTCGCCAAATGTCGTATACCGGTTGTGAAATCAGATTCAGATTACGGCTCACATAGTCTTTTGTCTCTGTCATTGTGCATAAATATGAAAAAAGACAACAAGATAAAAACTTCAGTTTTAACAATACCGTTTTCAAATTACTTATTCACGAGGACAAAGAACAAACTTAGCATGTTGTCAATTTCCAAGAAGATGAAATCACCATAACGTTATGGCCTTTTTGTAAAATAAAAAGTTACAGACCAAATGTTTCACATCAATAGGAAAATAACTACAGAAAAATATGCCAACAAAATATCGTAACTGGTAGCCTTTTAATGCTTCCGTATTAAAAAGCAAACAGTACACTTAACCCCGTTCAGTCAATAAGTAGGCGTGCACGATTCAAAACGGTGGGTGCGATTTGCCATATTTGCACGTGAATTTTGTGATTACAGTTCTCATTCATAGAATCGATGTATATAAGTCAACACTTTAAACAAACAGGTAAGATTTTTTTCTTTCAAAATTTACTATTTTTCTGCAAAACAAGAAGTAGAAGTGGGTATTACTTTGCAATCGGTTGAAGTCGTGTATGTATGTTTACAGATATTGACAGGCCTATTTTTATCATTCTCCCATCATTTTCACCGAAGGGGACCTATCAGCCCGATCGTCCGTTCATCTGTCTGTCCGTCAGCACGCACAGCAGAGTAAATATGTAGATACATGTATGTACAAGTAGATTCGGAGAACAATAGGTGTAATATTGGTTACTACACATGTTTTTTATTTCATCAGGCTGATGAAATTGCAAAATCGGGGTTCATAAAAATGAACTCTTTAAAAAATGAGTCATTTTAATATTTTATATTCTATTATTGGGTACAGCTGTAGAGAATAAATAAACAAGTGAATAAAGGTCATTTTGAAAATTTTCGACCTATATCACTGAAAAAAAAACATATTTTTGAAGAGTTTTAATGCAAATCTGAAACACCTAGGAAATAGTTTATTTAAGGGATGAAAAAACTCAACATCACCAGAAACCATTCAGCCATTTCTTACGCCAGGTATTTGGCACTTCTACTTTCATTTTCCATATATGTTTTATATGAGATTAGAAAAAGCTTCAGTCAACAAAGAATATCCTCGTGTAATTTTATGTTGGTTTCTTTATAATTAAGCGTGCATTAACTTTGACTCTGAGCTGTTTAAGAGCATTTTGTATACATGAGTTTTCAAGAAAATCTCTAAAATGTTTTTACTTGAAAATTTGGAGACAAATGAATACATGAACAATTCCGAAATATTATTTTCTCCGAAATGCCCTTTTCATGCTTGATGTGTACATTCACCTGCCAAGGGAAGAAATTAATCTTTTCATAAAAGCTGATTTTCGAAAGCCCGATTGAGCAATTTCATCAGCCTCTTAATTTTAGCACTTTATTTTTCTGTTCAAAGATATATTAGTTTTGTATAACCTTATGTTTCAGACACCTGAGACAAATCCATTATGATTAAATCGCAACCTCCACCAGCCGAAGTTTACGCCCCACCCCCGCCAAATTACCACCCGCATGGGTACCCGCCACCACATGGATACCCGCCACCACACGGGTACCACCCGGGACACCAATCGTATCCAGTCATTAATCAGGTAATAATGTACATATAAGGAGATAATTTTTGTCCAAATATGGGTTACTAGTATATTGTAGGAATCACTTAATCACTTCACGCCACATATGTTATTTTATGACTCATTTTTTCAGTATCTATAAAATGATGTTAGAATGTGCTATTTTACCCAAACTTAGTACATATTGTCTCATATGAGAGCGAAGGCTTGAAATGCATAAGTTATTCTGGAGCTACAAGGGACACGGTCAATGCCAATTGCACTTAAAATTCAGATGTAAGTGAGGTATCCCAAATGATTGTAGAACTACTAATGACTGACAGTTTGTGCCAGCGGAGTTGGGGATGACTAACTTTCAATGTTAGTTCTAGTTTTCTCTTTGCTGATTTTTAAGTAATCTTTTAGGAGACAAGAAGAACATTTGTGTATTATCTTCATACAATACACTGTATACGAGTATCTATATCTACTATATATTAGCTATCGAGGCGCAGCGGTGGCGCGTAGGCCTCAGTATCGGAGGGTCCTGGTTCGATCCCCATCAGTGCCATGGCGATAGTTTCTTTTGGCATAAAATTTCACTTCGCTGTTGATTCCATCTGGAATGAGTCTCGATATTTTTAAGAACTTTATTCGCAGTCAAAAATAATAGAGTTACTTTGTAGCATAAAAGATATTCCCAGACTTAATTAAAAACTAATAATTTCACGGCCCGATGTACCAATGAGCATGCTAACAAGTGCATCTGCACTTTTGTGGCTTTTGATTTTTATGCCATCTAACTTTTAGTGACATATAGACATCGACTCGTCTGTACGTCCGTATGTATGTATGTATGTATGTTATCTAATTTAGCATCGCGTATTGTTTTAGCCTATGACCCAATCAACGAACGTGTTGGTGAACGCTGGAGGAGTTGGTGGTGGTAGTAGTCAAGTGCAGAGAAGACCTTGGACAACAAACCTGTGTGGATGTTTTGAGGATATGGCAGTATGTAAGTGATTTTGAAACGTGACTGTTGTTTTAAAAACGGAATAGATTAATACCTAACTACTTCCCAACTTAAAAAAATAAATTAGTAACACATGTTAGTTGTATACCGTTCAAAACGGCCATAATGAATAACACATTGAAAGTATGTAAGAAATGAGTTAGACCAGGTACATAATACCAAATAGTTGGATTTTCAATTAGGACAGTTCAAGAAGATTTTAACCTGAGGTGTCCTGTATATCCAATTGGACTGGAAAAGTTGTTAAACAGATTCATTTATATTATATATATATATATGAATCCGTGATTAATGTACTGTAAATTGCTTTGAATTCGCGAGGTCTTTGTTCCGCGATTTTTCCGTTTTTCATTTTTCGCGAGGTTTTAAATTCGCGACAGCATGCCTCGACAATCTACAAAAGTTGTAAAAGTTGTTTTTGTCTGGTAAACAATGTTAAAGTATGTAAAGTAAGATCATTTTAATTTCCTTTCATATGACATGTAAACGCTTAATTTATATAAAAAAAACTAAGATTGAACATAAAGAAAGATTTAATCTGTAGTCTTAAGCAACCATTAATACTGACATTACACTCTTATAAGTAATTAGAATTGATTCAATAAAAGATCCACATAGCTGACTTTTAAATTAAGTATTTGTTTAAATTATAATGGTCACCACTCTGAGCTGTAATATCCCTTTAACGAAAAATTGCAAGTTGGTACAAAACGAGAAAAACTACAACATCTTGCATGATAAATATGAAAATTCGCCATTTTCCCAAAGTTTAGAATAACATATTTTCTTTCGCAAATCATACTTTTGAACTCGTGACCTGAAAATTTAATGGTGCCGTCGATGCAAGTCAATCTCTCATTAAGCTGGATAAAATTATATGCTTTATCCAGACTGAGTCCAAAATTTACGAAAGTTTAAAGCGTGTACTTGAATGTCGAAAAAGGTTAAACTATGACAAAACCCATTTGTCTTATTTTGTTCAACTGACCTATTTTTTTGGATTGCTAAAACAGAAAACAAAAAATCTGCATAATTTCGAGTTTAAAAAAATCTGATGATAAAGCGTTCTTTAGAGAGGTAACTTCTAAGAGCAGACGACAGAAAACAACAAATAAACTTGCACAGTTTTTTCAAACAGTTTATTCCTTTTCAACAGCTTATTGTTTTGATAAATATTTAATTAACACTTGAGGAAAGTGCGACCGAAGTGGTTATTATCAACCTGTAATTGTCAATCTTGTTATTACAGGACAGTGTCCTATCTTGTGATAACATGTATGTGTACCATATCTTACTAATACATGTCTAAATTTTTCAGGTCTGTGTGCCTGGTGTGCTACCCCGTGCTTCCTCGCACAGCTGACGATGCAAATGAATGAATGCTTCTGTACCCCGTTCTGTATTCCCGAGGCGCTTATGGCGATGAGGGTCAAGGTCAGAGAGGCAAACAGAATACAGGTTAGTATCTCTTGTGTACTCCATCATATTAATGATAGAAAAATGTAAAACAGGCCCCGAATAGTAAATAGAAAAGATTCTTTTTCATTATATTAAAACACCATTAGAATGAGAAATAGAAGAGTCTATACATGTATACATATAGTTTTAAAACAGTTAACGACGCTCTAGGCAAAGCTGCTCACTTTCAGGTTTGGGTGAAAAGACAAGGTTCTTCAAACTGTCGGAAATAAACATAATATATTAAAGCGAATACTAGTAATCAAATAAAAAGGTTCCAGCGTAAATTACTGTGAAGTATTGCTGTAGTTTTGAAATTATGCGCTACCAAATCATATTTGCGATACAAACGCTCTTAAAATTCCAATATACATGTAAACACTTAGAATTTAGTGTAACGATACGGTCAGACCAAGCTCACTAATATTTAACCGTAATTATTTTCTCAAATTGCTGTGTAGAATTTTACTTCTGTTGTTTATTCTAGCTATAAGTTTTACATGTTATAATTAAGTAAATCATTTTTAGAGAATATTTAATCTTTCCATTTGAAACTGTGAATGAGCAGTATGGAACGCCGGAGCTGCCTTCTGAAAAGTTTTCTGTTTGTGCTGTACATTTTCCATATTGTTTTGTAGCAGTAACATAAAGTTCTACGTGTATTTCTCATGTCGTTCTTTAGTTAAGAAAGTTTGCCCTGTGCACACATTATTTCGCCGTGTGCATTTGTCCATATGTTATGTACATTTTCGAAGTCGTTCTGTAGTTACGGCATTTTGTCCTGTGCATATATTACTGGTATTTCGTCCTGTGTATTTGTCAAAATGTTATGTACATTTTCTAAGTCGTTCTGTAGTTACGGAAGTTTGTCATATGCATATATTTTTTCGTGTTGTGCATTTTTCAATATGTTATGTACATTGTCTAAGTCGTTCCGGAGTTACAACAGTAACGGGACGGTCATGGTGAGCTTTGAGGATCGTATATCCGTCGTCCGTAGTAACAAACTTGTTTAAATCTTGCCCATTGGGTCAATATTGGCCCCCGCCCGGAGTCACTTGTTCCACATAGAATAATATAGGAAACCGTTATAAATCTTCTTCCAAAACCACAAGGTCTAGAGCTGAGATACTTAGTGTGTAAATTTGAAGCTTTGTCGATGTAAAGTCAATGTAATGGGAGAAGTACGTTTAGTTTTGTACACCTGTCCAAAGCTGCTTGAAAGTACCTGTTCTTAATTTCAAGATTTTCGGAAAGTTTCGTTTCATACAGCGACCTATTCCAAGTAAAACGTATACTCTGTTGCAAAAGAAAGGGTGCACTTAGGTTTTTATTATTTATATGTATTACTTTTAACAGAAATATATGATGTTTGGCATCAAAATTTAGAGCATATTATGTTCAATTGCATGTTCATTGACAGCATATTCAATTGATAGTAAAATTGTGTACATGTATAGAGGTAGTGTTCGAAATTCGAGACCGATACGTTTTACCAAAATGGAGAAATAAAAAAGTGCACACTTTCTTTTGGAACTTAGAATAGTTGTAACCAATTGCGTTTATCTTACTATGAGGGGCGTCCGTAGAACGTCGTCCGTCTGTCCACCATTTCCTTCAAACTGCATCTCTTCTGAAACCACTAGGCCAGTGTTAATGAAAGTTGTTCAAAGAAGTCCACTCCATGAAGAACTATGGTTGCTATGGCAACAAATGGGAAAATCTTCCTCTCCAAAACCTCAATGCCTACCGTTTAGATAAATGGTGTGTTGGAGTGTCTAGTGGATCTCTACTGAGATGTTCAAAATATACCACATTGGTCCCGCCCGGGGGTTATATGTTTAACATAGAAATATATAATAAAATATCAAAAATCTTCTTGTCAAAAACTAAGTTGTAGAGCTTAAATGGCCCCGCCCCAGGGCCACTTGTTTTATACAGGCTTGCATAAGTAAATACTTTCAAAAAACTTCTTGTTTAATACCAAAAGGCCTAGAGCTTAGATATTTGGTATGTAGCATCACCTAACGGTCCTCATAAACATAAACCTATATAAATTCTTTTTAAACTTGGCCCGCCCATTTTAGTTTTTAAAGCTACAATGTACTTTTACTTTGTTTTCTATGACGCTGTTGTTGATCGTGAATTATAGCCAGGTGAGCGAAATAGCGCTAGCATGACCTTCTTGTCTTAATTTCTCATTTCAGAGCAGTATTTCTTTTAATTTCTATTTTAGGGCACCATATGTGAAGATTTTTTCTGTACATGCTGCTGTGCGCTGCTTACCATGTGTCAAATGAAGAGAGAACTGGACAATATTGCCTTGAAAAAGCCAGGAACAGTAATGTAGTGGGCAGCACCCACCAGTACTAACACTGTGAAAAATGTATATTTCTTTCATAGTGCAGTCAGCATGGAAAGCCACAGTCTCGAGACTAGTTGTTTGAATTGACATTTACTTACTGTACGTCCGTTTTTGTCGAAGTACAAATGTAACTGTGTTCCAGTAATAAAATCGTGAAAACAGAGTTCTGCTGTATTTGACTCATAATTTTGTTATGTGCAATAACTGGGATTGATTGATTGATTGATTGATTGATTAGCTGATTTGATTGGTTGGTTAGTTGACTGATTGAATGATTGGTTGGTTGATTGATTGATTGATTGATTGATTGATTGATTGATTGATTGATTGATTGATTGATTGATTGATTGATTGATTGATTGATTGATTGACAAGAATCTTATTTTAGTACATGATACTTTTTACAATGGAATCAAAAGAACTGAGAATGCATATGCCATTAAAGTAATGCATATTTTAAGTCCCCATAAGTTTTATTATCTTTCCCTTTCCGAATACTAAGTATATGCCAATGGTCTCCGTCCGTCCGTCCGTCCGTCCGTTACACCTTTGTCCGAATGCAAATTGTTGAACTTCACAGACCGACTGAAAAGTCTTAACATTATATAGTGTCTTTCGTTGTCTTTTCTTGCCCTATACAAGATATAAGAGGGGTGGGGGTGTACAAAGTACTACTCTAACAGTGGTCTCTTTATCTTATCATTAAGCAAAAGTAGGTATTAGTTTGAGAACTATGACTCAACTGTGCTTGAATCGTTTACATAACCAGGACAAAAGTGACCTTGAACGTTTGATGTAGTCACCAGGTCAAGTGTGAATGACTCTGTCATGGGTCTTGTAAAATATAATTAAATCTACAGTGTAGTTTGTTTTTTTATAACAAAATGCACTTTGATCTTGACCTTGACCACTAGCAAGTTTGAAGAACTAAGCTATATACATGTATTATGATAGCATCGGAGACTCACTGACCGGAATTTTTTATGCTAGGTCACTGTGAACTTGAACTTTGACCCAGTGACCTCAAATCAGTTCGTGAATATAAACCTTATCTTAGGTCAAATACATGTATTGCCAAATTATTGACTAGAAACGTTTTTAGCTCGACATTTCTGAGAAAGAGGACCTATCCTACCCGCCGGAGTTTGCGTCACACCTTGGTTAAGTTTTGTTTTACCATCCCAATTCATTTCAAACCCATTAGAAACAAATATTACCCCGTCAACAGACCGGAGTACATAACTCTGTCAAAATTTTTGTCAGAACTATTGCCCTTTTTCGACTTTATTTCAAAACCATTACAGATATTGCTTTGAAATTACCATTATTACCTTAATCCACAGACAAGAGTATATAATTCTGTGAAGGTTTTTGTCAGAATTATGGCCCTTTTTCGACTTAGAAAATACATTGAATCTGAGTGAAACGAATCTGTAAGCAAGAGAAGGTAACTCTGTCAATAATTTTTAGTTCTTCTGGACGAAGTCCTGTGGAGCTTTTGCCATGGTGGCTTATCCGTCGTCCGTCTGTCCGTAAACTTTTCCTTGATAACGCTCTACAGGTCACAATATTCATTTCGCTTTGATGAAACTGGCCGATAAGAATCCCTGCAACTTGTAGACGTTCCCTATTGTTTTTGGGGTCAGTGTGTCAAAGGTCAAGGTCACAGTGGCCTCCGTTAGATTTTCCTTGATAATGCTCTACGGGTCAGTTTTCTTTCAACTTTCATCAAACTTGCTCAGAAAATTTCCTGTAAGATGTAAAAGATCTCTATTGATTTTGGGGTCAGTGAGTCAAAGGTCAATGTCACAGTGACCTCCGTTAGATTTTCCTTGATAACGCTCTACAGGTCACAGTTTTCATTCAACTTTCATCAAACTTGCTCAGAAGGTTCCCTGCAATATTTAGATAATCCCTATTGTTTTTGGGGTCAGTGGGTCAAAGGTCATGGTCAAAGTGACCTGATAGCGTTTTCTAGATAACGCTCTGCAGGTCAGATTCCTTTCAACTTTCATCAAACTGGCGGAAAGCTCGCCTGAGTGTGACCTTCTATCAGCCGTTGTCAGATCCTATAGTGTAGCGTTTTTGAGGAGGTGATTTTAATCAGATTGTTACGTAAGATAACTCTTAATATCTATCTACTTACGGTCCTTGTTTATACAGATCTTGTTTTTGCCTTTTACTACCACAGTTTTGTTTTATTGGCAAGCACTGAGAAAAGTCGAGTGCACTGTCCTACTGACAGCTTTTGTTTAAAATGCAAGGTCACATTGACCTTGAACTTTGACCCAGTGACCTAAAAGTCAAAGTAAAAAAATTTGATTTTCATCAATTCATAGACCATAAATCTATCTTTACTTTGTGCAGCACTATTTAGGTGCACGAGTTTTCATCCTAAATAACATTACTGTAAGGTTTCATGATTCTGCCATAGACTTTTGTAATTACACGCGACACAAAATGTTTCACACTCACAGACGGACGGACGGACGGATAAGGCACGTTTACCTTTATCCCGCCACCCCCTCCCCCACCCACAAAGCCGTCGTTGTTTACAGCGCATCACAAATCCAAATCGTTGCTCATTAGCTGAAATGGATAGGCTCCTATGGAGCGGATCCGTGGTCTAGTGGTGACGCCCTCGACCAGTAATCCAGAGATTGCTGGTTCGATCTTCCAAAAGTGACAGGCTGGGCACTTTCTTTACATTGCGTTATCCCTTTAACCCTGAAATATGTAAGCGCTTCCTGGAGCGTTGGTCATATGAATTACCCGATATACTAAAGTAAAACTAGATCTACTGAATGTATATTACATATTTTTCTTAGAATAAAACGACACTTTATTAAAAAATATTTTTTTATATTGATATGAAAAAGGCGCAAATAAGTTAATGACAGTAATAATTTTTAAGTACATGTTATTATAATTATTTATTAAAATTATGTCTATCGAACATATTGCACGTTGAGTGTATAAATAAATTCTAGAGTAACTGCCAAATCAATTCCAAAATGAAAACCTCTAGGAAATGATTTTAATGATAGACCAGAAAACCATTCAGTCGGTTTTGTATGAGGAAGTAAGAACTAGAAGTTGATGTGGCAAATAATGGATTACTATAGTCTTTTCCTCGGTTTTTACCGTTGTTTTACAATAAGCTAAAAGTACATTCACGGCTCTGTGTTCGAAATTGGACTATAGAATGAATAGGTTTCAATGATTCAAAGTTTATTGACAGAGAATAATAAGATATGATTGTTGGACATACCAGCAGGAACTTCAGATAAAGTCGGATAAACATAAGTTTATTTAAAAAATCCTTGTTACAAAATAAAAACAGTAATGAATTAAATAAAATATTAAAAATCCAAAAGTTTCAGAACTATGGTGGCATATTTCTGCATAACATAACCCAGGCAATTTCTCACATCATGAAAAAAATTTCAATCAATTTTCCGCTACATAATAATTTCGTTTAAAAGGGAAAATATTATAAATGAACGCCTGAGATATAATTACGTTTCAGATAGCTATAAATAGAACACTAAAATCGGAATTGTTCTCACTTTTAGATGTTCCTCGGACAGAAATTAAAAAAAAAAAATCACGAAAACAAAAAGTTTTTACTTTTCACGAAAGATTTTTATTTTTCACGAAAACTTTTTACTTTTCACGAAATATATTTACTTTTCACGAAAACTTTTATTTAGTAACTGTATGCAAAAATCGGTAGAAAAAACTCGCAAAATCAAAGCAATATACAGCAGCAAAATTGAAAATGGCATTCCCCGATATATTAACCTCATCTCTGCCTTTCAATGGATCAATATAAAGTTTGAACTGATTTGCACACAAGATACAAACATACAAATTCGTTAGTGACTCGCTAAAATTTGAAGTGTCCTTTTTCAAATCAAGTCAGCAACATGAACCGATATAAAAGGGAAAATAAAGTCCGTTTTGTTATGTTTTGATGTCACGTAGTTTATCTTTCTTTTCAGGTTGTCCAAACTTCCCGAAATCCACACAAACTAATGTCAACACACGAAACACACATTTTTGATAGCATTTCAAACGACTTCAACACGTTACTATTACTACATGTTATATGAAAGCTGGAAGATACTAAAAGAAGTTGTGATGATTAAATCCCTTTCTAGTTTTTCGCAAATAAAGTATCAAAATTCGAAGATATATTGTTTTTGATTCACCTTTTCTCAGTAATGCCTCTTTGAACGAAGAAACCCATTTTATTATACAATAACAAATCAGTTTAAAGTCACACATAATAGTCAAACGGGTTTCATGGTAGGTAACTTATTTCCTAGTTTTCCTTTAAAGTCCCAGGACAAGATCGACAATCAATGTTAGTAAATCAAAACTTTAAACGTCATGCGAGGGACTATACCCGACGTCACTATTCATTCCAATTCGATGTAGGCGAACTTAGTCTGACCAGTTGCTTCATTATAGTTGGCTATACGAAGCTCTGTTTCTCCGATCATCAAATGCATTACACTTTCCACTAAATCTGGCTATCCTTCTTCTGGTGCTTTCTGCTTTATAGATCCGATCTTAACGCAACCCTCTTCCGATGAACAATATCTTGGATTTGTATGTGTTGACCTATAAACTTTAATAAACTTTTTCTTTCTTTTTCTGCTCTAGTCTGTGTGTGTGTCCGTCATCTCGAGAACATATTTTTTCCCCAATTACAAAAGCTGATATTTGTAATGACTCTTCGAAATATTCCTTCACAGAATACCCCGTTTTCGTCTACTTACTCTGTTTTCCGGATGTCTTCCTTCTATGAATGGAGCCTGTACTGCGATGCCGTACGTGAATTTTGCTCTCCGCTGAATAATACTCTCCGGTTTGTACCCCATCAAAATGGCACCTTTTAGAACCGAGAGGTTACAATCTGGTTGAAGAACAACTCTTAGTGATTGCATTTCATCTTCAATTTTCTTTCTCACATATAGAGACCCGGAGAACCCGACTACAAGTAACAAAGTTGTAATTTCGTCTTCCGCACATGCCTGAATTATTTCCCTTAATTTCCCTATTATTCCATCAAGTGAACGCTTGAAGAAGCGCTTCGTCAAGTCTGGTTTAACAACCAGGTCAAGATCGTCTTTTTCAAATTCCAAAAGATTATTATATTGTGTGTTTGGAATTATTTCTTGCAGGTTTTTCCCACCATCTTCTAACAGCCGAATAAATTTCAAGTTAATGTTGACTTGTTCCGTTTCTGATGAAAAGTTCTCTTTTTCTTGTTGAAAATGTCTTAATAATTTCAAATATTTGGACATGTATCTGTCCTGAAAATCTGACGGGATGTGTTCACCTACAAGCTCTTTCAGGAACTGAGTGAATTCAGTGTCTACGTGTGTTCCGCAAAAATCGCCATCAGTTGCCCTGTATACCACTTTCGAGTATTTCATGCACACAAATGTCTGCTTAGCCGCCGCCGAGGTCAGCAAGAATGTACTTGTGTCCTAAAGATAGATGGTTTGCAGTTAAAAATCCAGAAATTTGTACTCGTTGTTCGCGACAGAATAAAGATGCAGCTTCTGGTTCTAAAACGAGTCTTAGATCTTTGTCATTTATTTCTACAGCAGTTGCAGCTGCGCGCATGAATTGACGAGCTTCGTCTGGCCATATCGCAGGTACGCTAAGCATCCACTGAATACGACCTGTTTTGCACTGGTGTAGCTTTGATATTTCTATGGTTTTATAAACAAGACCTTTCAGGTACCAGATAACCGTGCTGAAAATTTCTAAAGCATTCATATGTCTCCCCCTGGTGTCTACTAGTAACATATTACGAGACAGCCTCCTTGGCTTATGTAGCTTCATCTTGAATGTTTTGAAGTAGTAATACATCTTTCTTTCGTCTGGCTTAAGCTTACTGTAAACAGTTTCTGCTTCATACCCAAAAGAATTGAACGCCTCGTCCGGATTTAGAAGAACATCTGTTGGTACGCGATCTTGTTTTAAAAGACCGCCGTGTTTGCCCGTGATGATGTTTGACTCATCTCCTTTGAACGAAACTGCATATCCTGTATGACTGGTTCCAAAATCTATAGCTGCTGTACAGAAAATGTTTTCAATAGATTTATCCTCAACAATGTCACTACTTGCCATTTTGCATGTCTCCTAGAATATTAATGATTGCCCAATTCCAGGACTCAAATTTACATCAATTTCTGCCTTAATGATATAAAAATTGATTGTTCTTCGGAAGCTCCCACGGACCGGAGATGTTGTGTTTTTACTCCAGAATGTATCGCCGACTACTTACACACAACAAATATCGAAAATGTCACAAAATCCACTTACTGATATTTTTAATTACGCCGTTTTATAAGCGAAAGTTAACTTTGTCAACTGTACCGGATGTTTGACTTTACTGTTCCTAGGTAACGTGCAATACAAATTTATAGTTACGCAACACCCGGAAGTTGTAGATTTTATAACTCACCTAGCTGGCATAAGGTACCAGGGTGAAATACTGTGATCGCTTGATTTCCGCCGTCGTTCGTCATCCGTCGAACGTTGTCAACAAGTGCTTCAAACGACATCTCCTCAAGCACTGGGCTGTAGATGGTCATGTACCAAAACTGATCAAATGGTAGGCCTACCGCTCCGCTGCAAATAATGGCCACCAGAGCTAAAAAACATCATTAACGACATATCCTTAACCACTGGGCTAATTTCTTCCGCACTTCACAGATTTTGTTCTTTGGGTGGTCCTCTAACACAACTGCTCAAATGGTTCCACTCCGCTGCACATAACCAAATGTTCTTTACTGCAAATGGGAAATAACTGCTGCATGAGTTCCGCGCATCTGTAACTTCCCCTTACAATTTAAAGCGCAGGTACCCGGCGTGGGTTATGGAACCCCATCACCCCCAATGGCCCCTCTACAACCCTGGTACCCCATATACTTTCAAAAACATAAACGGACCCATGAAACACATTTTCGGCGCATGAATGCCTGTGTACGTCCCTTGTTGCAAACTGCACATGGGAGACAAGCTTTGTATATTTGTTCTCATTGGAACAAAAAGCGATATTATCACATACACATCTACTACCCCGACCCGTCAGGTAACTTAGGCTGGTCGTCCGAAAGTCAATTTCTTTGTAAGAGTTCATCTTGATAATGTAAAAGCAGTAATATAGCCAACATGTATGTTATATATATAAGAAAACATTTACCTTTCCTATGACATGTACGTGTTTGTTAACCTTTATTTCATGTTACTGGGGAATAAAGTGGATAAAGGAACACATACTAATGTGTGTGTTACAATTTTCGAATTAAAACACGAGTTTTGACCGATATTATTTTTACGAAGAGCAATTATTAAATAAATTTAGATCTAACTTTATTTAGTATAATTTCTACAATTTCGAATAAGTACCGCCAAACGAAAGTAGTATCAGTTCTTACGGAGAGCGTTCAGTTACAGATGGATAGACCGCAAACTTACCAAGAACAATTTTAAAAGATATACAATCATATGCATTGTAATTATTTTCTATACTGAACTAGATGGTTGTTATTGTCACAAAAACATATGTCCCCCATGGTAGTTTGTCAATGATTGTAAATTTGTAATACTTAAACAGGATACCAAGATGGCCCTATATCGCTCACCCGAGACCCATATGCAAACTCAATGTAAAATTCATCAAGATAGTCATTCTGACCAAGGTTCATAAAGATCCAATTGAAAAAGCAACTCGTATTGCAGACACAAAGTTTTTCTATGATTTGACCTCATGATTTAGTTTTTTGACCCAGATGATCCATGTTTAAACTCGTATTATATTCATCAAGGCGTTCTGACCAAGTTTCATCAAGATCCAATGAAAAAATGCAGCCTCTATTGCAAACACAAAGTTTTTTTAAAGTTTTGATCTCGTGACATAGTTTTTTGACCCCAGATGACTCATATTCAATCTCTACCTATGTTTTATCATGTAAATCATACTGGCCAAGTTTCTCATGAAAAATGCAGCCTCTTTTACATACACAATTTTTATCTATGATTTGACCCTGTGACCTAGTTTTTGACGTAGATGACACATATTCAAACTCGACAGAGTATTCATCAAGGCTGTCATTCTGACCAAGTTTCATAAAGATCAAATGAGAAATGCAACCCATATTGCATACACAAAGTTTTATCTATGCTTGACCCTGTGATCTAGTTTTTAACCCCAGATGACGCATATTCAAACTCGACAAAGTATTCATCAAGGCAATTATACTGACCAAGTTTAATGAAGATCTAATGAAAACTGCAGCCTCTATTGCATACACAAGGTTTTTCTATTACTTGACCTCTTGACCTAGTTTTTCACCCCACTTAACCCATATTTGAACTCGATCTAGATTTTAATACGGCAATCATACTGACCAAGTTTCATGAAGATCCAAAGAAAAATGAATACACGAGTATTCATCAAGATTGTCATTCTGACCAAGTTTCATAAAGATCAAATGAAAAATGCAGCCTCTATTGCATACATAAAGTCAGTTCTATGATATGATCAAGTGACCTAGATATTGACCCCAAATGAATCGTATTCAATCTCTACCTATGTTTCATCACGGACATCATTCTGACCAAGTTTCATGAAGATCTAATGAAAAATGCAGCCTCTTTTGCATGCACAATTTCTACCTATGATTTGACCCTGTGATCTAGTTTTTAACCCCAGATGACGCATATTCAAATTCGACAAAGTATTCATCAAGGCAATTATACTGGCCAAGTTTAATGAAGACCTAATGAAAACTGCAGCCTCTATTGCATACACAAGGTTTTTCTATTACTTGACCTCTTGACCTAGTCTTTCAATCCACTTAACCCATATTTGAACTCGATCTAGATTTTAATACGGCAATCATACTGACCAAATTTCATGAAGATCCAATGAAAAATGTTACTTCAATTGCACACAAGGTTTTTCTATGATTTGACATGTTGTCCTAATTTTGGACCGAAGATGACCCATATTCAAACTCGACCTAGATTTCATCAAGGCAATGCTACTGACTAAGTTCCATGAAGATCCAATGAAAAATGCAACCTCTATTGTATACAGAAGGTTTTTTCTATGATTTGACATGTTGACCAAGTTCTTGACACCAGATGACCCATATTGCATCAAGACTGTCATTTTGACCAAGTTTTATGTAGATCAAGTGAAAAATGCAGTCTCTATTGCACACACAAGGTTAAATGTGGACAGACGACAGACAGCCTACTGACACCAGGCAATCACAATAACACACCTAAGCACTTCTAGCTTAGGTGAGCTAAAATCCCTACTTGTAATATTGACCTTGAACCAAGGTGGTTGTAACATGCACTCTGCACATCGTCTAAATATGGTGGACATTTATGGTGAGTTATCCTAAAATCCTTCAAGGGGTTCAAGAGAAATGCAACGGACACGATTTTCGGACAGATGGACGGACGGACGGATAGTCAACTGGACCAAAAACAATATGCCTCTCCCCCATTATAAGGCGGGAGACCTAATTACTGACAAAGTACTATCCATTTGCATCCAGGCCACACCACTGGGAGGCGCTCTGGTCATGGCCCGCCCTATTCGCAAAATAAAAAGGTTTCATCAGCTGCTTACTTTGACTTAACCGAAAACCTCTTGAATTGTGATGTGAGAAAAAACTGTGCGAACTGTAAAATGCTACTAAAACCACAGACACAAGTACCAATATTCTTGTTTTCCCTTTTTTATTCTTTTCACTGGACATGTATATAATTACTGCTCTTACCTGTTATACAAAGACATTGACTGCAGGACGACCTGTATAAGCTACTAGTCAGGTTAGAAAAAATATCTAGTCGTCCCGTAACCGGACAAGCAGCCAAGGGGTCCCTGTCTGGTGGAGTAAATATAACAAGGGGCCCAAAAGGACCAGTATCGATGTACTGTACTAACTGGACTGTTCTGGGCAAGTTTTGTGATAATCTTTTGCAAATGGTTATCAAGGAAAAGCTAACAGGTCACTGTGGCCATGCCCTTTGACCCACTGACCCCAATAAGATAGGGATTGTCTACTCAGTAAGACCAATCAGCCTATGAAGTTTTAAGACTATGGGTTAAGCAGACCTCAAGATATCTGAGTGGGTAAAAGTCAAAGTTTGGGTCACTGTGACCTTGATCTTAGACCCACTGATCTCAAAAACATTAGGGTTTGTCTTGTCGGTAAGACAATTCTATGAAGTTTGTAGACTTTGGGTCATATAGATCTCAATATATTGAGGGGAAAATTTCCAAGTTCAGGTCACTGTGAACTTGACCTTTGACCCAAAAAACAATAAGGATCATCTACAGGTTGCAGGCAACCTTCTGAGCAAGTTAAATAAACATTGAATGAAAATTGTGCCCTGTAGTGTTATCAAGGAAACAATATCGAAGTCACTGTGACCTTGACCTTTGACCCCAAAACCAAAAGGGATCATTTACAAGTTGCAGACAACCTTATGAGCAGATTTCATGAAATTCAAAAGAAAATTGTGACCTGTAGAGTGTTATCAAGGAAAAGATTACATAAAAAAAAGGATACAGGCATAAGCTCTGCAGGACTTTGTTCAGTAGAGCCAAAAACAACAACCAAGCCAATCACTTATGTAGTGTGCAAAATAGAGAAGGATCTAATTTCCTCCATAGCAAAACCATCAAGGGAATAATGTCCCAGCTTGCAAATTTATCAAAGGGCTAATGTCCCCCTTTGCAAAATCATCAAAGGTATAATGTACTTTTGTGCAAAACCAGGCCAAGCTGATAATGTCCAAGGGAATAATGTCCTACATTCAGTTAATTCAGTATAGTATACAATGATTAAATCCCGTAATCATATCTATTAGCAATTGAAGTATATTCAAGACCACTTCCAACTACAAAATACCACACTTTGGAAATTGAATACATGCCAGCAGAGAAAACAATTTGAAGAAGTAGTTTACAGTAGAAAAGATCTGTGAATGACGAGCACCTATCACCAAAGTCATCCGCTTTAACCCCAAAGTGACAGCCATTGGGCTCAACTAAACTTACCTCTCTGTTTCCATTTTTTTATTCTCAAACTCCAACAATTAAATACATACTTGAGCAAGGCTACACAGAAAGACATTCATGTCAACCATTAGACTTGCAATAAGTTTCATAACATGTACAAGAGGGCCAAGATGGCACTGTATCGCTCACCTGCGCCATATGACTATAATGTGACCAAACTTCAACTCTAAACTATTATCATAAACACAAACATTCTGTTTGACCTTGACAAGGCAAACCTTTTGACCAATTTCCATGATGATTGGGTTGTAAAGGTTTTTAAACAGGTGAACTAGTTTTTGACCTCAGATTACCCATATTCATACTCGACCTAAATTTCATCAAGATAATCATACTGACAAAGTTTCATGAAGATATAATCAAAAATGCAACCTCTATTGCATACACAAACTTTTTCTACAACTTTACCCCATGACCTAATTTTTGACCCCAGATGACCCATGTTCAAACACGACCTAGATTTAATCAAGGCAATCATACTGACCAATTTTTATGAAGGTCCAATAAAAAAAGCAACCTCTATAGCATACACAAGGTTTCTCTTTGAGTTAACCACTTTACCTTGCGTTTGATCCTAGATGACCCATGTTCGAACTCAACCTAGATTTCATCAAAGCAATCATACTGACCAGGTTTCATGAATATACAATGAAAAATGCAACCTCTATTGCACACACAAGGTTTTTCTATGATTTGACCAGGTGACCTAGTTTTTGACCCTAGATGACCCATATTCGAACTCAACCTAGATTTCATTGAGGCAATCATACTGACCAAGTTTCTTAAAATCCAATGAAAAATGCAACCTCTATTGCATACATAAGGTTTTTCTATGATTTGACCTTGTGGCATAGTTTTTGAACCAATGTGACCCATATTTGAACTCGATCTAGATCTCATCAAGGCAATCATACCGACCAAGTGTCATGAAGATCCAGTGAAAAATGTGGCCTCTATTGCATACACAAAGTAAAGTGTGGACACACAGACGACGGACACCAGGGGATCACAATAGCTCACCTTTGAGCACTTAGTGCTCAGGTGAGCTAATAAAACATGAACTGACACAAGGGTGTTATAGCCGCAGAGCCTAGTGTTACACTGTTGAAAAAGATTTCTCAGAAAAACTACAGTATTACTCCAGTATCTTAGGGACAAGTATAACAACATAAATATGTTTGTTGAAGCTTTAAACTATGAAAGTGACATGTGCCCGATATTGTTTACATACATCAACTACAAATACTGGCCAAATATCTACTGCCAGCAAATCATACAAATGAATGATAACTACAAGGCTACTACCACTGTAGGCTTCCTAGACAGAGGAACTGTCTCTTCAACTTCAACTCAAATGGTTTACTCCTCAATGCCACTGGTACATCTACTGAGGAGGGGTTAAACAAGAGACCCAAAATGGCCAGTATCACTCTACTGGACTGTTGCAAGTTTTGTGAAAATCTTTGGAAAAGCTAACAGAGGTAACTGTGACCGTGACCTCAACCCACTGACCCAAATAAATGGTAGGGATCATTTACTCAATAAGACCAATCATCCTATGAGGTTTGAAGACTGTCATTGGTTTTAAGTTCTCAAATTATTTAACTGAAATGATTTTCAAAGATCAGGTCACTGTGACCTTGACCTTTGACCCTATATTCCCCCCAAAAAAAGTGATTATCCAAAGGCTGCATGCAACCTTCTGAGCAAGTTTGATGAAAGTTAAAAGAAAACTGAGACCTGGAGAGTGTAATCAAGGAAAATCTAACAAGTCACTGTAACCTTGACCCACTATCCCCAAAACAGTAGGGATCATCTACTGAAGTTTGAAGACTATGGGCCATATAGATGTCAAGTATTGAGCAGAAAAGATTTTCAAAGTTTGAGTCACTGTGACCTTGACCTCTGAACCCAAAAATGAAAGGGATCAACTACACGTTGCAGGCAACCTAATATGTGCAACTTTGATGAAAGTTTAATGAAAATTGTGACTTGTAGTTTTATCAAAGACATGCTATTGAAGGTCACTGTGACTTGACCTTTGACCCACAAAACAAAAAAGATCATCTACAGGTTGATGCAACCTTATGTGCCAGCAGTTTCATGAAATTCAAATGAAAATAGTGACCTGTAGAGTATTATCAAGGAAAAGTTTGTGGACAGAAGGACAACACACAAACCAACATGGCATAAGCCCTGCTTGACTTTGCAAAATGTTTATGGGCCCATGATCACTTTGAATGTTATAATTACATATAGCTCTCATAAGACCAAGAAAGATGTCTTACCAGGGAAACTGACCATAACACAGGTTTACAGATTGAAATGGGAATCTCAAGTTTAATGGATACGCTTCGGATATCAGTATAGTCTAGAAACTGTAAACCCGTCTATTATTTGTACAAAACACATTCCAAATATCGCTTTTTAAATCGAATGTACATGTTACTGATATTGCAAAACAATAAGAAATGCTTTCTTTGGACAAAGCAACATAACAACAAACACTGTTATAGAAAACTGTATATATAATTTATTTGTTTTAATAATAGGAAATAAACAGCACTTACAGTGAGCACGATTTGCAACTATAGAGTATAGTTCTAACAACATTGTATTAATACAGTGTATATAATAATGTCTATGAAACAAGCAGGAAAAAATAATAAACTGCAGCCTAATGAAACAATGGAATCGCTATAAACCTATGATCTTTGTTAATAGTTAGTCTAGTAAAAGAGCAGGAAAGTACTACCAAAAAATAATTTCCAAAAAATAATTTTTTTCTACCAGAGCAAAAAAGAACTACCAAAAAGAAAAAAAAATACCAAAAAGATTTTTTTTCCAGAGCAGAAAAGAACTACTAAAGATTTTGTTTGAATATTCAGCTACTCAAATAAGTAACTGTCACAGGAAAGGCAGAACATTACAATATCTTTTAAGGCAATAGCTACCATTTTCTACATGTATATAGGGCATAAATTGTCCTACTAGGAAAACTTCTCCAAACTTCGGAAATCTGAAATAAATGTAAAAGGTCACTGGTCTTGTTTTTTAATTATCTGCATTTGAAAAAAACACTGAAATACATAGAACTGCCCTTTCTAGATATATATTTTGCAATGTTATTTTTCAAGGACAGAGAATTCAAGATAAAGGTTGGTGACCTATGACTTTCTTTTCTTATTTCTATTTCAGATTTGCTTCTTGGTCAACATACCAAGTTTGAAGAAAGTCTCCTACTACTATTTTTGGCCTATATACATAGGAGGTGGTGGAGATCGCCTTCAAGTCTAATACCTCTTAATTTCTCAGTCAGTGTATTCTAGTAATACAAAATATGGTTGTCTATCTCAAAACAACAACCTCTGTACAATGAATACCATAGTTAACTAATTTAAGACATGTGCAGCTACCAATGTATAGGGGGAGACTGTTGTTGCATGTTTTCACTATACTAGGGGTTAAAAAAATATTTTAAACTTTGAATGTCACATTGTTCAGTTGTGTCAGTACTCCTGCTCATTTTGGACTGAAACGTGATGAAACGCAAGGTTTGCTCATGATCTTAACAAAGGGAAGAACCTATGGAAGCAAAGTGTAAATCTATAGTTCTAGTTCCATACACCTTTCTAATCAATTATGTTTTGGAAGGCAAACAATACAAAGACACCGAGTTGACATTTTAGATAACTGACTGGTCACTATGACATATACTATGCAAAGTTCTAACAAAATATGTATTCTGGCAAATTCTGTAATTTAGTATCAAGTAAGTTTTAATCTATGACATACAAAGGCCCTTTTTAGCATCCCAGAAAGTTTCTTTTTGAAGAGTACATATTATAAATTGTAGTTTACTATAAAAATCTTACAAAGAATATAGTGATACAGACTGCACTACAGTGTGTATCCTCAAGGTGTTCCAATGTTTCCCTACATGCAGTACTACAGTGCATTTCATGATAGTGTTCCAATACGTACATACATGCAGAGTACATTTTTCACAGTAAGATTTTCTCAACACACTTGAAATACCTACAAAACTTTCAAATTCATGATGTTTCATTTATCATTTGCTTATCAAAATTGAATACTGTGTAGATACAAAGTAATTTGGTCTAGAAATGAATTTACATGATTCACTTTTAAAAGCACACATATCTAAACTGTGTCCATGATTTGTCTCCTAGTAGTATTATTTCTTCTTATGCACATTCAAAAGATTAGAAACAGATTCAAAACAATAACTACAAGTTTATGTCAAACCAGTGAATATCGACCCACCACATGATTGTGCAGTAACTGTACATAATCTTTAAATGCATGTTCTACAATGTGCTGAAATGCTTCCCCTGAACCTCCTCCATGTTAACATAAATGTATTCAGACTTATATAACATGTTACAATCTTAGTAATTTTTTCGTTTAATACATCAACTTTCAGCGTACTTCACAGCATCAAATAATATTACAGTTCGGAGTTGACCATAGTCTTGTGCACATGTCCTCACTTCCTTTTACTACTATGAAGTGCATTCCAGTGTCCTTGAACATAGACGATCGCCATTAGTCAATACCAGTATCACAGTAACCGAGTTAAAGCTTTTAAACTGCGATTCTACATCAATGCAGAATCCCTGTTGACATTACAAGCGGAAGAATAAAGCTTGGAAAAATGCAAAGTCAGCATTCTTTTTGTTACAGATCCCTACATACTTTATTTGAATACTTGCTCAAATTGTGCCGTTTAAGGAGAGAATTAATACATTTATCGAACAAATAAAAAAACATTTTTTTTCTAAATCTAGTCTATATTTCAAAAAGCTAAATTGTAAGTATATACAATGTACATGTGTTTACTTGTTTCCATGACAACTGATGTTATTTGGTTATACTGCCTCTTTAAACAACATATACAGAAGGCCTCTGTGGTTTCCTGGTTTCAATATTCACTTAACCCTTACTCCAGAGGACTTGAGTTTGATCAACGGTGAGAGCAACACAAGGTGTGTCATTTGGCAAGGCACCTAATATCATACATACCTCTGACAGTCAATAAAGCTATAAATAGTTACAGATAACAAAAATTGTTGGCTCGCAGACTCTGAAGAAAAAAAAAATTAGTTCTGGTTAATAGTTGATGATTAAAAAACAATAAAAGTCAAGGGAATTTTTTTTTGCAATCATGCTTAAACAAACTAGCATAAGCTCTGTCACCCTGTGTTTTAACTTGTGTGGCTAAGAAGTCGAAAATGCATCTCCTACGCAGAATTTATATGTTGTTGATATGAATTTCTAAAGACAGTCATTTCTGTGTTCAGTGTAGACAAAATAACCAAATACACCAGGGTCATATAAAAACAAGTTTCAACAATGTCAAAGAATACTATCACATTTTCTGTCAATTACTCAAGTTACACAGTCAGTTTTGGTACAAAATATACATACATCTTTGACAAGTCCTGGTAAACCACACAATAATTCATCTGCTCAATGTATTATTACACATAATTCTGTGACTCAAAAAATCTCTTTTGTAACATGTTAAACTACCATATGATATTTGCTACACAGGTATACGTACAAACTAATGAAACTCACTGAATGTCAAACAGTGCGACAACTACAAATGTAAATGTTTCATTATACGGCTTTGTCCATTAACGTGAAGTTTAGACAATAGAGTTAAACTAGCTTTGTTCAAATTCCAAACAATTTTTGCCGAATGCAAATTTTACTTCCTAATGGGTTTTTGTGGCAATATCGTAAAATTCTTCATATTCATGCGCTGTTGATTTTGCAATTTTACGATATTCTATTTATTCGCAGGTTTTTCATCTCGCAAGCAAACACAATAATGCATATAATCATCATTTGTTTGCTATTATAGCAAGTTTGATGAATTAAAAAAAAGTTTCATTCAATATAAAAACCTCACGAAAAAAAAGGACTTTTATGGTGTATTTACAACAGGCTGCTTATATCTGATAAACTTCACCTGAGAAAATCATCAAAAGTTGAGCACGAGTCCAACTGACATTCACTGAAGCAAAACAGTCACAAGTTAAAGACTTCATTCTATCAATTTAACCCAGCTCTCTTTCCAAATTTAGCATGCTACTGTCGTAACAAACAAGATAGCTGAAGAATGACTAAAACTGTACAGAACACGTGAGAAACTGATACTTCTATAACGACGTAAAAGCACAGAAATATCAATGAGAGAAACTTGAAATTTATTCATCAACTGGCCAAGAATATTGTTTCTTTTTACTGACTTAACATTGTTATCGAACGCTTTCACATCAATTTAAAGATAACAATCATATCAATACAAAGTCTGTTTTAAGAGATATATGTAACAGACTTGTTATTAAACAATTCTGTCTGATTCAATTACGCTATGTTATACAAGACTCAAAATATTGATCTGATTCTCTAGAGATTTAAATTCCTAGTTTTCACAGTATCTTAGTTCTGTAAATGTGGGTCGTTTACAAACCCATCATTCCTAGAAAGGACCAGTACTACACTTTCATCCCCTGTAAGAAACTGAGAGCATTCTTACATAAAGCGGACTGTGGTGTAGAGGTTAAGGTGTTTGCTGCTCATCCCGGAGGTTGCGGGTTCGAGCCCAAATGGGGTCACGATCGTATCTCCTCATATGACAAACATACTGGTTTTTCTAGGAAGAGGCCCCGAGAGTGACTCGATAAGCTACAAGCTTTCTTCACAATCAAGCTAAAATAGTAAGTATAAACTCAACTTAACTAAAAGAACAGTTGGTAGCAATTCTCAATTACCAAGAGCTAAAGTTATTACAAGTCCGGTATATTTACCATTCTCACATCGAGTTGGGTCCCAAAAATTTGTAATAGGTACAGTAAAATTAAACGTTCCAACTGAAAATAATTTAGTTTTTTTTTAAATTTTTTACAGTGGTTCTTTTTCTTTCACCTAGTTCTTCATTAACAATGTAGCAGTGTCCTAGATACAGGCGATATAGGATGAATATGATGGTATTGGAGAGAATAAAGATAATACAAATTTAGTAATAACAAGTGATGTGCGACCATTTCTTTTACAGAGATAACCATCTATATACATGTTAAGTGTTTGAAGCCGATCCTCATGTTGCTTTTTTTTTCCCGAATTTTTTTTTATTGAAGTTTTATCAAATTTGTCGACCACCATGTATACAGGAATTAACATTAAAAAAAACCCAACACTGTTCCAATTTAAATCCAAGTACAAGTGTACTTATTTTCATCCTCAAGACTTATTAAGTATAAAGATATAAAAAATCAGGAAAAAGGGAGTTATTATATCCAAAAAGTTGGGTGCAAGGGTTAAAGTTACATGAAAACAGTACAAGCTATTCATGAGTGAACAATTAATTCACTGTTCTACAAAAATATACAATGAACAAACCCTCGGAACAATGAAATGGAACTGTTCACAAAAAATAAACTGTAAAGTACAATATACAAAATTCAGTAATGCACCAACATTTCATGGAATTAAACGTAGGTCTGCCCTACAATCAAGTTGTGAATACAAAAAAAAGAAAGAAAAACATTTTCACAAAACATGAGCACTATAATGCATTCCATCACAGAAAAAAAAATGTCTTTGTAAAAAAACAAAAACAGATCTATTGTAATTAATGCTATGCCAGTAGTTTTAATACAGCAATCTTCTTTCTTTATAAGAAAGTTTCGTATGTACATGAACAAAACAATGTCAAAAATCGTTATAAATTTTATTTTCCAAAATTTTTTTTTGCACATTTTGCTGATTTTATTTTAAAACTATTACCTCCCTTAGAATAAAAATGGACCAGCCCAACTCTGAATCTGGGCAGTACCACTTATTGTTCAAATAGTTGCTCAGTAAAGATATACCGACTGATAAGAAACCACTGTAGATCATGATCAGACTGCACGAATGTCTCGGCTGATCATGATCTGCACTGGTCACACAAACCGAATCATTTGCTACAAGTAGGGTAAAAAGCAAATGAACAGGAAGGTTCCCATTCCCTAATGTTTTCTACTACCACACATTCAGTCAAAACTGTCTTGTAAAACATGTGTTTCAGAACATTATAGGTTGTCACTAAGGGTGTTGCACAAGACTCAAATGATGCATGACCATTACATTCTAGTATACTGGCCAGAAACTTGTTTCTGTTTTGTCCATCTTTACTACCTTACTGGATATTTAAAATAGGTCATTTGGTTCAAGGCCATATTTTTTCACCTCCAAATTTCCCCAATTTTTCAAAGCATGTATTTTTGTAGTCCGTACTAATGAAATCTGACCGGCTGATTAAATAAACTTATCAAAGTATCTCTCTGGATACTCAACTGTTTGTACATTGTGTTTACCTACTTTCCTTTTACAAACAAGAGTTTCCCTCTTCTCTGGCGGAATTAAACCAGTTCCAGCAGTATTTCAGCAGTTAAAACACCCTTCCTCCATAAGAATCTGACAACTTTCTTGTATTTACAGTCAGGTTGCTAGCAGGGCTTGAACCAATGTCATTAACCTTGTCACCGCTTTAGTTATTATCCGACTACCTTAACACGCGTACACAGACACAGTTCACAGGAATTAAGTCCAGACGACCATTAACAAGTCTCCCTATCTTGTATACTATGATCATGATCTACACGGTTTGCTGATAAGGGTGAAACTTATTGCAGAGAACCAACTGACCAATTTCACTTATCCATGCTATAACTATGTTATATCATCATATATCCTACTGATATGTGTCTATGTCTGATACAAATTGTGCAAAATATATATGTACAGAATGATTAGTGTAATTGATAACTAAGTCATTATGATGCATATTTGTTAAGTAACATCCTGAATGAAGGGTTTCTTTTGCCAACGGTGTCTCGCATTTATTTAAAAGATATATCACCCATCAAAAGTGGCCATCATTTACAAAAGACTTTTAGCATTGATTTCTACCCTTAAAAACATCAATATTACCAAAGTTATTTCTTAAGTAAAAGGATTTGTACAACATTAATATTTCTGATGAATATACATGTCCTTAAGATCTTACTTGAAATCTATCAAGGATTGGTAATCCTCACATTCTGTAAAACATTTATTTTCATTTCCATCTGCCAACAAGTGATCTGACTTGGTACAAGGTATTACTTTACATAATTTTCAAGGAATTCATTGCGATTAATGCATCTTACTTCACCATGATGCAGTGTGGCCATTTTGAAGGGTAATAAAACTTTAACAGTCAGTCCTGGGTAAGAAAATGAGGCTAAGTTTCTACATTCTGCAGTTACTTCTACAGCGTGTAACTGATCATATTCTTCTTGTCTTCTGTAACTGACATTTTCGGCATTGAGTTTGCTAAGAAATACATGTATCTATAAACATTTCCAACTGAATTTTTTTTCATGCTGATCAGAACACGGTTTGGTTGTAAACCGACATACTGCTGTTTACACAGTAATGCTTACTTTATTGAGATTTTAACACAGGATTTCTTCAGCATAGTATTTATATTATGCAAATCTCTTTATTAAACCTTTAGTAATTTTGAATGATCTCATTCCTTCATGTTAACTACCGTACAAGTTGCTTTACTAAACATACAAAATTATGTACAAATCTTCTCCCTCAAAGACTGCGTCTTTTAATATTATTATTTACAACAGACAGATTCTAGCCGATGAACTTTTACTTTGTGCAATCAAGATTACAACAGAAGCTGCGGCGATGTGAAACACATCTTTTAACTTTCTACGGCATGTAATGCCATACTGTTATATCAGAGCATGTAACGTAAAAAACAATACCCGATTCTTCTTTCATCATATCGAAAGATTCGATAATGGCTAGACATGTCTCTTTCACAAACACTATACACATTCTTGTGTATATTTTGATATTATGCAGACTGTAATAGTAATGTATAAAGCTATATAGCACTATCAAATTCAATTTTATAACAAAGTATCAACACGAAAAAAAATAGTAGAACAAAAAATGCCAGATTTATTGTAATGTATATGTCAAAAGGTAAATCACCTGTCAGTCAAGCAAAGGGATGCATCTACGTCATAATATGTCTTGAGTGCAACAGGATACATGTCTTGAGTGTAACAGGATACGTGTCTCGAGTGTAACAGGAGACGTGTCTCGAGTGTAACAGGAGACGTCACAAGTGTAAGTCTCAAATTTGGTACTTTATTTCATATAAAACTAGAGCTATCACTAAATGTGATTAATACCCCCAAAAGACTGCTTTATAAACTGAGAAAGTTTGTAGTAACAGAATACCTTGCAAACAAACTAAAAAGAGATATTGTTCTTGGCAATAACTCTGTAATTTGTCAAGATGGAGTTATGGTTCTTGTACACTGCACTTCCTCTCATTGTGCTTGACCATTGTATGAAGTTGTATTGAATTCCAACCAATAGTTTTCGAATAATGCTCCGGACAAGTAAAAGTAACAAAGGGCAATAACTCTGAAATGAGTCAAGATAGAGTTATTGTTCTTTTGCACTGCACTTCCTCTCAATGTGCTTGACCATTTTATGAAGTTGTATTGAATTCCAACCAGAAGTTTTCAAATAATGCTCCGGACAAGGAAAAGTAACAAAGGGCAATAACTCTGTAATGAGTCAAGATTGAGTTATGGTTCCTGTGCACTGCACTTCCTCTCATTGTGCTTGACCATTGTATGAAGTTGTTTTGAATTCCAACTAGTACTTTTCGAAATTATGCTGCGGACAAGGAAAAGTAACAAAGGGCAATAACTCTGTAATGAGTCAAGATGGAGTTGTGGTTCTTGTGCACTGCACTTCCTCTCAATGTACTTGACCATTGTATGAGGTTATATTGAATTCCAACCAGTAGTTTTCAAGTAATGCTCTGGAGAAGAAAAAATAACAAAGGGCAATAACTCTGAAAATACTCTAGATAGAGTTATGGTTCTTGTACACTGCACTTCCTCTGATTGTGCTTGATCATTGTATGAAATTGTACTGAATTCCAACCAGTAGTTTTCAAGTTATGCTCCGGACAAGGAAAAGCAACAAAGGGCAATAACTCTGTAATTAGTCAAGATGGAGTTATGGTTCTTCTGCACTGCACTTCCTCTCAATGTGCTTGACCATTGTATGAAGTTGTATTGAATTCCAACCAGTAGTTTTCAAGTTATGCTCCGGACAAGGAAAAGTAACAAAGGGCAATAACTCTGTAATTAGTCAAGATGGAGTTATAGTTCTTGTTCACTGCACTTCCTCTCAATGTGCTTGACCATTGTATGAAGTTGTATTGAATTCCAACCAGTAGTTTTCAAGTTATGCTCCGGACAAGGAAAACTAACAAAGGGCAATAACTCTGTTATTAGTCAAGATGGAGTTATAGTTCTTGTGCACTGCACTTCCTCTCAATGTGCTTGATCATTGTATGAAGTTGTATTGAATTCCAACAAGTAGTTTTCAAGTTATGCTCCGGACAAGGAAAATGCAACAGACCGCCCGACCGACCGACCAACCGACCGACCGACCAACCGACCGACCGACCAACCACCGGGTGACTCCTATATACCCCCCTAAACTTCGTTTTGGGGGTATAAAAACACATATTCACGGATATGTCTTGACGAAAGTGCCAAGAAATTACAAGTTTAAATGGCACATACATACCCTGGCCAAAAAACGTGTTACATATACGGGACACTTGGCATATGGAACTTGCAACACATATCAAAATTGAAAGATGAACGCAAAGTCTAATATCAAATGAAAGTCACAAGTATGTCTTGAGAACTTTCAAGGGTAAATTGTGATGCTGTTGTATATGCTCTATTGTTTAAGTCACCCTGCATTTCAAACAACATAAAAGTACTGCACTACAAAGTGAACATAGTACTTAAAAATGACTCGATCAACACAATTTGTCAAGTTCTAGATCCAAGTGAATCAAAATTTCTCAAAATTCTCAACTCTCACACTTCAAAAGAAAACATACAAAGCAATCTATCATTTAATTTTCGAATAACAAACAGTTGTGTCAACACAATAGAAGCCCAAAAAGTACACCTAACATGAAAATTAATTTGGCAAACAAATAATATAACAAAAATCAAAGGGATGTAACCCTGACCTGCTCACCAAAGAACTATCTTTTGACATTTAATACCCATATAATGAGACAAAAACCAGGTAATGTAAAGAAAACAAAATCAAGAACCTGTTCAAATGAACAGAATTTACTTCAAGTTGGTAAAGTGACCACGTTTTCAACCAAAAATATCAATCTAAGTGATAGGTACTAGAAACGATGCATGATGCATGACAGTTTGATCAAATGCTTGAATGCAGACAAAGTGTGATCTCAAAAGCCTTATTTGTGTGTTTTGATATAAAACAGACTGAAATGAACTAGTAACGACTCTGCATTTACTGACATACTGCATTTAATCTAACAAAATTCATTTCATCAAATAACGACATACTGCGTCTGGTTACAACTAGAGTTCACTGTATCTATCGCCCTCAAGTAACGGCACATTAACACTGTTTATCAGCCTCATGTACCTTGTTTATCATCCTCAAACCATGGCTGATGAACAACATTTTACAGCATTTAAAGAGGTTACAGCATTTTTCAAAACTTGACTACAGAGATGGATTCAATGAATTTTTTACTTTTCTGTGTGTAGGTACTAAGTGATTAGGCATCAAAGCACAAAACAATCAACAAATTACGGATTATGGAATGCTTTTCATAAGAAGAAATGCAGTAAGCAGTATATAAACAATGCATATAAGTAAACGACAGACTAAGTTTACGAAACTAAATATTACATTTTATGTGAAAAAAAAAATGAAACAAAAATCAAGACAGACTTTCCAAGAATTACAGGTATACACTTCTTTAATTCTGACCAAGCACACTCACTTTTTACCTACTCTCTAAAGAGCTGTGAAAAAAAATGCTTGAAATAACTGCAAAGCTGTATGACCATTAAGATAGCAAACATGACCTGTTCTTTTTAAATTTCTATGTGAAAAAACAAGCCGTCTAAGGTTGTAAGAAAAGTTTGTACAAACTGGAACATTACGTTATCTAAAGTTGTAAGAAAAGTTTGTAAAAACTCGAACATCAAATTATGCACTTATCTGACAGGGTTTTACCATCTACAAACATAACATTAGTATCGGAAAGATAAACTGCAAAATACACTTGCAAAATGTTCGAAAACACTAACCCTGTGGGCAATTCAGACATACTTTCATGGAACTTATCAAAACCTGTACATAATTTTTGCAAAAATACTTATTCTTTAACATACCACATCTTAACAAACCTTGTTCAAAAAACTACACTCACAGTAAGGTCACATGACCACAATACATCACATGACCAAAATCACATGATAGGAAAACTGTGTCACATGACTTCATGTATGAATCTGCTAAATGCCTGCGAATGTACAGAGCTGTTGCTACTACACTGTGGGAAACTTCTTATCAGACAGCTGTTGAACTTTTTGGCCGTGCTTTGCCACGCCTCTGAGCTAGGAACGAGGCCCCGACTGGTTCCAGTGATGGCACCTTTGGTTGGGAATTCAATGCTTTGAATGTTGCTGCCATTGCACCCTGCAAATTGTAGCACAGCCAATCAATATAAAGGTTTTAAGAAAAGACTGCATTTCAGCTATGATAAGCATGGACGAAAATTCAAACGATGAAAATTATGTATACTTTCCATTACAATAGATTTTGCTCAAGCATGTGCTCCGATATATTTATTTTTCAATAACTGATTTACAAATTTCAATTTCCATTTTACACAAGAGCAGTGTTAAACACATCAAACTCCTCCCACAATGGTGTATATTTAATTAAAAGCCACCCAAATGTAACCAAGCTACATGCCGAGTCATAATCTGTAGGAATGAAAGTATAAACAAATATAAACTACCTTCAAGGGCATAAAAAAATTTAACATACTGACAAGGGATGACTAAGACTGAATAAAACCCGTACCTTTACTGCATTAGCATCTTGTAAAGTCAGTCTCATATGGGGCAGGTTGTCCCTCATTGCCACCCATGGGTGTTTCAATACATCTGCTGCTGATAATCGTTTATGTGGGTCAACATGTAACATTTTACTGACTAAATCCTGAAAATATATATCAAAATTGCCTTGATTTCCTCGCAGGTAAGCAAGTACTGAAAGTTTTAACCAATAAATAAAGGGGAAAAAGCTTGTGCTAACTAATCAAGTTCTGCACAATTGACAAGTACAAGGTAATCTTTGTACGGTTTTACTAATTCCCTATAATCCCTTACATTTATGTTAATCCTACCTTAGCTGCCACGGAAACGGAATCCCAGTTGCCTCCACTAAGGCTGAATTTTCCCTCTCCTATACGTCCCAGTATATCATTTGGCGTGTCGTTTGGTCCATTTGCAAATGGTGTATGCCTGAAATACACGTTCATTATGTATATCAAGGCAACTTTTTCATTACCTCTATTAAGCATTTAAGCAACTCTCATAATTATATCCTAAGAAGATTTCCATCTTTAAGCATTACCGTACTGAGTTTTAGTTTGCAAGTAACTTCTAGTAATTTTTATGAGGCTACTGATGTTTAAAAAGGCAGTTTTCAAAACAATTTTTTTTCAAACAAGTGGACTGGGCCATGTGAACAGTTGCTTAAAACAGAGTCTGCAAAAGAACTCTGAACCATCACTAGTTGAGTCACTGAGAGTAAACAAGTTAACAACACTATAATTGCCTACCCTGCCAACATAGTATATAACAGTACTCCCAGACTCCATATATCACATGCCGCATCATAACCTTGTCGTTTCAATACCTGCAATAGTTGGATAATGAATACATCTAGTAGCAGAAACGTAACCAATCACAAATGGTCTGACAAAACTTGTATAATAAAACACATTTAATGGAGTAACAGGATATATGATGTTTATCTGATTTCACAGAAAGTTTGACGAAAAGTAAGACAACTGTAATCAACACAAGAAGTTAAAATAAGCCGGTTGAGGGCTTTGACAAAGTTACCTGTTATACAATGTGGACGGTTTAACAAACGCTAGGTTACCTGTTGTACAATGTTGAAGGTTTAACAAACAGTGACTAGGTTACCTGTTGTACAATGTGGACGTTTAACAAACAATGACTATGTTACCTGTTATACAGTGTGGACAGTTTAACAAACAATGACTATGTTATCTATTATACAATGTGGATGATTTACTAAACACTATGTTACCTGTTATACAATGTGGACAATTTCACAAACACTATGTTACCTGTTATACAGTGTGGACAGTTTAACAAACACTATGTTACCTGTTATACAATGTGGACAGTTAAAAGAGTGGCTATGTTACCTGTTATACAATGTGGACGGTTTAACAAACAATGACTGTGTTACCTGTTATACAATGTGGACTTTTTAATAAAGAGTGACTATATACCTGTTATACAATGTGGACAGTTTAACAAACACTATGTTACCTGTTATACAATGTGGACGTTTTAACACTGACTATGTTACCTGTTATACAATGTGGACATTTTAACAAAGAGTGACTATGATACCTGTTATACAGTGTGGACGGTTTAACAAACAGATCAATGATCTTTTGTTGTTACAAATTGGGCACAAGTTTGATGAAGATACAAAACAAAGACAAATTATTGTGGAAGTTTCTTTAATCAGACAGACAGTAGCTCTCTACTCAAATGAGCTAAAACTCTAAAGCACCAGTTACTGTGCCGCCTTACCTCTGGCGCCACAAAGTTTGCTGTATAGCATGGTGTCATAAGGAGACCATTGTCGGCACGAAGCTGTTTAGCAAAACCAAAGTCACAGATTCTCAGGCTCTCTGGGTTACCGCTTGTGTCAGCATACAGTATGTTGGAAGGCTTGAGATCACGGTGTACAACCTACAATTACACCAGGAAAATAAAACGTACGTTTTACTACATCGATTGCAAAAAAATCCTGTGATTTGATAACTTTGCAGTTGTAATAAAATTTTAAATTTTCTTTAAAATCCCATTTACTCGTGTTAAAAAATCGCTTCGAAGTCCCTTTACAAAACCTATCCTGTTTCAACCGTTCCAGAAATTTCAAATGAAACCATTACTCTAGTAGAAGTCTTTTTCACTTTTCACAATATCAAAATCACAGATTGCTTGCTACATTTTCGACAGAATTGTTCAGTATTTTCTTTTCTCATAGTATAAAATACAGAACATTTGTAAATTACCCCATTTTGATGGAGGTATTCGACAGTTTTTGTGACAACCTGCAGAACGGCACTAGCTTCTCGTTCAGAGAAAAACCTCTGTAGTAAGATCTTGTCAAGCAGTTCCTTTCCTTGTAACCACTCCGTTACCATGTAAACTTTGTTCCCATTGTCAAACACCTGAGTAATAAATGGAGAACAAATATCAAAAACTATTCTCTCTGTTTAAAACTTACATGTACTCATTCAAAGCTTCAGTGTCAAAAGTCAACATACATGACACACTTCTGTGTCTATCATACTACCAAACATATGTTAGCTTTTCTACAACAAATGTAAGCTTGTTCCAGCACTAATTATCGCGGTATTGTTTGTTTGAATATCAAACTGTACAAGTTAGTATATTAATCTGTCCACAGCTCTCACAATATCTAATGTCTTCCCTTGAAAAAAATTCTCCAAAATCATGCTGTTTTCTCCTAAATTTAACTCCACATTACAAGTCCTTCCTCTATTCCCTAAGACTATGCCGCAAATCTCCCAATTTTTTTCAAAACATTAGGAAGTCCCGCTTATCTTAAACTTACTATCAGGATAAATAGAACTACTTACATCTCTTAATGAAATTATGTTTGGATGATGACCAAATCTTAGTAAAATTTCCACTTCCTCAGAGGGGTCTACCTTTTCTTTGTCCATAATCTGCAATACAAGCAACATAATCAGTACCCAAGTTACATTAACCTACCTGTGAATGTCTTTTCTCACAAGCTCAAGTTTTAACATAAACACATACAGAAATGCACGCCTGTGTGGTCTGGCAAATGTGTTTATGTTCAATTTGGCATGTTGGATCCCCTGTTGGGCCACATGTGCCTCAAGCCACCAAGCTATGAATGGGACCAAGTAATGGAAATTGCTAGCTCTTACTCACACAGCCAGAGCTGATGAATCACATTTGACAATTTTAAAAGCATTTGTATTAATCAGTTATCTCCCTTTACATGCCACTTTTGACTGGTTTGACTACTATTTTTCAAAATACAAAGATTTACTGAGAAATAAAAGACAGCATTTTGTCTTTAATATTTCCAAATACTTGAACATACGTAAGCAGGTCTTCGATGTAGGCAGCCAGCATCGTTTCACTCTACACAGCCAACTCAAAGCTTTATGTAAATATGCTACCTGCTTAAACTGTTGTATCTCTTTGTTTACTGCTTAAAAAATTATGCAAGAGAACACAAAAACATACAAGTAAACACGTACCTTTACAGCAAAGCTATTCCCTGTTAACCTATGTACACATCTTTTGCACACCGAGTACGAACCTATACCAATATCCTGCAAACAGAATGCACAAAATTAACCAGATAATCTTAACCCTTACAAGGCAACATTTCTAAAGTACACTACTATATCTTTCAATGTTGACTGTACCGTTTCATATATTTGCAATGGTCTCTGTGAAAATATAACAATATTATACTTACAACAATTATACTTTCTTTCTTATCTATTCATGACCTGCTCAATTTCTAAAATGGACTTGTCCGTCTTTCAAAATTTGCGAAGTTCAATAATTATTCAAAGGGAGGCCACTCAAAATTTACTGACTGAAAAGCCTTCAATGTAGATCATGATCAGACTACACGGATCATGTAAACCAAAAACAGCTTTTTTCTGCAGCAAGACTCCACTTCCTACTTACCTCTTGATTCTCATATTCATCTGTAAATGGGGATACCTTTACACCTGGAAGCTGAAAAAGGAGCAAACCCATTACATTTATCAAGCAAACTATTTCAATAAAGCTGTTGTCCCTCCCAATCCCAACCACTCTCCTGGGTAACTGATTGTTTAAAAGGATCATTTTTGTGCCAGAAATTTTGGGAGGTTATCATTATCATGAATATTTATGCTAAATATAATTCAATTCTTACAACCACGTTGGGAGAAATCAAGTTTCGAAGTTTCTAATTTTACTACATAACAAAAAGTAAACAAGAGGGCCATGATGGACCTGTTTCGCTCACTGGACTACCAACGCTCACTGGACTAAGGAAGTCACAGACGATAGACACAGGATGATCCTAAAAGCTAACCTTGAGCACTTTGTGCTCAGGTTTGAGCTAAAAAGGGCCTGAAACTTGAGTCTTTCTGCCTTCGAGAAGGAAAAATCAATTAATGTACAAATCAAAATAAACAATGTCTGTATTCCTTATTTCAGTATTTAAACACTCCTTGGTCCACCTTTCTTCTTCCAACTTCTTCAACAAGGACCTTGATTTCAAAAATTATCGTTTGACATACTTACATTTCTGACTTTAGCATTACTAATTTGATTATCTAGTGGGTTTTGAGGGTGCTGATGGTCATCTAGTAAGGCTGGAGCTACAAAGCTAAATCCACGGAACAATTCATGGGCTGTGGCACTCGGAGGTATACCTGGGGAATCTGTAAATACATCAAAACTTCATTGATACATGCATGGTTTACCCATTTAAACATAATACTTAATAGATATGCTACATTTTCTGTAACTGTTATTTCCCTAAAACTTTTTTGCTTTCAAATAACAGTCTTCTGTTAAGGAATTTTCGGCTTGCACTGAAAACGTGTTGACTTGTCTTTAACTAGCTGTCACACTACAAATTATCACATTTATCATAGGATGCTAAAACCCCTGAAAAAATTCGTCTATTCTGGCCGAGTTTCACAGCAAATAATAGTTCAATCTTCAAAATACAATTAGACAAAATGTCACAAGTTGTTAACTAAATCATCAAGTACTGAGCCTTTCCCTTACAATTCGTCCCTGAAGACAAATATGTTAAAACTTAAAAGATTCACTCTAAACATATTAAACTTGCCTTTGGGTGTTTTGGACGTGAATTCTGGGTCAAAGTAGAACGCATCGTCTGTTTGCACAACGGCCGGTTTAAAGGGTGGGTTTACTTCACGCTTCATTAACTTTTCCCAGTTGATAGTGGAAAAGAATGCATGTCGTTTCAACTCTTCAATACCACTATTACTGGAGCCTAAACAAATATATCATATTCTGAAGTAGTAAGTTTTAGAAATCGAAAATACATAAAACTACAACACTATCAGATTTTACAACAATTCCCAAATTTAAACTTTGAAATGTTGTTTACCATAAGTTATTTTGAAATTTGTCAGCAGACAGACTTATTTGTGAAAGGAGAATTGTCTAAAAGAAAATCTATTTGAAATTTATCGCACATAACAGTGCAGATCATGATCAGACCAAACTGACGCGCAGAATGATCACAATCCGATCACAATCTGCACTGTTCACAAAACACAATCTCACTTGACATGAAAGATAAATGTTGTGAATGACAGGAACTACAACTTCTCTAATGGTAATATAACAATCTGTTTCACGAAAAATCTCACTCGACTTGTTATATATGCATACCAACTACATCTTACTGATTTTCTGATTTTCTTTTAGTGTCAAAAACTAACATTTTCAGCACATGTAATTTCCATATTGCTCATCCTAGCTTCCATTAGAGTAACAGAGGACACGATTGTCTTTCATTTGATCACATGTACATACCTAGTCTGTTCTGAGGGTTGCGTTTGAATAATGCTCGTAACAAACTTTGTGCCTCGGGACTGAGGAAACCTGGCATTCCCAATTTGGCTCTGCAAATATGATATACAATATTGCGCTAATGTTGCAGTCAATCTATACTTTTGCAGATATATACACATACATTTCCATGCTCCACATGTGAGCTGCTCTCAGCCAATCGGAGAAGTCTATTTATGACAAGCATTTCAGACATTTATCATTCATATTCATTCACTTATTTCACAAAGTTCAACTTAATATAATCTATGTTAAACAGACTCTTATCTTCTTTCCTTTCCAATGGCTGACAGCTCATTAAAAAGAAACTTAGAAAAGCAAGTGGGATAATTTGCAAAATTTTTGCTGTTTTGTCGTATGTTGATACTTCTGACCTTTACATAATGAACCAGTACATTGAACAGAAATCTGATCAGATCATTTTAAATTTGATAACTACAAGCTGTCTTTCATTAACTTTTGACTTCCTGTTGCTAATTACTTTCAGAATATACCTCAAACCATCTCTGGTGAACGACTGAGGGGGGTTGTGTCATCTTTAATCACAGTTTTTTTTGTGTGTATGTAATTTTACTCCTACATAGTAATAGTATCATCATTCCTGGGAAGAACCAGTACAAGATCCTCCATCCTCCGTAGGAAAATGCCAACTTTCTCACATAAATAGATACTGTTCGTAGCAGAGCTCCAACCCATGACCCTCACTAAGTGAGAGGTCACAGTGATGTCAACTCGGCGACACTAACCACTTGACCACAGAGCCGGACTGCACAGACAAAGCTGATCTGGACTCATACAGGTCATAAATGCAATATTCATATTGCTATCTTACTGTGGGACTCAAAATCATGTTTTGTAGAGTAATATACAATGATCATACTTGAGTATCTGTGTCATAGTCTCTTTCCTGTTGGAACCTTGGAATGGTAAAGCTCCTGTCAACATCTCAAACTGAAACCAAAGTAAATGTTTATTTTGTAAAGCATATTTCTAACGGGAGTTGTATATGGCAAAAATGTACTAATTCATGTATCTAAATGTACTTATTCATATATGTAAATTTACTTATTCATATATGTAATTGTACTTATTCCTATATGTAATTGTACTTATTCATATAATTGTTAGTCAACTTACTCTAATCAATAAGACTAAAAGGTGCCTTATGGGTAAAGTAATTGCCTAAAAATAGTATAAATGATAACTGTGTATTGATGTACTGAACTTAAAACTATGTCTTTTTCATGCTTCCTAAATACCTTATTTACTCTGACAATGCCATTTATTTCAAAAATAATTTACGACAAAACTGTTATTTTTTTCAAAGAAACTAGGATTTCTATATTACCATTAGAACGCCGTACGACCACCAGTCTGCCGCGGTGCCATGTCCCTTTCTGTTGACCACCTCAGGCGCCATGTATTCTACTGTACCACAGAAAGAGTAAGTCTTTTTATCTTGAAACAGTGATTCCTTGCTGAGACCAAAATCTGTCAGTTTTATATGTCCATCAGAATCTAGCAATATGCTGAAAAACATAAAATTCAGTTTTGTGAATTATCAACTAGTTATCTAAGTATGCACTTCTTCATGCTTCATACCGTTACTTTAAAGCCGTTGTGACCACTGTAAAACATAATACAGTAAATAGAAATGCAGCTTTTATATTGCTTTCTTTCCCCGTCATTTATCCTAGATCACTTTGAAAATCCGTTAGAAATCATACTAAGGCAATTACTATTTTGCAAGCCTGATCCAGTTCCTGAATGAGGTTCGTAAAATGTCTCCCCCTGGTTATAGTTAGTGTTGTTCTGTATTACATACACACTTTGTTGCAATGTTGTGTAAAGTAGTCATTTAGATATCCCTTATTTGCCCTTTATTCGGGTTGTTTCAGTGACTGATCAGCCGAGGCATTTCTACTTTAAGTTGTTATGTGATGTCGCCATACAGCTCAGGTTTGAACCCTGGTTTCTGCCTCGCTACAAATTTAATTTAGGAGCTTTTATGCTGTTGGACAGTTATGACTTACTTCTCAGGTTTCAGATCTCTGTACACGATGCCCACTCCATGAAGATGGTCCAAGGCGAGAGCCAGCTCGGCCAAGTAAAACTTCACGTCTTCTTCTGTAAACATTACCTGTTACATAACACAAAACAAGAAACTATGAAGAAGTTCAAACAGCCCTCATGACTGTGGTGTAAATATTTAGTGTAGATAAAGGGGCAAGATTTTGTAAGGCAAGATTTCAACTGATCTGCAAACCTTAATACAATGTTTCAAGGAAGGACATGTATCTGTGGTAATAAACCAATTCGTCATACCCACTAGAATCCATCTAAAGCTGAAAGACAAACCCACTGAAATCCATCTGCTGTAACAAACCATTAAAATCCATGTAAAAAAACCATAAAAATTTATCATTGCCGAAAACCTATTAAAATCAAACCCTTAAAATTCTGTATGTAGTCATCAAAGTTCAACTTTTTATATATTTTTATGAAATTCTTTAACCGCTTCTCAATTATATTTATACAAGCAGTCAAATACATCACATACTAGCTTACAGTTTCCATACAAAAATTGCCAGTTGTTTCATTTCACTATGTTCAATAAACTGTCTATATATAGGTAGACATATGGTAGATGTAATTTGAAACCAGTACTTTAAAAGCATAATTATGCTGCTATGCAGTTTTAACCAATCAGGTTACAGGTATCATTTCTGTGAGGCAAGCCAATCAAAACTTAGCAACAGCTAAGCAACTGCACTGACAAACATTCCTATTCTTTTTTTCAGTGGGCAAATATCGTAGCTACATGTATGCAACATGCATCACTATGAAAATGTTAACTATGCCTAAATGACTACATTTCTACACCTATACATATGATGAGGAATCCAGACCCCAGTCCCGAACCAGTCCCCCTCAAACCACCCTCCGTGTTTGAAAAACAAAGACAAATAAAGGCAATTTGGGATTCTTTGTCAAGCAAGCTGGCCTGTGTGGAAATGAAAACTTAGACAATACAATGCAATGCATCATTTCACAATTTGCTATGAAGCAATATTAGACATGGCTTCCTAGTTTCAATTTTTAAATATCAAAATATCACATTTTTACGAGGACACTACTAAATTCACAAGGAAATTTCACTGACAAGTTTAAACTACACTGCATGGATTTATTTCGTATAAAATGCTTAAAAACTCAAAACACAAAAAATTAAGCTGTTCCTAACGTCATTTAAACAGGAAATCTGAAGTTTCAATCAAGAACACCCGAGTGCACATTATCAGCAGTTTATGGCATAATGATTATTACATATTCTAAAACGCACTAAAGTTATCATAAAAGATGTACCTGTTTAAAGCAATTGTTAACAAGTACAATTTTACAGAATTTATTTACATTACATGTGGATATTGATAACTCATGAGAATTTGGTGTTTGGGTGAAAAACACAAGCACACTAAAGCTGGCCTACAAGGTAACTGGACAATAACAGCTTTCACACAACTTCACAGAAAAGGGTCACATAAAAAAACTCTTTTTCCCCCCATAAAAACTACCTGAAATAGTCAAATCATGCACATTGTATGCCTATTTAAAATAAAAATTTAACAATTCTTCTTTCAAATATCTTGATCTCTACCTTGAAATATGTTTATTTTTTTCAAATCTAGGAGGTAACACATGTGTAAACTAAACAAATAATTTATCAGTTTTATTCACTATATTTCGCGAAGTCCAATAATATCTCTTGTTTTTCTGGATTTTCAGAACATGTTCTTCACATACCATTAGGACTACCGCAATAAATCCCTTATAAACCCTCAATTTATGAAAATCCAGTATAAAAGCGTGGAGAATTTTGTTTTTGGTTCAGCTGCAGTGGATAAAATTGACTATAGAAAGCGTCAAAGAAAAAAATCAAGAAAATCCTTTTAGAGGGCTTCAGTATTTGCAGGTTTAACTGTACAACACTTAAGATGCATAAATCCATTAAGTTTCATAAATTTCACATACAAAAACTGAATAGCTGGTATTGTGTCATCAGGTAAACCAAAAGTAAACTTCTGTATCAGTAAAATTTATACTAACTTTGAATAAGTTAAAACAAAATAGAAAACATTCAGTATTATAGTGCTTTACATAAAAATGTACATTATGTGCACGAAAAAAAACAAAAAAAAACTTAGAAACAATCCTGTTCAAATGCAAAACTAAACAGACCATGTTTGCAATTTCACAAACAACACATAAAGCATTATTTCAAACAGACAACTCTTCGGCTACATTTTCCAAAAGTCTGCTTTAAAACTACAGTCCAACCTCTCAGAACGCCACCTCCGTAGAGCAACAACCTCCATCAAGAGACACACGTTTTCTTTCCCGTTGTGTCAATCCTACAGAGACTCTGAAAATCCTATCTACAAAAACACCACACAAAGGTCTATCGTTGTGTTCATTGAAAAAACATCCATTTTTTTCTCTAATATGTAATAGAGTCAACATAAACTCCTGAATAAAAAACTGAAACATGTTAGATTTTTAAAAATTTGTCTTCTCCATGTATTTTAAAAGTTAACAATACACTTCCTGTAACCGAGCTGGCCTTTGACATTGAATTATGAATCTATGACCATAAATAATGAATAGTTTCAGGATTAGGGTAAATGTTGTTCTCGAACTCCTCCAGAAACAACACCTGTACTACTAAGAAGCACATTCTACTGTTTTGCCACACAAACATTGTTTTGCCAGCCTATGCCCTCAATCTGAATGACTTCTTAGATTGCTGATAAGATAGTAACTTAGCACATCCAGCTCTAAAAAGCAAGCCCTAAACATTACGTTCACTTAATAAATTCCTCATTGCACTTCAGATTTTGGTCATTTTAGACGTACTTTGTAACATAGACGTCAAAAGTCTTAAAACTCCTGAAGTTAAAAAACTTGGCACAACAAATTTTTCAGATTTTTAAAAATTTGTCTTCTCCATGTAACTTTTAACAAGTTAACAATACACTACCTGTAACGGGCGACGCTGGCATTTTATTCACTGAATTCTGAATACTATACTGACCATTAAACAAGTGAATAGTTTAAGGCTTTTGCTAAATATTGTCTCTGACTAATAATAGTACTTTCTTTGTACTCAATTGTACTCTGAAATAATGCTGTTGAATACTAAAAGAACATGTAACTACATTATGGGTTCAAATGACTAGAACTTTTACTAACATTGACTAACTAGACACGCTATTAAAGACGTTCTACGATTTCAATTCCCTCAATGCTGAAATGACTTCTTTTTGGATGTCAGCTGATAACCACTTGTGATATCAAATTTATGGAAATTTAAGCATTCATCCAGCTCTTAAAACCCAGAAGTTATGAAGACATTTCAATGAACCCAACATCAATTACTGTTCACTTATAAATAAATGTCCTCAGTTGCACTTCAGATTTTGGATCATATTATGACGTACAGTTTCGTATCTGTTTTAGGTAAATCCAAATGATTTTAGTCTAAATCATGCTTTTCTAAAGTGTAAAAATGAATTGGCAATAACAATAATTCGAAATATTTTACTCGACTAAGTGAATGAAAGCATGTAGCTTATCGAGTCACTCTCGAGTCTGCTTCCTGGAAAAACCAGTACTGGTGTCATATGAGGTATGGTCGTGACCCCAGTGGTGCTCAAACCTGCAACCTCCAAGATGAGTGGCAGACACCTTAACCTCTACACCACTGCCCACCAACTCATACCAGCCATTTAGAGGATGTTTAAAGGTTTTTGTTCTATTTTTGAGGAATTCTGATGGATGGTCACCTAAATAACATCTGTGAAATTATTTCAAAATTAGACCAGCAGTTTAGGTTTTTCTATTTTTATATCTCGTGGATATTATGTACATTGGAGCGGAAAACACTTGAGCAATTATGGTAGAGGACCATCCATGCAACAATCCTGTAAAGTTTGCTTCAAATTAGCCCAGTGGTTAAGGAAGAGATGTCGTTTGAAGCAATTTGACATCGCATGACAACAAACGGACATAATAGCTGCTCAGGTGAGCTAAAAACAGTTCTATCATAATCCTAGCCTTTACTTTATAATTCTTTATTGTAGTATAATAGGACTTTAAATATTGGATTTTTTTAAAAATCAGTATTTTTTGCAAGTACAAGTAACTATATGGAATATTCGGCAAGATATTATTCACAGTGACACTACAGAACTTTCAATATTGATTATTTGTGTTAAAATCTTACCTAAACCCGAAGAGATCCATGTTTAAGATAAATCATTTCAAGACAGGAAATGGAATGGTAACCTAAACAAGGACAAATATTGGAGATGGGAAGCTCAGACGGTGGACAGAACACTTGCACACCAAACATTGTGGAGCTGCCGTGGTGCAGTGGTAGCCCTCTTGCCTCAGGATCAAAGGGCCCCGGGTTCGATCCCTACCATCGCCATGTAGGTAGTGTCCTTAGGCAAGACACAAATAATTCCAAATTGAGGTTGATTCCATCTGGAATGAGTCTCAAGAGCAATTAATATTAGTTGTAAGAACTTGTTTCGCAATCGAGAATAAATAAATTGGTATAAACTAAACTGACCAAACATGAAAAAAAGAATTTGTGTGGAGAGACAAGATATCTGTGATCAACAACAAAAAGCAAATTACTATCTGCCCCCCCACCCACCAAAGGCCACCATACTCGAACTTCTAGATACTACAGTAGGCACATAGACTCCCCAGTTCCAAACTAATACCATTCTTCTACTTTTTTCAGTTCCTTCTATATTAATAATTATTTTATGTTTTTCGGTGGTTTATCGAAATATAACGGTGGATTATATCCTGATAAACTCACTGTTCACTCAGTGAAATTATCAAACTCTTCTACCAAGATTAACGTCAAAAAGTAACCGAGCGTAATGAATATTGGAAACCATACTTCGATGACGTCGTTAAAATGACGTCATAAATACTATGCTTTCTGGTGACGTTTCCCACCATTTTCGACATTTTATTGAAACAAACTAAAAAAAGAGGGCAAGATGGCCCTATATCGCTCACCTTGGTACAAGTCCACTTGCCTGGTGGAAGATACTAGAAATGTTATACCAAAATTTTCCAGTTTTCCTTTTTTCCTATACTCCCCCCCCTTTTGTACAACAAATGATTCCCCGGGCAAGGTCAATTTTGACCCCAGGGGCATTTGAACAAACTTTGAAGGGTCTACTAGGCATGCTACGCTAAATATCAAGCTCTAGGCCTTGTGGTTTCAGAGAAGAAGATTTTTAAAGTTTTCCTATATATTCCTATGCAAAACTAAGGCCACCCCAGGGGTCAATTTTGACCGGGGTCTATTTGAACAATCTTGGTAGAGGTCCACTAGACAATGCTACATGCCAAATATCTAAGCTCTAGGCCTTGTGGTTTCAAAGAAGAAGATTTTTAAAGTTTTTCAAAAGCCTATGTAAAACAAGGATCCGTGGGGTAATTTGATCCGGGCTCATAATTTGAACATCTTGGTAGAGGTCCACTAGACAAGCTACCTGCCAAAATCTAAGTCTAGGCCTTGTGGTTTCAGAGAGAAGTTTTTAAAGTTTATCCTATATATTGCTATGCAAACAGGACCCCCCACGGGGTCAATTGACCATGACATCTTGTATAGGTCCACTAGACAATGCACAGCCTGGCAACCGGCAAAAATAGAGTTTTAAACTTAAAATAAACAGAAAAATTGTTGGTATCAATGTAATATTACGTTAATTTCACTCCTGAACACCAAAAGTAGTAATTTTCACTCGTGGGAAAATATCACTTTTGGTGCCCACTCAGTGAAATTATAACGTGATATTACACCGAAACCAACAATTATCCTCTATTTATTCATAACTTTGAGTCCAAGCATTATATTGTATTCAACCTAATCTCACCAATCTGTATACACCTTTCAACGAAAATTTAGAAGTTTCTGTTAAAACACTTACAAGAATAGAAAATATATCTCCACGAAAGTTGCTGTTCAAATTTCAGCCAAAACTACATGAATATTTTGCAATCATAATTGGCATACAAAAGGACTGTAAAGGTTAGTACTTCACTTTCTGCAGTTTTCAACTAACCAATTACATAATGCACCGTACTGACATGAGAAAACATTCAAAAATAGACTTTGAAGTTTCAATGACAATCGACATTGGACATGATTCAAATACACTCACCTGGTTTTCATGTCTTTACAGCAGAAGTATTAAGTCTTTCAACTTAAAATTTTACAGATTTTTTCTCTGAATAATTTAATATGTATTTTTCACCCAAACTTTCAACTTACAATTTCAGGCAAGCCTTGCACAAAATCAGACAATAAAGACTTCCCAAAGTCCTTTATGGAATATCTTTTTATTCACTTTGTGACCTGTATCTTTTTACGCCTCTAAAGATACTTTAGTAAGGTCAGATCTAAAACTTACATCTAAAAAAACAACAAAACAGAACAAAAGCTTACTATTAACATACTTAAAAGTGATAATGACTTGAGTTTCCTTCATAACCTGACCTAGTTCTATGACATCATTGTATAACCTAATGACCTAGTTCTATGACATAATTTTATAAACCCACCCAAAACCACTCAAAAAAAATAAAAACCCCCCCCCACAAATAATTGTATAACCTGACCTAATGACCTAGTTCTGTGACATCATTGCATCACCAGAGAAGTTCTAACCAAGTTTAAGCAAACTCGCAAAAAAAGAGACTTTCTAAAGTCTCTAGTATACATGTAATTATCCTCTACCAAACTGAATTTATAGAATGGTCTCATCTACATTAAATAGGGACAGTACTTCCATTTGTTCAAAGGGGTGGCCTCTGTATTGGCTGAATAGCAAACAATGCAGATCATGATTAAACTACACCCAATGTGCAGACTGATCATGACCTGCACTGGTTGCAAAGGCAGTATCATTTGCCTCAAGCAGGTGTCTTAGTTCTTTCACAATAAGCCCTAGTTATGCAAATACTAAAAAAAATTCATCGCCACACATGATTTTATAGTGATGAAATTTGGGGGGGCGTACTTGGGGCAAACAACTGAAGTTACAACCCCTTGAAAAAGGCCCCCCTTAATACACAAAAGTGAATCACAACATCTCATTGAAGATATTTCTTTCAAATCAGCTTCAATCAACATTTATATATAACATAAATGACTGGTTACAAAAAGGTGAACAAATAACAAACACTGAATCAAATGCACAACTCAGCAAGGTGGGTATACACAATGCCTAACACAGTGGCTATGTATACACAATGGCTCGTAACACTGTGGCTATGTACAAAATGGCATATAACATAGCTAAGGAACTGAAAAAAGAAACCAAAACTGTTGCATGCTTCAAATACAATACCTGAGGCAAATATCCATCAATATGAAGCTGATCAAAAGTAAATAGCATGTATGTGCTCATACAGTTCTTTCTATGTGCATCATTGTACCGGTAGTTATTTATAAATACGCTGTCTATCTAGGTTCATCTTTTGATTCAAATACATCAAAACTTCATGGATGTTTGCTACAGTTTACAATATGTATATATAGCGCCAACAGTTTTTAGAGTTTTTTCAAACTTGGCATTTTGACCAAGAATAAAAAATCATAGGTCACCAGCCTTGATTTTGAATTATCTGCCCTTGAACACAGCTTTTTGTTCTATTATCTGATTTTCAAGGGCAGTTCATTCAAGAGCAAGGCCAGTGACATAAGATTTTTTTCTTCAGATTTCTGTTTTAAACTAGATTCTCAGTCGTAATGCCAAGTTTGAAGAAATTCTTTAAAAGGGAAAATTTTGGCTCTTTATTCCTACAGTAAACTGTTGCAAACATCCTTAATCAAATTATGAAGCATACTTCGCAGTCGACCAGCTTTTATGACTGATAGAGATAATAATGCAAACTTTGAAGCTTCAATATAATTTGCAATATAACTAAAAATTTTAAAGAAGTTATTTAAAGTGACTTCTTTAAGTAACAAAAAAATAAGATTGTTTAACTTAGAAATTCACCGACGGTAGCCAAGGTTAAAATCAAGCTGAAATAATTCTCACTTTTTCTTTCATGCTTTAATCAGACAGGTTAATTTGTGTCAACATACAAAACCGGACGCTTCAGAGCAACTAAGTCACAACTTCTCTAAAAATAGATACGAGAGTCAGTTACGACACAGTTGCGCTAAAGTGTCAAACGTACCAGATTTAAATGTGCATGTGTTTGTGTCCCAACGACCAAATTCTCAGTCAGCTTATAAAATATACTATTTCTATAAACTAAACATTTAAGAAACAGATATTTCCCCCTGTATTGTCCATAAATACAATGTAATATATTAAACAAGAGTTTAGAAAATAGGTAACATTTCCACACCATAACTTCTCAACAGATTTTAGACTAAATCACTAAGCAATTTACAAATTCATTCATAGATAAATCAGAACAAAACTGGTCAAAACAAGATTATATTCTGCATAGCAAGGTTTTCTTGTAAAAATGCATATATTTTCCCTACAAAGAACCCAGCAAGTTACAAAGACATAATAGACCTAACATCTATTGCAAATTGTGTAACTAGACTTTAATTTAAACACTCTAGCAAGAATAATAACTAGATGCAATTGACAATTCCTCTGATTACTTGACTGAAAGGGCAATAACTCTACCAAAAAACATCAGACAAAAAAACTTAACAGTACAAATGAACAAATAAGGTTTCCAGGAGAAAATTAAGGTTTTCAAGAAATAATCAAGGTTTCCCAGAAACAATCAAGGTTTTCAAGAAACAATTAAGGTTTCCAAGAAACAATCAAGGTTTCCAAGAAACAATCAAGGTTTTCAAGAAGCAATTAAGGTTTTCAAGAAATAATCAAGTTTCTAAGGAACAATTATAGTTTCCAAGAAACAATCAAGGTTTTCAAGAAATAATTAAGGTTTCCAAGAAATAATCAAGGTTTTCAAGGAACTAATCAGACCGGCATAACTTCACCAGAAATCCATAGACCAACGCAATATACATTTACAGGCTTCATACCCTAACTCTGTAGCAAGTTTTGTCAAAATTAATAAGAATTCAAAAACTGACAAATGTAGCTGTAATTAAGATGGTATGAATACCTCTTTCGAGAGCCTGGTGAAAAGATCGCCTCCCCGCAGGAACTCAAGTATCAGGTATAGCTTGCCTTCTGTCTGAAATGCTGGGGAAAAAAAACAGAACTATGAACATACTGTTTTTATGTACACTAATAAAGAGGTACAGAGAAAGGAGAGGGTATTGAAACATATAGGAGTCAAATATATTACTTGTTGTTTCTTTCACTAGTTGTCTGAGGAAACGCAATATGATTTGCCAAGAATATTCAGTCTCAAATGTGCCAAACTATCATTTTTACATTTTCTACCTGTTGTATAAACAAGATAAAGAACAAATACCCCTGTGGAACACAAATACAATTTCAAATGCTACAATGCTCTTCAAGTCGTCTGTGATGGACATAGTGCAGCACAACAGACCTCATAAATGAACAGTGGGCTAATCTTGATGAAAACTAGGCAAAACATCTAGATCATTTTCACATAGCAGGGCTCATATGCTATGCCAGGTTAGAACATATGCTTCAATAATTGAGCCAGAATAATTCTCCTAGTGTGGAGAGAACCCAGTAAACTTAAGTTAAATAGGAAAGTGGCTGTAACTTAGTATTGTAAGTAATGCGGACAGGAAAAATATTTGAAAATAGTTCATCTTTGCTTTCAAATTTCCTATATTGCAAAGAAAAAGGAAATTCAAGTTTTTCCTCATTCCTACACTATTAAGTACTCTAAATTCCCCGCCCCCACCCCATTTTTCAACATGTAAATGACTTGACACCAGGAAATAAAGTAGATGCAAATATGTTCCGTATTAATTTCAGTATTCAATGGCCTGTTACAATTAAACACAACCAAAGTTTCAATTTAATAGCAGAATCAAGATTCAATTGCAGTTAATGAAAGCAGAATGACTTTGTCAAGCAAACCAAAATTTTCTAGCTCCACACTAGTTATTTACACCAAAAAAAAATCTAAATACTGCACAAAATTCCAACTAGTGGATGGCACTGGTCTAATTTACTACACTGAAAGTGTCTTGTAATAAATGCATATAGTAGGTAACAAATGTCAGAGAACTTTACCATAATGTAGTTTGACAATGTATGGATGGTTAATATCTGCCAAAATATCCCGCTCCATTTTCGTTCTCTGTCTGTCTCGCACTGTAAATACAATGTGAATGAAATAAACACAACATGTCTGTAACACTATAATGCAACACAATTCAATAAATACACCTTAATACAATAAATATGATTAATTAATAGAAACTGATAATCAATAAACACAGGCTGTTAAGTGAGAATAGCTGTCATTTTTCAACATATGTGTTCTTTGACATTTTAATTAAGTTGGCATAAAGGCATTATTCTCACCTAAACATTCTATCACAATCAATGCTCAACCTGACAGAGGTCCTGAGGTAATTGACCTATTTTAACTGGACTATCCGTAGTCAAACAATAGTTGTAACTTGCATTGAATTTAATATCCTTGAAGGCTTGAATGAAAAGATATGCGCAAAAGAATCTTAATTGAAAGCTGAAACAGTGATAAAGACACAGAGAAACTGCCATAGCCGTTTTATAATGAAGCTAAAATCATTCTTGTAACACTCCATCTTATATACTTTAAATTGGGTAATTTTCATGGTGAATTAATTTCTTCTATTTTTTGTGAATATCCCAATTTGCTTATTCAAAAATCACCTGAAAGACTCATTTCACATAGATTAATTCTTAAACAATTCTCCTGTAGTGAATTTTAAACTTGCGAGCAAGTATGCCTGCTCACAAATCGCAAAAATTTACGTCATGTAAAAATTAACCAATTTACAGTAGAAAGGGAAGCTATTAAGAATTTAGTCTATGCAAGTTAATACCCTTAAGTGTTGCCTTCTTCAGCACCTTCATTGCAAACAGTGTCCCAGCATCTTTTCCTGTTATCTTCCTTACCAAGAATACCTAAAAACATATCACTTTATAGAAACAAAAAGCAAATGAACATACCAATCCTGCAATACAGAAAAATGAAGAAAAACAAAAAATGAAGGGTAAAAATGACGTTATTATTATTCTATTACAGTGTAAACCCTATTTAAAGGACTTGCCATTCCCAACTTACGAGACATCTTCATTCCAAGCACATTTTACTAGGACTGAATCTTATCTTTTACAGCCAGGTACCAGGCAGATAGGCAAATGGTAACCAATCCACCAATAGCTTATGGCTCACCATACTGATATGGGAACAGACTGAACCCTTGACCTTCTGCTCCTAAGGCACACAACTATATGTCTAAGCCATGCGAGGCTCAAGAATTCTTACTTGTACAACTAAGCTCTGCTTAAATGTGTAATCACTTTCTAATCATACTTGTCATGACTTTGTTCTGGGATAAACAATTCAGCAAGACAAGTTATAGAAGCTTTAATTTTAAAGCCTTTGAAACCAGGTCATTCCATTCTTCTGGATAATCAAGGTAATTTTTAACGTCTGACAGAGCACTTTGGTCTATGTATCATTATATTTCTAGTTACCCTTACTGAAACACTACCGGAACCATCAGACAAACCCATACACTCTACTGGATGCTCATACAGCAACCAGTGTAGATCATGATCAACCTGATCTTGACTTACACTGATCACTACAAAATTTGATTTCATTGAACATAAACAATAAGTAGTTAAGTCAAACTTAAAAGATGGAAAAAATCCTTCTTTGAAGGTACGACAAGGTCAACGTCAATCAAAAGTATGTGCAGAGCTCTTCCTTTAAATGCTTACCTTGCCAAATGATCCCTGTCCAAGAACTTTGAGCAACTCAAACTTTGATGGGTCGACCCTTTCACCATCTTTACCAACAGTTTCACTGCCAATTTCTATCACCTTGTCCAAGTCATCTTCATTCTGTAGAAGATTCAGTAAAATATATTTACCATATTAAACAAAGGCGATCATATCATAATTTGAATTTCACAACAATTACTTCCCGAAATAAAAACTGACCAAACTCTCATAAGATTAAGACAAACCGTAATAGGACTTATTTGGTTTTGACATGGAATGCATGAACGTGGATACCTACCTAGATAAGAAATGAATATTCCAAAACTTAAGTTTCTACAGGTAGTGCAGCAAAATTTCTGACAGCCTGACAGTTTCCTTAACCAAGAAGTTTTATAGAACATTGTTCATCAATACAATGCTTTGTAAATCGTATATCATTTGTTTGTCAAGTTGAAGATATATTAGCCATTACCTCAATTAAACAACCACCTGCCATTTGCAGCTAATGCAGATGTATCCCAATTAACCATTTTTTTAAATATTAAATACACCTGTATTATACAGCCATCCACTCTAAATGGCCACTTCTAATAAAATTGATGACTGAATCCTTCAGACAGATTTTACTGTACATTAATTGCTTCAGTTTTTATGTCTGCTAGGAACCAGTGTCAGTGTCTGCTGGGAACCAGTGTCAGTGTTCATGACAAGCGTATTGATCTAAAACATGAATGTGTCATACATCAGACCGTAACATCTAACAAATCCAGCTGATTACGTCTGCAATGATCTACCTTTGTGAAATATTACGTCTGGCTTTACTTGATTTATATACAACAGTGAACAAGAGAATAGGTTCTTACCTGGTCATCAACCAACATATCCTCTTGAGATCCCTGGAAAAAAAAGACAAAACAATGAATAACAGTTAGCTGATAAAACTTTTTCAAGAAGAATATCAAATTCAGCCAGGTTTTGTAAATTATCTTTACATGTATTCTGAATCTGGCAATATCCTGTTAAGACAAAATTTCCAAAGAACACAAAATGCTGTAATCACTGACACAACAATTAATAAACACAACCATTGAATATAAATCAACAACTATGACCACTCTTGGAAATACAGGAAATAATCTATCAAAACACTGTATAAAATATATCAAGAATATGTAATCATGGGAAATAACACTGTCATCATTTATCTATAAGGGAAAAATGAAGAGTATTGACATGTCATTCATATTACACTGATATGTTCGAACAAATCCAGGAAAAGAAAATCTTCCTGAAAATCTACTTCACTTTTCTCAAGCAAAAATTACCTACATTGCATTTACACTACATAATACATTTAGCTTCAAATTCATAAAATCTACTTTCAGTTTATCTCAGTTCCTTAAGCTCCACGCTGTATCGTTTCAGAGAAAATTTTAAAAGTTGTTCCTATATAATTTTTTTATATAAGGCTATGTAAAATCAAGTGACCCCCAGGCAGGGTCATTTTTGACCCAGCGGTCATGATTTGAATAATCTTGGTGGAGGTCCACTTTGTAATACTACAGTCATACTAAATATCTAAGCTCTAGGCCATGTGGTTCCCTAGAATTTTTAAGTTTTTCCTACATAAAAACAGGTGACCCACAGGCAGGGTCAATTTTTACCCTGGGGTCAAATTTGAATAATCTTGCTATAGCAACCAGAGTTCTACATGGAATGGAATTCTTCATTTCAGACACTGTTTAAAATACTTGGTTTTGTTATTGTTGCCAATCATTCAGACGTTTATTTACCTTAGAACAAGAGCACCAAGATGGCCCTATATCACTCACCTGTGACTTATGACAATATCTGACCAAACTTCAACTCTTAACTATATTATCATAAACACAAACATTCTGTTTGACCTTGACAAGGCAAACCTTTTGACCAATTTACATGATGACTGGATTTTAAATGTCATCTGTATGGCATATACAAGGTTTTAAACCGTGTGACCTAGTTTTTGACCTCCGATTACCCATATCCAATAAACTAGATGCCCAAGTCTGACATGTCGAGCCGCCAGCTGTCAAAAGGGCTCACACCTTACCAAGTAGAGATAGGTAAAACAAGAGCCGTTAGTGGGACAGCACGCTCGACTTTTTTAGTGCTTGCCAGTAAAACAAAACTTTGAGAGTTAAGGGCACACAAGAATTCAACTAGGAATTTCTAAGTACAAATCAAGAAACATTTTCACAGAGTTATCTTCTCTTGCTTACAGATAGGTCTCATGATGGTACATAAGTACTCCAACTTTCAAAGTAATATCTCAATTTGTTAAGTCAACAAGTGGACAAGAATGAAAATTTAACTGAGTTTCCAAGTCAAAACGGGCCATAATTCAAATAAAATCATTGACAGAATTACCTTCTCCTGCCCATGTTTGTGGATCATTATGGTAAAGAAGTATTCCAACTTTCAAATTAATATTTCAAACAGTTTAGTCAAAAAGTGGACTGGTACGAAAAACTTAACCAAGATTCTAAGTTGATAAAGGGCCTTAATTTTTAAAACAAATCCCTGACAGAGTTACCTTCTCTTGTCTACAGGTGGGGATGATGATGTTAACAAGCATTCACAGTTTCAAAGCAATATCTCAAAGGGTTATGGCAGTAAGTGGATTTTACCCATATTCAATGTATTTTCTAAGTAAAAAAGGGGAACAATTCTGTCAAAAACTTTGACAGAGTTATGTACTCTTGTCTGTTGATGAAGGTCATGATGGTAAACCAGTATGGTTAGTTTCAAAGCCATACCTCTAATGGTTTTGAAAAAAGTGAGGTGGTACGAAAAACTTAACCAAGCTCAATACTCTAAGTCAAAAAGGGCCATAATTCTGTCAAACACCTTGACAGAGTTATGTACTCTTGTCTGTAGATGGAGGTTATGATGGTTAACAAGCATGCAAAGTTTCAAAGCAATACCTCTAATAGTTTTGAAATAAAGTGGGGTGGTACAAAAAACTTAACCAAGGTGTGACACCAACGCGGACGCCGGGGCGAGTAGGATAGCTCCCCTTTTCCTCGAAAAGTCGAGCTAAAAATACCTAAATATTGGATGTAACATGCATGATGTACAACAGAAAAGTAAACTATTAGTTTTATCTATGTGTTTGCAGACGACACATGACTTGTAAGTATAAAATAGAAAATACATTGAATTCAAAAGTCTTTACAGAAGATAATTTAACAAACACATGTCATCCTGTGAAATGGTTCAGAGTTCATTTTCATTCTTTCATCAACATGGGTGTCACAAGCAATTGAACACGAAAGGTAAATGTATTTCAAATCATCATGTCCAGAGATGGCGAATGACTTCTGAAATTTACAGGACAGTCGGTCAGACAAGGTTAAATAATTTGCCTGACCGAAAGAAAAAGTGTCTGACCGAAACAAAAGAATTAGTAACTCGGGTGTACATTTCTATTAGCCTTTATTACTCTGTAATTTAAATCAAAATTTCTTAAATATCCCAACAGTTTAAACAGATTGTCTTCTTCTGACTGAAAATCATCATTGAAACAGTCATCGTCATCATATTTTTCAAATAATGTTTAATTTCAGTCAAGATATTTGTGTCAGTATCATCTTCAATGTCAAGTTGTCAACAATTTTTAATTCTATTGTCTGTGAATTTTCTTTTTCTGAGCCTGATGATTCTGCTCTTCGTACTTTTTGCTCTTTTCTTTCGACCTACTAAAGCTACTTTCGTTTTCACAGGGACATGTGTTTTGATTATGTCACGAAGAAAACTCTTGAACAAATGGTTCCTGCTTCAATAGTAATAACACTGAATGTCGGGGTACCATTCATAAATATTCGAAGTGCTTCGGTTGTTTGCTCCAAAAGATTTTCGCGCAACATATTTTTGGGTACAAAAATTTGAAACGGTAAAAAAACGAGACCACTAAAATGTGCCGGACAGACAGGCTTAGCAATTTCATCGGCCCAAACAATGTTTTGCCGGTCAGGTACGGCGGTCCGACGGTCATTCCCCATGACTGATGTCCGAAATTAAGTACTCTTGATTGTAAAAATTACCTCCAATTGTCGGGCCTCCAGTCCACCCAAAAAGTTTTTAACAGTACCTGACAATACAGTATACATAAGGTGTTTTTTCCAACTGTCATGTATCACAGCTGAGCCATCGCGTCTGCACAAACTTTGTCAGCCAAAAGTCATCTAAAATCACGTATTACCTTATATAGGGTGTCCAGTCACGGTGACTGAAGTCTGTTTGTCACTATGAATCGAAAGTTCTGTTTTTGTTATGCTTTTTACTTGTTAACTTTTATTTATCAATAAAATGTAGAAATTTCTGATGAAAAAACAGTTTTAATTACGATGCCACTATCAACAACCTAGCATACTGTCTGATTGAAATAAACAACCGTTGCAACACATTATCTATTCCAAACTTACGATTATATAATACAAAATTATCAGTCTATTGTCAAGGTCTCAATCTGTCAAAAATTATTTCTGTCGTCTGTTTAATGTCACATGCTCACTAAGATCAAACAAACATGACAGTGACGATCTTTGATCTCATTAAACCTGCAACTTTAGCACTGATTAAAAAAAAAAGTTTGCAATAAAAAATTACTTTATAAGACCGCGTTATATTGGCTTTGACAGTTACTGAAAAATAGCATATTTAGTGGCGATTGTAAATGACCAAGGCAAAACAGATGCCCTCAAACGCCGCGATCCTCTTAAATACAGAAGAAATTCCTCGCTTTGATATTCAATTGGTATTCCGGTAATATTCCAGTTGTCTGTGTAAATGTTACCCGTATCAGACGACCAAATGAAAAAAGTCCAAATAAAAAATTAACATAAACATGATAAAAGGGATCATAAGTTGTGACAAAGTGAGGTCTCAAAATGTTTTTTACAAGGATAAATATTTTAGGTTCAGGTAAAAAATAACACTTTTTGAAACAATTATATATAAAAAATGTTATTCTTTATGCAGTCATACTCCAGCGGCGATTTACAACTGAAATACCGCAGAGACGATGAGTGCTAAAATTAAAGTGAGATGCACATCTACCATGAATAAAAATTACAAAGTAGTTAACAGAAGTTATATTCTACATGTTCTCAGAGTCCAAGTCACCGTTTCTGGTCAGCCAGATTTTATTTTTGTCAAAAAAACCATCATGTGTACTGTACATGCTGTAGGTCAGGCAAACACATAACCAAGCCTGACCAATGACATTGAAATGTGTCTGAAACTAAAATGAGTGTCCCTCATTACAATTTAGCTTTAGCCTATTTTAGGATACCTTGGGATACTTGGATGGTCCTGTTAATGTTCTAAAATTCGTTTTTCGACTAGGCCTACAATTTACATCTGTTCAGAGGTTGCCAATGCCACTCATGACAAGTAAGAAGAAAGAATATTTAGTAACACAAAAGGAATGCTGGGTCTGACAATCTTATCCGAAAAAATAAGCAGCGGAAATCTATCACCCGATGACACTGGCAGGAACTACGAATGACACGATAAAATAATCTTCGCAAAAAACCAAGTCATAAAATAACTTGACCTCATCATTTGAAACATCCATGGCTCTCCATGGATCTGCTAACTGCGCCAAAGGCATCTTTACTCTTTTCTGGTGACACGGGGACCGATGTCTAAATGAATAGTGATGCTTTGCGTATGTAATACGGCGATTTTTCTGTCACTTGTCGCTAATCCCCGACAAGATGGCGATATCACGCCAAAACGAGGCTTCATAAACTTCCGGTAATCATAATTTTTTGCGCGGGAAATACAAAAACGGCGTCGTTTATCAAATAAACTCAAAACTTTGCTAGAAAAACCAAATTGAAACTATACTTCCTATTATCAAATCAATTTCTCCTCAAATAGTAACCCTTTCACTTTGTTTCAACCTAAGTCCTGTAGATCTAATTTCTTTCAACTTTACATGATCTTAGATTTCTAAATGAGTTAAAGGTCCATAGGCCTAACTAAAAGACCAAATCGAATTTTGTCTTAATAGAGTCTAATGGGAGACATCCTCATGCATCAGTGGTTTGCCAACCTTTCAGACAAACTTAAACTGAAATTATGTAGATTTCTAATGATATGCTCTGGACGTACGAGAATGAATGGGAGATAGATCTAGTTTTTTTAGTATATCTATTACTTTGTTACTTGATCATGTTAGAATCTATCATTATCTGTGTATGCTATAGGAACGTCAAATTTTTCAACTGGCATCAGTGACTGTCATAACCTGATTGGCTCAATAATAAATAATCTCACTCAAACAAATGAAATATACGAACCCTGATAGATTTCTATAATCTTTAGATTCCAGTCCTGAGTTTCAGAAAGCTAAATATAGATGCACAAAACGATGTTTTTGCCAAATTTTCTATAGACTGTCACTGGCATCAGTAGATCTAGTATAAAACGGGGGGTTCAAGACCGATATTTTTGCTCCCCGATATTTTTGTATTTGCCGTAAAATAAAGATCATTAAAAACAACAGCAATGTTGATTTGTGATTGTACCTCCTCCCCAAAAAATAAAATATATTCAAGTCCTTTATTTTAAATAATTGCAATGTTGTAGCATCTTTAACGTTCACACTAATTTGGGTCATTTACAGAAAGGACCCTTTGCAGCCTCAAACTATAGGCCTATCCGGCTAGATGATATATGAAATTATTACATAAGTCTTTATTTAATAGGTTTCGATTCAAGCTAACATACAGAAACTCTGTCTGTCAGAAAGTGTAATTTCCTACTATACCCCTATAGAGATATATCATGTGACCTTTGCTCTGCTACACATCCTATAGAAAACCGACTCATGCATATAAGATTTACACACCAGACATGAAGTGCGAATTCAATGGCGGACGCAAAAACGATGATATGGTCTCCGAACCGACCAGAACCAGTTTTGCAATAGTATATAAATACCATAAACAAATATCATGCCATCATTTTCGTCAGTTACATGTAGGTTTGACGCTGACGAAGGGTGTATATCAAGCTGCTCCTGTCATCTTTGCAATGACGGAACTAGAATAAAAAAGTCAGACATTTAAACATTTACTTAAGAAAGTTTCAAGACATCAAACTCAAATCTTTGTTGCAGGTGTATCGGCCATATTGGTCAAATCATACAAATATCTACCTCATTCCACTACCTCATGTTCACTCCTCTCCCTCATTTCCACTCCTCGTCCTTCCATTTAACGCCTCTACCTCAGTTTCCTTATTTTGATTTTGACAGAGGCGATATACACGTACATCGTCTTATGCTCATAGAACTTGTCAACAAGTTGACAATGTTTGCTACTTAACACGTTTTTAACCCATTCATGCCTAGCGTCTCATTACAAAGATCAATGCAAACCTCTATGCGCCATCCCGAGTCATATAAAATGGTCTGCGACTATCTCTGGCACTCTCGCAGACTTCAAGGATATTGGTGCCAATCAAGTAAAGGTCATTTTCGAGCTCTAGGGTCCCTCCCTAGTCAAATACAATGGTCTGAGACTGTCTTTTACACCCTCGCAGACTTTCAGGACCTCATTCCTAGTCAAATACAATGGTCTGCGACTGTATTTGGCACTCTAGCAGGCTTCCAGGATCTTGGTGCCAAACGAGTTAAGGTCAGTTTCAATCTCTATGCACCTTCCCGAGTCAAATACAACGATATGCGACTGTCTTTGGCACCCTTGTAGACTTCCAGGATACCGGTGCCAAACGAGATCATGTTATTTTAGACTTCTATGGACCTTCCTGAGTCAAATACAAAGGTCCGCGACAGTCTTTGACACCCTGGGTGACTTTCAGGATCTTGGTGCTAAACGAGACAACGCTATCTTAGACTTCTATGGAACTTCCCTCGCGATGATAGAAACCAGTTTCTGTATCAGTTACTACCCTAACATCGTAAATGCGCAAACATTTCGGTATAAGCAAAAATATCAGGTGGAGCAAACATATCGGTGGAGCAAAAATATCGGTCTTGAAGCCCCCATTTTGTACTACTGGCATCAGTCGTTACAATCATTACTTCATGTCCTTTCTGGGCATTTTTATAACATCTTCACCTTGGCTCTAACCTGGTGAGATGAATTATGTTGATCGAGGCAAATTTTTGATAGAGATAGGCCCTAGGCCTACTTTCCAAAAAGAAAAAAGACTTGAGCAGAAAAAAGACCTCTCTATCTCAACATACTTTTATAAGTCTAATATGCCAAGTACTTAACACAATAGACCAACGGTGGTGAAATTCACACTTCACTTAACAACTTTCCAAACGCTACCACTAGCCTTTTCGCAATAACTTAAAACTACACAACTAAATGAGGTGGCATTTTAGGGCAACTAGAGTAATACATAAGACATTGTTTGATTCAAAGTTAACGACAAAATATTTTGCAAGTTAAAAGATTTCATAATTAAGTTGATCCAACCCCTATTTTTCAAATTCGCAAATTTTGCCAATAATAAAAAGTTGTTAAAAACGCGTAAAAAACGTTTGATTTATTAAAATATGTCAATTTCTTCAAACTGCTATTTTTAGTACCAATGAACTAAATTATCAACTTTTTGCAAATAAAAAAAAGATATTATTATTTTCACTTTGTTGGCAAACTAGACCTATATGGCGTGACATTTTCTTAATACGTCATTTGGCAGGGATTCTTTTAGAATTCGGATGCGGGGTATCGATGAAAACAAAAAACTGCTAGTGTCAGAAATTATAAACATTTTAATCTTGAAAGTTACACGAAAGAATCTTTAATTCCATTTTAATTATTCATATACGTAATAATTGGGACCTGTGTTTGAGTCAGGATATGTCGCACAACTGTCATTCTAGCTGCAAAAATGGCGAACATTCTACCAATATTTTTACAATTTGTCATGTTTTATCAAGTGCGTTTGGTTAGTTATCATTAAAACATACACACTTTTTAAATCCTTTGAATTTTGCATTTGTTTCAATCGTAGAAACTTTAAAGTAAACCAGCTGCCGTTAACTCGCTAGTTTTTATAAATTGAATTCATTTGCTAAATTTGCGAATTTGTATAACGTGGGGTGCATCAAAATCTGTTACCCGGATTAACGTCAAAAAGTATTCCGAGCGTACTCGACATTTTATTCAAATAAACCTAACATAAGTAGAGTTTTAGACATAAAATAAACAGAAAAATTGTTAGTATCGATGTAATATCACGATAATTTCACTCGTGAACACCAAAATATGTTATTTGGCATTAGACAGGAATGAACTAATATGTAGCGGCCATACTTATGGACCAGTCTCAGGGCTTTGATTGCCTCCCAAATTACACCCTTCTTACCAAGTTAAATGCTTATGGACTGTTTATGTCTGCGACCGGTCTTCTTCAGTCTTATTTAACAAATATATGTCAACAAATTGAAATAGGAAATATCACTAGCTCATGGGCAAATATTAAAAAAGGGCGTACCACAAGGCTCAATCCTTTGTCCCCTTCTCTTTAACATCTTTATTAATGATACATTCTACTTTAAGAAAGAAATAATGTTATATAACTATGTAGACGACAAAACATTATCCAATCATTTTCCAAACTTTGACGTCTTGATAAAAACTCTCCAAACAGAAAGAAACAACTTAATAGACTGGTTCAAATTCAACAAAATGGTGGCAAACTCGGAAAAAATCCAAGCTATAGCTGTACTAAAAAACTCAAATAAAAAGAAAACTAACTTTCAAATAGGAACAGCCGTAATAAACTTTGATGAAGTAGTAAAACGTTTAGGTGTTGACATTAATTATCAACTTAAATTCAACACGCACATAGGGAATTTACTCAAGAAAGCAGCCACTTAAATAAACTGCCATAAGAAAAATGATGTTATGAACAATTGTTAATTTATTAACTGAGAGAGGTTATGACCTATTCTTTTAAATATGGTAATATTGTCCTATGGCATTGCATTTCTGTGTATAATACAAATAAAATGGAGAAATTACAAGAGAGAGCTCTTAGATTGGTTTACTGTGATAAAACGTCATCACATGAATGTCTCTCGAGTAAAGTTAATTTACCTACTCTTCATATAAAACTCATGAGAATGATGGCCATAGAAACATACATATACATCGCAAGCAAATACCAAAAACTCAAATATCCCGAAAATGCAATAAAAATGAAAGGGTGAGGGGGTGAGAGTCATGACGATAGATCCAGATCGTGCCTGTTTGTTCTCGCCAAAAGACCAAAAATGGCTTTAAAATGCTCAAATTGTCCTCGCAGGCTTCGTTCACTCAAGTAAACCGATATGAAAGCTCATTTTAATGAAAGCCTGTAGTCTTAAAACATATAATTTTCTCAAAGACGAGCAGCTCCTACATATATTTTTCGTGATATTTTCACTTCGTAAATTAGAAAATCTCCCGGAATATTCATTTCAAATAAATGTACTATAAGAGAAATCTCCTTTCATGAATTAAATATTAGCGAATAAGTTTGCTCACTGAGCACTGCTCACTGTGAGTAGAGCTCGCTGAACAATGGTCACCATGAGTAGTGCTCACTGAACATTACTCACTGTAAGTAGTACTAGTCATGGAAATGCTCATTGGATAGTACTCACCATGAAAGTGCTCAATGGACAGTTCCCAACATGAGTAGTGCTCAGTGAACAATGCTTATTGTGAATACTGTTCGGTGAGCAGTACTCACTGTAAGTAGTGCTGACTGAACAATGTTCACCATCAGAAGTGCTCATTAGACATTACTCGCCATGAGAAGAGCTCAGTGAACAAGGCTCACCGTGAAAAGTGCTCAAACATGCAGAACTGATCAATGCTCACAGTCAGTAGCGCTCACTGAACATGCTCAGTATGAGAATTGCTTACTTAACAGTTATCAACGTTAGTAAAACTTACCATCGGAAGTGCTCACTAAACAGTTCTCACTATGAGTAGTGCTCGCTGAACAGTTATCGACGTGAGTAGTTCTTACCATTAGTAGCGCTCACTGAACAACACTCACTATGAGAAATGCTCACTGAATAGTGATCAACGTTAGTAAAACTTACCATCAGATGTGCTCACTTAACAGTTCTCACTATGAGTAGTGCTCACTGAACAATGCTCACCGTGAGACGTGCTTACTGCACAATGCTCAATATGAGTAATGCTCACTGAAAAACATTCACCGTGAGAAGTGCTCACTGACCAACACTCACTGTGAGTAGTGCCCACTGATCAATGCTCAATGTGAGTAATGCTCACTGAACAAAATCCCACGGTGAGTAGTGATCACTGAAAAACACTCACCATGAGAAGTGCTCTCTGAACAACACTCATCGTATCGTGAGCAGTGCCCACTAAGCAATGCTCACTTTGAGAAGTGTTCACTGAACAACACTAACCGTGAGACGTGCTCACTGAACAATGTCAATCTGAGTTATGCTCACTGAACAACACTCGTCGTGAGAAGTGCTCACTGACCAACACTCACTGTGAGTAGTGCTCACTGATCTATGTTCAATGTGAGTAATGCTCACTGAAAAATACTCACCGTGAGTAGTGATCATTGAAAAACACTCACCGTGAGTAGTGATCATTGAAAAACACTCACCGTGAGAAGTGCTCTCTGAACTAAGCTCACGGTGAGAAGTGGTCACTCAACAACACTTACCGTGAGTAGTGCTCACTGATCAATGCTCAATGTGAGTAATGCTCACTGAACGATACTCACCGTGAGTAGTGATCACTGAAAAACACTCACAGTGAGAAGTGTTCTCTCCACTATGATCACGGTTAGAAGTGCTCACTAAACAACTTTCACCGTGAATAGTGTTCACTTAGCAATGCTCATCGTGAGAAGTGCTCACTGAACAATGCTCGGCCTGAGAAGTGCACACTGAACAACATTCACCGTGAGTAGTGCTCACTGAACAACACTCATCTTGAGTAGTGATCACTGAACAACATTCACCGTGAGCAGTGCTCACTGAACAACACTCACCGTGAGTAGTGCTCACTGAACAACACTCACCGTGAGTAGTGCTCACTGAACAACACTCACCGTGAGTAGTTCTCACTGAACAACACTCACCGTGAGTAGTGCTCACTGAACAACATTCACCGTGAGTAGTGTTCACTGAACGACACTCACCGTGAGTAGTGTACACTGAACGACACTCACCGTGAGTAGTGCTCACTGAACAACATTCACCGTGAGTAGTGCACACTGAACAACATTCACCGTGAGTAGTGCTCACTGAACAACACTCACCATGAGTAGTTCTCACTGAACAACACTCACTGTGAGAAGTGCTCATTGAACAATGCTCACTGAGCAAAACTCATAAAAAATAAAGATGGCGTTGTGAAAAAGAGGGGGGATTCTTCTTGAAATATAAATGAATACAAATATTTTAGGCCTAAAAAAATATGTTTGTTTCAGGTTTCATGTCCCAAAAAATAGGGTAGGTAGGTAGGTAGGTAGGTAGGGATTTTTTTTAATTTTTTTCATTCTTAAATTAACCAAATTCAACATAAATTTGAATATATTTATGCTAAAAAAGTTTAAAATGCATAAAAATAGGGTAGGTCGGTAAACCTGAAACAAACATATTTTTTTTTACGCCTTACAGTTTTCGAAAAAATGGGACAGTTTTGCGACCGTGCGACCACATACACGCCGCAAAGGAAACTCCCGATTTCCAAAGAAATCGGAAAACAATTGCTAACTTCAGTAACCTGTCAAGCCTCCCTGATGGGGATTTGCAAACTGGTTATAAGTTAACTTTTACATATATAACTTCGAAACTTTTACTACAGTATATATAGCAGAATTTTGTAACATTTCAAACAGTTTAAAAGTTTCGAAACATCAACAGATTGAAGTTAACATTTACTTATATTTTTACTTTTATATGGAATTGCGCCAATTAAATTTTTAAAATGTGAAAGAAGAAAGTGTGTTAATACAGTCATAGCGTTTTCGTTGTGCTTGTACGTATCGTGTACGTTTTAGCTAGCAAATAACACTTTACGTCGTATACAAATGATAATATACATGTTACGTCGAACCAATTCAAAAGTACAACGAATGTGAAAGAAAGGTGTCAGTTGAATGCTTTTGTTATGTAGGGACTGAATGGAACACTCTTCAATGATTATCTAAAACGTTTAATTAAACAGACAGCGATACAAGTTGGTCTTGTTAAAGAAGATAGCTACCAAAGACCCCAGATGGCTATGGTTTCCTTTCGAACCTCATATTTGGTCTCGCCATTGACTTAATCATACCCAGTCTAATGGTGTAACGTTGTCTACAAAATAAAAGAGCACGTGGGGTACTGGCTGCAGGTATTTTGATGCTTCAATCTGCTATATCACTATATCACTCATAAATATATGTGTTTATAATCATTGTAAAGACCCATGAGCGCTGAAATATTTTATAGAATTTGAAATATATAATACTAAAATTTATTATGACACATGCGTTATCGACAGTATTTAGTACATGACCAATCCTGATAGGATTTCTGACTTTCCAATGTGCAGTTCTAATTAAGTTATACACTCTGCTGTACGTCAAGGTAATTATATCTGACCCTTTTATCGGTCAGACTACGGCCATTAATTATCTGTGCAGATGTTTACTCTCACCAGTTATATTTTTGTTCAAAATTTTAAGATGCACTTTCTTGTGACAATTTCGTGTTTTCCAGTGTTTCTATCTGTTGCACTTTCTTGTGACAATTTCGTGTTTTCCAGTGTTTTTTATCTGTTTAAAAGATTTATGTTATTGCCATGAGAATCAACTCATTTACTTTATCCACACTTTACGCCTGGACAATATTGCGAAAGCATAGTAAAATATATTTTACAGTTTTGTTACATCGCCTTATCATATATTAGTTCACAGACTTCTTGCTACTTGTCAAAATGTATAAAGGTTTCTTGATCGGTTCAAAACCTAACTATTCTGCGAACGAATTACTGTATGCATGCACCGTATTTAAACTCCAAAAGAAATCATATAAAAAGGCTATACATGTACATATTCTAGAACTATACGTACATTGTCAGTAATTATAGCACGAGACCAACTACAGGGAGTATTGGACTTGTGAACATTCATAAGGACATTGAGTTAATACACTCTCGTGTCCGCTTCCTGGAAAACCAGTACTGGTGCCATATCAGGAAGTACGGTGTGACCCCAGTAGGGCTTGAACCCGCAGCCTCCGAGATGAGCGGTAGGCACCTTGACCTCTACACCACCGCTCCCAGAGATGATTGTGGACATGTTCAAGAAAAGAAAAAGTCTAGCGTTTGGTCTTACGTTTTCGGGACATGCAAGATTGTGTATGTTTAGAATATTATTTTAAATCATTTGAATAAACGCCGTGATAACTTTTAACTTTTCCTACATGTTTATATCCCGTATGATTAATAACAATTCATAAAACGAAGAATGGTCCAAAATAACAGTTACAAGTGTGTGGGGGGCAGGGGGGGCTTCTAGAGAGTTTGTGAGGGCCATGGTTTTCCAAATTTAAACAGTTTTCACATCACATAGACTCGGAGAGAACTTTTCAGTTTGACAGTTTTGTAATTTCATTTCATATCAACTTTTGTTTCGTCTACAATAGATACATTGGTTCTTGGAAACGCGTCTGTATTGTTCAGAAATTGCTACAACCACAGAATTTCCGGGGGCCTCGGCAGCTTTGCCCTGGACCCACCAGGGGTCCTACGGCCCCATGGCCCCAGTAAAATCTGTGCGTACATTAAAAAAGGTCTAGCTACGCCCCTGATGAATCTCAGCTTTTACTGGTGGGAAAATCTACCTTACTGGTCGCAAATACGAGTGCAAAGTCATGAGTATTTTTTGTTAACAATCGGGATCTATAATGCTACATATATATGTTCCATACATACAGCCGGGATCACAGACGACTGGGTTCAGTTGAGCGATTCTAGCTCAAAAGTGTATCTTGCGATCACGCTCTTTGCGTTTTCACGTACATGTACTATGAGAACCCTACATACGAACATACGAACTTGTTTAGTGTGTAGTTTTTTATTGATACAATTCTCAGCTATAATCCTTAGTAAAAAAACTACATGTATATATAAATAATCGCTACTCACTTTGTTTAGAAATTTCTTCACCTTCAGTCAGAAAAATACATCATGTTATTAACACGCCGAAATCAAGACCTATTTTGAAACATTCATGCACGGGTTGCACGAAAAAAACCTGTCTTTTGTGTCAATTTGTGAGTCTGGTCAATGCGTGCAGTGTATGGAGGCTCTCGTGCTTATTGCGAGAGAGCGTCAGCGAACCGAAGCAATAAGTTTGTCCATTCCTGTAATATGGACCTATAACCGGCTTACAGTTTGTACCATCTACAGACAGTATTTTTACTGAAATATATAGATATTTTGGGCGGAGCTTAGCTCTGATGTATGGAAAAATGAGCGAAATAATTATTTTCATATTGGAGATACTCACAGTGTCCTAGCGTACAGTAAGCCGAAACGGAAGTTGCTGATCTGTACGCTCATTTAGTTGTTGGCACAAATTGAGGCCACCACGGTCTAGACTTTGTATTGAAAGTCTATTTATTTAAATCGTCTTTTTCGAAGGAGATATTTTTGGGGTAAGTGTGCCAGTATTTATATTTCTATTCTGATCATCTTTGCTTCAAGTAAGGTGTAGTATAGTTGTAATCGGCCTTCGTTCTCAGTTTGATCACTGTCAAATTGACGAAACGGCCAGAAAAAATTGACTTTGTGTTCGCATATTTCATTGTGTATATAGTTTCTGGTTTATAGTTGTGCAGGCGTGGAAGAAAAAGTATTTTTCTGACTCGTAGACTTCCTTGAATCGAGATTGAATGACTTGATGCAGAAAAAATAACAGTTTTGTTCCATCACTGAAAGTGACCCCACTGTACGTTTAGTTGCAACATTTCAATATAAGACTGTACGACTAGTTTCAAAACATTAACATTCAAAATTCTAATGATTAAAACCAGATCGTATGTTCGATTTACTAGCATCGAGTTTACATGCCAAATTACGCATTCATTGGTCACATTGATTGGCCACATATGCCATTATTCGTGTTATAAATACCTTTAAAGATCTGTGTTTTGTCAAAATGTTTATAGATTTCATTAATGTTCTGTCATTATTTTCACGTTTTGAAAAACCGCTATTGCAGTTGTTCTCCGCTTCAAGTAATTTTTCATGTATATCTGGCCTGTTCAAGACAATTTGATATGTGTCCGGGTGTGTAATGCATACTTACTATAGATGAGTGTTATAAAACAACAATGCAATCTCATACCGTCAGTCAGTAAGAAATCTAAGAGAAAAATGAGCTGTATGTAGATGAAGCGTATGTTTTTATTACAATTAAATTTGCACTGTTTTCCTGGTATATAAATAATGGTTTCCTGAAATGTGTTTTTCTTAAATTTTACAGGTGTGTTCCATACATTCTGTGGATGGGCAACCAACTAAGGACACCCGAATGACATCTTTACATATGGTTTACTCTACAAAGGATCCAAACTAACGCCAATGCAGACTGAAAATTGTGACTTTTCCAAATTGCAATGGGAGAATGATCAAACATTTATTGCTACACCACTGCAAAAATGACCAGTGTATTGCAGGTTGATGCAAACTTTTTTACAGAATTGTGAAATAATCAAATTGAGGCAGTAATGGTCGATAAGTGTACACATACAATTGACTAAGTTGCACTTGATCACTGTTATTTCTATAGTAGATACACCGGAACTCAGCTTTCTGTCAAAGAATTCAGCGCAGACAGCATTACAAACGATACTGACTTTATACTGGACGGTAATACACAGGGCTTCGCTTTTCTGTCTTCATGACACCGATTTCTACTCTCTTTCTAAGGTTTGCCATATAAACTGAATGTGAAAGACCAGATTCTGTTGGTATTAACCAGACGTCATTTATGGATATGGGTGGGACGGCGGTTTTTCATTTAAAAACCTTTTGACTTTTGTGCACATGTACATACTGTCAATGTATTGCAATTATGATTATGGTCATGTTAAATTGTTAAGGCAGTGTACAGTATTTATACGATACGATAGGATAGGATAGGAAGAACACACTAACCTGACGATATAAAACTTGATATTATGTTATTATGCTATTTATTAACAACCACTCATCCTTCACTGATTCAAAATTACTATGTTTGTACATGTAAAAATTAAATGAATGTCTCCTCATTTAAAGAGCGATTAAACTCCATTAAAAATTCAATAAAGTATGATGAAGCAAATATGCAGTGACACGGCAAATTTTAACTTTTTCTACAATTTGAGTGTTTCTATTGATTTCTTATTCAATGCTGAACACTTTCAATGATTATAGCATACATGTATTAAACAGGATGCATGCGACTTTGTAAAAATTACAAAAGAAATATTACACAGTTATAGAAAATTTAAAACAATAAATTCTTATATTCTCATTGTGTTCCTTGTTTGGTAACAATATGACTGTAACTTTTCTAGAATGTGTTGCGTAGTTTCAAGATCCAACCTCTATATTTAAGACCTGAATACTGTAGCGGGGAATACATTCGATGTCGAATTTGATATGTCTTGCATGAATTAGTTACAATATTTTTCAGGATACTGTTTAGGATGTGCATTTGATTTTGTCACAGTTTTGCATTAACATGTCACTCAATATTGATGCATCATTATTATGAATTTTGTTTCTGGAATTTTATATCTATAACCATAGTATGAGTCAGCAACTTCGCAGCTCCTTCCAGCATGTCACTTCTTTGCCGGTACATATTGCTCGTCCAACACCATGTGTGATTGCAGGTTATATAATGACGGATATATGACTGCAGCTTCGTCCGTTTCATGATGGACTTGTACAATGTCCTGTTTTACTATCAATTGCTTAAATGCCAATACATGCTAAGTAGTCTGTTCTTTGGACACTTGGTTGGTTTGCATAATGTATGCCATTCATACAACGAAGAAAAAGGTCACCCATTTATCCGTTTCAACATAATTGTAACCATACATTAATCTGAATGCCAGGATATGTTAATTTCGACCAATTGATGGGTAGTCCACATGGTCCTCGTATGTCAATTTCGACCGATTGTCATTCTTTACCAATATAACATCTTCTGGGGGCAAACCTAAAAAGACACAAATGAAATTGTAAGCAATCACATAAAATCTATCTACTTTTTGCTGTTAATAAGAATAAAACTCAGAGAAAATATTGGGTCCAGCCATTCCTGCCAATATGGTGCCTGTCAATTATTGATTCACAAAAGGTACAAAGTAAAGACGTATCTAATGATTCGAAAAGTATAGTTCAATTATTCCTGTGCCACTAGGATTTTTGAGCTCTTTTGTCGACACAAAATATCGGCATGTCTAACACTAACATTGATTGATTTTCAAAACGGCTTTTATTGTTCAAAGCTGGGTCCTAATGTAAAATTATATTAGGACTCAGTTCAAAACTAGTATTTCATGTTTCATCTGTAGTGAGGATGTAGTGAGGATGCAAATACGGACCCGGGCGTACATTAAATCGTATTGAACAGGCCCGATCTACATGAAATATTACTTGACGTGGAAAAAAATGCATGTAAAAGTGTTTCATTTACACGCTTTGCATCAGTTAACATACATTTTAACGGAAATTTCAGCAAATGCATGTTATGAATTGGTAAACTACTGTTTTTGTTGCCACTCACCATCGATCTTCCATTTCTGTATCCCTAAACAGTGATGGAAAGCTGCGATGTATAAAGACCCGACATATTTATTTCATTTCCAGACATTTTACAAGCACCTTGACAAAAAAAGACGTTTTGTATAATTAAAACGCAAAAAGATGTTGTTTTTACAGAAGAGTGAAACGTTTATAATGAAATATAATTAATTGTCTTGTAAAAAAGTGTAAATGATTTAATTCAGATATTTTCGTTCAAAATTCAGTGAGAGTGGACGCACCAATGTTAGTGAAACACTTTTACATGTATTTTTGCTGAAGCAATTGCTGGTCCACCGCGTTAGGAAGAAGTTGAAACACGTGTTCTCATGAATGATATTATAATAATAGCTACTACCACATACGAAGTATTGAATGTTGAATTAAACGGTGCTCAAATAGCAGGACATTTATTGGCGAGCTATACAATTCTTGTTTGTTGTTAGTTAGATATACATAGTCCGACCAAAGAACATGGATATGTGTCGAACCCCTGTATCAGAGACATGGACCCACGTGTACACAGACAGCTCTGCTATACAAGTTGGTGGTGCTGGTATATTCAACATACACACGACAGGTGGGTCAGAGACAGTCTTCATACCAACAGACAAGCACTGTACCAACTATAAAACAGAAATAGAAGCCATCATAGGGCATTGGAGACTAGGGCGTTCAACAGGTGGTAATCCTAATAGATGTCCTATCAGTCCTGGAAGCCTCGGCTTATGCCAAATTGCCATTCTTGCCAAAAAAATAAAAAACTGGCCCAACAAAAAGCAGAAAGTGTCCCTTCAATGGATATTCGCAAATTGTGGTGTCCGTGGCAATAACATGGCAGGCCAACTGGCAAAACAAGGAGCTAGAGGCGATCAGCCATTCAATAGTCACTTTTGAAGAAGAGATCACCGTGGTTACTTGACACAGATGGGAACAAGTCATTGTATTCACGCTTCATATAGGACACAATAGACTGTGCTCATGTATGAAAAGTTGAAGCTGCCTCATCATCGGAGTGCTCGGAAACGCATAAATATAATTAAATCCTATCAAATTAACCAAATATTTCATACCTTCTATAAAGTCTGTACAACTTATCTGACATTACAATACAAAACACGCAAACTTGTCTCAGATAAGAGTATCGTTCTAAGATATTAGCGGGACCCCTATTATCCTACCCGCACACCACTTTTCAGGAACCGGCGACGGTCCTGATTGTCTTTTTATTTTACTCTGTTTTGAGCATTAAGTTGACAGATATTTTCGATTACGATAACCTAAACTCTGAACACCATTAAACACTGCATGAGCAACACTTGCAAATAACTATATATTGTTAGTAAACGTGTTTAAGTTCTATGTGTAGTATACACTCCAATTAATTGCAAGTTGATTGTATGAAAACAAACACGGACACAATTTTCTCTGAAGTCTCTTCATGTTTGCTCAACTTTGCTGACTGGCCTCTTTTTCTGGTAACAAAATATGCCGCACGTACCGCATTAGCAACATGTGGGACTCGATAGCTCAGTAGTTAGGGCGTTGGTCCAGCGAGTTAATAAGGTATGGAGCTTTACTAAAATTTCGTATAAACTAAAAACCTCATAATGATTTTTCAACTTTTAAGATAAGTAAATTTTGTGTTTTATCTATTTATCTTCAAGGGATGGTGAATTTCAGGACTACTGTTTGAGGGTTAAAGCAGGTCTACAATAACATCGAGAGCAGGTTATTCTCTCGTTACATAGTTCTTGTACGGTAGGTCAATAAACAAAACGGAGCTTAAAACAAAGGGCGAACCGGCATTGGTATGAGACGCCTAAATACATTTCCAAAAACTTACATTATAAGGGTTTTCTTCCGGTGCTTACCCAAAATCTCACCCACTGCTGAAATGAATTTATGGTAGAAATCAGCCCACAAATCGATTTATACATTGAAATACTTTATGCGCGTATTTGGAGCGAAGACACCACCCCCACCCCTTTTTGGGCGTTTTAGTGGTCACCGACAAAGTCAGTTTTCACCAAAAAACAGCTCTCATTATTTGTGATCTAACAGGATATAAAATTTTTTTGTATGCATCCCTTAGTTTCAGCCAACACAACGGAGGTCCGCAAGTCCTAAAAAATAACCTGCTTCCGTTCGTAACCTATTGGCATTTGTATTGTTGTACCTTTTACGTCTAATTTACATATAAAGTCTCTCTCAGGGTACTAACATTTACTTTATTTCGTTACTGTCATTCGTGTCGTGCACTTTTACCTGGGCAGTTCATGCCGGCTTCCGGGTTTATTCGTACCTAAATAAACTCGTACCTCATTCATCTACCTTGACCTAATTGGTCAATCAGCTCGTACACAATTCGTACCATTTGTTTCTAACTTTTGTTTCAACAGAGACATAATTAAACAGGTAAAGTTATATTTTATTACTGCAAATTAGAATGTAATTCCATCATACGGGCTGTAACGAACATCTGAACTCGAGACGAGAGTTATCATGAACCCTAGTCCAACTCATTGTACGTATGTCGAGATATTGTGTTATTTTTTGTATGGGCAATATCTCTCCTCTCATGAACCCATGACGAAATTACAACTCAAATATTTACGTGGCCTTGTACCGCTAGATACGATAACCATTGAAATTTTAGTAGATCTTCAATCAATACAACCATAAAAACTGTTCCAGTAAATATTTTGAAAAGTATTTCATAGACAACTTTTGAAGTCCTAAAATATTTAACATGCATACAGTATGTAAGAAGTCCACATCACCCAACTATACAAGTAATCAGCCACTTTTTGCACCAGAATTGTAGCACTTTTATTTTCACTTTCCATGTACTTTTAATGTAAAATAAGCAAAGCCTCTTGAGCAAAAAAGTGTAAGTCTTATTTTGATAAAAAGTAGGTATTTTTAACAAGGGAACACTATATGTAGGACTTTCACAGCAATTCATTAAATATTTTTTACTAAATTTATATAAATCTTAGTTTCTGTTCATAAATTTTTTAAAGCCTGATAGGGCAATAAAAGCTTGGTTGGGCTTTAAAGCCCAATCGGGGCAATGTTACTAGCCTTATAAATACAGCATACTTTTTCCTGTATTTGTTGCTAAATAACTATGGTAAAAGAACGCGCTAGAAGATCATACTACAGTGATGAGGAAACACAGTAGACCAAAACATCGACAAATACATCATTTTCAATGCCCAGAGGTCTGTGCATGGGTTTGGTTTCATCAAAATTATACAGTTTCGTCAACTTAACTATACTGAAAGGATAAAGAAATGCAGGGTAAACATTTGAGGTGATTTTAAGTGATGTGTTTGATAATATATACAATATTTTATATGAGTATAAAAAACCCATTTTTAATCAACAAATTACCAAAATGTCATTAGATTTTGACCAATAATTCATTAGTAATTGAAGCACATTTAACGGTACCCCCCAATATCACAAAGTGAAATCGTCTGACTCGTCCCGATCGAGGTCGGTCGGAAACCTTTCCAGTTTCTCTCAAACTACGGACAAGACGTTCTATGGTGGAAACATTCACACTGAACTGCATAGCGAACGTTGTTGTTTCCTCTGACCTTGCATAAGCCATGCAATAGCCTGACCCCTCTGAACTTCTGTCAGCTGTCAGCTTCAAATTCAATGTAAATAGCGGAAAGCGATGTGTATACTTCAAGAGTATCAAGTGGTATGACCAGATGTTTCGACAAACTTGTCATCATTATTCTGCACATGTTTTTTTGCTTTTTATCACTTTCTCTATGTTGCATGGTGCAATACACGGTTGAGTGACGTTAGGCACCGGTTTGAGTGACAAGTGACCAAGATAATCTTCTGACCAGCTTTTCATAATTCTAGGCCAATCATTAAAAAAATTGTTGCATATATTGTTACCCTGCGTATCTTTATCCTTTCAGTATAGATTCTGTGTGTTCAATTTAGGTAGTGCTCTGAAACATTTTTACTTCATTTTCTCATTACAAAAGTTCGAGGTTGACAGTGAATAGTTATGGTCAGTCTGTGGACGCAACAATTTACGCATACCTTTTTAAGTGTTTCTGCTAGAACGTTTTTTGTTTTGGATGACGCATAAAAAGGGCAGGACAACGTTGCGTCATCCAAAACCAAAATGTACTAGCAGAAACACTTAAAAAGGCCTCGATCAAAGGCCCTTACTGCCACTGCGCCCATTTTACTTACAACTAAAGTGCCAATATGCCCTCGATACACGCATGTGCCCGCAAAATTTAATCAACTATCCAAAACAGTGTCTCAGATGTGTGCTCTGCCTCTCGACAATCCTTAGAATAAAAGTGTCAACACATCCTCTAATACACACCGTGTCCGAGGATGGGAAAGGCCAATCTGATTTACATTTTGTTTTGAGGTCCCCTCCTCAGGATCTAGAAATCAAATAGAGCTGAAATATATCATATTAACAAAGCTCTAATAGGAGTGATCGCCGTGATGTCACATTGCAATTTTGATAAGATTGCTGGTGGGCAATAACAGTTGTGTTTGCGATGTTTGTGTATCGGAAAGAAATTTTCGAATTTTATAACTTTTTAGCTCACCTGGCACAAAGTGCCAGAGTGAGCTATTAGGATCGCATTCCGTCCGGCGTACGTTGTACGTCCGTCCGTCCACCATTTCCTTCAAACGACATCTCCTCTGAAACCACTGGGCCAATGTTGATGAGACTTTGCAGGGATGTTCCTTGCATGAAGCTCTATCAAAGTTGTTCAAAGAATTCCATTCCATGCAGACCTCTGGTTGCTATGGCAACAAATAGGAAAAACTTTAAAAATCCAAGATTGTTCAAATTATGCCCCTGGGGTCAAAATTGACCTTGCCCGGGGGGGATCATTTGTTTTACAAAGGCGTATAATAGGAAAACTTATTTGGCATATAACATTATCTAGTGATCTTCCACCAGGCAAGTGGACTTGTACCAAAGTGAGCGATATAGGACCATCTTAGCCCTCTTGTTTCAATTGTTCTTGATAATTTTGAGTCACATCTTACAAACTACACTGTACTTATATTTGATGAATCGGTACTTAACAAAACCACAGCTCTCTATATTACAAATTATAGTTCAACTTAAACAAGTAATCATACACATAACTAAGTGTGTAACCTTTAGTGATAATTGAAGTATTCGGGCAGCAGGCTTGATATTAACAGATAAAGAGGCTTACCCTTTGAAAACTAAGGTTTTTGTTATACGTATCTAAAACCCAGGGTTAATCCATAACATAGAAAGTTGCTACTAGATTCTTAGCAATTTACCACTATTCTCAGCCTTATTATTTAAGACAATTGCCTAACCTAAATTGAACACAGATTTTTATTAGTTTGTGTAGCAAACAAATTTACTTACCGTTTTCCGAAGCCTATTCCTTAAGTACCAAATCTGAAAGTAGCTCCAGCACGTCAATCAGCATATAATTCCAAATTATGAGTCTTCATTTGAAACCATTTGGGCAATGCAGACATGAAAGTGGTTTAAATATATAACGTTATAAACTCCTGCAGCATCAGCTAAATTTTGTAAACATAACTAAAGTAAACTGTTTTCGAATAAGAAACGCGGATGTATTTCATTTAACAATGATGCGTAAAAATAAGGGACCATTTACTATATATATATGTATATACACCCTATAGAAATAGTTCTGATTTCTTAACCCACCGGTCATTTCTTCAACCTTGTGCGGAAAGAAAACATATGTTTTGGAGTTTCTGTGACAACAAAATGTCTAACCTTATCCTCATTTTAAAGAATGAAATATTTTGAACAGCCAGGAATATTTACGCGCATGTTTACACATTCTCTTTTTACGATTATATCCATCCATTCATAAATTTTATTCAATGCGCGGCAAGGGACGTAATTATAAATTTCCGTATTGCTGATATGTTTATTCTGCGGACCTGGCGTGAGCTAGTCTGCATTCCTACATGTATTAGAAATACACGTGAGCACTTTAAGCAGAAACGTTGCTCTCGATGTTTAAATGATATGTTATATTTCATAGGTGGTGATTGTTAGCTCACCTGGCTATGCCAGGGTGAGCTTTTCTGATCGATGATTGTCCGTCGTCCGTCCGTCGTCCATCAACATTTTGATTCAAATGACATCTCCTCTGAAACCTCTAGGCCAATGTTGATAAAACTATGCAGGAATGTTCCTTGCATGAAGCTCTACCAAAATTGTTCAAAGAATTCCATTCCATGCAGAACTCTGGTTGCTATGGCAACAAATAGGAAAAACTTTTAAAATCTTCTTCTCTGAAACCACAAGGCCTAGAGCTTAGATATTTAGCATGTAACATTGTCTAGTGGACCTCTACCAAGATTGTTCAAATTATGACCCCGGGTCAAAATTGACCCCCCCGACCCCCCCCGCTGGGCCCTTAGTTTTGCATAGGAATTTAGAGGGAAAACTTTAAAAATCTTCTTCTCTGAAACCACAGGCCTGAGCTAAATATATGGCATGTAGCATTGTCTAGTAGACTCTCTACCAAGTTGTTAAAATTATGACCCCGGGTCAAAATTGACCCCCACCGGGGTCACTTAGTTTTGCATAGGAATATATAGGAAAACTTAAAATCTTCTTCTCTGAAACCACAAGGCCTAGAGCTTAGATATTTGGCATGTAGCATTGGCTAGTGGACCTCTACCAAGATTGTTCAAATTATGAGCCCCGGATCAAAATTCTTTTCTGATCGATGATTGTCCGTCGTCCGTCAACATTTTGATTCAAATTACATCTCCTCTGAAACCTCTAGGCTAATGATGATAAAACTATGCAGGAATGTTCCTTGCATGAAGCTCTACCAAGATTGTTCAAAGAATTCCATTCAATGCAGAACCCCGGTTGCTGTGGCAACAATAGGAAAATCTTTAAAATCTTCTTCTCTGAAACCACAAGCCTAGAGCTTAGATATTTGCTGTAGCATTGTCTAGGGACCTCTATCAGTTGTTCAAATTATGACCCCCGCCCAAAATTCCCCCCCCCCCGGGGGCCCCCCCCTGACCCCCCCCCAAAACCCCCCCCCCCCCGGGTTTGCATAGGCATATATAGGAAAACTTCAAAATCTTCTTCTTGAAACCGCAGGCAGAAGAATTTGGCATGTAGCATTGTCTTGTGGACGCACCATTGTTCAAATTATGACCCCCGGAAAGTACCCTGGTCATTTAGTTTTGCATTGGAATATATAGGAAAAACTTTAAAAATCTTCTTCTCTGAAACCACAAGGACTAGAGCTTAGATATTTGGCATGTAGCATTGGCTGGTAGGCCTCTACCAAGATTGTTCAAATTATGCCCCGGATCAAAATTGACCCCACACGGGGGGGTCACTTAGTTTTACATAGGCTTATGTAGGAAAAACTTTAAAAATCTTCTCTGAAACCACAAGGCCAAGAGCTTAGATATTTGGAAGGTAGCATTGGTTAGTGGACCTCTACCAAGAATGTTCAAATTATGACCCTCGGATCAAAATTGAATCCGCACGGGGGGTCACTTAGTTTAACATAGGCTTATATAGTAAAAACTTTAAAAATCTTCTTCTTTGAAACCACAAGACCTAGAGCTTAGATATTTGGCATGTAGCATTGGCTAGTGGACCTCTACCAAGATTGTTCAAATTATGACCCCCGGGTCAAAATTGACCCCCCACTGGGGGTCACTTAGTTTTACATAGGCTTATATAGGGAAAACTTTAAAAATATTTTTCTCTGAAACCACAAGGCCTAGAGCTTAGATATTTGGCATGTAGCATTGCCTAGTAGACTTCTTCAAAGTTTGTTCAAATTATGCCCCTGGGGTCATAATTGACCTTGCCTGGGGGGGGGTCATTTATTTTACAAAGGTGTATAATAGGAAAACTTATTTGGTTTATAACATTATCTAGTGATCTTCCACCAGGCAAGTGGACTTGTACCAAGGTGAGTGATATAGGGCCATCTTGGCCCTCTTGTTTAAATACATATCAATGACTGCAGAAAAATATTTGAACATCGTTATGTCCTGGTCTGAACCATATTCATTCTAAAAATGTATATTGTAGCATCATAGATACACATTATTACTTTGTAGGTCCACACAATGATTTGAGCTCCTTGTTGATCGGCGTTATTACCTGCTCGTTTGTCTTATCGAAGCGCCTAAACTACTAACTAGCTGCTTGATCAGTGTCTGATTTTAGACAGTAGAACTGTAGGTGAAAACATTTTGTTTAGTATATTGAAAATCCCTGCTGTCTATGTGTCCTGGAAATAGAAACAGTGACAATTCGATCCAAAATACGATTTATAACTGTTGCATTCTGTTCATACCATTCTGTTCATACCTTATTACCAACTGGTATAGCCTTCACTAATGAAGTGCTGATGAAAGACTTCACAGAAATAGCTGTTACAACAAAACAAAGGACAAATATTTTAATTACACAAACAAATCCAGCATCTTCAGCGCTTTGATTTAAACCTCTTTTCACAACCTGGAAAATATGATTTATTATGTGTTCTGTTGCTTTCTATGTGTTCTGTTGCTTTCTACACTTCAGGTATCTCACAAAAGGCAGAGAAAACACCACCACAGTAGTAAATAAAACAGTTCAGAAAAAGGAAAATGTCTGTAGGTTCATTACTTTTGTGTCTAGGAAATTAACATCATATGGTACTTGCTATGGCTGATGACCAGTTAGATCCATTGAAGGAGGAGGACCGTAGAGTCCGTAACACAACATCCCAGTTCTTACGGTCTTTTTCTGTTCTTAGTGATGGTTCAGATTTTTGTGAACTAGATGAGCCTGATACACCAGGGGATTTGTTCGATGCTTCAGATGGATTTTTCCATCATACATCTACATCTGGCACCAGTGTTGAAACGGGGCATGGCACTGATTGGTCAGGTAATATTTTATTGCCACATTAATTTTTAGCTCACCTGACCACAAAGTGGTCATGGTGAGCTTTTAGGATTGTTAAATGTCCAGAGGCGTAGCTTGAAAAAAATGAAAGTGCTGGCACTTATTTTGTAGCGGGATTCAGGATGCTCCCCCGAAAATTTTTAAATCCCATATCGCTACAGCTGCATTCTGACGTATCCTGGGGTATATTTTAGTGGAAAATAAAGAGACTATGTTTATGAATTTGGCCAGTTATCAGTTATCTTTAAACTCACGCCCTCATAAAACACAAGCACTTATCAAAATAAAAACAATTAGATTTAAAAAGTTTCGTACTTTATTTAGAAAACTTGTTGGGGAAGGCATAAAACGTCCATTGTCTTGCACACTTTTGCATTTCCGCAGGCTAAAAGTTTTAAGTCACTATCATTACTGTGTATATGTGCGACAGTTTGGGGAGAGGGGGGGGGGGGGAGGAGTGTCACCAAAGGAAATCCATGGAGGCCTGAACAATGCACCTAGTAATAATTTTCCTCCAGATTCAGCTGTAAAGAAATAGGCTGCTGAATTCATATGGCAATGAATGATAAAATAACATGTTGCTAATACTATAGTCCCTCCAGCTCATTTTTTCTGATGTCTTTCACATGCACAAACTTTTAGCAAGATAGGTTCTGTTAATGATAATGCCAGACAAACAATTGAGACAACTGAATCTTTCCAAAGAGCTTTTGAGACATTTTCAACAAAACCCAGAAAATGTCTCGTGAGAATTGTGACGCAGGATGTGAAATGGGTCCAACATTCAAAGTGGAAACATCTAAGGGGTCCTAAGATTCTTACACGTGTATTTAGAAGTCTAGTAGAACTATACACTTCCGCATGTGTGCATCAATTAATTTCAAAGCCAACTTTGAGTCGACTTTAAATGAATTGAATTGAATGTTTGCCTTCAAGTTGATTAAATCTTGCCTGACTGTTAAAAAGCCACTCATTAAGCTACAGATGATATTTTCGTTATCAGACTAAAATTAACCAAAAATATGTATGAAGTCGCGATTCAATCTAATTGAAAATGTTTGGCAATAGTTATTCATTTGACATATTCGTAGTAGAGACTTCAATACATCCCATAAGCCACCCACTTGCACAGTATACCTCTGTTGTTTTAATAGCTTCAGAACTATCCGAAACATATCAGAATTTAAACATATAGAATTGGTTTAACATAGATATCCTTTATAAGGCATTTTTCTTATAAGTATTCTAAAGAACGGAAACAGAAAATAAGTATTTTGCAATAAAGTAAAATATAGTTATTTTGCTATAAACAAATTCCTGATATTTTTACAGAAATGGAAACTATATCAGATTTGTATAAAATACTCCAGGTGTATTCATGTATACCAGTACCAATAATTTGAGTGTCATACTGTCAGAATTCCAATAAGTAGGAATCAGTCATAGTTTATTACAGCAGCTGTAATCTTTAGATGCTTTCCTGTTACAGGTGTTATGATGGAGAGTCCAGCCAATGTAGATCTTGAAGTGCAACCTCCTTTAGGTAACCCACCATATTTAATTTCATAATCAAGTGTTGTTGACTAAATAATGCTTACGAGAAGCTTACTTGAGTGGAGCTTTGTAAACTGATATTTGTCTTGCAACCAGAACAGGCCCTCATCAGATCTATGCAGTCTCATCTGAATACACTTTGCCCTTAACGGTCATAGGTTTTTGTTGAGTGGGGCTCAGTTATACATTGTAGTACAGTTGTTGAGGGGCATCTAAAGATGTCAGATGTGTTTATACTTTGACCTGGAGAAATTGTCTGTTTAAGATTACAAAATAATAAATGTAGTTTGTAAAGAGAAAATAATAAGAATAGGCTTTCATTTTATGTTTTCCAGTGAATTATAGAGTTTTCTCAATGAAATAAAAGTGATAATCCAAAATTTTAAAACTGAATTACCATTTTGATTATGACCTCGAAGGGTGGCATGTTAAAATGGCACCGTCCGTCCTTCTGTGCGTCCACCCTTACATTTTTTCGTGTCTGGGCTGTAACTTTGTCATGCATTGAAGGATTTTGAATTAACTTGACACAAATGTTCTGCACATTAAGACAGTGTGTGGCGTGCAAGACCCATGTCCCTACCTCAAAGGTCAAGGTCACACTTAGAGTTTGATGGTAATGGAATCCTCTATATATATGCACAAATTTGTGTCCGGACTCGTGAATGCGCCACTCATGAAAATATCACTTTTGGTGCCCACTCGGTGAAATTATAACGTGATATTACACTAAAACCAACAGTTATCCTCTATGTAATGTGTTTTAAAAGGACATGTCATATAAATGAAACTGATCTATCTCTTTATAGGTGATTAGCATTATATTCAGTGTTCCATATAGAACAATCTCTAATATTTCGGTCAGTCAGTTATATAGACCAGACAACCCTGATAAGAATGATCTCCAATCTGTCTGGAAATGTGTCAGTACTTTTGTAGACTACAAATGGTAACTTTGTGAAACAGCGCATAATAGAACTTCTCTTTTTCTCACAGTTACAGCAGAAGAGAGTGATGACAAAACTGTCACTGTTAAGATACTCATACCTGGTCTTAAAGTGGTAAAAAAACTTTTTGGCACTGCTAAACCAAAGACTGGAGACTCAGATATAATTGTCAATTTTACCAAATGGTAAGTGAAAATGTGGGTATTTGATTGGATGTTTTATGCACACTGTAGGGAGGCTTACAGTTTTCACACTTTCCATACATTTGTGAAGATACATTTGTCCATACAGATGACCCATATTGATTTTGAGGTCAGAAGGTCATGGTCACTGTGACCTGGACTGTAGAACGGTTTCCGGACGATAACTTGAGAATATGTGGGCCTATTATCTTGAAACTTGACGTGGAGGTTGGTCATAACCGGTGAGGACCCCTATAGATTTTGAGGTCAGTAGGTCAATGTCACAGTGATCCGGGAATAATAAAACAGTTTCTGGACCATAACTGGAGAATATTTTGGCCTAGGATCTTGAAACTTGATGTTGAGGTTGGTCATTACCAGTAGATGACCCCTATAGATTTTGAGGTCAGTAGAGGTCAAAGGTCAAGGTCACAGTGACCTGAAATTGTAGAATGGTTTCCGAAGCATCAAACATTTGGTTTTCGCTCAATAGCTAGTTAGGAGTGACCAATTGCAATGAAACTTAGAATGTAGGTAGCTTGCTAAGACAGGTAGCTTTGGATTGCATTTGAGGTTACTAGGATCAAGGTGTATGTAACTTAAAATAGAAAAAATGGTTTCCGCTCAATAACTCAAGTTAGGAGTGACCAATTACAGTGAAACTTGGAATGTAGGTAGCTAGCATGAAGAGGAAGCTTGGGATTGCATTTGGGGTCACTAGCACCAAGATCACTGTTACTTAAAATAGAAAAATGGTTTCTGCTCAATAACTTTACTTGGAAATGACCAATTGCAATGAAACTCTGTGTGTAGGTAGCCTGCGGGGAGAGAAAGCCTAGGTCACTATGGTTAAGGTCAAAGTCACTGTTATTAAAACTTGAAAAATGATTTCCGCTCAATAACTTGAGTTAAGAGTGACCAATTTCAATGAAACTCTGTGTGTAGGTAGCTAAGGATTGCATTTTGGGTCACTAGGGTCAAGGTCACTGTAACTAAAAATTGAAAATGGTTTCCGCTCAATAATTTAATTAAGAGGAACACTTTAAGAGCAAAAATTTGCAAGGCTCAAGGTCACTATAACTAAAAAGATTTTCTCAAAATTTAATTGTTTAAGGCAAAAAATAAAAAAATTCAGAAAAGATTTTTTATGCCCCAGAAGGGTGGCATATTAAAATTGCACCGTCCGTCCATCCATCCGTCTGTGCATCAGCCCTGACATTTGATTGAGTCCAGGCTGTAACTTTGTCATGCATTAAAGGATTTTGAAATACCTTGGCACAAATGTTCAGCACATCAAGACGATGTGTCGCATGCAAGACCCACGTCCCTACCTGAACGGTCAAAGTCACATTTAGAATTTAAAGATAATGAAATCTTCTATATATGCACACATTTGTGTCTGGACTTTAACTTTGTTACATGTATAAACTGAAGGATTTTAAAATAACATGGCACAAATGTTCAGCACATCAAGACAATGTGTCACGTGTAAGACCCACGTCCCTACCTCAAAGGTCAAGGTCACACTTCGAGTTTTAAAGTAATGGAATACTGTATACTCTGTCATGAATGCTTGGAAGGATTTTAAAATTACATGGCACAATTGTTGAGTACATGGAGAGGGCATAGACTGTGAGACACCTCTTTCGGGGGCATTTGTCACTTGTGAGGACAGCTCTTGTTTTAAATTTTGTTTAAGCAAAAAAGTAAACTTTCTTGCATAGGTTGACTTTTGCATCAAGGGGGGCATATGTGTTTGACAAACAGCTCTTGTTTTGGTTTGTTAAATGAGTACTATCTATAACAAAGGACTTTGAATAGCTTATACTATTTCTTTTCACGATACTTATACAGTTAAACTTTGTTTGCTCGAACTGGAAGGGACCATACAGTTAAACTTCATTTGCTCGAACTGGAAGGGACCATTAATTTTAGTTTGAGGGATCGGTGGTTCCAGCCATTGAGGTCCACCAGTCACAGGTCGTTTTAGTGAAGAAACTTAAATATAGTACACATTTAAACCAGGTTTTATATTTTCTTAATTTAAAAAAAAAATAAGTGCGTATTATACACAAAGATTGGACCTCAGACAATCTGTCCCTGCATGAAATAAAAATTAATCGGTGAAATTCAGTCAAATTATTGCATTTTTTCAACTTTTCATTTTTTAAGAGCTTTTATTGGATTGGCCTAAAAGCCGATTTCCGATACAGGTATACCTGACTTTCTTCAAACGAAAGACATTTCAACATGTTTTATATCAATGGAAATGTAATAAAATGCAAAATTTATTCATTAACTGCAATTTTGGCAGGAATACTCTATACCTTAGACCATTCCTGATTTTTGTTAGAAGTCAAAATGATTAAATCAAGAACACATAACTTTCACTATTTTTAGCTCATCTGCCACAAAGTGCCAGAGTGAGCTATAAGGATCACTAGCCCGGGGTCCGTCCTACCTTGTCCATTGTCCGTCCGTCCACCATTTCCTTCAAACGACATCTCCTCTGAAACCACTGGGCCAATGTTGATGATACTTTGCAGGGATGTTTCTTCCATGAAGCTTTATCAAATTTGTTCAAAGAATTCCATTCCATGCAGAACTCTGATTGCTATGGCAACAAGGAAAAACTTCAAAAAAATTATTTTCTGAAACCACAAGGCCTAGAGCTTAGATATTTAGCATGTGGCATCGTCTAGTGGACTTCTACCAGGATTGTGCAAATTATGACCCCTGGGTCAAAATTGACCCCACCCTGGGGGTCACTTGGTTTTACATAGGCTTAAATAGGAAAAACTTAAAAAAATCTTCTTCTCTGAAACCACAAGGCCTAGAGCTTAGATATTAGCATGTGGCATTGGCTGGTAGACCTCTACCAAGATTGTTAAAATTATGACCCCTGGGTCAAAATTGATCCCGTCCGAGGGGGTCACTTGGTTTTAAATAGGCTTATATAGAAAAAACTTTAAAACTCTTCTCTGAAACCACAAGGCCTATGGAGTAGATATTTGGCATGTAGAAATGCCTAGTGGACCTCTACTAAGATTGTTCAAATCATGACCCCCTGGTCAAAATTAACCAACCCCGGGAGTGGGGTAGGTCACTTGATTTCATATAGGCTTATATAGGGAAAACTTTGAACAACCACAAGGCTGACAGGCAGAGAATAGATATTTGAAATGTTACTTAGCATTGTGTTGTGGACCTCTTCAAATTATTTTAGAATCATGACCCCTTGTATTATAGCCAAGGTAGTCAGGTGAGTGATATAGGGCCATAATGGCCCTCTTGTTTTAAATATTTTAGCGTCAAAATGCCCTTTCGAAAAATGTATCACTCAATAAATATTATATCCATCGTCATAAAAAAAACTTAAATGTATGCCAATTTACTACTATATTTATCAACATTGTAAAGAAATTCAGATTACCTTTTACTGTTCATTTACCGAGGTGCTAAAAACATGCACCATCCAACAAGCATCTGATCAATGTGCAATTGTTTGCCTGATAATTGAGACTGACACCTTTTATTGTTTGAGCAAAAGGATGTAATTGACAATGAAATAGATCTGAATGGACCGCCAAGCAGGTTCGAGAGATCATTTATATTGAGACTTTGCCGGGACTGTGGACTCACAGTTTAACTGTATTTCAAAGTTATGAGTTAGTTTTTTTTTTCATGGAGGTTTTAAGTACATGTATTTCAGTTATGTGTAGCACCGTCCAACAAGCGTCTGATCAATGTGCAATTGTTTGCCCGATAATTGAGACTGACACCTTTTATTGTTTGAGCAAAAGAATGTAATTGACAATGAAATAGATCTGAATGGACCGCCAAGCAGGTTCGAGAGATCATTTATATTGAGACTTTGCCGGGACTGTCGACCCACAGTTTAACTGTATTTCAAAGTTATGAGTTAGTTTTTTTTTCATGGAGGTTTTAAGAACATGTATTTCAGTTATGTGTAGGCTGGCAATTAACCCAACTTTTGTCTCTAGCAGTAGACCAGTACTACATTGTATATACTTCAATCTTCAGAGATAAACTGCACACTTTTATACCGAAAGAGTAGTATTTTGAACCTGTTAGTCACTTCAAATCAGCAGTCATATTAACCACTAGACGTGTCTGAGACACAATATAAAAAATAATTGCTGTTTTAAGTGTTTTTACATCTTGCTATATTTCAGGGGCTTTGAGTTAAATGCACTTGTTAAAACCAAAGAAGGAAATATTGTTTGTCACAAGTTCAAAGTGAATAAATTGCCAGGGATGATACATGCTGACAAATGTTCCGTAGAGGTAAATGATTTGAGCTTTTCAGTAGATTGAAATGTATATCATTATTAGCCATCCAGATGAAGTAAAGAGTAAACAATACTTTAAAACATAGGCATTCCCTGAGATGAGACATGTTCATAATGAAACAAGGTTTGAAAAACAGTACTAGTGTTTGATATTGAGGTGTGTAAGTATAAAAGAAAGTGTAGACTGGATACATAAATGAGGTTTTTATGCGCTCGTTTGAAAGAAAAGACATCACCACTAGTAAATTCCTGGTTCTTTTATGTCTGGTTGTGAGTAGCATATGGAGACCTGGCCTTTTTTAAGCAGGGTGGGTGTCAAACATTGGTTTCCGTTCAATAACTTAAGTAAGGAATGACCAATTGCAATAGAACTTGATGTGTAGGTAGCTTGCATGGAGACGCAGCTTTGGATTGCATTTTGGGTCACTAGAGTCAAGGTCACTGTTACTAAAAATAGAAAAACGGTTTCCGCTCAATGACTCGAGTTAGGAGTGACCAATTGCAGTGAAACTTGGTGTGTAGGTAGCTTTCAGGGAGACAAAGCTTGGGATTGCATTTGGGGTCACTAGGGTCAAGGTCACTGTAACTAAAAATAGAAAAATGGTTTCCGCTCAATGACTCGAGTTAGGAGTGACCAATTGCAATGAAACTTGGTGTGTAGGTAGCTTGCATAGAGAAGAAGCTTGTGATAGCATTTGGAGTCACTATGGTCAAGGTCAGGGTCACTGTTACTAAAATAGAAAAATGTTTACGCTCAATAACTCCAGTTAGGAGTGACCAATTGCAATGAAACTTGGTGTGTAGGTAGCTTGCAAGGAGACAAAGCTTGGGATTGCATTTGGAGTCACTATGGTCAAGGTCAGGGTCACTGTTACTAAAAATAGAAAAAAAGTTTATGCTCAATAACTTTAGTTAGGAGTGACCAATTGTAATGAAACTTGGTGTGAAGGTAGCTTGCGTGGAGACGAAGCTTGATATTGCATTCGGGGTCACAAGGGCAAGGTCAAAGTCTCTGTTACTGAAAATAGATTTTAAAAAATTATTTTTAGTTTTTAATTTTTTTAAGCAAAAATTATCACGGTCACCGTTACTAAAAAAAATATTTATCTTCAATTTTTTAATTGTTTTAAGCAAAAACATAAATTTCTTTGCAGGAGGGGAGGAGAGGGGGGGCGGTGTCAAGGTGACGCCAGGCCGAGCTTTTCTGATCAATGATTGTCCGTCGTCCGTCAACATTTTGATTCAAATGACATCTCCTCTGAAACCTCTAGGCCAATGTTGATAAAACTATGCAGGAATGTTCCTTGCATGAAGCTCTACCATAATTGTTCAAAGAATTCCATTCCATGCAGAACTCTGGTTGCTATGGCAACAAAAAGGAAAAACTTTAAAAAATCTTCTTCTCTGAAATCACAAGGCCTAGAGCTTAGATATTTGGCATGTAGCATTGTCTAGTGGACCTCTACCAAGATTGTTCAAATTATGACCCCCAGGTCAAAATTGACCCCGCACGGGTTGGCACTTAGTTTCTGCATAGGCATATATAGGAAAAACTTTAAAAATCTTCTTCTCTGAAACCACAAGGCCTAGAGCTAAGATATTTGGCATGTAGCATTGTCTAGTGGACCTCTACCAAGATTGTTCAAATTATGACCCCAGGGTCAAAATTGACCGCGTGCGGGTGGTCACTTAGTTTTGCAAAGGAATATATAGGAAAAACTTTAAAAATCTTCTTCTCTGAAACGACAAGGCCTAGAGCTTAGATATTTAGCATGTGGCATTGTCTAGTGGACCTCTACCAGGATTGTGCAAATTATGACCACTGGGTCAAAATTGACCCCACCCTGGGGGTCACTTGGTTTTACATAGGCTTAAATAGGAAAAACTAAAAAATCTTCTTCTCTGAAACCAGAAGGCCTAGAGCTTAGATATTTGGCAGGTAGCATACGCTAGTGGACCTCTACCAAGATTGTTCAAATTATGACCCTCGGATCACTTAGTTTTACATAGGCTTATATAGTAAAAACTTTAAAAATCTTGTTCTTTGAAACCACAAGGCCTAGAGCTTAGATATTTGGCATGTAGCATTGGCTAGTGAACCTCTACCAAGATTGTTCAAATTATGACCCCCGGGTCAAAATTGACCCCGCACGGGGGGGTCACTTAGTTTTACAAAGGGTTATATAGGGAAAACTTTAAAAATCTTTTTCTCTGAAACCACAAGGCCTAGAGCTTAGATATTTGGCATGTAGCATTGCCTAGTAGACCTCTTCAAAGTTTGTTCAAATTATGCCCCTGGGGTCAAAATTGACCTTTACCGGGGGGGATCATTTGTTTTACAAAGGCGTATATAGGAAAACTTATTTGGTATATAACATTATCTAGTGATCTTCCACCAGGCAAGTGGACTTGTACCAAGGTGAGCGATATTGGGCCATCTTGTTAGAAGTTTTTTTTTAATTCTACTATTTCTACAGGCACTGTTTAAACCTGCTTTGGTGGCATTGCCGTGTTTTCTTGTTTATTTTTTTTATTTGATTGTTTATAAGTCCCAGCCGACCCTGGGAATTCTCCCTGTGTGAACTTGACAAGACTCCTGACAGGCACAGGTTGAACAAAGACAGAAGTAGATACAAGGGAATCCAGTTACCAGACCCTGGTTCTTTTTACAAATAGATCCCTTAGCTTTTTGACATGCCCCGTGTTTAGCACTCATACAGGTGACACTACCTCTGGGTTTCTAACCAGTGCATCTGTAGAAATTTCCGGTGTCCCGGCCCGGATTCGGACTGGAGACCACCTCTGAATTGGTAGTTCAGAGCATTAACCACTCGACCATTGTGCCACCCACAGACCTGGCCTTGTGATTATAAAACTTTTTCATGCTCAACTCATTCACATGTAGTAGTTTAAATAGGTAAAAAAAAGAGAGAAACTTTTTTGAAAGTCATTTAAAATTCTTATAGAAGGCATGTTTAACACGTTTTATGAAGACTTTATTAAATGTTTTAAATTTATATTTATTCAGAGATTGAGCACCAGACTGTGATGAACATGAAAAAAGCTTCCATCATCACGAGCCTTGGTATACTTAATCTAGATAATGAATTGGGTTACTGATCATCTTAATGTGGTCGAAAATTGTAAAAAATAGTCTGTAGCTCCATGTAAATGAAGAAATAGAATTGTGCAATTCCTTCCTATCTCTACCAGCACAATACAGAGCAAGGTCATAGGTATTTTCCATTTTCTCTGTTATATTATGCTGTGCAGTTATATTTCTGTTCATCTTTCAGTACAAGAAAGATTTGGTGAAGATTTACCTGATAAAACAGGAGACAATGTCTTGGGCTCACATCCTGAGCACTACAGGTGGGGTCTTTTTTTCTAGTTTGAACCTTTGTTGTTACTTTAGCGTGTAATTTTGAGCCCAGAATGAAAGAAAGCGGGCAGTTTTGTATAGAGGAAAGGGTTCTAGAATAGGAACAATGATGATATACTATATTACTGTACTGCACTACAGTACTATACACCAGTTAAGTATAATACAGTAAAGCATAGCAGTACTATATGTATGGGATACTGTAACATACTGCAGTGCTATACAGTCCTATATAAATTTTAAGTACCATGGTACTTAATTACTCTACTCTTATTCTACATTTGTATATGTAAACCTGACGCTCATCTATCCAGACAATTTCAATTTTCCCGTAATTAAACAGTTATCCTTACAGGTATTGTGTAGACACTTCCCGTTTCTGAGACAATGCAGTCAACTTATCACTTAGGTGATTCACATAAAAAATTGGATATATATGTACTGCACATGCCTTATGGTTTGATTGCAGACCGCCATTGTCACTTGGGGGCTTAATATGTCAGTGCACATACACACCTGCGCTAATATATAGCGATATTTACATCCCGTTTCAACACTAGTTTCATTACAAGTTTAACAGTTGGGAATGGAAAAAGTCTTGCAAACCTTAAATAAGACTTGCCTGATTCTTATCACATTATCATTTTGTTAATGTCAATAGATCCACTTGCTTACGCTAGATAGATTCCCGTTCTTTATTTCAAAATGCCGGCTCTTCTGTTGTTTGGAAATAAATCAAACAGACTCATAAAGACAAATTTGTTAAACGTTCGCATTACACAGTATTTAATTTGGACTTTGGTTATTTTATTTTGTGTTGTTGCCTATCCTGAAGCTTTCAGTTGTAAACAGGCGTGTAGTCTTTTAATCCAATGTCCGTATTCAACATCATTTCAGTTATGCACACACAGTTTACTTGATCATTTCAGTTAATGTACAAACAGTTTTCTTTAGGCCCTTTCAACATCATTATTACCTCCGAACACAGTGTAAGGAGGGTATACTGGATTCAGCTTGTCTGTCTGTCTGTAGACGGAATCTTGTGGACACTCGATCTCCAAAACCCCTGGTCAGAATTTAATGATACTTCACACAAGTAATGAGTACAATGCCTAGTTGTGCATGGTCCATGTTTCAGGTCTATAGGTCAAAGGTCAAGTTCACAGGGACTCAAGATTGTAAAATCTTGCGGACACTAAATCTCCAAAACCCCTGGTGAGAATTTAATGATATTTTACGGAAGTGATAAGTACAATGTCAGTTGTGCATGGTCCATGTTTTGGGTCACTAGGTCAAAGATCAAGGTCCCAGGGGCTCGAGATAGTAAAATCTTGTGGACGCTAAATCTTCAAAACACCTGGTGAGAATTTAATGATAGTTAACAGAAGTGATAAGTACCATGCCTAGTTGTGCATGGTCTATGTTTTGGGTCACTAGGTTAAAGGTCAAGTTCACAGGGGCTCAGGATAGTAAAATCTTGTGGAAGCTAAATCTCCAAAACCCTTGGTCAGAATTTAATGATACTTCACAGAAGTGATAAACACCATGCCTAGTTGTGCATGGTCAATGTTTCGGGTCACTTGGTCAAAGGTCACAGGGGCTTGAGATAGTAAAATCTTGTGCACTTTAATCTCAAAAACCCCTGGTCAGCATTTAATTATACTTTACAGAAACCGCAAATTGTGCCGGATCAATAATAAAACATCAAATATTACACAAATTTTATATACTGTGTCAGTGGGGTGTTTGGGGGAGGGGGGAGGGGGGGGGGGGTATTCATCACCTTCAGTGATAGTTTTAGTTTTAGCTTTGTTACAGACAGACGCTTAATTTGAGACTGTTTTAACATCATTTCAGTTATATACAGACAAACCATAGACACTATGTCTCTTGAAAAACAAACTGCAAAAGTTTCTTACATAAAGAGCCAAATTTCTTGAATACCAGATCGGGATATCTGCAGTTTTTACCAGTGCTGGAAATTCTCATCTTACACCCCCAGATAGAACTCCTTTTATGAATGAGTGTGTAAATTCGTACCAGAAAGTTGCTCATAATTACTAATGTATAATTCTTTAGTTTTATTAGCTCATTATGCCATGGTGGTTTGTCCGTCAGTCCATAAACTTTTCCTTGATAACGCTCTACAGGTCGCAATATTCATTTGACTTTGATGAAACTTGCTGATAAGGATCCCTGCAACTTGTAGATGTTCCCTATTGTTTTTGGGGTCAGTGAGTCAAAGGTCAAGGTCACAAACAGTGACCTCCAATATTAATTCCTTCAATTTTCATTCAACTTTCATCGAACTTGCTCAGAAGGTTCCCTGTAATAAATAGATGATCCATATTGTTTTTTTTGGTTAGTGTGTCAAAGGTCAAGGTTACCGTGATCTTCGTTAAATTTTCCTTGATAACGCTCTACGGGTCACTGTTTTCTTTCAACTTTCATCAAACTTGCTCAGAAGGTTCTCTGTAACATGTAGATGTCAAAATTGATTTTGGGGTCAGTGGGTCAAAGGTCAAGGTCACAGTGACCTTAGTTAGATTTCCTTGACAACGCTCTGCAGGTCACATTTTTAGCTCGACTTTTCTATGAAAAGGGGAGCTATCCTACTCGCCCCGGCGTCGGCGTTGGCGTCACACCTTGGTTAAGTTTTTCGTACCACCCCACTTTATTTCAAAAGTATTAGAGGTATGGCTTTGAAACTTACCATACTTGTTTACCATCATAACCTCCATCTACAGACAAGAGTACATAACTCTGTCATGGTTTTTGACAGAATTATGGCCCTTTTTTGACTTAGAAAGTGTATTGAGCTTGGTTAAGTTTTCCTTAACCCCCCCACCTCACTTTATTTCCAAACCATTGGAGGTATTGCTTTGAAACTTACCATACTTGTTTACCATCATGACCTACATCAACAGACAAGAGTACATAACTCTGTCAAGGTTTTGAACAGAATTATGCCCCTTTTTTACTTAGAAAATACATTGAATATGGGTAAAATCCACTTATTGCCTTAACCCTTTGAGATTTGCTTTGAATCTTTGAATGCTTGTTTACATCATTACCCCATCTTGTAAGCAAGAGAAGGTAACTCTGTCAGGGATTTGTTTTAAAAATTAAGGCCCTTTATCGACTTAGAATCTGGGTTAAGTTTTTCGTACCAGTCCACTTTTTGACTAAACCGTTCCAGATATTACTTTGAAAGTTATATTACTTGTTTACCATCATGATCCCAAAACACGGGCAGGAGAAGGTAATTCTGTGAAGGATTTTATATGAATTATGGCCCTTTTTGACTTAGAAACTTAGTTAAAATTTTCATTCTTGTCCACTTGTTGACTTAACCATTTGAGATATTACTTTGAAAGTTGGAGTACTTATGTACCATCATGAGACCTATCTGTAAGCAAGAGAAGATAACTCTGTGAAAATGTATCTTGATTTGTACTTAGAAATTCCTAGTTAAATTCTTGTGTGCCCTTAACTGTCAAAGTTTTGTTTTATTGGCAAGCACTAAAAAAGTCGAGCGCGCTGTCCTACTGACAGCTCTTGTTCATTCAACTTTCATCAAACTTGCTCCGAAGGTTACCTGCAACATGTATTTGAAACCTATTGTTTTTGGGGTCAGAGATCAAGGTCACAGTGACCTGAACTTTGCAAATATTTTCTCCTGAGTTCTATTTGACCCACAGTCTTCAAACATCATAGGATGATTGGTCTTACTGAGTAGATGATCCCTACTGTTTTTTGGGGTCTGTGGTTCAAGGTCAGAGTGAACTCTGCTAGCTTTTCCTTGGTAACATTGCAAAAGATTTTCACAAAACTTACTCAGAACAATCCAGTCAGACGGACCAGTAGAGCTCTGGCACTTTTGGGCCTCTTGTTTTATTTCTGCTACTAGTAGAGCATGGAAGAAAAAGAATTGATCACCAGTTAATGATTCTTCTAGTCTGTACTATGACTCAAACCATTGTCTCTAAATTAGTGAGAGTTTGTAAATAAAGCTCATAATGCTTTAAATCACCCATTTTCAAACAGGCAGGCAGTTGATTGCATCATCTTCCCGCGGTGTAAGAATTTACAAATACAAGTGGAATGACTATCTGCCTCACCCCACCTATTTTACTGTATGATTCATAGAAAATGAATTTCAGTATGAATAATAAATTCAAAGAAGTAGAAACCAACAAAAAAAATGATATTTTATTCTGTACGAAACTGTAAGAAAGAAATAGTATATGTTATTTGGTTTTTTGACGTGGTATATGGGGATATATTACCCACCTAGATTAATATCACCCGAGCCGTTAGGTCCCTTGTTGGAATGATGGTTAGATAAACTGCCGCCTGTACATTAACTGAAGTTAAACCGCAAGAAAAATATTCTTTACAGTCTGTAGTCAATGTAATACAGATACGGAAAACAGACTTTAAACCTTCTGTGAGTTTGTTTTATTTTATGGCACTTAACATGCATAATATATCACCATATACAAAGTCAAAAAACAAATAATAATTTTATTACCCTTCCCTTTCTTAAATTTTAAAAGGATTTGGTTCACTTTTAAATCATTTAATGTCTGAATGTAAGACGACCGTCAAATACCCTTATGATTCCCCAATGTCACTTCGTGATGTCACTTAAAAATGTCAAAAATCAGCACATACTAATACATTGACATACTGTACATGAACACTCATGTTTAGTGTGGAGTACGATGATGGGTTTTGTCAAGTGTATATTACCGGCTTGCCCGTTAATATCAATATCTATTTACGTGTTATTGACCAATCAAATGGCTGGAAATTTCGTGGAAGGGTAATAAAATGATATAGTCGTTTGCACATTATACTGTGCCTTAGAAACGGTGTCAGGTTGAGCAATGCCCACGGGAAAAAGGTCCCTACCTTGACAACAGACGAATTTACCATTATGGATACTATCTGTAAACCGATTAACCAGTCAGAAAAATAAACAGTTAACCGGTTAGTGAAATGACCGGTCTGGACATCCCTAATAAAATACTAAAATCTTAAAAAGTAAATGGTCTTCCTTAATTCATACTAAAAGTAATCAATAACATATTTAGTACATTAGGACCTAAATCAATGCAACCATGACGGACCTCTTGAGAGGATTAAAGCTATAAATAGTAACCAGTCGGTTTTTCCAAGAATGCCACTTGTTCACTTTTAGCTGTACAGAGCATAGTGGTAGAAAATCAACCAGAAAGAAAAAAAAATCTGAATATAAAAACAGACTTATTACACAAATAAACAATTGTCCAGATAATTGAATGGACATTGCATATTTCGGGGACGTTTCACTGGCTATTGTTTTACCCGAATTGAACTAGAAAACATACTTTGTGACCTCCGCAATGTATACTGATGTGTTTGTTGTGTGAACATTAGTGATTCTATCTGCAATATTGGCAGAATTATTTATAAAAATGTCCCGTTTCTGTCTAGTTAATTGAAAGAAACCAGTACAGTATAATTTAACATTAATTTTTGTGATATTTATCACCGATGTTGACCACATTTAATACAACATGCTTAGATGAGTGACTGAGGATCAGCTTAGCCCTCTTCTAATTCTTGATTACTACAAGATGACATCATGAATAATGCCTGATAATGTCATAAGTTGTGACTATAATTTCATTCCCTTACAGGATTGAGGTTCTCCTCTTGGATTATAAAGAATTACTTATTAAATGTATCATTAGTAGGTCTAATGTGCATGTGTAGAATTCTATTCTGATCTTCAATTTTAATTTTTAGGTTTAGATACTTCACCTGAGGATGAATCAGCCTATGATCCCATTACTAGGAAGCAGTATGAACAGGCCATTAAAGAAGGTACTGAAGAAGATAGAACCATAAGATTGATGATAATTGGATGTTATGAACAAGGGAAGACTACGTTAGCAAGGCGATTGTTGGACGAAGGGTTGCAAGGGATTAAAAGCACAAACGGTATAGATATTCTCAAGGTTGCGTGCTTAGAAGATGGAATAACATGGAAACGTATGAAAGAGGAGGATGTTCACTATGAAGGCATGGAAAGGCTCGCGCTAAGTCAAAAGGTTCAAGGGGAAAGAATGGTACGCACTTACCCGGTTTTTGATAAAGAGTTTCATGCCAGTGTTCAGGGTATGGATGGATCTGAAATGAGTGATGAATCTGAGAGTGGAGCAAACGATGTGACTGAGGATGTAGAAAGTTCAAGTCCAGACACCTTATCACAGCAACAAAAATCTGACTTAGTGCTGTTTCAAAAAATAAAACAGAAACTGCAGCAAAATGAACATGAAAAGAAACACGTGATATCATTATGGGACTTTGGTGGACAATTTGTTTTCTATTCAACTCACCAACTGTTCCATTCTAAAAATGCTATCTATCTTCTTGTATTTGATCTACATAAAGGGCTTGACTCAGAGGTGACTGATGAGGACTATCCTGGTGGTACACGGCCATTTGTAAAATCAATGAAGGATTATATTGAATTTTGGGTAACTTCTGTCCATTCTTTTGTTGGAAGCAAAGATGCTAGATATCCAGTAATTATTTTGGTTGGAACGCACAAAGATAAGCTTAAAGATGAGAGTGAGGCAGAGGACTACTTCGAAGCAGTCAAGAAAATGTTTGATGACCGTAAATTGAGGTATCACATTCACCCCGAATGTTTTGCAGTGGCAGGTAAAGACCTCAATGATGATACAATTGGCAGTCTCCGGGAAGCAGTCATGATGATTGGAAAACAAAACAAGGAAAAGGTACCTGCTAGATGGATCCCTTTAGAAATGGCATTAAGAAAAAGACAGAATGAAAATATACTGACATTTGAAGAAGTGACAAGAATAAACCAAGGCTTAGAGCATCCCATTGAAGAAGATCACATTAAAGCATTTTTGAAGTTTCATCATGCCAGGGGCACGTTTATCTACTTTGATGAGGGCAAAATGGCAAAACATGTTGTTTTAAATCCGTCTTACGTTGTTGATGCTTTCAGATGCATCATTACTTCGGGTCGATTTTGTAAAAATGATCGACATTTGAGGCCGCTGTGGCAAAAACTCACAGCACATGCAATACTCAAGCCAGATCTCATACACGCCGTTTGGAAAAGTGACCACAGAAATCAGTTCATCAAGTTCAAGGATATTTTGGTATCAATTTTGCAGAGGCATAAAATCATTGCTGAAGCCCATGAACTGAAAGAAGAGTCTCAAAGGTTGACACCTCGGGGTTTCTTTATAGTTCCGAGTTTCCTAAGGAAATCGAAAAACCAGGAAGTAGAAGCATTCCTTGTCGGACGTAACTGTACTGCTGTTTCCCTTGCATATGTGTTTGAACATGAAGCAATCGTACCGACTATATTTCAGAGGGTTACAAGTGCTGCCATTGGATCGTGGTCTGTTGTGGACTTCCAACAGAGTGAATTACTGTTTGAAAATGCAGGAGTGTACAAACTTAATAATATAAATTACGCCGGTGTCATTGTACATGTTGGTAATGCTATAGAAATTTTAGCTACACACATGTGTCCAGGGAAAGATATTTCTACGGAGGTCCCAGATTACTTGCGCCGTTTTGTAGAACATGTGATTAGAAATGAATTTCGAAAGCTAGCAGATGACAGGGACTACATGGCCACAAAGCCATTCAGCACTTCTGTGCGATGTTACCACAAAGATCACAAGTGTGAAGGTAGTAAAAAAACATATGACCTAGAAATGTTGAAAAGTCAGCAAGAAAGAGAGGTGTGTTGTCCAGATAACTTGGCACATGATAGCATAAAAATTGAGAATATTCTACATGAATGGTTCAACTACAAAATCAGTGACAAAGTCATACCACAGCATAGGTTAGAGCTGACAGAATTTGTCGAATTGTCATCAGCTATTGGAGACGAATGGGAGTTACTTGGTGCCGTGCTAGGAATAGATGAAATAAATATGCAGCATATCAAAATGGACAACCAGAAAACATCAATGAGGATATTTGAAATGCTTAAGCACTGGGATAGAGAACAGAAGGAAAAAGGCAATGAAGCAACATTAGATACCTTAGTGAAAGCCCTATACAAGCTACCTAAAGAATCAGTAAATTGGGATATTGTCAAAAATCTTATCGATAAGATTTGCTGATCAGTATGAGTAGGATATGTGAGCATGAAGTGTTGTTTGTACCATTAAGGGTCAGAGTATGCAGACAGTGTTACAGTTGACTTTAAGCAGGTGAAGGTAAAACACTCTATTCAAGAAGATGGGGGCAGTGTTGCAGGTGCGAGTGTCACACTATATCCTGACAGTAGTGGAATTTAACCAGGATTTACACAGTCTTTCCTAAGGCAAAAGCAGGTCAGAGTTAGTCAATATAACAGACATAATGCATATTCTCAAACTTGTAATCACTAAACCTATTGCTGATTGATGCACATGTGTCTGAGCCCTGCTATGGACAGTTCTTTTTGTGAGAAAACTGGCAGTTAAAATTTCTTATGAAGGATTGTTATCTAGAACTGGTTCCTCCTAGGAAATGTAATTGACGTATGCTATTTGAATTTCAAAAATATGTCAAAACTTCTAAGATATTTTCAGTATGGGTAACTTAAATTGTTCTTCCTCAATTTGTTTTAACTTTTTTTCACAGAACCTTTAGATAAGTCGAGCATTACATGAAATTAGAACTGATTTTCATCTCCGAAACATAATGAAGTATATAACAGCTTTTATTTGTCCCTTATCGGTTGCAGACTGTATGGTACTCGAGGTTTTCTCGGTTCTGTCAGCCGATCTGTATTTTGTGTCCAAGATGTAACTTTTATATGCATAGACAGATTTTAAAATGACTTCAGATAATAGTTGCCCATATAACAAGTGTGTCATGCACATTCATTAGGCCTCAAAATCTGTTATAATTGGTTTTGTTCCAGTAGTCCATGTCTACACTGTAACTTCTACACATACAGATTTTAAAATAACTTAAAAAAACTTAATAATACACACAAGGATGTGTCATCTACCACAACCACATGGCTACCTCAAAGGTCAAGGTCAAACTTGCTTATCCAAAGCTGTTCAGAAGGGTTTTGTACTAGTTTTCTGCATACGGGCCACACTTTCTACATATCTAGGTATATGTATACTGATTGTGAAATAACTTAGTGTCAAATGTACATCTTATTGAAGTAACGTGCCAAATAAGTGCTCCAGACAGGCTGAATCAAGCTGTCACCTGATTACTGTGCAGATTTCTCACAAGAGTGTACTGAATGGGGAACCATCAGCTTCACAATAAAACAGAACTTGGGCAACTATGCTAACTTTTGCTTTCACCTTCATCTTGATATTTCCATATACACGCAAGAAGTCTACATACATTATTTTTGTCCCATTATCCCTTTTTCAAAAGTGATCATCCACTCCTTAGTATTTGTTCCCATGTGGTAGGCACTTACTGTTGCATGGCAATACTAAATCTACTCTTGTTTTATAGGCTGTGCTGAGACAGACAGACAACACATTTATTTAGTTCTTCTCCATATTGCATTGTATTGAAAAGTGTGTCAAGTAACAAAATGCAAGTGTTTCAGCATTGACCTATATTGAGTAATTTAATGGTAAAGTTTACAGAGATGTTCAATTATTAGCTCGAATTTTCAAAGAAAAGGGGAGCTATCCTACTTGCCTCGGCGTTGGTGCGGCTGTCGCACCTTGGTTAAGTTTTTCGTACCGCCAAACTTTATTTCAAAACCATTAGAGGTGTTGCTTTGAAGCTTTGAAGCTTACCATACTTGTTTACCATCATAACCTCTATCAACAGACAAGAGTACATATCTCAAGGTCAAGGTTTTTGTCAGAATTATGGCCATTTTATGACTTAGAAAGTGCATTGAGCTTGGTTAAGTTTTCCGTAACACCCCACTTTATTTCAAAACCATTACTGATATTGCTTTGAGACTTACCACACTAATTTACCATCATTACCTCCATCCACAGACAAGAGTTCATATCTCTGTCAAGGTTTTTGTCAGAATTATGCCCCTTTTTTACGTAGAAAATACATTGAATATGTGTCAAATCCACTTACTGACTTAATCCTTTGAGATATTGCTTTGAAACTTTGAATACTTGCTTGCATCATTGCCCCCATCTGAAGGCAAGAGAAGGTAACTCTGTCAAGGATTTTTTTTATAATTAAGGCCCTTTATCGACTTAGAATCTCGGTTAAGTTTTTCGTACCAGTCCACTTTCGGACTAAACTATTTGAGATATTACTTTGAAATATGGAATACTTGTTTACCATCATGATCCCCAAACATAGGCAGGAGAAGGTAACTCTGTCAAGGATTTCAATTGAACTGTGGCCCTTTTCGACTTAGAAACTCAGTTAAATTTATCTTTCTTGCCAATTGGAATACTTATGTGCCATCATGACACCTTTCTGTAACCAGAGAAGATAACCCAGTGAAAATGTTTCTTGATTTGTACTTAAAAATTCCTAGTTAAAGTGTTTGTGCAACTAGCACTGTGAAATGCACATATGTCATGAACCACTTGAAGTATTAATTTAAAAGTTTGCTGTAGTATTCAGGGATATCATACTATTAAGTTTGATAACTCTTGACTTAATATCTTGCTACTTGTGGTCCTTGTTTATACAGATCCTTGTGTGTTTTTACTGACGAAGTTTTGTTTTATTAGCAAGCACTGAAAAACATTCAAGCGCGCTGTCCCACTGACAGCTCTTGTTAGTCTACTTAAATTGTGGCCCTACTTCGTGTGTATGTGTGGTTCCATGCAATATGGCTCAATGTAATATTTTAAAACTTTTTTCTGTTACAGAATGTTGGTTAGGTTTGTTATATAGCATATACATGTATTTGAGTAACATCATTTATTTGTCTGCCATCTTGAGCTTGTCCTTCACTTATTTGTTTATTTTGTTGTCTGTTTGTATGATTTATTGTTATATCATTGAAAGTATGTTTTTCAAACTTTTATGGGCTTTCTTAGTTTGATTTGATTTGAAGCAAATTTTATAAAGGTCCGTCCATAAGAGCAAATATGTTAGCTTGAATTTGTGGATGAGACCTCGGCATGTCTCCCATCATGCCTATACCTATCAAAAGTGTTTTTATGTTTCCAAAATAGGAGAGATTTATCCGGCTGCAATTTCCAGCCAGTAAAGCCAAAGGTTGAGTTTGATTGGTTGCCAAAGAGTAGGCCAATCACGACGACCAATGAGATCTAAGTATGATTGACCTAGGGCTTCCTTAGTGCTTTTTAGCTTGACTTTTCAAAGAAAAGGGGAGCTATCCTACTCGCTTCGGCGTCGGATTCAGCGTTCGTGTCACATCTTGGTTAAGTTTTTCGTACCACCCCACTTTATTTCTAAACCATTAGAGGTAATGAAATAAAGTGCCGGTTTTGTGAGAATTATGCCCCTTTTTATACCCCCGAAACGAAGTTTAGAGGAGTATATAGGAGTCACCCGGTGGTTGGTCGGTCGGTCGGTTGGTCTGTCGGTCGGATGGTCGGTCGGGCGGTCTGTTGCATTTTCCTTGTCCGGAGCATAACTTGAAAACTACTAGTTGGAATTCAATACAACTTCATACAATGGTCAAACACATTGAGAGAAAGTGCAGTGCACAAGAACCATAACTCCATCTAGACTTATTACAGAGTTATTGCCCTTTGTTACTTTTCCTTGTCCAGAGAATAACTTGAAAACCACTGGTTGGAATTCAAAACATCTTCATACAATGGTCAAGCACATTGAGAGGAAGTGCAGTGCACAAGAACCATAACTCCATCTTGACTAATTACAGAGTTATTGCCCTTTGTTACTTTTCCTTGTCCGGAGCATAACTTGAAAACTACTGGTTGAAATTCAATACAACTTCATACAATGGTCAAGCACATTGAGAGGAAGTGCAGTGCACAAGAACCATAACTCCATCTTGACTCATTACAGAGTTATTACCCTTTGTTACTTTTCCTTGTCCAGAGCATAATTCAAAAACTACTAGTTGGAATTCAAAACAACTTCATACAATGGTCAAGCACAATGAGAGGAAGTGCAGTGCACAGGAACTCCATTCTGACTAATTACAGAGTTATTACCCTTTGTTACTTTTCCTTGTTAGGAGCATTATTCGAAAACTACTAGTTGGAATTCAATACAACTTCATATAATGGTCTAGCACAATGAGAGGAAGTGCAGTGGTAAAGAACAATAACTCTATCTTGACTCATTTCAGAGTTATTGCCCTTTGTTTCTTTTCCTTGTCCGGAGCATAATACGAAAACTATTGGTTGGAATTCAATACGACTTCATACAATGGTCAAGCACATTGAGAGGAAGTGCAGTGTACAAAAACCATAACTCTATCTTGACAAGTTACAGAGTTATTGCCAAGAACAATATCTCTTTTTAGTTTATTTGCAAGGTATTCTGTTACTACGAACTTCCTCAGTTTATAAAGCAGTTGTTCGGGGGTATTAATCACATTTAGTGATAGCTCTAGTTTACTTAAAAAATACATTGAATATGGGTAGAATCCACTTAATGGCTTAACCCCTTGAGATATTGCTTTAAGGCCCATTACTGACTTGGAATCTCGCTTAAGTTTTTCGTACCAGTCCATTCTTTGACTGAACTGTTTTTGATATAACTTTGAAAGTTAGAATACTTGTTAACCATCATGATCCCCAAACGCAGGCAGGAGAAGGTAACTCAGTCAAGGATTTCATATGAATTATGGACCTTTTCAGTTAGAAACTCAGTTAAATTTTTCATTCTTGTCCACTTGTTGACTTAACCATTTGAGATATTACTTTGAAAGTTGGAATACTCATGTGCTATCATGACACCTTTCTGTAAGCAAGAGAAGATAACTCTGTGAAAATGTTTCTTGATTTGTTCTTAAAAATTCTTTGTAAAGTTTTGTGTATAACTGGCACTGTCATGCACATATATCATTAACCACTTAAAGTATTAATTTAAAACTGCAAGGATATCAACCAATTAAGTTTGATATCTCTTGACTTAATATCTTGCTACTTGTAGCCCTTGTTTATGCAGATACTTGTTGTCAAAGTTTTATTTTATTGGCAAGCACTGAAAAAGTCGAGCGTGCTGTCGTACTGACAGCTCTTGTTATAAATAAACTTAATTTTTTAGTTTAATAAAATGTGCTTTTTATTTAATCTTTGTCATGTGAGATTTCAATATTTTAGATCTGAAGATTTTGTTATATTGGTTTGATTTTGTTTGTTTGTAATTGTGCTTATTAGGTCCACCAACCCCGTTCGAGGTAAAGTCGGTACGACCCGTTGGTTTGATATTTTGTGTAGGAGTTTTATATATACATGTATATGCTATTTTTCGTATGTTTTTAACAGAATTTCAATTAATACGTTGGCATGTTTTATGCCAAATAAACCTATCTATCTATCTAGTTGTAAAGACAAATCAGATAAATTGTTAAAGTGCTATTATCTTTTAAAGGGACCATTAAATTGCAATGAAGTACATTCAGCATTGGTTTTGTCTTTGTACCGTTTGTTCTGTGATCTAATGGATAATGTATCAACATTGGGGGAGCAGGAGGTCAAAACCTAGAATCTCAGCCTGGATCTGTTCCGAGATGGCAGGCTGGTGAGCCGCCAGCGTGTTCAAGAATTACCTGCCTGGTATTAAAGGATGGGAGTCATTAGATTAGTGTGCTCAGAAATATAAGGATGACACTTTAATAAACAACAATTTACTTTTACCATTTTCCTCTTATTAATAATTGAGTTACAGGAGTTATAAATTAAATACAGATAGTGTCTGCAGGTTCGGGTCCTGACCTCTAGACTTTTAGTCTCAGATTCATGTCCTAAAATGTGTAATAGATAATGTATATAAATAGTGTATTTGCCTGGAAAATAAATTTTAAAAAAGTGAAGAAAAATTGAACTAGACCTGCGCCTGTGGGAAAATTCATGCTGATTTGTCAAGAAAGAACTAGTGCAGTGCCTTAGTGTTGGTTTGATGTGTGTCTACATTGCTTATATAGGTGTATACTTTCTTTTACCAAGATTGCTCAATCAATGTCAAAAAAACAAGGGAAAATGGAAGCTAAATTAAGTGTTTGGCTCTGAAATAAATTTGAGAATGAGAACAAGACGACCAGTTTGGGCAGACCAATTTCCATGACATGGAAGAAGAAAAAGTACTAGATCATAGTCAAGTTAATTAGATTAAAATAATAGCAGTGAAAGCTTTGGAAAAGTGGATAATTTGTATAAAGCTTGTTGTCATATTAGTCAATAAACCTTAAACAAGAGGGCCATGATGGCCCTATATCGCTCACCTGACTATCATTTGCTATAATAAAAGGGGTCATGATTCTAACATAATTCGTAGAGGTCTACTACACAATGCTAAGTAACATTTCAAATATCTTTTATCTGCCTGTCAGCCTTGTGGGTTTTTTTAAGTTTTCCCTATATAAGCCTATGTGAAATCAAGTGCTTTCCCCCCTCCCGGGAAGGGTTAATTTTGACAAAGAGGTCATGATTTGAACAATCTTGGTAAAGGTCCACTACACAATGCTACATGCCAAATATCTCAGCTCTAGGCCCTGTGGTTTCAGAGAAGATTTTAAAAGTTTTTCCTATATGAGCCTATGTAAAACCAAGTGACCCCCGGGCAGGGTCAGTTTTGACCCAGGGCTTATAATTTGAAAAATCTTGGTAGAGAACACTAGACAATGCCACATGTTACATATCTAAGCTCTAGGCCTTGTGGTTTGAGAGAAGAAGATTTTTAAAGTTTTTCACATATATAAGCCTATGTAAAACTAAGTGACCCCCGTGGCGGGGTCAATTTTGACCCAGGGCTCATAATTTGAACAATCTTGGTAGAGGTCACTAGACAATGCCACATGCTACATATCTAAGCTTTAGGCCTTGTGGTTTCAGAGAAGAAGATTTTTTAAAGTATTTCCTATATAAGCCTATACAAAACTAAGTGACCACCCGCGCGGGCTCAATTTTGGCCTAGGGGTCATAATTTGAACAATCTTGGTAGAGGGCCACTAGACAATGCTATATGCCAAATATCTCGGCTCTAGGCCTTGTGGGTTCAGAGAAGAACCAGAGTTCTGCATGGAATGGAATGGAATTCTTTGAACAACATTGATAGAGCTTCATGCAAGGTACATCCCTGCAAAGTTTCATCAACATTATCGCAGTGGTTTCAGAGGAGATGTCGTTTGAAAAAAATGGTAGGACGGACGGACGGACCCCGGACGGAAAGCGATCCTAATAGCTCACTCTGGCACTTTGTGCCAAGTGAGCTAAAAAAACAACTGCATGGAGTATTGCTATGCAATTCAAAGTCCACCCGGATATTACAGGATGAGATCAACTCTTCTGCAAAGTTTCACGTACATCCTTCTAAGAGTTTTGAAGATATAGTGACATGACCTTGCACAGAATTGCTGAAAATCCTTCAACGGACCAAGGACCCTTAAATGTGACCTTGACTTTTAGCCATAAGTGGTCGAGCAACATATTCACGTTCTATCAGGGTCCGTATGTTACGGACCCTGATTCTATCAAAAAGAAAAAAACAATTACGCAAAGTTTCAAGAAATCTTTTACAAAGGTTTTGCATAGAATGTGACCTTGACTGCAAGCAAGTTTGATTGATGTTGCATGTTGTCTCAATAAGGTGAACATTTGGCCAAGTTTTTTTTTTAATGAAGAAAAACCTCCGGATTGACCACAGTTATTTAATCAATCGTCATGAAAATCGACCAGAATGTTTGTCTCAATTATTTCTATGCCCCATAGGGCCAAAGACTAAGCCATCATAAAAAGTCTTTGTATGTCACGAAGGCAACATTTAGTACCCAATCCTAATTAAAATTGATCAGAATGAATGTTTCAATGATTTTTAGGTCAAGTTCGAATCCGGGTCACATTGGTTCAAAAACTAGGTCATATGATCATATCAAAGAAAAACGTTAATAACACTAGAACCACATTTAATATCCAATCTTCATGAAGACTGGTCAAAATGTTTGTTCCAATGCTTTCTAGGTCAGTTTTGAAACTGCGCCACTTCGGAAAAAACAGGTCGTGAACAAACATACCTAGCAGATTTGATATATATCGTCATGAAATTTGGCCAGAGTGTATAACATTTCTAGGACGAGGTTGAATGTGAATCGCCTTGGATGAGAAATCTAGATCACTAGGTAATTTCAAGGAAAACCTGTTGATACTCGAGAAGTCGCATTTTATAGGCAGTTGTCTGGTAAATTGGTCAGAATATTTGTCTTATTTGTGTTCATGATAAAAGTTAAAGGTTGAACTTTTATCACACTGGGTCATATTTAGTCTGAGGTCAGCGGTATAGGTCTTTTTGGCCCTCTTGTTTCACACACAAAGTGGCGACCTCGCCATCAACGAGAATAAACTAGAATTTATCATCCTCTACGCACCCTACCTAATCAGCATAGAAAGCTGATACACGATAATTATTGCACTGATAAATGAAAATTGTAAACAAACTTAACTATACTCAGTTTAAAAGATACGGACATAAACAAATGTAGACAGCATCTTGAGTAGGCTTAGCGTGGTATTTCATCGCACACTAATTTTTAAGCAGAATTTGGATTATTTGCGGTCCGACATTTTGTCGCTATAGTGTCTGCCTTTTACATTTTATTGTATTGTTTAACGTGGTTGATACACCGATTTACAGTATATCTTTCCATCAATATCGCGTGCTCTTCTAGATTCAAACTTGTTTAATTCAATGAAAATACATCCACGCATGCAACCTGATGAGGAGTTTTGGCGACTTGCACGTGAACATAATGTATAACATGCAATGAATTATCAAAGTTTAGGACTGGCATAAACTATCGATTTTGTCCCGTAGCATCATCACTGGACACGTAGTTTTCGAGGAAAAAAAATGAGTGACTGCAATCGCCCTAGTCTGTCCATATTTACGTTGTAAATACTTGAGGGCACATTTCATACCATCATCAAAAGTGATCATGTTACTTGTCTTGATGAATGTCGAGTTCTAAATTTCTTTAGATAAAAACTAGGCCACATGGTTCGTAATCATTCAGCTCGTATCAGAGTTGCAGATGCTTGGCCGTTCTTTTTATAAGTAACTTCCTTTTACGCCTTTGGCACTACACCTTTTTAACAATGCGTTAATAACACCAAATAAAGAAACCACGAGACAAATTGGTTCAGGCACCAAATTATGCTGGTCTATACGCTCGCACACCTATTTTCGCTACTGGCATTTTACACCATTTTTACTAAATATTATAAATAAACATATGTGGACTAAGCTGACTGGGTTTACCAGACTCCCTTACATAACTTGTCAATTGTTGTTAGGAAGTGTGCATGAGAGTCATACTTGGGTCTTGGCAAGCTCATCCTGGGAGAAATCCCATGGTCGGACGTAGCCAAAGAAGCAGATGTTTGCTGTTGAGCGATAGATGATAGATTGCCGATGATGTAAATAAATGTAATGCATGTACATAGTTATAAATTGGTAAAGAAAAAAGAAACGCATTTTAACGACTTTCACGATCCTTTCTTTCGGAGCAAGTTCTGTTCAGAACTCCAAGCAAGATCTTTAGTCTGCAATTGATGTACAAGAAATAAAGTTTAAAACAAAATTAGAACGTCATCTTACTTAAAGTAGGAAGTATAGCTACAAGTGAATGAGTTATCCGCTTATCCATGAAATTAATTTGTAAGATGCGTGTGACCGTGTTAGTAATATTTAAATCGCGAGTATAGAGGGATAGGAAGATCATTTCAATTCAGTTGAAAGTAAGTATGTTGTTTTATTTTCAGACACATAACAAGTTTGTACGTTATAAGTTATTTAGACAATTAAGAAACATTTCGAAGATGATTTTGTTTGATTTGAACTTTTTTGTACTTTTTTGGTGTTGACGATATTGAAAGATCGAAATTAAAACAAATGTTTATATATTTTCTCTTTCTCACACTTAAATTTGTTAAATATGGGTTGTCAAGTGGTTAATGCTCAGGGCTACCAATCCGGAGGTTGGCGATTCGTATCCCAGCCGGGGCATTGGAAATTTCAGAAGTGTTTTTCCGTGTTTCCTATCTACCTAGAGATGAACTGGTAAGAAAACAAGCGGTAGCCTCGCGTGTATTGGTGCTATACACCGGGCACATATAAGAACCAAGCGACCTATATCTGCACCTGTCTCTTCAACCTACGCCAGTCACCTGATGAGAAATCCTAGGGTCGGAATAAAAAAACAATATTAAGTTGGATTCATGAGATAGGTCCATATTTTACAAGAAGAGTGCAGAAATGGGAAGGCGCCAGAAATATGCATGGGTAAAAATTCAGTCGTGTTCCGGTAATAAGTGAATTTCATGATAACCAAGTTTCACAAAAGAACTACATGATAATCTTATTGCTTTAAGTTGACATATTATTGTTGTGTTTTCTTTGAACAGATACATCAGAATGACTGAGAAACAGCCCATTATTTCATCTCAGCCCGGCTTCAATCAGGGACCGCCCCCTGGGTACCAGCAAGGGCCACCAACTGTCTTAGTACAGCCAGAGTTTGGTTCCGTGCAGGGGAAAATACTCATTCCTATGACTGGGAACAGAGAGTGGTCCACGGGACTCTTCGAATGTATGCAGGATGCCACAAACTGTAAGATACCGCAATTGTAATATATATCGGATTAAACCAAAAATAAATTTAAAAAAAATAGCGAGTAAAGCCGACCGTCTGTCCGCATTCTCTTTTCCGCTGCTCTTCGTAGCCAAACCCCTTGATGGATTTTCATTAAACTTTGAAGGATGCATCAACTTTGCGTCTAGTTGTACATATTGTCATTTTGGATCATATGGACAGGCAGGGCTAGCTCTGGGATTAGCCAGTGTCAAATTGGCTACAAGAAAGTTAGCTCAAAAGAAATTGAATTGGTTAAAACTACTTTTAACTGAAGAATTGTTTTGTATGCTAGAATAATAGCGCCACATGACAACTTGGCTCAAGGAAAAAATGGGCCAGTGCTAGCCCTGACAGGGACCTGTATTGTGCAAAAATAGTATCCAGTCTTCATCTCGGCGAAGTTTAGTTGTGCATATAACAATTTTGGGTCAAGAAGTCAAAGTCACTGGGGCCTGAAATGTGAAAAAAATGCCCGCTCATCTCCAAAACCTTTACTTTAATTTTTGTCAAGCTTGCTTCGCAGCATCAGTATTTACTATTTAGTGTAATTATGCATATTGTTATTTGGGGGTAATCATAATAATGGTCAAAGGTCATAGTCACAGGAGCTTGTAGAAAGAAAAAGTGTCTGCAACTCCTTATTGGGTATCATTAAACATGAACTGAGGCATCCGTATGAAGTTTAGTACGTATGATAATTACGGGTCACTTCCTTTGTGTTTAATTTTCGGGAGTGGCGGTCCTACCCCAGTGAGAGTTTCCTAAGAGAGATTGATACAGAGGCGAGCAAGACATGTGTTTTTTGTTTGTTGTTTTTTTTTAAACAATTATAGATTCTTATATTCATTCATTTAATAACTATAAAAATTGGACCCGCGTAGTGAAGATTGCTGCATGACACGCATCACTAAAACCACTCATTCGAATGAGAGTGTAGTATGTACATAACTGAAATGCTGTTGATCCGGCGTTTCAGTACTGTAACATAAAGGGGACAGGGATACACATTTTGTCCATCGAGCACACATACGATCGTTTAATCTAGTCAAGTCCCCAATCTTGAACCCTGGTCTACCCGTGAGCAACTGGGGGTTGCAAGTAGAGATTATGTATATCTACATGCGCAATTTACAATTCTATTTACCCGGGTTACATGAGTAGCTAATCCGAAAATGTTCTGAATTCAAGCAGTAACTCTTTGACTGTCGGTTATTACGTGTTTTTGACAATTGGCTGATTTCTACACTTTCAGGTATTATGGTAATGTTTTGTGCACCGTGTGTACAGTGCCAGATTGCAACACGTATGGGTGAGAATGTGTGCGTGCCCTTCTGTGTACCCGGTGCCATGATCGCCTTAAGACAGAGGCTTAGGACCCTCGGCGGAATACAGGTGAATTTTATATGCATATAGTTTTCGGAGAGGGAGACAGAGATCTGCATTTGGTAGGACCGACAGTATAAGCCCAAAATATATTTTATACCATTTACATCAATTCTGAGAATTGAATACATGTACAACATCTTTCTGCACGTTTTATGTATATGGGAGGGGGCGGGGATTTTCTGAAATCATTACATGTTTAGTTATAAGGCACATTTTTAGCGTTCATAAAGAGCACACTTCTAACTTTGTTGACATGGCACACCTTTTATATTTACTACAGGGCACACTTTGCGGTGACTGTTTGACGTTTTCTCTCTGTGGCCATTGTGCTTTATGCCAGATGAAGCGTGAAATGGACGTCATGGGAATCATGTAACAGCTGTGTCCCTATTCCAGTATGCTTCACACAAGAAAAACTATCTACTACTGAACAAATACTGTGGTGTTGATATTATACATTCGTACGTGCAATATTGAGTTCGGGTCAGTAACTGCAAGCCATTGTGTGACTACTGATCAATTGACAGTTTTGTTTCATTCTATTTGGCGTAATGGAGTATTAAGTTCAGTGTGCCATTATTATCAAGGTGTCTTATTCCAGCATTTCTTTATACTTTGTAATAAACATGTGTAATTTACTGACAATAGCAACTTTGTTCTGTATACATTTATACGCTTTTTCCATTGAGTTTCTGGTAAGCTTTTAGGACTGGCCTGTATCAGTTAGATGTTGGCAAAAATTGTTCCGGAAAACAACGACGTCCAATATAGACTAATCTACACATTGTTTCCATTAATAACTCTTCAAATGTAATTGTAAATGTAATTTTTACAGAAATGTATTTTGGATCTTATTGCAAAAACCTGTCGAGTCAATAAAAGTTCGTCAAGAACATGGCCGCCAAGAGGTTGGCTGTTATTTTCATTGTATGTCTTCATAGATATTATTCTTATTAAAAGTCTACTGTATTTTAAATGCTATTTGAATCTTTCTGTAACCTTCTAACAAAATATCCTGTATGGGACAGATCATGTGCCATTCCAGGCACTCACACGGGACTAAACATGGAGAGCAAACTAAATTTCGTGCTTTACCCGCGTTTAAAACTTGTTTAAATATAAACTTAGTCATACTTTGGCGGAGTCAAAAGTTACAAAAGTATATTACATTGTAAGCCGATAAAGTAGTATACGTGATGACTTTGAAATTATTTAAATAGAAACACTCGGCCAATAAGACTACCTCCGGACAAAGACTAAACACCAGCAGCATTGGATGTAAATAAACACCACCAACAAAGACTACTTTCACTTCTTCAAACTCCAAAGTGGTCCTTAAATACAGGTTTAGTTATATACCTCCACCAACAAATATGTAAGAGGCAGTCAGAGACTGCTGTATACCCCGCAGAAAAAATATTGATGGTTTTAGGTAGTTATGAAATAAATTAGACTGTAAGTTATTATTGATATTAGTAATAATGATAAAAATAATTGATATACGTACCTATGACTGAATGCATGTCAAATAATGACCAGTGTTTGGTACCCGATGAGGCCAGAACCCGGTAAAGGTTTAATGAAATCCAGCAAGCGGTTGCTGAAAAATAAACCGTTCAAGAATATTATACAGAAATAATTAAAGGGCCATAACTCGGTGGAAAATCACCCATGCCCTGAGACACGCGTATCTACTTTTGATGGGGAAGCTTTCCTGAAGTTTAGCTGAATTCCAGCCAACGGTTGCTGAGATATAGCGCAGACAAGAATGTTACCGGCATACAGAAATAGTCAAAGGCTCATAACGAAATGGAAAATCATTAAGGTGAAACATGCACATCTTCTGTTGATAGTAAAGCTTCCCGTTGCTGAGAAATAGCGCGGAAAAGAATAAACGCATGGGCACGACGAAATGACGCTCGAGGACCATTAGTTTAGACACCCTACTGCATTGTATGTTGGGCGGTTTTTTTTTTTGTGTTTTTTGCAGTGAACTTTCAGAAGTCTAAATTCAAGTTTAGGCATATATTACTAGAGAGGTAAGTACCTTTTCTCATATGGTAAAGATAAACTTTTAAAGTAAAAAACTTTGTAAGCGAAGGAAGAAAATCTGAAAAGGAACAAACTTTGGTTCGACCTTGGTGCCTTAACTGGGTAGATTCGGTTTGCTTATCGGCCCACAGATTGTCTAAACAATGTTCTGTCGGAAAAAAGTTCGTATCAGTTTCCACCAAATCATATAAAGTGTAAGTCTAACAATTGTTTGGAGTCATAGATCCAGCATCACAAATAGATTAAGTAAATTGCAGGATAGAATAAAACGCGTTATATTAAGAAACGGACAAAACTGGCACAGAAAAGAGCCATGCAGGCTTAGCTATTCGAATAGAATTAAATATCACATTGCGCTTGTTGTTTATAAAACTAAAAAAAACTAGTGCCAATATATATATATTTTTGACGCCATATTTGCCCCGATGAGCATGAAAGCGAAACCGGTTGGCAAATAATAATTTAATTATCTCATGGACTGTGTTTTTATCTTTTAATATATTTAACTTTTTTCCGGCACATGTTTTTCAATTTTTCACGTATATATATATATATATATATATATATATATATATATATATATATATATATATATGTGTGTGTGTGTGTGTGTGTGTGTGTGTGTGTGTGTGTGTGTGTGACTTGTTAACCTTTTCCAGCAATGAAGTCTACACTCTTAGATCCATTAAATACAATAACCTGTCTTTACCTAAACATAAGACAAATATATTAAAATCGTCATTTTCATATGCTGCAGTACACATTTGGAATAACATTTCAGTGCATATTCGTCACTCTAGATCAGTAACGTTGTTCAAAAAGAATTATAAATTATATTTGTTAGATCTACATAATCAAAACTATTATAATTACAATTTTAACAATTAGTTTATAATGAGGTTAATTTGTTAATACATTCTATTCTACTATGATGCTATTTTTCTGAGTGTCTGTCAATTATAATTTGTATAAAACCAAGTTTAAGGTGCGACTGTGCAATTTTGTGAATGTATGTATTTGTCTGTAATTTATGGGAGGCCACTATGAAATTGTGATGTATATACTTTGTATAAATGTCTACTTGTGCTACCTTCGTGAAATAAAGAGTGTGTTATTCATTATTATTATAGCTTTGTAAGGTTTAAATGCGTGATTCGTTTTACATTTAATATTTTTGTGATGACTATTGAGGTGTTTAAACGTAACTAGAACATGTAAAATATCACAAAGTGATGGCATATCTATATATATCTCAAGTTCGACTTAGTAGGTCAAACTGATTTTTGTACTTTTAAATTGGACTGATCCAGTCTCGAGGTAAATCGGCTTGAGAAACTACATTTACACCTGCTCATATGTGTAAGGCATAGGAGCTCAAGGTCGGGATTATGCTTTTTCCCGGCTTTGTTTTGTCATTTTACATTTATCTAAGAACCAAGCTAACAAAATGCATTGTATGATCTTATTTTGTGAGCTGCTGTGAGGATTACAGATATAGCTCTTGTGAGAACTACAGATACAGCAGCAAGGAGAACAACAGATACAGCTGCTGGGAGAACTACAGATATAGCTCTTGTGAGAACTACAAATACAGCAGCAAGGAGAACAACAGATACAGCAGCAAGGAGAACTACAGATATAGCTCTTGTGAGAACTACAGATATAGCAGCAAAGAGAACAACAGATACAGCTGCTGGGAGAACTACAGATATAGCTCTTGTGAGAACTACAGATATAGCAGCAAGGAGAACAACAGATATAGCTCTTGTGAGAACTACAGATATAGCAGCAAGGAGAACAACAGATATAGCTCTTGTGAGAACTACAGATATTGCAGCAAGGAGAACTACAGATATAGCTCTTGTGAGAACTACAGATATAGCAGCAAAGAGAACAACAGATACAGCTGCTGGGAGAACTACAGATATAGCTCTTGTGAGAACTACAGATATAGCAGCAAGGAGAACAACAGATATAGCTCTTGTGAGAACTACAGATATAGCAGCAAGGAGAACAACAGATACAGCTCTTGTGAGAACTACAGATACAGCTGCTTGGAGAACTACAGATATAGCTGCTTGGAGAACTACAGATATAGCTGCTGGGAGAACTACAGATACAGCTGCTTGGAGAACTACAGATATAGCAGCAAGGAGAACTACAGATACAGCTGCTTGGAGAACTACAGATATAGCTGCTTGGAGAACTACAGATACAGCTGCTTGGAGAACTACAGATACAGCTGCTTGGAGAACAACAGATATAGCTGCTTGGAGAACTACAGATACAGCAGCAAAGAGAACTACAGATACACCTGCTTGGAGAACTACAGATACAGCTGCTTGGGGAACTACAGATACAGCTGCTTGGAGAACTACAGATACAGCTGCTTGGAGAACTACAGATATAGCTGCTTGGAGAACTACAGATACAGCTGCTTGGAGAACTACAGATACAGCTGCTTGGAGAACTACAGATATAGCAGCAAAGAGAACAACAGATACAGCTGCTGGGAGAACTACAGATATAGCTGCTTGGAGAACTACAGATACACCTACTTGGAGAACTACAGATATAGCTTTTGTGAGAACCACAGATATAGCAGCAAAGAGAACAACAGATACAGCTGCTTGGAGAACTACAGATATAGCTGCTTGGAGAACTACAGATATAGCTGCTTGGAGAACTACAGATACAGCTGCTTGGAGAACAACAGATATAGCTGCTTGGAGAACTACAGATACAGCTGCTTGGAGAACTACAGATACACCTACTTGGAGAACTACAGATATAGCTTTTGTGAGAACCACAGATATAGCAGCAAAGAGAACAACAGATACAGCTGCTTGGAGAACTACAGATATAGCTGCTTGGGGAACTACAGATACAGCTGCTTGGAGAACTACAGATATAGCAGCAAAGAGAACAACAGATACAGCTGCTGGGAGAACTACAGATATAGCTGCTTGGAGAACTACAGATACACCTACTTGGAGAACTACAGATATAGCTTTTGTGAGAACCACAGATATAGCAGCAAAGAGAACAACAGATACAGCTGCTTGGAGAACTACAGATATAGCTGCTTGGAGAACTACAGATACACCTGCTTGGAGAACTACAGATATAGCTGCTTGGAGAACTACAGATACAGCTGCTTGGAGAACTACAGATACACCTACTTGGAGAACTACAGATATAGCTTTTGTGAGAACCACAGATATAGCAGCAAAGAGAACAACAGATACAGCTGCTTGGAGAACTACAGATATAGCTGCTTGGGGAACTACAGATACAGCTGCTTGGAGAACTACAGATACACCTGCTTGGAGAACTACAGATATAGCTGCTTGGAGAACTACAGATACAGCTGCTTGGAGAACTACAGATACACCTACTTGGAGAACTACAGATATAGCTTTTGTGAGAACCACAGATATAGCAGCAAAGAGAACAACAGATACAGCTGCTTGGAGAACTACAGATATAGCTGCTTGGGGAACTACAGATACAGCTGCTTGGAGAACTACAGATATAGCTCTTGTGAGAACTACAGATATAGCTGCTTGGAGAACTACAGATATAGCTGCTTGGAGAACTACAGATATAGCAGCAAGGAGAACTACAGATACAGCTGCTTAGAGAACTACAGATATAGCTGCTTGGAGAACTACAGATATAGCAGCAAGGAGAACTACAGATATAGCTGCTTGGAGAACTACAGATATAGCTGCTTGGAGAACTACAGATATAGCTGCTTGGAGAACTACAGATATAGCTGCTTGGAGAACTACAGATATAGCTGCTTGGAGAACTACAGATGTGCTTGGAGAACTACAGATAGAGCTGCTTGGAGAACTACAGATACAGCTGCTTGGAGAACTACAGATACAGCTGCTTGGAGAACTACAGATACAGCTGCTTGGAGAACTACAGATATAGCTGCTTGGAGAACTACAGATATAGCTGCTTGGAGAACTACAGATATAGCTGCTTGGAGAACTACAGATATAGCTGCTTGGAGAACTACAGATACAGCTGCTTGGAGAACTACAGATACAGCTGCTTGGAGAACTACAGATACAGCTGCTTGGAGAACTACAGATACAGCTGCTTGGAGAACTACAGATACAGCTGCTTGGAGAACTACAGATACAGCTGCTTGGGAACTACAGATACCTGCTTGGGGAACTACAGATACAGCTGCTTGGAGAACTACAGATACAGCTGCTTGGAGAACTACAGATACAGCTGCTTGGAGAACTACAGATACAGCTGCTTGGAGAACTACAGATACAGCTGCTTAGCGAGAACTACAGATATAGCTGCTTGGAGAACTACAGATACAGCTGCTTGGAGAACTACAGATACAGCTGCTTGGAGAACTACAGATACAGCTGCTTGGAGAACTACAGATACAGCTGCTTGGAGAACTACAGATACAGCTGCTTGGAGAACTACAGATACAGCTGCTTGAACTACAGATACAGCTGCTTGGAGAACTACAGATACAGCTGCTGGGAGAACTACAGATATAGCTGCTTGGAGAACTACAGATACAGCTGCTTGGAGAACTACAGATATAGCAGCAAGGAGAACTACAGATATAGCTCTTGTGAGAACTACAGATATAGCAGCAAGGAGAACTACAGATATAGCTCTTGTGAGAACTACAGATATAGCAGCAAAGAGAACAACAGATACAGCTGCTGGGAGAACTACAGATATAGCTCTTGTGAGAACTACAGATACAGCTGCTTGGAGAACAACAGATATAGCTCTTGTGAGAACTACAGATATAGCAGCAAGGAGAACAACAGATACAGCTGCTTGGAGAACTACAGATACAGCTGCTTGGAGAACTACAGATACAGCTGCTTGGAGAACTACAGATACAGCTGCTTGGAGAACTACAGATATAGCTCTTGTGAGAACTACAGATATAGCAGCAAGGAGAACTACAGATATAGCTGCTTGGAGAACTACAGATACAGCTTTTGTGAGAACTACAGATACAGCTTTTGTGAGAACCACAGATAGAGCTCTTATGAGAACTAAGAATACAGCTCCTGTGAGAACTACAGATACAGCTCTTGTGAGAACTACAGATACAGCTCCTGTGAGAACTACAGATACAGCTCCTGTGAGAACTACAGATACAGCTCCTGTGAGAACTACAGATACAGCTATTGTGAGAACTACAGATACAGCTCCTGTGAGAACTACAGATACAGCTCTTGTGAGAACTACAGATACAGCTGCTGTAAGAACTACAGATACAGCTCCTGTGAGAACTACAGATACAGCTCCTGTAAGAACTACAGATACAGCTATTGTGAGAACTACAGATACAGCTCCTGTAAGAACTACAGATACAGCTCCTGTGAGAACTACAGATACAGCTCCTGTAAGAACTACAGATACAGCTATTGTGAGAACTACAGATACAGCTCCTGTAAGAACTACAGATACAGCTCCTGTGAGAACTACAGATACAGCTCTTGTGAGAACTACAGATACAGCTCCTGTGAGAACTAAGATACAGCTCTTGTGAGAACTACAGATACGCTCCTGTGAGAACTACAGATACAGCTCCTGTGAGAACTACAGATACAGCTCCTGTGAGAACTACAGATACAGCTCCTGTGAGAACTACAGATACAGCTCCTGTGAGAACTACAGATACAGCTCTTGTGAGAACTACAGATACAGCTCCTGTGAGAACTACAGATACAGCTCCTGTGAGAACTACAGATACAGCTATTGTGAGAACTACAGATACAGCTCCTGTAAGAACTACAGATACAGCTCCTGTGAGAACTACAGATACAGCTCTTGTGAGAACTACAGATACAGCTCCTGTGAGAACTACAGATACAGCTCTTGTGAGAACTACAGATACAGCTCCTGTGAGAACTACAGATACAGCTCCTGTGAGAACTAAGATAAGCTCCTGTGAGAACTACAGATACGCTCCTGTGAGAACTACAGATACAGCTCCTGTAAGAACTACAGATACAGCTATTGTGAGAACTACAGATACAGCTCCTGTAAGAACTACAGATATAGCTCTTGTGAGAACTACAGATATAGCAGCAAGGAGAACTACAGATACAGCTGCTTGGAGAACTACAGATACAGCTGCTTGGAGAACTACAGATACAGCTGCTTGGAGAACTACAGATATAGCAGCAAGGAGAACTACAGATATAGCTCTTGTGAGAACTACAGATATAGCAGCAAAGAGAACTACAGATATAGCTGCTTGGAGAACTACAGATATAGCAGCAAGGAGAACTACAGATATAGCTCTTGTGAGAACTACAGATATAGCAGCAAAGAGAACAACAGATACAGCTGCTGGGAGAACTACAGATATAGCTCTTGTGAGAACTACAGATATAGCAGCAAGGAGAACAACAGATATAGCTCTTGTGAGAACTACAGATATAGCAGCAAGGAGAACAACAGATACAGCTCTTGTGAGAACTACAGATACAGCTGCTTGGAGAACTACAGATACAGCTGCTTGGAGAACTACAGATATAGCTCTTGTGAGAACTACAGATACAGCTGCTTGGAGAACTACAGATATAGCTCTTGTGAGAACTACAGATACAGCTGCTTCGAGAACTACAGATACAGCTGCTTGGAGAACTACAGATACAGCTGCTTGGAGAACTACAGATATAGCAGCAAGGAGAACTACAGATATAGCTCTTGTGAGAACTACAGATATAGCAGCAAGGAGAACTACAGATATGGCTCTTGTGAGAACTACAGATATAGCAGCAAAGAGAACAACAGATACAGCTGCTGGGAGAACTACAGATATAGCTCTTGTGAGAACTACAGATACAGCTGCTTGGAGAACAACAGATATAGCTCTTGTGAGAACTACAGATATAGCAGCAAGGAGAACAACAGATACAGCTCTTGTGAGAACTACAGATACAGCTGCTTGGAGAACTACAGATACAGCTGCTTGGAGAACTACAGATACAGCTGCTTGGAGAACTACAGATATAGCTGCTTGGAGAACTACAGATACAGCTTTTGTGAGAACTACAGATACAGCTTTTGTGAGAACCACAGATAAGCTCTTATGAGAACTAAAAATACAGCTCGTGTGAGAACTACAGATACAGCTCTTGTGAGAACTACAGATACAGCTCCTGTGAGAACTACAGATACAGCTCCTGTGAGAACTACAGATACAGCTCCTGTGAGAACTACAGATACAGCTCCTGTAAGAACTACAGATACAGCTATTGTGAGAACTACAGATACAGCTCCTGTAAGAACTACAGATACAGCTCTTGTGAGAACTACAGATACAGCTGCTGTAAGAACTACAGATACAGCTATTGTGAGAACTACAGATACAGCTCTTGTGAGAACTACAGATACAGCTCTTGTGAAAACTACAGATACAGCTGCTGTAAGAACTACAGATACACCTGCTTGGGGAACTAGATACACCTGCTTGGGGAACTACCGATACAGATCTACAGATACAGCTGCTTGGAGACTTACAGATACAGCTGCTTTGGGAACTACAGATACACCTGCTTGGGGAACTAGATACACCTTCTTGGGGAACTACAGATACAGCTGCTCGGGGAACTACAGATACACCTACTTGGGGAACTACAGATACACCTGCTTAGGGAACTATAGATACACCTGCTTGGGGAACTACAGATACAGATCGACAGATACAGCTGCTTGGAGACTTACAGATACAGCTGCTTTGGGAACTACAGATACACCTACTTGGGGAACTACAGATACAGCTGCTTCGGGAACTACAGATACAGCTGCTTGAAGAACTACAGATACACCTACTTGGGGAACTACAGATACACCTACTTGGGGAACTACAGATAAACCTACTTGGGGAACTACAGATACACCTGCGTGGAAAACTTCAGATACACCTGCTTGGGAAACTACAGATGCAGCTGCTGGGGGAACTACAGATACACCTGCTTGAAAAACTACAGATACACGTGCTTGGGGAACTACAGATACACCCACTTGGGGAACTACAGATACAGCTGCTTGGAGGACTACAGATACACCTGCTTGGGGAACTACAGATACACCTGCTCGGGGAACTACAGATACACCTACTTGGGGAACTACAGATAAACCTACTTGGGGAACTACAGATACACCTGCGTGGAAAACTTCAGATACACCTGCTTGGGGAACTACAGATGCAGCTTCTGGGGGAACTACAGATACACCTGCTTGAAAAACTACAGATACACGTGCTTGGGGAACTACAGATACACCCACTTGGGGAATACACCTGCTTGGGGAACTACAGATACAGCTGCTTGGGGAAATACAGATACACCTGCTTTGGGAACTACAGATACACCTGCTTGGGGAACTACAGATACAGATCTACAGATACACCTGCTTAGGGAACTACAGATACACCTGCTTGGAGAACTACAGATACACCTGCTTTGGGAACTACAGATACACCTACTTGGGGAGCTACAGATACAGCTGCTTGGAGAGCTACAGATACAGCTGCTCGGGGAACTACAGATACACCTGCTTGGAAAACTACAGATACACCTGCTTGGGGAACTACAGATACACCTGCTTTGGGAACTACAGATACACCTGCTTGGGGAACTACAGATACACCTGCTTGGGGAACTACAGATACAGATCTACAGATACACCTGCTTAGGGAACTACAGATACACCTGCTTGGAGAACTACAGATACACCTGCTTGGGGAACTACAGATGCAGATCTTCAGATGCAGCTGTTGGGAGATCTACCGATATATAGCTGCTTGGAGAACTACAGATAAGACTTTGGGGAAAACTACAGGTGACTCTCAAACGAAACACTCACCAATCCCTTAAACATGTGCATGTTTATAAAATAAATGGAATGGTCCGTGTTTGTATAGCATATATAGACCATTAAATGTAAGCCGATACAGGAAAAAACATTTGATATGTAAAATTACTATACTTAGTGCAAAAGATACTTGTTTTAGCCGGTTACCCACTGCATTGTATAGGCAATGTCCAGACCACGCTTAGCTGCCTCCTTTGTAGCTATCAGTAATTTAAAACAACTTTTTGTTGCAAATGAAAGGTTCAGAGTATATCCTCTTTAGCTCATCGCCAAAACTTTCACGCTTGATTTTAATTAAATTGTAAATTTCTTGTTCAAATTTCGTATGAAAGGAAAACAATTTAATGCAGAAAAATATCCAGTACTCAATTTCGAAAACATCGCATTAGTTTTGAGAGTGTAGATGTTTTCTGCGACACCTCTGTGGCCCAGTGGTTAGTGTACCTGACTTGAAACAACCGTGTAACCTCTCACAGTTTAAGGGTCATGAGTTCGAGACCTGCAACAGACCATGTCTTTCTATTTGATAAAATTGACTGTTACGTACAGAGGATATGGGTCTAGTTTTCTCAGGAACGATGGTTGAGCTGATGAAACACATACAGCAACGACATATTTTTTCTTAAATATATGCTATTAAGACCACCCGATATCAAGACTAAGACCACTCGATATAAAGACCATCCGATATTAAGACCACCCGATATTAAGACCGCCCTCGATATTAAGACAACCCGATATCAAGACCACCCGATATCAAGACCACCCGATATTAAGACCGCCCTCGATATTAAGACCTCCCGATATCAAGACCACCCGATATTAAGACCACCCTCGATAACAAGACCACCCGATAACAAGACCACCCGATATTAAGATCGCCCTCGATATTAAGACCACCCGATATTAAGACCGCCCTCGATATTAAGACCAGGCATTTCAGAACCTAATGCTCAATTTCATAGTAAAAAGGCCTCGCTTATAACACCGATTCACTTATAAGACCACGTTTTACTGGTCCGAAAGGTGCATAGTCTAAATAGATGAACTTTCATGTACTTCAAAACTTTAAACTAATTAGTTAAACAAACAACAAAAAAGATGTCCCCAACAAAATGTAGAGTGATTGTATAATATAATTGGAAAGGCCGGAGAATCAAATAATGCCACTACCGTCACGGTATTTTTCGTCGGAACTATACAGCTTCCATGCTTATCCATGCATTCACGAGACGCCATACGATAGCAAAACCTAAACAGGAAAATCTTAAGTGGACGTTTGTTACAAAGTAAGTTTTTACTTTTATTTTATTTCATCGCTTATGTTCATATGCTCTCAAAGTTCTAGCTTAGATTCAAGTCCTGGTGTTATTTTTAAAACTGAAACGTTCAGTATTTCTTGTACTTTTAGAATTTAGAATTTACATTTTATTTGGATAAATGAACGACAGGTAACACTGTTTCTTATCGGCGTTTACCATCAACATCCATGAGGAAATGGTACACCACATTGTACCAAGTTGATCCTATAGGAGAGATTTACAGGTAGAGGGATATTCTAAAAATAGATTCACTGATAAGCACTGACCACAGCAACCGTTACTAGTCGTACATTTTCCCTTGTACTAGTTAAAATAGCGTGCTTGATGAGAATGGATGTAATCAGGAACGTAGAATGTATATTCTACGTTCCTGATGTAATGCACTACAAAACATTATTGTTATACTGTTTGTAACAGTGATTCGCTGAATATATAATTATGAAAGGAGTATTTTACACCCTTTCCTACACCAAAAACCAAAGAAACATACAGATCCAATTCCTGCCATGTACTGGAATGTATGTATTCAGAAAAAAAACATTGTTCTTTCAGTAAGTTTGGCAGCTTAATTGGGGTAAAAATATACTAGTCGTGGTTAGGTTAGACTACCCGCATAAATTAAACAGCGCTGAAGCAAGAAAATAATGTGGATAGGTTAAATACGAGGTAAGCATAATAAAAGGCCATGCGTGTTAGAATTTAGGGGTGTGTACGCCAAGTAATAAAATCTCGACAATATGCCTGAATAAGCAAGACATATAGATCACAAAGAAGTATGAAATCGGGTCATAGCCAAATACTGGATATCTTAGTTCTTTAGATTTGAAATTCATAGCAATTTATTTTCAACTTTTCAGTTGTTTCATTAAGTCTTAAAGAATGGCTAACACCCATGCCATCGTAGAGCAGCCCGGTTACGACCAGGAGCAAAACCCGGTGCACCCGCAGCAAGTGCAAACCGTTATCGTGATGCAGCCGGAAGCAGGTGCAGGACCAAATAAAATGCTTATTCCCATGCATGGGAACAGAGCATGGTCGACGGGGGTCTGTGATTGTATGGAAGATTTGTCAACCTGTAAGTACTAAGCTATTATCAAACATGTTGAATCTTTCTATTTCTCCTAAGTATAAGAAAACTTCGTACATAACGAACTCTTGTGAACCATTTATTTTTTTCCCATATATCCAGAGTATGTTATATCGATATACAATGTAGCATTTTTATATACAATAAAGACGGGGGTTGGGGGACGGAGAATCGGGCCCAGAAAAAATAATCCTTGTATCCGGAATTTCGCTGTACGGAATCGTTCTATCCGGAATCGTTATATAGGGAGTTTATTGCACCCGTTTGAACATTAGTCTCTTAACTAGATTATTTTTCATAATTATACTCTTTTTTTTCAAACACCATTATCGAACGACTTAATACTTAGAAGTCACTTTAGTATAAAAGACCATGTATAGCCTAATATATGTATTTTTCAAACGAAATTGAAATTCTTAACCAAAAGTTAAAACAATACTACATCATATGAAAACATTTCCGTACTTTGATTTTACATATTTTTACTTAGGTTTAAAGAGATTGTTCCTGGTTCTGTCGCGATGTCGCAAATTAAATTTATTGCGTATTAAAGCGTCGCTGTCATATTCTCACTATCAGGTTTGCTGGTAGCGTTTTGTACACCATGCATGCAGTGCCGGTTTGTCACGCGTATGGGTGAGAATGCCTGCGTTCCGTGCTGTGTGCCCGGTGCGATGATAGCCCTAAGGCAGAGGTTGCGGACCCTCGGCGGAATACAGGTATAGTTGTACATGTATATCCTTTTTAGATTGGCTGACAGACATTTAAACAAACAGAAAGAAAGATACGCAACGATGTAGCATAGATCAGAGAGTGGGCTTAAAGTAATGTGATACACATTCAGTAAGACGACACTAACATGCATTAATTTACTTTACTCCAGTCGCTTATATTGGCAAGACTGAACGCTTAAGTGCATTTTTGCACAAGGAATGCGGTTTACAATGTAAAAAAGTAAAACTTTATAAAACGGCAACTTTGTCTGTACTGTAATTGGTGTGCTTGGCTCAGTAGCGGTTTATATGCCTATTGGTGGAGGGTTCTGGCCGGAAGCAAACAAAGTATATCATAAAGGATATATACCAATTTATACCTCTGAGAAACGGTTATCGAGCCGCTGGAAGTGCTAGTTCGATCCAAAGTTCAGGAATGAGCTCCATGATCATTGATCATGATTTTAACCCCCTTTTTATTCATATAGAAAAGCAGAGACTTGACCCTACTATTGGAACCACTTAGCAGCGACGATAAGCGATGATTATGTCTTTTCAGTTACTGTTTCTACATGTATTTCTGTAAGAAGGCAGTGGAGATTTCCCGTATAAATTAAGATTGGACGCATGCGAGTCCTATTATTGGCCATGTGACTAATAATGGAATTCTGTTGAACTGCCACGTTGTACAATTTAAATGCTAGAAGGCTATTGGTTATAGTTCATATGGTGTGAAATAATAGTTAAAAATCGCAACCTACCTTGACCGCCATTTTACATGCACAACTCATCGGGCTGTCAGAGATTGCACGAATTAATCGTGGTTATTGTCAGTACTTGTACAGGTGTTCGCAACTGCTTCAAATTCCGAGCTGCACGCTTTTACCGTGCTCTTTGGGGGCAAACAGACATATACTGAATGGGTAAACCTGGTGATTCGAAGGAATCAAAAATAGGATAAAGATCTTTCTTTCATGAGCAAGTTTCCAAACATTCATCAGCTAATGACCCCTCTGCAATTCGGTTAGCCAGAAGTAACAATTCAATTATAAATAGTGGATGGAGTAAAAGAATATTGCATTTTTGTTACCCTGCGTTTCTTTCTTCTTTTGATACTCATTTTAAACAATTAAACGGAATAAATGAGGTAATTAGCGCAATATTGTAGAAGATTTAAAAACAACATTTACAGTCAGATACATTATACATAGCCGTTGTCCTTGAACTTGATTTGTCGTATCGCTTTGCTCGCCTACAAATTTCATAGAGTGGCTACTCGTGATTTATCCTTTACATGGCACACTTTATGACATTACACATAGTATTGTAATATGCACATTTTTTTGCATTTATTACAGGGCACACTTTGCAATGACTGTCTGACGATGACTTGCTGCGGCCATTGTGCTTTATGCCAGATGATGCGTGAAATGGACATCATGGGAATCATGTAAAACTTCCGTGTGCTGGATTTTGTATATGCACAAAAACTGTATATGAACAATTACTGCATGTTGTGTACATAATACTGAACTACGATATTTTATTATTATACTCAGAATTAGTAGTTACATGTGCCATAAATTATTGATGACCTCTTTTGAGGTTACATGTTCGTAGGAAAGGTCACCTCGACATTTAAGAAAAAAAATGTTTTTGGTCAATAACTGAAGAACTGTTAGACCGTGGATCCTCAAATTTAATAGTAATGTGGGTCATAATCAGTGGCGTAGATGAAATGAACTCTGTTGTCAGGTCAAAGTCATGTTCAAACGTTTACATGGTGATCAAAATTGATTTCGAGGTCAGTTTGTCAAAACTCAAGGACATGAGCCTATATACACATACATATATATGTGTGTATAGGTCCGTATGACAGTTAATAGTGTAAGACAAATAGCTCAACAGCTATTTTATCTTATAACCTGAAACTTGATAGGGATATTATGATTTTAAATGCTGCACAGTATTTAATAGATGAATCTCATGTTATGACATTTTACAGTTTGTATTTTGAATTTCTTTTCAATCTTTCTGTGATCCTTTATTTTTGTAGAGCAATACCCCTTTCATTTCTTAATTGTTACCACAATGTGGAGTTAGCCCTGTTGAATGACACCCCCTCCCCCCTCCCCTTTAGTTTGTTACGTGTTAAACCCAGTACCCAAGGGTGGTGATAAGCTGCAACAGTGCCTCCAAGCAATAAGACTTTTAGTAATGTCGTTTGGCAATCTCCCCCAGAAAAACCACGGACATAAAAAAAACAGTTTCTCCCAGCAAGTTTTTCTTCAATTCCTGGAAGCCAGTAAAAAACAGTGTGATAAGTTTTATGTAGGGCCTACGTAACTCTTAAAATTCATGTATGCATGTTTGCTATATTGGTTATTTAAAATGCATATACTAGTATGTTGGGTTTTTTTTATAATAGTTTTTATTATCTTGACTAATTCATTTATCATCTGTGATCCCCAATAAACACGTGTCTCCTGGAAAAATGTCAAAAGCTCTGATCTGATTTGTTTTACCTGAAAAATAGTCCTGTATATGAATAGTGATGTGAACTGGCATTCCCTTCTTGTATCTACCCGAGTTACATAGTTAAAAGCTGTAAAAAAGTAGCCTCTCATAGTTTGATTTATTTTCCCCCATCCCTTTTTATAACCTTACACTCTTGGTTAAATGTACAGTAGCGCGTTCATCTCTGGATCTCAGAGAGTCTCAGGTTCGATCCCCACCAGCGCCCAAGTAGTGGCAGTGTCCTTAGGCAAGACACAGATAATTACACATTGACTCTGTCTCTTTAAGGTGGATTCCATCTGCAGCGAGTCTTGAGGGAAATCAATATAAGTTGTAATAACTTGTTTTGCAATTATGAAATACTCGTTCCGGGTGAGATAATAAAAAATGATTTGGAGTACTATATCTAAGCCAGAATGCCGAAGGCTGAGGTTTATAACTGGGTCAGTAGACAAATTATTGTTTATTAGACGGTAACTACGCTGAAAAGAGTATTTGAATCTAACATCCAGTTACAAAAAAATGCAAGGCTTTGTATTCTACGCGCAATTAATCCGCAATATGACGTCATGTTTACAGCATATCGGTTCCCGCCGTTGTTTAGGTTTAATTGTAACATAATTTTTCTACACTTTGTATTAGAGACAAACGTGAGTCATGTTAGAATTGGATTAAATTACAAATGGGTAATGTAAAATACGGTATACCCGGTGAAATAATCTCCAGTTACACTAAAATGCATGTTTTAGAGCACAAAATTGTAACTCGAGTTACTCAACTTTTTAACTTGCGTAACGTCAAGTTTATGTTGTGTAAATACTCTCATTGTACATGTCACTGGAAGTGAATAAAAGAATGTTTGAAACTGATACAAGGGTTTTGTCAAGCTGTTCTTTCCAACCCCCTCCCCCAGGTAAACAACTTTTGTTGCTGTGATGCGGGGTTATGAAAAAAGGAAAGTAAGTTGTTAGTACAACCAAAAGAAGGCCAATATGAGTTGTGAGTTATTATGTCAACAAGGTCATATCGACACTTTCCAATCAATACCTCAACCATGTAGTCTGCCTTAGTCACCCCATTGTTGCATAACGGATAAGATTAGAAAAGCAAGGAATCTGTGCTTTTATAAAATACACGAGGCATAGCAAACTGGCACTTCCACTTCCACTCCTACACATACACAAAGACTCATTCAAAGACTCCCAAGACACAGAAACAAACAACGTTCTAAAAGGATGTGCAACATGGAAAAAACACTTTAAAAACATCTGAACTAACAAATCAGTACTATAAATCGCAAAGTTTTTGCATTACCTTGGATCTTCCAAGATTTCCGCCCTAAAGTCTTTCTCCAGGCATGATACCGGTACTACATCGTATTATATGGTATATTACAATCCCTCTAAAGACAACATACATCCTGAATTTTGGAGGCACTTCATACCGTATTCTGCAAGTTCCCCTTGTTCAATTAAATTAGAATGTGTGACAATAATTCAGACAGAGAAAAACGATTACAAAATCTTGCAAATTTATTATCATATACATCATTATATATTATTGTAACAACTCTATTCTCTTTTTTTTTGAAAATGATAAAAGACCAGACCTGCTAGCATTAAAACACACTTTTATACATTATGTAGACAAATACATGTATACTGATTTCTAAGCCAGCGCACTCAAAAACAGTCATGTATTTTGATTCAAACATATGTGTATTGTATTTCTTTTCTTGGGGTTTAGCATGCATTTCAACAATATTTCAGTTCATGTTGGTAAGCAGTTTACAGTAACCATTTTTCCTGGAAAGGACCAGTACTGGACTGCCATCCTCCGTAACGTATTACAAAGAAGCTGGGAATCTAGTACTGGTTTTTCCCAGAAACTATGGTACATGTTTATGATATATAAAATAAAACATGATCTGATTAAAATAAATAAAATTACAGTCAACACATCATCATGAACTCATGCAGGTCATCAAATCATAACAAAACACACATTAATGAAGATCACAGGTTTTTGTTGTACGAGTTAAATGCCTGTTTCAACCTTACTTCTGTCATTTGTACAGGTGGGCAGTTTACCTAACCATCATTCCTGGGAAGGACCAGTACTAGAACCCCATCCTCAGTAAGACCCTGCCAACTTTCTCTGATAAAGAGAATGGTCGGTTGCAGGGCTCAAACCCATGACCCTCAATCTATGAGAAGTTACAGTGATTTTCAAGTCAGCAAATCTAACCTCCAAAATTTAATTTTTCACATCTGACTTCGATAACATAAAAGCTGTACAAAATATACATGAACAAAATGCAGTGGTTATGAAACTACAGTACAGCAAAACTTGTGGAAATCAGAACCCCCTTTGCAACAGGCAGTCAAAGACAGTCAGTTTTTAACACATACATCCGTACAAAGCAACCTCCCGCTTCAAGTGGTCAGTTTGGATGTATGTAAGCACTAACTGCTTATCACAGAAAGGGCTATATATCACCAGACTGAGAAAACAAAATTTCAAACAATGTTCATTTATATACAAGTTTGCTGGCATGGTGTCACTATACCTAATCACAGATGAGAGTGATCCTATATACAAATTAGCTTTACCATCAATATAAAACAATCTATCAAGATTTTCCTCGAGTTTGAATCTTTCTTCTTAATTTTACTGTGATGCCATTATTATAACAACAAAATCGATGACATCTGATATGACATAGCTGTAATGACATCATCATTATGACATCATGACTATCATGTCCTAGTACTATGGCATATTTGTTATGATATAATCTATATGACACAATTGCTGTGACATAATCCTTGTGCCAAAAAACAAAATCGAAACATGTGGCTGCTTACTCAAACTGAAGTTAATTGGCTATTGCATGAACAGCACACGCTCTAATAAAGTGTCACAAGTCTGAGCACTTCTTTAACAAGCTAAACTACATGTCTTTCAGCTGGCACCGTATCTTTTCGTCTGTTGCTGTTTCTTCCGAATGATTTCAAGCTGCTTTGTTAAATTGTTATGGAACTCTTTCAAACTTTCCTGAAAAAGAAACAGAACAAGTCAGTTTATATATAGATTACAAGAAACTTTCTGCTTCTTTTGTCTGAGATCGTATGATGTCAAATGTGATGTCAAATGTAAAATACACACGTGAATATACAAATTATACCATTCTGTGGTATCAAACCATGATCAGCATCCAAAACACAGGAAAATTTCACCAAAGTTACAAACATGTACAATGTTCTTGGAGTTTAATGCTCATTCCAACTGTATTTTGGTCATTTTTACAGTAGGGCAGTTTACCTAACTATCGTTCCTGGGAAGAACCAGTTCTAGACTCCTAACCTCCGTCAGAAACTGCCAAGTGTCTCACATAAAGAGACATGGTCAGTAGCAGGGTGCAAACCAATGACCCTCAATCTATGAGAGGTTACACTGATTTCAAGTCAGCATCTCTAACCACTAGACCATTGAGGGCGACTACATGTACACTGTACTTTTTTTTTAAGTGTAAACATTTCAAGTTGTGGAAATCATCTCTCTGATGGTGAAAAGTTAAAACATGACTATATGTAAAATAGTACACGGAATACCTCCTGCATAAAATCTTTGTATGCAAAATTTAATCATGTTAGTAACACTGGCAAGGACGACAAATAATTGAGTTACAAAGGTGAATATTTATCATCTCTATGCCTGCCTTACAATAGATTAAGATGTAATTTTATAAATAGTCTTTTGGAGTTTTATTGTTGATACCGGATAATCTATATGACCAACACCCCAAGAAGAGTTTAGTTACTTTCGACTTCAGGGCATAATGCAAGATACAGAAAGTGACAGATTTTCAAAGACACCCCTGGACATGGTTGATTTTATATGCCCGGTTTACAGAACCAATACATGCCATCTTGGTTTCAAAAGCTCATCTGCAAGACTTTTAGATATATTAGGTGGTGGAGCTACAGATCCAACCTTTAACCCCTGGATTACTATTCCATTGCATTACCACTAAATCAGGATTTGCTCATTAGACCCTGAAATGAAGACAGGAATTTAATAACGTTCACCTACATTTTCAGTGGACAGTTTCATGTATTCTTCCGTTAGTTGAGCCGTGCTCTGATGATCCATGACGTCGTCCTGTAGTTCTTTACGTAACTCGTGACGTGTTTGTTCAAACATGGCAATCTCAGTCTGGTAGCGTAAATACTTCTGTGCCAACTGTGAGAGAAACAAACAAGAGCTGTCAGTAGGACAGCATGCTCGACTTTTTAAGTGCTTGCCAATAAAACAAAACTTTGACAGTTAAGGGCACACAAGACTTTAACTAGGAATTTCTAAGTACAAATCAAGAAAGTTTTTCACAGAGTTATCTTCTTTTGCTTACAGATAGGTCTTACAATGGTTATATCAAAGTAATATCTCAAATGGTTAAGTTAGTAAGTGGACAAGAATGAAAATTTTAACTGAGTTTCTAAGTCAAAAAGGGCCATAATTCAAATAAAATCCTTGACAGAATTACCTTCTCCTGCCCATGTTTGGGAATCATGATGGTAAACAAGTATTCCAACTTTTCAAATTAATATCTCAAACAGTTCAGTCAAAAAGTGGACTGGTACGAAAAACTTAACCAAGATTCTAAGTCGATAATTTTTAAAAACAAATCCCTGACAGAGTTACCTTCTCTTGCGTACAGAAGGGGGTAATGATGTGAAATAGCATTAAAAGTTTCAAAGCAATATCTCAAAGGGTTAAGGCAATAAGTGGATTTTACCCATATTCAATGTATTTTCTAAGTCAAAAAGGGGCTAATTCTGTCAAAAACCTTGACAGAGTTATGTCCTCTTGTCTGTTGATGAAGGTCGGATGGTAAACAAGTATGGTTAGTTTCAAAGCAATACCTCCAATGGTTTTGAAATAAAGTGAGGTGGTACGAAAAACTTAACCAAGCTCAATACACTTTCTAAGTCAAAAAGGGCCATAATTCTGTCAAAAACCTTGACAGAGTTATGTACTCTTGTCTGTAGATGGAGGTTATGATGGTAACAAGTATGGTAAGTTTTAAGCCATACCTCTAATACTTTTGAAATAAAGTGGGGTGGTACGAAAACTTAACCAAGGTGTCGACCCGTACGCGAGTAGGATACCCCTTCAAAACAAAAAGAGTTATTCAGTACACTATTGCTGAGATTATATTTCCCTTTAATGCACTTTATACATCAAGTACACTTAGATGTAATATCAATATGCAATGATAACAATTTTTCGCAGATACAAAATGTTGGTGTCACCACTTGCTTGGCAACAGGAGACCCCAGGTGCCATAAAAAGGACTGAAAGTCATGTGCAAAACTTCCATAATAGATAGAGGCCAGCAAGAACTTTTAACCCTCCACAGACCAGTTAGGGAGCTGTCTCATATCATAATTTCCGAAAATTTTAAACTCTGACACGAAAAAAAATGTCTCAACATGCCCAAAAAATACTTCATTCTCTAGATCGCCATTCATTTTCAAAATTCATACTGTGAACAGACTTTACGTAATGACTTACCTTGCAGTGTTTATGAAAAATGTCCATTGATTCACCACTGTTTGGGCAAGGTGCTATAGGCTAAAAAAAAAGAAAAGTTAAAATTACGCCAGTGACAAATGTCAACGAAAGTCTAAGAAAGGCCGTGATTAAGAAGTTTCACCTACTATTCAAATGAAGCAGTTAAACATATACTAAATAATGACTGTTTCATAGCTAAAGTGTTTCATTTTATTCGGTGTTTTGTAAAAAGATTAAAAAAGTGCAACCTCCTGGATGAGCAGCAGATACCTTTACGCCTCTAAGGTCTTTTGCGAGAGTTCCATCTTGGACCAACCACAGCTATTGATCTGTCAGCAATTCTTGCTCTTATTCTAGGAACAATCAAATGTGTCTCTTCACATTAAGTAAACACTCATAACTTTCATATTCTGTAGTATCAAACTGGATCAAGGTATGATTTTCAAGTGTGCTATCTACAAGTGGTATTCTATGTTAGACAACATTACCTGATATTGATGATCTAGTGACTGGTAAACTAGAGACATGGCTTGATTTGAGAGTGGATTAGACAAGATATGACTCACTCCTGATGCCGTGTAGGATGTAGCTGTAATATACATATACAAGAACCTCTTTTAATAATAATAATAATAATAATAACAACAATAATAATAATAATAAAATCTTTATTCATAGAAGGTACACACATTAAGTAAATGTACAAAAAATTGACTTATTTACTTCATTCAGTACTGCTCAGAAAAAAAGAACCCTTAAATGTAAGAGATAAGATTGTTTTTTCTGCTGATTTGTTGGCATCAATGTATAGCATCAATGTATGTCATGTATAATTGATAGTGCCCTAAATTAGGATAAATGAAAGTTCTGTTATTGAAGATTGTGGTCCTTGTATACTGAGAAACAGAAGACCAATCTCAAATGTTTTGACTTTGATTGGCTGAAATTCTACTGAGTATTTAATCTGACCAATCATAATTCAGAGATTTCTGACTGGTTCCAGAGTAGTCTTTATAATTTAGATCTTAATTGTTTCCTTACCAAGCAGTGTATTTGTACATTTTTTTACCTTCAATACTTTGTTTCAACTTGAATTGAAGTATGTGTCATCAACCTTTCCAAGTAATTAGTCAATTCAGAAAGGAAATTTTGTAAGCCTTACTAATTTAAAATTATCTTTGCACCTAACACTCAAGGCAAGAACTATACCCTACAGAGATCCAGTCATAACAGTAAAACCATGAAACTGAAACATGGTCATGTTAGTAAAACACAAGAGCACCGCAAAGCGCAGCAATATACGCCCGAAGTGTTGTATCAGAGAATGGGAGCAAAAGTTAGGCTGATGAAGCCCAACGGACAGGAATAAGAATAAGAAATTGAAGTTATATAAAACAAGAGGGCCAAGATGGCCCTATATCACTCACCTTGGTACAAGTCCACTTGCCTGGTGGAAGATCACTAGATAATGTTATATACCAAATAAGTTTTCCTATATACGCCTTTGTAAAATAAATGATCCCCCCCCCCCGGGCAAGGTCAATTTTGACCCCAGGGGCATAATTTGAACAAACTTTAAAGAGGTCTACTAGGCAATGCTACATGCCAAATATCTAAGCTCTAGGCCTTGTGGTTTCAGAGAAGATTTTTAAAGTTTTCCCTATATATTCCTATGCAAAACTAAGTGACCCCCGGTGCGGGGTCAATTTTGACCCGGGGGTCATAATTTGAACAATATTGGTAGAGGTCCACTAGCCAATGCTACATGCCAAATATCTAAGCTCTAGGCCTTGTGGTTTCAGAGAAAAAGATTTTTAAAGTTTTTACTATATAAGCCTATGTAAAACTAAGTGACCCCCGGTGCGGGGTCAATTTTGATCCGGGGCTCATAATTTGAACAATCTTGGTAGAGGTCCACTAGCCAATGCTACATGCCAAATATCTAAGCTCTAGGCCTTGTGGTTTCAGAGAAGAAGATTTTTAAAGTTTTTCCTATATATTCCTATGCAAAACTAAGTGACCCCCGGGCGGGGTCAATTTTGACCCGGGGCTCATAATTTGAACAATATTGGTAGAGGTCCACTAGCCAATGCTACATGCCAAATATCTAAGCTCTAGGCCTTGTGGTTTCAGAGAAGAAGATTTTTTAAGTTTTTCCTATATATTCCTATGCAAAACTAAGTGACCCCCGGTGCGGGGTCAATTTTGACCCGGGGGTCATAATTTGAACAATCTTGGTAGAGGTCTACTCGACAATGCTACATGCCAAATATCTTAGCTCTAGGCCTTGTGGTTTCAGAGAAGAAGATTTTTAAAGTTTTCCTATATATTCCTTTGCAAAAACTAAGGGCCCACCCGCGCGGGGTCAATTTTGACCCGGGGGTCATAATTTGAACAATCTTGGTAGAGGTCCACTAGAAAATGCTACAAGCCAAATATCTAAGCTCTAGGCCTTGTGGTTTCAGAGAAGAAGATTTTTAAAGTTTTTCCTATTTTTTGCCATAGCAACCAGAGTTCTGCATGGAATGGAATTCTTTGAACAATTTTGGTAGAGCTTCATGCAAGGAACATTCCTGCATAGTTTTATCAACATTGGCCTAGAGGTTTCAGAGGAGATGTCATTTGAATCAAAATGTTGACGGACGACGGACAATCATCGATCAGAAAAGCTCACCCTGGCGTAGCCAGGTGAGCTAAAAAATCTAAGTCCCCAACCAGAAAATCCTAACCAGGTACAAAAATGTCAAAAAACACCAAAAAATTGGAGGTACCATTCATGTTGTACCACAGAAAAGTGGTCTCGGTTTTTCCGTACTGCCAATAATAAAAAAGTTACAAAATATGCTATTGATAGTAACATAAAAGGGAAGTAATTCAATAAAAAAATTAAGCAAACAAAATAGGATCTCCCAAATAAAAACAAGAGCACTGTAATCAAGAGCAAATGCAGAGCAATATCCACACAGTTATATGACGCTTGAACCCTAAGTGTGACCTTGACCTTGAAGTGAGCCATCCGGAACATGGCTTCTGCACATCGTCTCAATGTGGTAAACAATTGTGTCAGGTTTCTTGAAATCCTTCACGGGGTTCAAGAGTTACAGAGTGGAAGGGAAAAAAAGTCATATGACCTTTGAACCCCTAAGTTTGACCTTGACCTTGAAGCGAGCCATCCGGAACATGGCTTCTGCACATTGTCTCAATGTGGTAAACATTTGTGTCAGGTTTCTTCAAAATCATTCACGGGGTTCAAGAGTTACAGAGCGGAAGGGAAAAAAGTCATATGACCTTTGACCCCTGAGTATGACCTTGACCTTGAATCCAGCCATCCGGAACATTGCTTCTGCACGTCCTCTCAGTCTGGTTAACATTTGTGTCAGGTTTCTTCGAAATCCTTCAAGGGGTTCAAGAGTTACAGAGCGGAAGGGAAACAAAATCATATGACCTTTGACCGCTAAGTATGACCTTGACCTTGAATCCAGCCATCCAGAACATTGCTTCGTCGTCTCAGTCTGGTTAACATTTGTGTCAGGTTTCTTCGAAATCCTTCAAGGGGTTCAAGAGTTACAGAGCGGAAGGGAAACAAAATCATATGACCTTTGACCGCTAAGTATGACCTTGACATTGAATCCAGCCATCCGGAACATTGCTTCTGCACGTCGTCTCAGTCTGGTTAACATTTGTGTCAGGTTTCTTCGAAATCCTTCAAGGGGTTCAAGAGTTACAGAGCGGAAGGGAAACAAAATCATATGACCTTTGACTGCTAAGTATGACCTTGACCTTGAATCCAGCCATCCGGAACATTGCTTCTGCACGTCGTCTCAGTCTGGTTAACATTTGTGTCAGGTTTCTTCGAAATCCTTCAAGGGGTTCAAGAGTTACAGAGCGGAAGGGAAATTGCTAACGGACAGACGGACAGACGGACGGACGGACGGACGGACGGACGGACGGACAGACGGACACCGAGGCGATAACATAATACGTCCCTTCGGGCGTATAAAAATTTAACCACTGCTGTATCATATTGTATTTTTTATATTTCACTATCATAAATAGTTACGGATTTAATTTCTTGTGCTTTTTGCATAGCTAATGAAGTGCCAATAAAATTAAAAACAAATACATCACCAGCAAATAAGAGTCAATTCTGGTGCACTGGAAACCTATTTTCTCACTTAAATACTGTTAATCAAAACAGAAACATAGGAAAGTGTTGTTTATTTCCAGTATCAAAGATATGTCACATTACTGACCCATGGCAGGACCTAGGTTGACATTGACACTGAGCGGAGAGATCACGGGATTGTCTGACGTCCACGAAGCTGATCTCACTGTGGGCTTGTTATTGGCTTCAGTCACGGCTGGTGGGTTGTAAGACACTGAACGGTATGGCGGAGTGTTCTCCCTTGATACACTTCCTGTACATATATAAAACTAAACCGTTGTGCTCATACTACAAGAAAACTAACATTAGACTAACATTTGTGACTAGCATAAATCTTTGTCAGCCAACACATTCTGAATCCACAGACTGCTGACCCAATAGCAACAACCATAGTAATTTTAGCAGCTTTCTACAATAATAATTATTATAATTATTTCTTTTTCCTTTTTTAAGAAATAATTTTATGAGTAAAGAAGTTGTGCATTTACTGTCACATAGCATTGCTGTTACCGAATTTCTTGGGAGACATAGTTTAAAGAACTTACTGGAACTGTCTACTCTAGAACCAGAAGTTGCCTTGTTATGCATTGGTTATTATCTCCCTTTATCCAGTATGCATGGTAAAGTGGTAAACCAGTAAAACAAAATTTAACCACTGCTGTGTCTCCCTTTATTCACCAAGTGCATCCCTATCCTCAGTAAGAAAAAGCCAACTCTCTGTTACTATAAATAACTTACCTGTATGTGGAGTAGGAGTTGCTTCCCTTGATCCATTATTCATAGATCCAGGGTATGTACTGACATGATGTATGGTTGCTGGAGGGGACTTCTGTATACTGATGCTGGATGGGGGCGGGGCCATGTTACCCCCTGCGATTAAATTGATATCTGAGTACCCATCTGACCCAATTCGTCTGTGACCTCGACCTGAAATATGAAATTTCAAAATAAAAGGTAAATTTATCACCATGGGTGAGATGATCCTGCTGAAAGTGAAAGATACCCTTGTAATAGCATTCACATGTTCTACATGCATATATCAACCTTTCCTCTATATTATTCATTGCATCTTTTCTTACAGGGTTAAGCTATATGACTGTCTTTTTCTGTTTAGAAAATAATGCACTTAAAAACATCCAATATTAAAAAACAACCATCTAACAGCTGAGAAATCGCCAAATGCAAGTTTTTTCCGAAAACTACATTCAACATTCATTAATTCACAAACATATAAGCACTGTTATTTTTAAAGTATGCAAAAACATCTAATTTTAGCTGTCTTAAAAACAAATGAAGGCGGAATTATGTGTGTGTGTTTCCCCTAAAGATATCAATAACATTTTTTAGACATTGAATCAATACAACAAAAAATACTCAAATGTGATCTTCAAGTATCTAAAACATAATACAGTTTAATCTTTGAGCCGTGAATCAAAGAGCCGCTAGCCAAGAAAGCCAGTACTTCTATCACACTAGTTAAATATCTGTAATCTATTTATAGATCTATTCATCTATATTTAGCAGGCATCCTTATCACAGGCTCACTACATACATGCCTTCAATAAAAGGAAAACTGTCAAAATTGCTTCAACTGTAACTATTTAAAAGAACTTTTGCATCATTTTGCATGTTGCATCATTTCAGGAAAACACACACAACATTTCAAATTTTGAAGCTAAGCATGCGCAAAGCTTTCATTCACATGCAACAAGGTTCAGGTTTTGAATATGCAATGTGAGTTATACAAAAAAAGGGTGAAGCTATCCCTAGCATGCTTACTAATATACCATAGATCAGCTTAGCATTGACCTACAACCTTGTGCTCATTTCGGTGACTAAAAACAGGAATCTTCTAGCAATATAATTAAGACAATCTGAGTCTGCAAAGTTTTACCAACGTCGACTTCAGCAGGTATGGCAAAGCTTTATGGACTATCTATGGAATAAGCATTTAAAGAATTATAATCTTACTACAGTATGCCTGAACTTACTAAGATACAATAATCTGATGAGGACTTGCTTAGCTCAAACCTGCAACGGCTGGTTTGAGTGTCCTACATTTAAAACCCTTTACACCAAACCATCCCTGTTATTAAAGTACATGTATAAAAGAATTAAACACTTATTAAGCAATATACCTCATCTTTAAAACTTGGATAAGTACATGTAATAATAACATCTTCCACCAAGAAATGTAAAACAGTATTAAACATTAATAATCAACAGCAACAGTGAAAACAAATAAGAACAGAGATTTTTAACTCCCTTCAAAATAAGCACCAAAACATTTTCCTTCCCTTAAACCTTGAATCACCGATATTCAAAGAAAATTGAAAGAGTACATAAATATAATCCTTCATTTTGATCACTAAAATTTTGCAACAGGGTGTTCAAATGATTAGGTACTGTAGTATAAATGAAAATATGGTGGACTTTCAGGGCCACAGCTGAAGAAGGAGATGAAACTTTTGATAATTACAATGTATCATACTAAATTTTAGAAGAAGCGGCCATGATACCAACAAGCAGACGATTAAACATTTCTTTATGTATGAAAAATATATGTAACATCCATTTTACAAAGAATTTGAAAATTCAAACCTTACGAAAAAATTAAGTGAGCTCTGATGTCACAGGCTTGCACATACTGTCACTAACTAGCTATACTTTAAATGAACTGAATTCAACTTTAATGAAAGACAATATTAAGTGCGAACTTAAATGTAGGATTCAACAGTTTCTAACACTATAAATTATAGTACTTTAACTAGAACTGTCACAAGAGTGACGAATTATACCCCCACAATACAGCTTTGTCACAGAAGTATGGCAACCATAAGAAAGGAATGGCCACAAGGACATACATTTCAGTTATTATACAATAAGTTGTGTAAATGTTTGTTTTAATAGCACACAAAATATGTAAGGTTGGAAAGTATGGATTATTTTAAATTTAATAGGTTTATTTCAAACATGTTAATATCACTAACCTCCCTATCAAATTTCATGATCCTAGCCCCAAGCGTTCTTAAGTTATCATCCGGAAACCGTTTAACTGTTCCGAGTCATGTGACCTTGACCTACAGACCTCAAAGTCAAACCTGACCTGTATTTCATGATGTTACACCTGTGTACAAAATTATTTCAATACGTCAAGCCTTTCATGAGTTATCACCGGAAACCGTTTTACTGTTCAGGATCACTGTGACCTTGACCTTTGGCCTACTGACCCCAAAGTCGAACTTGACCTGTATTTCATGATGTTACAGCTGTGTACAAAAATAATATAAATCGGTTAAGTCGCTCAGGAGTTATCATCCGAAACCGTTTTACTATTCCGAGTCACTGTGACCTTGACCTACAGACCTCAAAGTCAAACTTGACCTGTATTTCATGATGTAACACCTGTGTACCAAAAATTATTTAAATTGGTCAAGTCTTTCATGAGTTATCATCCGGAAACCATTTAACTGTTCAGGGTCACTGTGACCTTGACCTTTGACCTACTGACCCCAAAGTCGAACTTGACCTGTATTTTCTGATGATGCACCTGTGTACCAAAAATTATTTAAATCGGTCAAGTCGTTCATGAGTTACCATCCGAAACCGTTTTTACTGTTCAAGGTCACTGTGACCTTGACCTTGGCCTACTGACCCCAAAGTCAAACTTGACCTGTATTTCATGATGTTACAGCTGTGTACCAAAAATTATTTAAATTGGTCCAGTCGCTCATGAGTTATGATCCGGAAACTGTTTTACTGTTCAGGGTCACTGTGACCTTGACCTTTGACCTACTGACCCCAAGGTCGAACTTGACCTGTTTTTTTTATGTTGCACCTGGGTACCAAATATTTTTAAATCGGTCAAGTCGTTCATGAGTTATCATCCGGAAACCATAAAACCAACAGACCGACCGACCGACCCACCAACCGACAAGCTCACTCCTACTATCCCCCCCAAACTTCGTTTTGTGGGGGTATAACTATGCCGAGGAAAAAAGTACATTAATTTTTAAAGTTTCTATGTATGAAATGAAACTGTATAACTGATATATTATTATGTTTCTGATATTTTCTCATGACTGGCCTTAGAACGTCTACAATCACGGTACTTATGAGAAAAATATTACCCAAATTCCTCAGAAGTTACCATAATTTTATAAGACCAGCCCTTTAACCTTATGAAATCTTCAAAAATCTTATGCAATCATTATATTCTGTACGTCCTGAATTTAAGCCAGTCACATGACTGGGCCACAATACTTCTAACTCTTATAAAGACTGAACAGGCCTGTACTTCAGATGTTTAAATGAATCTATAAATACTCATCCTCGGTAACCCAGGCTATTCATTAAGAATACAATGTCATATCATTCAACCATTGCTGGAGAGAGGCGGAAGAAGTTAACCATGGGTTCCGTCGATGATAAATACTAATCTCACATTGATATCATGCCAAAAAAGTAAGTATTACATTCTATCAAAACTCTATACCATTAAAACAAACATTTAACGCAATGCGAAAATAAGCTGTGCATAGGGGCAACATGCAGTGAAGATGAGAATGACTGGTAAATTGTAACCTCTGACCTTTCTGTTGCATCATGGGCTTATTTGGTGAAGCTCCAGTTTGAAATATATATGTAGGGGACCCGTACGAGCCCGATCGGCGATGTCCTAAAACTGTGCAGCACAAAATGTACACAAAATGATGGTGTGTTAGTATATTTTTAGAAAATGATGTGAACACGATGCTGCAATAGAAATGGGTATGAACCAGCAAACTCTCCTTTCTAAAGTTTTTACTTTCGAGTCAAATTCAAGTCAACTTGATAGTATCTGTAAAATACAAATCAGTTCTGTTTTGGATATAAAGTCTGTAAATTAGCATAAAGTAAGCCTCTCCCTATCAGGTCAGATTTTGGTTTTTCTTCCCTAAAACTTAATGTATATACAGTTGATCTTGTGTCAAGCGGTCAAGGTAACGGTTCAAAGCAGGTGGTATTTCAACTCAGCAGACCAGACTTTAAACTGACTTTAAGGAATGTAATTCCCTATTGGCTGATTGCAAAACTAATGTATATACAGTACAGCAAACTCTGTTTTGTTCCCTTTATCCAGAGTATGTTACATACATATAGCATTTTTCATATTTAATGTAGAAGGAATAAAAATCGGGTCAAGAAAATTTGTTCCTTATATCCAGAATGTCGCTATATCCGAACTAATTACATAAAGAGTTTACTGACATTTCACGAAGGAAGCAGGTACAATGGTTTCACAATCATTCCTTGAAGTCTAGATATTTAAGACAAGTGGTTTCTGAACACAAGTGACCACTTAACACAGGTTTAACTGTAGTAAGTGACTGCATTTGCACTGATATTAATAAACCGATATAAAAGTCGTATACAGGCATTGTATTAAAACATGTATTAAGTTGTTATTAAAAATATCAAAATAGATATACTTGCATTCATGCAATAAACAAATGACAAAACAGCACATCAGGTTTGATCTAAGTGAAATCCAGTTAGTAGTAAAATATAGTCAAACCTGTGAACAATGACCACTACGTTGGGAGAATTTAAAACAGGCCTCGTTTACAATTGGTTTTCATTTACGAGTGTTTCCAAAACAGACAAATTGTGCACCGATATCTCAATACCAGTGTTTATTCTTTAAAACAAGTGATTCTACTCTTGTGAACAGTGCAGATCATGATCATCCTGCACATCCCTATAGTCTGACCATGATCTCAAGTGTTTGCTATTCAAGCAGTAACTTTTCAATGTCAGCCATTTTAACAGCTAATGGTATTGTCCAAACTGAATGATGGACAAGTCCATTTAAGAAATTTAGCAGGGTGGTGTTGAAACACAGGTTTGACTGTATTGGTAAATCACAGCACTCTCGGGGTACATATTACTATATAAGCCTGGCTGTATGAAAACCAACACACCTTTTCAGGCATTGCAATCATTTATCAAAGAACTTTTTTTTGTGTGTGTGAAGAATTTTTTTTTCCATGCTGGTGACAAAAATACTAACGTGCCATTTTTTCACACATTGGGGCTCATATTTTAAATACAAAATATGTATGTGTATTTAAATCATATACCTGTAGAATACTGCACATTTAGGAAAAAAACTATCTATTTCCTTGCTGACTTAACATTTAACAGTTAACTCCCAACCTTTCAAAAATCCAAACTATTAAAATCTTTTTAAATCAAAAACAATAGGAAAAGCCAAATTTTCATTTGAAATAAAACTTAAAGACATATAGATATTTTTAGATATTTAAATTCTTATCATCACATAACATCACATGATTATTTTTAACACTTTTAGAACACTTTTATTAAACATCCCTATAAAAAGCAAGTGGTCATGTCCAAACAAAAAGACAGACTTATTTTTGACATTTAGGGAGGTGTAAGAGAGAAAGTTACCTTTAGGATGTACACCGACCGCTACTTGTGACATGTCATACTCCTGTAGATTGGTCAGGTCTGCTGAATATCTATGAAACAAAACGACACTGTCTTACTACAATTACAGATTCTGAATAAATGTTGTGCATTACATAAAAAAAAAAAAAAAAAAAAAAAAAAAATTTTTTTTTTAAAAAAAAAAAAAAAAAAAAAAATAAAAAAAAAAAAAAAAAAAAAAAAAAAAAAAAAAAAAAAAAAAAAAAAAAAAAAAAAAAAAAAAAAAAAAAAAAAAAAAAAAAAAAAAAAAAAAAAAAAAAAAAAAAAAAAAAAAAAAAAAAAAAAAAAAAAAAAAAAAAAAAAAAAAAAAAAAAAAAAAAAAAAAAAAAAAAAAAAAAAAAAAAAAAAAAAAAAAAAAAAAAAAAAAAAAAAAAAAAAAAAAAAAAAAAAAAAAAAAAAAAAAAAAAAAAAAAAAAAAAAAAAAAAAAAAAAAAAAAAAAAAAAAAAAAAAAAAAAAAAAAAAAAAAAAAAAAAAAAAAAAAAAAAAAAAAAAAAAAAAAAAAAAAAAAAAAAAAAAAAAAAAAAAAAAAAAAAAAAAAAAAAAAAAAAAAAAAAAAAAAAAAAAAAAAAAAAAAAAAAAAAAAAAAAAAAAAAAAAAAAAAATATTTTTTTATTTTTTTTTTTTTTTTTTTTTTTTTTTTTTTTTTTTTTTTTTTATATCAGTCATATTCACCATACTTTTATATATAACCTGTAATAACAGTTATCCTCTCATTGCAAATTTTACTTTACTGCCATTATTTCTATACATACAACTAAAACACATTGATTTTTGCGCACCTCAAAAAATCGTAACTGCGATAATACAGAACAACCCCCCAAAATGAGCCATTTAACAGGAATTTGGCTCCACTTATTAAATTACCAACACATACAGTTTACTGGAAGCTATTACCCTGAGAGGTAGTGGTATCTAAGAATCAGATACCCAGGTACACAAAAAATATACCTCTTTTGCTGATGATCCACCGGGGTACCAGACCTGGGGCTATGTATACCGATAAGGCTTTCCCGACTAGCTGCGAGTGAAGGGGGAGCACTCCGCTGACTTCTGTTCTCCTCCTTGTTATTGTGATAAAATAACAAAACATTTCAAAGAAAATAGTCTTTTGCGCTTAAAATTTGAACATGATTAATATTTTCAGTTTAACATTCATGTGAACAAGTAAAAATAGTTTAAAAAAATAACAAAAATTTAATGATGGTCAACAGAAAACATTTGAAAGAAATAATCTTGATTTGACTGAAATAAACAAGTGTATTGAGTGTTCCACGCAAAATGTTTATAATTTAAATAATGCACAGGAACTGTTTTGAAAGCGGCTAATACTACTTTCCTACTATGTGTGTTAACAAAATGGTGGATACCTCTGTTACAGTTGGTGTGACAGTTCTGTGTGGAGTCTGGGGGGTTTGTGGTAGCTGCTGTATGTAGTCTCCACTGTGGCGTACTGTCTCACTGATTGTACTTGTGCGTGACTCCCCGCCAGATGCCTGAGCCATGTTGTTTGTGCTAACTATGCTTGGGGGACCAGTAAAATGGGTACCAGTGAGGACCAATGGGAAGTCTGAAATAAAAGTCAGAGTAAAACAGAAGTCCAATGCTATGAAAATGCATTCCAGAAAGGAAAATGGTTTAATACACCCCAACCAAGAAGATTGAAGAATTAATAAAGTTAAGAGAACACAAACCTAAGAGACCACAATGTGTTTGCTTCCCTCAACTGCGATCAGAGTTTTCTTTCACTCACTGAATCGCTTACCACACTTGCAAGAGATAGGCAGCGATATTCACATCAGCTTGGCTGAAAGAGGCACTTGTGGCCTTTGCTGAAAGTAGGCCTTGTGCTCTCGATGGGAACTGAACGCATGACCTCTCGAGCCCAAGGGCACAACTTAACCATTTTCTCTCACTGATGAAATAATACAAAAACTTACAATCATCCGATGACTCATCATCACTGTAAGCTGGATAAAGAAGGGGCTCATCAGCTCCTGTAAAGAACTGAAAAGACAAGAAAGAAAAGAAAGTACAGCAAAGAACTTGCATGCATTCCGATGTAATCAATTTTACAAGTGGAAACCATGCTATTAATCAGTTTTCAACAATGTGTGACTGTTATCATATTCTTACACACTAAATATGTACATGTAACAAATTCTGTTCCTTTTGGTTTGACTTTCAATTCTGCAATGTTTCATTGAACCCAAGCGTTTGTCTGAACTCCAGGGACAAGCCGTTCAGTATAGTTTATACAAGTGAACAACAACAGCCCAACACTGATGAAAAATGAAAACATTTAAACTTAACTAAATCCACATAAGTTCTATCACCTTGAAGGCAGCTGGATTCTGGCTTTACAACCAGGGCAGATCTGCAATGTCCGCTACAAGTAGCAGTAAGTTTTCATCCAGCTCCTTCTAATACAAAAAATGGTTCTGTCGAAATTGAATGATGCATGATTTCATTTCGACAATTACAAAGCTTATGGGTTAAACATTAAATTATGTCATGCAATATGACATTTTGCATGTTATATTCACTGACCTGAAACATGTAAGACATGATTCGTACAACCTCTGCCATGGATGGTCTTTCTGCTGGATTACTGGACCAGGACCTGTAAAACATTGCTGTTTCATTTATATACATGTATACTGTAAATGTCTTTGTATTCGCCAGTTGTTTATTTCACAATTTTTCTTGAGTTATTTACAATTTCTTTAATTCACATGCAAGATTCATGGAGTTAAATATAATAAATAAGCATTACATCAAATTTTAAGACAAAAATTTAGCAAGATTGATGAATGCACCATACGCTTCATTCGTGTAAATTAGGGAAAATAAAAACAGTAATGAGGAACTCTCTCCCTCTCTGCATTCATCATATTGAGGAACTACACGAATGTATCACCATACCGAATCACATTTCCGTCAAGCATAGTCCCAAACATTCATTTTTGCATCATTTATGAAAATATTTAATTTCTGAGAATTGCAGATAGCTACAAACCTTGTCATAAGAAGCTCGAGTGGTTTTGGCAAATTTCTGATTAAAGGTGGCCTGGTCCCTGAAATAAAACAAAAACTTAAAACAGTCATGATTCTTTAAGCATAAGATTGCTAATTAGAGTAAGATTCCAGTATTTCCTGGCTTTCTCCCTAATTCAACTGAAACTTTAATTGTATTTCAAACAGGTTACAGCAAAAATCAAACAGCAAAAATGTTCAAGCAAATGAGTATGAATACTAAAACAGCTGAGCTGTTGTATGTAAGCACTAGAAGTGCAAAGATTCCATGCGATACATCAAAATTTGACTACTGCACCCATGATACGATTCAGACCCGAACATTTTCGATTCAATTAGTTTTTTAGTCCCAGTTTGCCAAACGGTAATTTAGTACTGGAGTCCGCTTCTTTAGCTATGCTTATTCATGCCGTAGTAACTCCCTCTGTTGCTTATAATTGTACAGGTGAAATCAAACGAGTTCCGTCGTGCTCCTGAAGGACTCCCACACGAAAAAATATGTCTTTATTGTGGAAACATTTCGCCTTCAGGGCTGAAAATGCTGTAACATTTACATGTAAAAAATCGAATCGAAAAAATCGAAATTAGCAAAAAAATAATCGAAATCGAATCGGTTGTCAGCTGAATCGTTGCAGCCCTAGTAAGCAACCACTTTCCTTTAGCAGCCTGTTTTGATATGTACAAAACAGCCAGCTTTAAAGTAAATAACAACTGCTTTAATTGACCACTTCTCTAGTATCCATAGGCTGACTGCTTTAAACAGGTTTCACTATATGCCAACTGCTTAAGTATACTGAAAAGTATCAGATTACCGTTATGTACCGCCCACATAATTCTGAAGGCGGGGCCACCTATTTCGTCGAACGGTTTTCTCCTTGTGAACACTTCCCACAGGATAATACCCCAACTGAACACATCACACTTTTCACTGTAGTTGCTTCCTGGAAAACAAATATGTCATTTATCAATGCAGACTGCTTGTAAATACTAGTACACATTTTAATTATCCTAAAGTTATAAACACACGGTGGAAAATCAAAGATGACAAACCTTGTCAAAGATTGTTTTAACTAACTGGCATGGTGACCTTCAAGTTCAAGGTCTCTGTCTTTCATGAAAATAACTTATAATAATTCAATGGTGGCAGACAAACATTTCTAAAAACAATAAAAAATTTGGGTATGTCCAATACTATGAAGATTTTTGTTGTTGTTGTTTCTGCTTATGTCTGGTATAGTACTTAGTATATACAAATTTATTTTAGTTCGATTGCGAAGAAAGCTCCGAAGCTTATTTAAATGCTCTCGGACACTCATTCCAGATGTCATCACATTTGCGAGAGAGAGGCAGCTAGTTTTTCAGCGCTGCTACCCATTTACAGCTGGGTAGACTAAGGCATGTGTGATTTCAGTGTCATCGCCCAAGGACACACCCCTTGCTCCGGCTGGGATTCGAATTCGGGACCTCCCGTTCCAGAGGTGAACGCCCTAGCCACTGAGCTATCGAGGTATAGTACTTAGTGGAGATACATAATCAAAGTATATAATAAAAGTTAATACATGTAAGAATCCAAGGAAACTGTGACCAACAATAGTTAAGCAAAGAGACAATACAATAATTAAAAATTCAAAGGGACATTTTACCTTCGAACACTTCTGGGGCCATCCATGCCGCACTTCCTTTGTTATTAGTCATATGTGTTTGTATATCACAGGCTGTCCCAAAGTCACAGATCTTCAACACAGTCCCACCCATGATCAGTAATAGGCTGAAATTAACATGACATATACTGATTTATGACTGAAATTAACATGACATATACATGTACTGATTTATGATCGAAATTAACATGATATCCAATGATTTATGACCGAAATTAACATGATATACACTGATTTATGACCTTGTGGCTTAGTTAATGTCACAGCATTATACAACAATTAGTCACAAACGAATCAAGTTACATATGCCCAACGGGACTTAAGACAGGGAACAAATTTGGGAGTGTCTGAATCAGGTAAATTTCTAGCAGTTTCTACCCTAAAACCATAACTTTCAGTTTACAGTTGCACAGGTCTAATTTCACTTCCCTACAGGCTGTTTGCACTAAATCTTGCTTTATTGTTTTATTACTGAGTATTGCTCTGCCATGCAGGTACAAGAACATTCCGAGAGAGAAATCAAAAGATTGTATAAAATGTGCGTACTTGGGAGGCTTGAGATCTCTGTGTATTAAAGCTTTAGGTTTCATGCTGTGTAAATACTCCACACCCTTAGAGCACTGAAGGGCCCAGCTCATGGCATGTGCTGCCGTGAACGTTGGTTGAGGACCAACACCATGTAAAACTGAAATATAAATATAACAGTACATGTATAGTCATTAGTCCAGAATAGATATATTTTAAAAATGTAATTAATTATAACATAATTACCGTTAATTGGGTAATTTTTGTGTGATGAAAATTTTTAGATTTGTGAGCAGACAGACTTATTTATGAATTATTAATTTGCGAAAAAATAAATCTCTAATAGTAAATCAATGTCAAATGAGTCTTTTGTGAGACTTTTAAATTAGCGTAGTGTGGAATTCACGAAAATAACGAAAAATTAAAATCATTGCGAGTATTTACCACATTACAGTATGTTGTTACTTGAACAGTTTTAATGTGAGACTTACTAACATTATATAAGCCAGAACCTAAAGAAACAAGAACCTGTTCTTATATAAATTTAAACTGGTGAGTAATGAAGGGGAATTGTTAAATGTGTGTTGGTTACTAATACAAAGGGCTAACAAACTGACTGCAGTTAATTGAAGCCATTTATAAGAACTGCATGTTTACACTGTACATGTATATAGGTGTCCTCTTTTCAAATCTCGCATTAGCATAGGTCTACTGTAAACATCTAATACACATACCTGTGAACCATTTTTGATAGAAATGAGGGAGATTGATTATTTTTGTGGGAGATTTTTAACGCATGCCTGAGTTCAAGCTTATGAAGCCACTAATGGCATTAAACATCTGTTCTAAATTATAGCATTTTTAAATCTACTTTCACTTTCCGTTCACAATATAATGTAACTCAGGAAAGAGAAAGCAGGATGTAAAAATATGCACAATATATTATCATGGAAAATAACAATTATAAATTTAAAATATTGGCTTGGTAGTCATAATTTCTTATATTGTGTATAGAAAATGAAAATCGATTTAGAAATGACCAGGTAATGATTATCCAATTTTCCAGCCTTGTACCTGTGTTTTGTTCGAGTTGGAGAGCCAGTATGTTTACATCCTGTGATTAATTAATTTGATTGACTTTGATTTACAACATTGCCTACTTGGCCACAATCCAAGAGAAAATGACCCCTTGATGGGTACAGACACCAATTAACAGCTATAATCCCCATCATAAAATGTGTGAAAATCTGACATGCTATGAAATTCACCAATAACAGGTGGCACATGGAAGCAGACTGGTATACGATTTATTGGAGATATGATAAATCAGTCTGCACAAATTTGAAAATCAGTCAATAATTTGTTTACAGTCTGGGTTAAAGGTCAATTGGATCATTATCTGTGAAGTTTATATTTAAGGCAGAATGGCATATTATTTTTATCTTTGAATTCTGGTAGTATACCGCAAGAAACGGTAGGGTTCACAGGTATGAATACACAAACACCTACCATTGTACAGGGAACCACCTTCAGCATATTCCATCACTAAACATACCTGAAAGTGTAAAGAAAACATCATAGACTCTCATAGTACAATGTATAATTAGACTATGGGATTTCTTGAGATGATATTCTTGATAATAACATACCTAGTCAAAGTACTATATAAGAACTATTAAGGTAGTAGACCCCTAATGGGCACCTATTCAAATCATTATAGGCTTAATATTTTCTTAATCTGTATCATTTCCTGGATTTAAAAACAAATTTTAAAAGAATTTTACCGTGAAAAAAAAGTTATAGGAATTTGAATAACCCTACCCCCATTTTGGAATTATCTATAAAATGACATCACACAAGAGATTAGAAAATACATGTATTTCATTTATTATTCAAAACTTTGGTACAGATTTGGTATCAGAGTAACAAGAACTATGTTTTCTTTCAGAAATTACACACCATTTACTATATAATCAACAAGTTTTATGAAATAATCAGATAGTATTACAATTTTCATGTACTTTTTTGGCCATGTTCAATTTTGAACATCAAAGTTTTTAGGAAAAATGTACATTTTCTAGAAATGGGGCATGTCTTTTTGTATATTAAAAATTATCTGTAACATTTTGGGAACAGCATGCCAAAAATTCACAATGTTTTACCGTCTCTATTTAAAATAATTTGATTTTGAAAATCTCCATCGACAATTTTAGACGTGTCTACAAGTAATAAAATCTTCAAATAAGCTAATACTAATTCATAAAAAAATATTTAATTTCTTTTTAGTCAAAAAACAATATAAACATATGAAGAAAAATGCAAAATAATGAAAACAAAGAAGAAAAAGTAAAAAAAAAATTTTGGGTTCCGGCTGAATACCTAGCCCTCAAAAACCTCAAAAGATCTTCAGTCCAATGCTTAACAACCTAGGCTAGCTCATTGAAATTGAAGAGTTTCAAATGGAGGTTTTTATTAGGGGTGTACTACCTTAAAATTAAACATGTATACATGTATGTAAGTTAACAACTATGAAAAACATACTTACCAGTAAAATAACTGGTGTCTCAATACATTTGTATAATCATCAACAGTTATAGAGCTAGTGAGCTACATACACTAAATAAACTTTAAATGTTCAAATATTCAGCCTAGTTTCATAAAATAAAACTGAAGACCTGCTAATTTCATGTTATAACAGTTATACAGTATACAAATGTAGTAAGTCTTCAACTAAAGTTGCATTAAATTTCTTCTAGTCAATCATTACATCACATTTCATACAGTGTAACCACCAAAAGGAAGTTAAAAATTTACACGGCCTATTATAAAGCTGGTATCTTTTATATTTTAGGAACAATGGTACTTGTATGCATGCTGTCTTTCAAGCAAGTTTGACCAAAACTGATTCATCAATACACATTAATAGTTGATTTCTGTTACCTGTAGTTGATATTCAAGTAACATGCTGTTAATACCCAAAAAGTGAGATAAGGCAGACTATAGATTAGATAGAAATACACCCTAGTTATCATACCGGTGCCCTTGTACATGCTCCATACAGTTTGACAATGTTAGGGTGATTAACCCTGGACAACTGCTTCAGTTCTGTCAGAAACGCCTTCCTCTCAGATTCTGTTTCTATTATCTTTACTGCTACATCCTTTCCTCGCCATTTTGCACGACTTACAACTCCAAATGCTCCTTTACCAACAATCTGTAATAAGTTTAAAAACTCTACCCAAAAAGAATTCATTGAGTACTATTAGTCTAAAGTGATCCAAACATCTAATGTAAAGATAAAGAAACCTTAAAGAAGGACAAAGAAACCTTACTTAACGCATTAAGTAATCAACAGACAAAATTAGCTACAAAGCTATTGTGTGACAAACAGGGTATCCAGTAACAAGTACATACCTTTTCCCAGAAGCAGGAAGCCAGTTACTCTGAATACTGGAATAGACTTTACTACCGGAATCTACCAAAATACAGTATTCAGAGTAACCCTTAGGAAGCTTCTCTTGAAAATCTAAGACGTATCAAAACAGAATTTTATTCATTTTTTGGCACAGACTGTGACAGAGAGCTTAGACTTGTAACTTGATGAAAAATGCACATACAGCAACAGATAACAAAACACAGATGAATCCATTTAAATATTTCAATATACTATTTAATATTGGCAGATCTATGAGTATATGAGCCTAGTCCTTTTAGGCTAAAGAAATTTACATGATCATGACAATGTACCATCCTGATACAGATACATGTATATATATTACAATTCATAGTTTATGTCATTTTTGTTTATGTTAACAAACTATAAATAAAATTCAGATTGCATTGTATTGCTGTTAGCGTACATGACAATCAAAAGTTTGGCGTTTGTAAATTAGCTGTCAGCTTAAAGTACCTCACTATTAAGAACACTGTAACTTTATTACCCCATTTAAATAAAAATACTTGGACCCATTGAATCAACTGATCATTCAGTGGGTTTTTCACTCTCATTAACGATATAAATTTATCAAAAACCGTCAAAAGAAAGGTAAAATATGCTGTGAATTATACTTTTATATACCTATCCAGATACTGCTACAGTTTGCAAGGTGCCCCAATTAGTGATATCTTACCTCGTAGAAAGACAACTCATTTGGGTCTATCTCCTCAACAAACCCCTGTGGGGATTCCATACTTCAAGTTCTGTTAAACTGCACCAGCATTCCTGTGGGATGAAGATATTCATGAAAATTCTTCTTTTGTTATTTGCAGGAAGCAGTTAAAATATCAACTTCCGGTTTCAGAAGGGCAAGGAAAATTATTTATTTACAAATGATTTGTAGCGTTTTACTTAACTGCTAAGACGTAATTGCATACATTGTTGTGTCTTTTAATGAAAAAAGAGTGTATGCCTTCCGCATACAGTAAAAAGAAGATTCCCAATATACTGTCTGAAACGCAATGGGAAATTATTTAGTGTAGTAGTATACGGATATGAATACATAAGAAATTAGTAATAAAATACTGTACATTTTTGTGAACAAACTCAAGAAAATAAGTCTAAGTTGGCTCAATTAATCAAAATATTCTAAACAGAATTAATCTATTGATGTATGAGACGCTTGTCATGGACCCACTTGTAAATACCTCATTATTTTAAAGAGCCGAGAGGCCAGAGAGGAATAATATGAGAATTTGTATTACTGTCCCTGTTTCATCGTAGTTTTGTACATCTACTTTGTTACTACAACAATTAATTACTGATTATAACTGGAGGTCGGGGACTATTAGTATATCAAACTTTATAAAATTCGCCATCGTATATAGCAAATGAGTTAGGCTACATGTGTAACACAGTGGTTATGTATGATACAGTTAAAACTTGGTTAAAAAAAACAGTAATAAAAACCTGTTCATTTTGAAAGGAACTGTACATGCTGTGACTATTTTGACTGAATATGAAACACTTATACTTGGCTTCATACATCTAGTTACTGATGATTATATTTGGAAATACTGATTCCTTGGCTTTCATCACTGGTCTCTATTTATCTTTATTTGTAAAATGTACAAAATTCATGAAGATAAATGAAAGAAGGCAACTGTCTACCATTTGCTTCTAGATGATTATAATAGTAGTGAATTTATAATAATTCAATATTTTTAAATGTTATTGTTTCTTTTTAAATAAATTTAAAATTCCATAATTATGAGTCAACAGAGTAAAGTAAATACTGGGTCTTCACATTTTTACCAAATGAAGAAATGAATACAATCTAATAATCCAAGTGGTTAACTTGCCGGTATGATATGGCAAAGCTGAAAATTACCGCATGTATTGTATTCCTGAGCAAATATCAGTGCAATTTAGTTTTTAAATATAGAAACAAATATGGTACACATGCAATATTCTTGAAATTCTGCTATTGACAAGGAAAGTTTGAAAACCTATGTTATACAAATTATACATGGACTGTTTAGTTATGAATATCGGGTGATGAACAAATGTATACATGTACATGTACATATAATTATGCAAGCCAAACATCTCTAAATAGCAGAAACAATACAATATACAATATTACAATTAGTGTTTTGTACAATGAACAACATCAGTAATGTATCGCTGTTGACCGGCAGATAGAGTCCTCAGTTTTTAAAACAATCAACACAGTGACACTTTTTTTGCATCACCATTCAGAGGCAAAATGTGAATATTTTAGAAATTAATAACAGTTTTTATTGCACTTATCAAAACTCGTTCATAAAACAGTAAGAGTCTCAACAATCTAATTAGATGCCTTTTGCATTATCAAGGGAAACCCGTCCTTGTACACCAGAGGTTAATTTAGTAAAGCTTCTGGGCAAATCACATGTTACAAGATATGAATGTGCTGTTGGACTAGAATGGGGAAGCCCTATAAGATCAGACATGTGGGTTTAAACAAAATACATGAACCTCATGCACATTTTGATTATTTAGTAGGGATGTCAACAAAAACCCAAATTGGTATTCAGATATTCAGTCAGCCTTTTGAACGAATGTCGTAATATTCGGTTGTTTTATGTACTAAATCTGATACATTTTTGATCAATTTATTTTATGTTTTTTTTTGGTGGCTTATCGAAATATAACGGTGAATTGTATTCCGATAAACTCACTGTCCATGCAGTGAAAATTATCAAAATATGTTACCCGGATTAACGTCAAAAAGTATTACGAGCGTAATGAATGCCGGAAACCATATGACGATGAAGTTGTTTAAATGACATCATGCTTGCGATGCTTTCTGGTGATGTTTCCCGCGATTTTCGACGTTTTATTGAAATAAACTCAACAAAAGTAGAGTTTGAGACATATAGTGGATAATTTCCCTCATGAAGACCAAAAGTAGTTATTTTCACTCGTGGGTGTACCACTCGTGAAAATATCACTTTTGATGCCCACTCGGTGAAATTATATTGTGATCTTACACCGAAACCAACAATTATCCACTATATGTCATATATTTCCACGACGTCACATATACATGTATCTGGATATTCATTGCCATCCCTAATATTTATACATGTAGATGTTATTGTAACTGGTTGGTAATTTTTTTCAGCACCATGATGTCTGTGATGGAACTAGGTCAGAAAACAACACATTCTGTTCCAAATGTGACCATGACAACAATGAATACAACACCTGCTGCAGACGTACTGATATATGGATGTGTTACCAACTTTAGCACTGTTGCTTGCATAAGGTATTGATACAGTTTAAGTTTCAGATATAGTTTCTCCTGTTGAAGGTAGAGAGATATACATGTAGTTTTGGCATTATCCTATCTGTTGAAGGTAGAGAGATATAGTTTCTCCTGTTCAAGGTAGAGAGATATAGTTTTGGCATTGTCCTATCTGTTGAAGGTAGAGAGATATAGTTTCTCATGTTGGAGGTAGAGAGATATAGTTTTGGCATTGTCCTATCTGTTGAAGGTAGAGATAGTTTCTCCTGTTTAAGGTAGGAAAATTTTTTTTTCCTTGGGAGATATAGTTTCTCCTGTTTAAGGTAGAGAGATATAGTTTTGGCATTGTCCTGTCTGTTGAAGGTAGAGAGATGTAGTTTCTCCTGTTGAAGGTAGAGAGATATAGTTTTGGCATTGTAGGTAGAGAGATATAGTTTCTCCTGTTGAAGGTAGAGAGATAAAGTTTTGGCATTGTCCTAAGCTGCATCTGTTTGTCCAGCTTTAAGGAGCAATATAGACTGATGTGTTTGGAGAACTTTAATAAACTGTGTTAGAATCTAGAAATGTCTACTATTATGAGAAAATGTGGCCCTGCAAGTTTCTGCCAAACTGCTTGTTGAATACCAGAGTAATGGCTCTTAGTACCTCCATGCAATTTCTACGGTAACTGTGTTGTGTATATTGCAACATTTCTCATGATTTCTGGCTGTGATGACTGTTGTTTACTATACCGTATATTTCAGGAGTTCCACACTGACATTTCTTGCTGTGTTGACTGCTGTGTTGTGTGTGTTCAAGGTGATCAAACTTCATCATGCCCATCATCAGAACTGGCATCAGTACTTTATTTTCTACTGTGCATCACTAGAATGTACCATTGCGTAAGTGAACCGTGCCAAGTTGTTTTGATAACTGCTTCTTAACATAACTGAGATGGCCATCAGATACATGTATACAAAATGTACATTAATAACTATCCCTCCTTACATGCTATGTATAGTTGATCAAATAACATTTAGTCTGACACAACTTTGATATTTTTTAAAGCATTTTTGATAAGGCCCATGTAATGTCTTTTATGGATGTGCTTCACTAAATTGTATAAAAAAAACATGTAGGAAAAAGATTCTGATTATTTCAATAGTGTAACTGTATTCTGAAGTGTTTGAATGTAAATCATAAAGATTATACACAATGTAATCATGATTTATCAGAATAAATCACAATAAGTTGTTCTAATGTAGATGAACCTTGTGACTGGTCCTTGCACATCTAAACCCTGCCTCGTGATATATTTTAAGTTAAAAAATCGTTGAAATTATTATGCTTTAGATAAAACAACATTTTAATAGAATTTTTATTTGGATATGGGACTTTTTTGTTTAAAGTAAATTAGTTAATATTAGTTGACTTGTGAAACCTTGTACTTGTTATTCAAATATTGTAAACTAGATGTTTTGTAAATAAGTATAATTAAAATATTCAATGGCAGATGTAACAAATTATTTCCAGGGGTGTACATTGGGTGCTCTCATTGTATGTGCAGTTTGACTTCGTTCTACAATGGCTGAAACTCTCCCAGTTCTTGGTCATGTGTCATTTCTACTGGACACTGGCAACGAGAGCACTACGTCGGGAAATGTGGACAAAAAAGTAAGTAATCAAAGGTTATTCTTTACTGTATTTCTTATCGGACATATATAAAACTTTCTGAAATGGCAGCATCATAAATACAGAAATTGTGTACGAAATCAAAATTAGTGGGTAAAAATAGATTCCTGTTATTTACAACTTTTTTTAATTCAAGTACTTTGCAAGCAGATTTGTAAATTCAAGTTTTCTGGTATAGAATTGCTCCAATAGATTTGGAATGAGTGTGATATATTTTTGTATATTTTACTGTTTCAGATTCCTTCTACCATTCCTCGCCATTGCCTGTTTGTATTTTACCACAGTAGCTATACTAGGCATTGTCAATGTGCAGGACACATTTATAGAATGCTTTCGTAAGTATTCACTTTTAATTCCATACAACAAAACATGTTCACCTTGAAGTTTAAAGTTCTCCCCATCTTTCATGTTTTCCCTAAAGTTCAGAACCATACTGTTCAGTGTTGTATTAGCTTGGCCTTAAATTGAGTTCCCCTCACAACATATTTAGCATTTTATCGTGTTCTTTCCATATTTCTCTCATATTATTGTTATATCTGAGAACCATACTGTTGTACTAGCATGTCCTTTTAACAAGTTTTCCCCATATTTCAGAACCATACGGTCCAGTCTTATATTATTCTGGCCTTTTATCCTGTTCTCCCCATATTTCAGAACCATACTGGATCATGATGTCATCAGCCGAGTTTATCATCGTACAGTTATTCTGTGTGGCCGGGTTCTATATAACACGCAGGTTGAATGAAATCAGTACGCTAGATTCAGTGAGAAGGTCTCAGAAGAGGGATCTATGGTGGTAAGACACTTCAGTCACACTCTCACCATTACTTATGCAAGTTGCAAGTTCAAAACTGAACATTACCATGGATGATTTGGCAGGCAAATTACTAGAAGTCTAACCACGCTTTGCAAGCAAATTCGTTTGAAACTGCAAGAAAAATGTTAGGTTATCAAAGAGTTTAAAAATTTAGTTGAATTACTGCTGTTTGTGTTATGGTTACATGTATTGTAGTTCATGAAATAATAGAGTAAACAAGTTTTAGACTGACTTACCGTGAATACTGTCAACAACGGGTGTAGACCAAACCACTGTTCCATGCAGGCAGTTTTTCTGCTTTTTTCAGATTCTGTCATAGATACATGTTTACATTAAAAAGGATATACACTTGTACTCACAATATAAATTTGTTTAACACAATTTAATGTTTATTATTACAGTATAGTTGTCGTGTTTGAGATATCAGCTCTGATTGGTGTGCTGTATGACATGACACTCAGAATAGGTAAGTTTTAGTTCCCTTTAGTCTTGTTATAGTTTATTTATTCAATCTATTACTTACAGATGCCTGGAGCTTTCATTACTCTCAAACTTCAGTAAAATTGATTTGATCTGATTAAAACAGTGCCACTTTCTAGTGTTTAGCAAAGCAGTTGAATATTATTCACACTAACTTAACTGTCATTCCAACATGACCTGAGCTTTTTCCTTATATACTCAAAGAAAGAACAAGGTCATCAACATAGTTTGGGGTATTTTTTCAAGACAATATCATGTAAGAATCGAAATAATCAATGCTGTTCTGTATTTTATCATTAATTAACATACAGTCAGCCGTTTGGATGCAAAATATTTAAATCACTCATGCTACGTACTCAAGATCAATTACTATGCATCGGAACTTCTGGCTGTATGTTAATGAACAATAATATATAGGGTCACATTTATTATGTCTTAACAGGAATGATTGCATTATAACTATAAATAAATTGACCCTATGTTTTTGATTGGTTTTCAGTTGGTGACCAGAGCACAGGCTGCAGTGCAATATTTGTAAGTTTGTTTCACTAATACGTTAACATCGTGTAAAAGTTCTTCTACACTGTGAGTAAAAGCTTTCTGCTTAAAAGTGTTTGGAAGGCATAATGAAATTGAGGTAGAGGATCCGCTCCTTATATGGAGGTTGCAAGTTTGAAACCTGTTGGCTGGTATTGTTAAAAACTTTCACAATCCCTTTTTTCAGCATGAGAATTAGTGAGAACTCTTAAGTCTTCAGTCCTTGTACAATAACCAAATTTCTATTACATGTACCGGTATCTTGGGGAAAAAATCTAATGGAACTCAGATGAAGGGTAGCAGGGCATTATTATAATTTCATTGAAATTCAGGTTACTTCATAAGAAAATGGATTTTCTTCATAGAAAAGTGTTCCTTATGTTTCCAGTTTGTTAAATTACACTAAAAATTAGACAACATCAAAAATCCATGTTACACATATGTGCTTACTGTTGCTTTCTTTTCAGAAACATGGGCAGGACATTTTCTCAGTTATATATTTTACATTTATGGTGAGTTATTGTATTCCTGGATTAATTTTAGAAAGTGACAAGTCACTGTAAAAGTACATCCAAATCAATGTCCCATATCTGCTGAGAAGGATGAGGGCTAAATAGAAACATGATATTTGACTCTTTATAAAGTATAAGTTATTCAGGTCACATTAAATCATAGAGGTAGTCTAGAACTAGGCCAAACCTACATTATATGTCAATTATATTAAATATCTATTTATTTATACTAATTTATTTATTCTCTATGACGAAACAAGTTCTTTTAACTTACATTAATTGCTCTTGAGACTCACTTCCGATGGAATCAACCTTGAAGAGAGAGAGGCAATGCGGAAAGTATCTGTGTCTTGCAAAAGGACACGATTGTCATGGCACTGGTGGGGGTCGAACCAAAGACCTTTCGATCCAGAGGTGAAAGCGCTACCACTGCACCACAAGGAAGCAGTCATCGTGAGATGTTGATATAAGCTGCAAGAACTTGTTCTACAATCAATATGATATAGACATGTTTATACTAAACTGGAATATATATATACAGTGTATATATGTATTATATATTTATATTTATGAAAAGATAAAAACACAGTCCATGAGATAATTAAATTATTATTTAATTATCTCATGGACTGTGTTTTTATCTTTTCATATATTTAACTTTTTTCCAGCACATTTTTTTTTTTGGGTATTTTTCACGTATTTATATTTATATATATTTATATATAATACTAATTTATTTATTCTCGATTGGGGAACAAGTTGTTACAACTTTAATAGATTCATTGCTCTAAACTGGAACGGGACAACACCTTCATAAACAATTAACTAATCAGTTCACTTGTACTAAAGCAACCACCTGTGTTAAATGGCTGCTTTTAGAGCATCCTGGGACTGGCTGTTTATAACAGTAAAGGTCATAATAGACAGTGCTTACTGTATGGCTGTTACTTGCAGGTTGCCAAATTACTGCTACCTGTCTGGGTGATGCTGTTTGTGTTTCAACCCACACCTCAGGTTGTCGTCGAGTCAGATGATTTAATACCAGCTTTAACAGATGATGGGGTAAGTGAAAATTGTTCAAATATGCAAATTAGTGCAAGCTTTAACATATGATTGGATAAATAGTTCAGTTGAGAATAAATACCAGCTTTAAGACCTAATGTGGTCTCAGTCATTATGTGAAAATATTTATTTAAGAATATAATGTTATTTAAGAATTCGTACCAGCTTTAAGAGATAATGAAGTAAGTTTTTCCCTTCACAGGTGATAGGATAAGTCTTAATGTGAGGGCGTATCAGTTGAAAATTACTGGAAGTTCCAGCTTTAAAAAATGATGCAGAATTTTTCTGCGAATTTTGGGAACATTGAGAATAATATCTAGATAGTTTCAGAAGTCAGGTGATTGCTGTTAAACTGTATCTGGTTACAAGTCCAGGGGATTTTATGAGATTTATTGGACTAAGTTAGATGCAGACTCAAAATGAAGCTAACTTCGAGTAATTGTGTTTGTCTTGTTCAGATATTCTGTAATAAACATGAAAAGCAAGCGTACAGTAGTTATTCCCCCATAAACAAAGTTTACAATGTCCATCTGTGTGGGCATTAAAGGTTATTATGTCATATTCAGTTAACTAATGCTAAGTTATTGACAGACTCTCTGAATGATGCTGACTTCAAATAACTTGGTAGCAACATCTTTTTGTTTTGCCTTATTCAGACAACCTTCCATCGGCAGCAATATTAAGTTTAATGCAGACACTGTTAATTGGATAATATTTGTGATAATAATATTTTAATTTTTGCATTTTTTGTAAATTTTCACTTTGCTAATTTATAAATCTTGCAAAAGATTAATTTCCCATAGATTTACTATAATTGAATTCTCGTTTCATGAATTTAAAATTCACGAATAAGTTTGTCCGCTCACAAATTGCTGAATTTTCATAACGCAAAAATTACCCAGTTTACAGCAGAATAAGCAAAGTACAGTTAATAACATTGAAACACTTGAACTTCCATACAATAACAATGTCATAATTATTTTCCTTTCAGAACTCAGCTTTTAGTACAAATACTGACGAACAATATAGGCAGTTATATCATCCCTCTGAAAACTATCACACGTTATCATATGACACACCAACAGCTAACTCCCCAGCTTCTGGGATCAGCGCATACAGTCCGGCTAGCCCGCGCGGAAGTGTCAATACCATGGTGAACGGAATCACCAATACCATTTATAAATCTGCTCAAGCCAAGGATTTGGTTCCAATCAGGGAAGAAGGTGATGTTAGGCAATCAGCGCCAAATTCCCATAATGCATCTGTGAGAAACAGAAACAGCACCCCTGTTCAAGAAAAGATCAAAGTAGCAACTCCACAAGACAAGATGGATGGTGTAGGTAAAAGTTTAGGTAAACCATCTGCTAATGGGTCTGTTAAAGAGAAACAGACTTCAGGTGAAGCTTTAGAATCACAACAGCAAAAGCTTGAGTCCCAGTCTCTTAAAGTGCAAAAGAATGAAGAAAGGAACCAGTCACAAAACAGTCAGCCAATCACAACTGCTGATCAGTCTCAGAAGGCGGGGCCTGTTATTGATAGTCAGGTAGCACCAGCAAATAAGATTGCTTCTAACAACAAAAGGGATGAGCCAACATTTTCTATCACTGGTAATAGTGATGAATCTGAAGAGGACTCCCCGCCAAAAGGAAAATTTTACATTTGATTTATATGTCTGAATATACCGTATGCTTTAAGAATTGTACACATTTATTCAGTATTCTCAATGTTGCTTTTATATTTACATATTTATATGCATTTACCAGTGAATTTCATATAAACTTATTAGGGTAGGGTACAGGTTTTATAAGGTATTTAGCTGATTTTTATTAACAGGGTTTTTCCCTTTAACATGGGGATCTAATTGTGTGTTTCTGAAATATCTTTTTAAAGCTTTTTTTATTCTGAGGGTTGTAGATGTTGTTAATTGAGAAATATGTTCAATTGCTTAAAATACTGATAGAGCAAAATTAATATACTGATAGGATAATGGTAGAACCATGTTCTATCATTCTAAAACTATGTTGACATACTCATTTCTTTCTTATTCAAGTCATTTCTTCATGAAAAAGAGTTGCCAGAAAGCATTTCTTATTTTTTGCAATATCATTTTTACAAATTATGTGCTAGAAATCTCAATATATTCTGCATCAGAGACTGTACGAAAACCAACCTTTTAGCTCACTTGAGCATGAAGTGGACAAGAATTAGCTCTTTTGGTCAACATTTGTCTAGCTTCTGCCTATTCATACATATGTCATCAACAGTTTCTTGTAATCTCTCTCAAAGTCTATTTTTAGCGCAATCTTAACGAAACTTGGTGACAATAGTAAATTTAGTAAGATCTTAGGTGAGATCAATGCTTGGTCATCAAGGTCACAAAACTTGGTCTCTAGCTTAGATGGAAAAAAAAAATGTAGTGGCCAAATTAAGACGAAGCATGATCGGAATTGTCAAGTTTGAAACTTTAGTCCGGGACCCACGGCCCAAAATTTCACTTTACCCTACTTGGTTTCCTCCCCAAGGTTTGATGTTATTTTTGAACAGATGAGTGTCTGCCTGTATGGAAACAAGTGTATGTAGAAAAATTTAGGCCGGCGAAAGTCTTCAAAATGGCGGAAATCCAAGATGGCCGCCAAAATAAGTAAGATATCCTAAAAATGGACATCTGTGTATTACATAATTCTAAAAACTATCACTAGTGCTAATTTACTTATAAAATCATATTTAAAGTTGAAGTTATATATTAGAAATTATGTTTAACGCAATTTTGACAGATATTTTTCTTTTTATATCCATGTATTTTACGTTACGAGTAAGATATTTTGATAATTTCTTCAAATATTTCATTCTGATGATCAATTTTATACATTCTTTTGACAGAATCATCTGATAGTTGACTAAAATGACTATAAGTTATCAAACGACTCTAATACAAAATCCTTTTGATAGAAAGTATACATAGGTAAACCATAGATTTACGTTTAGAGGATTTTACGTACGTGTACGTTACCATAAATAGCGATGTTTATTATGCTATTATAGATATCAATAGTGACAATCGCTTCATAAAATAATGTGTTACTCGCTATTAAGTTTAAAGTATGAATTAGTATATGTTGGATATATAAATTAAGTCTAGCATGATACAGAAAAGGCATGAAATTTACGTTACAGATTTTTTCAAATAAAAATACGTTACTTAAATTCTGAATGTTGACTACGTAGAATGGCTAAAATTTTTAGTTGCATCACTAACTGGAAAAATGACTCCTTTGATGTGAAATTTTCTGTGGAGTTGTTTTGTTTGATAATCATTATATAACACAGTATGTAACTTGCATTACCAATAAGACGTTCCGTGACTGTTTAAAGTAAAATCAATGATTACATTTAGCCATTGCGTCCTGTTTTAATAAAGCTAGTTTTGTAAAAACGAAATTTTGATAACAAGTAATAGTTACACATGAAACATACTAAATCTATACATCCTTGTTCATTCATAATAATACTGTATTATAACAAGTATAAATTACATTACTACTAATATTGTCAATAAAACTGTAATAATCTAACAGGTAAAATATTGATAAAAATTGAAGCAAGAATACACTACATCTTTAAGAAATAGTGTAGTCTATTTAATTTTAAAGACGTTTTTGTGAATATTTTCATAAACATAAAATCAAAGATTGGTATGTATATATCTTGTTTTCTCGTATTCTCGTGAGGCTAAGGGTGTAAATTTGTTACCTATAAAACAGTACACGTTTTAGCAACACCATTTTAATGTTATTTACGAGAAAAAATACATATTTCAGTTGTTGTCATCATAAATTGCATTATTTTTTTCCTTATAGTTTGCTACAGACCTTAGGTCATCCTCATAATCAGAAATGGGAAGAAAGTTTCACGTATTCCCGGGAATTTATGTTTGAGTCTCGGGCATTGCCATATTGTAGCATCCATAAACTTGTAAATGCCAAGGTGCATATCTTGGCATGATATGTTACAAATGACATAAACATAAAAATATGTTACAAATGACATAAACATAAAAATAATCACAGACAGCAGAATAAAATAATATGGTTATAAAGATAAGTACCAAACGTAATGGTCCGCAACGCTGTAATCACCCTAGCCTGAGTAACCTCATCACTCGAAAGTCACAAAACGTTTAAATTAATAGACTGTCATCAATCTGGGTGTAATACATAACTTATGATTCACACATATAAAATTAGCTGACATCTGTTTTATTATTCAAATCCTTAAAGAACATGTCCCTGAAAAATGAAAAAAATAATTTTGAGAGAGTCTTGACTGATTCTAATGCTCAACTACATTTCAACTGGGTGAGTACCTTGATGTTTTTTTTTCAACTCGTTTGTAGGTTTGCCGTACCCGTCTTCAAGAATTGGTATTTGATACATTGTACTTCTCATTAATCACTCATGGTCAGTTTGTGATGTTAAAACCTCACTTTGTAGAAAATACAGCATTGTACGGAACCAATTTATAGCGAGGTTTGTTCGACAAATGCACTCCTGTAAGGCTAAAAAGATTAGCTGTGTCAATGAATTTAGTGATCGGAGGATATTTGATCACAGCATGATATAATGTAACTATCAGAAAATGATATCAGAAATAGATTTTGCAACAAAAACTGAACTTTTTGAAAATATTATAATTTACGATTTTGTGAATTTGTCATTGAGAACTCTATGAGACAATGAAATTGCCATTCAATACATCAACTTTATACCGAGTATTAGGACAATGAATGTTATAAAGATTTTATCCATTTCCATGAAATGATTTTGAAATGGCACTTGTTTGAGCTTGTGCATACTTAGAAAAATTGATGAGTGTGTATGCACTTTAGTTACTTTGGTTAATTTATATGGTGAATCAGTATATTCAACTATACAGACTGGTCAACCTTATAAGTCAGAGTCATTTATTTTATCAAAATATTTTCAAATTAATTGAGCAATATAACAATAAAATCACAACTTTTTCAAACGTAGTATTTATGATTATGCCAGAATGGCATACCTTAAGCTAAATATTTCATTCAGGATGTAGAAGGTTCTTGTTCAAAATTTTAGTATTGATGTGATTCGTTCACACTTTCTGTACTTCGAGACTTGGTAATGATACTTTTAGAACTTTCAAAAGAGCAAGCACTGAGTGGAAATTTTTCTCCAAGTATTTTAATACATTATTTCAGAGAAAAGATAATTTAGTTTTTCCACTTTAAGCAACAGCTAGATGATATTTTACAATTTTCCTTGATTTCTGGTACCTATATTATAAACATTCATGCGACATTCATTTCAAACAGTTACAGGGTTTGACGTCCAGCATTACATAAATACTGTGTTCAAATGAGTTTGAGCAGCTAAAAAATGGGTAGTATAACTTGTCAAGGCGGCACATGGAGGTGTGATAGCTTTATTATTTTTCTTTATTAGTTATAGTGCAGTATTTCTGTATGACCTATAGTTGACTGATCTATCAAGCAAATGAATATGGCCAAAACATTCTACCATTAAACATTGCTATAAAGTTTTATTTGCCTCAAGGTCCGAAAAATATTAAGAAAAGCTGTCCGTAAGAAAGCATGTTCGACCATTCTCAGTGCTTGTCAATAGCACAAAACATTTATATGTAAATAGCAAAGCGAAATTCTGTTGACTTTCAAAGTATATAGTAGAACATTGTAATCATGAAATCGTCAAAAGTTATCTGTAGTAACTTAATTGTTCGATACCCCCGATTACTATTGCTAAGTTTCAATAACTCCGATAGGTGGTTACTGTAGTATGTGCATGGTGGTACGAGTATCTGCATGCAAAACGTTAACCTTAGTTTCTAAATTCAACAAGGACCATACTTAATAGTAAATTAAGTCCGGAATTATCAAACTTAATTGTTTGATATGCCTGAACACTATCGGTAAGTTTCAAATAATTTACATATCAAGTGATTTCTGAAGTATACGCATGATAGTTCCTTCACTTGCTAACTTTAACAAAAGTTTCTTACTGCAACAAGGGCCATAATTTGTAGTGAACCAGTCAGGAGTTATCTAACCTGCTTGTTTGATTACCCTGAAGTCTTTATAGAAGTCTCGTATAAATCACATAAATGGCTTACTAATATATATGTATGATAGCACCTTGCATACAAAACTTCAATCATTTTTTCTGAGTCAAACAAGAGCTTAAATTCGAATTGAATTCTACAAGAGTCACCTCACTTGAATGTCAGTCACCCCTGATGACAATAATGAAGTTTCAAATCAATGGCGTAAGTGATTACTGAAATAAGTGAGTTATAGTTATAGTTACTTGCATGCAAACCTTCAACCAAAATTTCTAATTTCAACAAGGGCTATAATTTGTAGCTCATGCAGTCAATAGTAATCTACTTGATTTCTGGAGACCAGATGTTTCAAAGGTAACTAAGATATATGCCTAATAATAGCTTTCACATGACACTTGAACAAAATTTAGCTTGCATGCAAAATATTTACCAAACTTTTTAAGTTCAACAAGGTCCATAATTTGTAATAAACTCAGTCAGTAGTTAAATAAGGTGATTATTTGATATCCCTAAAGACTATACTGAAGAATTAAATAAACCTGATGAGTGGTCAATAAGATAATTATTCGCATAATAGTACCTTGCATGCAAAACATCCGAGGCTAAAGAGAAAGTTGCTATACTTTGTAAATAGCATTTTATTACTGTCCAGGGCATTATACTTTAATAGGTAGTGTAATCATACTTTATTCAAACTGTATGTGGTAATATCAAAATACATACAAGACTGATGCATAATTAATTCTTATTTTGTATTATTTACATGCAATATGTTGTTCCTAAGACAATATAGCTCATACAATTTGTAAGTCCCTAGGTCTGAAGTATAGGTACATTGTATTTATTACGTTTTTTGTTATACCCCCAAAACGAAGTTTAGGGGGGTATATAGGAGTCACCCGGTGGTTGGTCGGTCGGTCGGTCGGTCGGGCGGTCTGTTGCATTTTCCTTGTCCGGAGCATAACTTGAAAACTACTAGATGGAATTCAATACAACTTCATACAATGGTCAAGCACATTGAGAGGAAGTGCAGTGCACAAGAACTATAACTCCATCTTGACTAATTACAGAGTTATTGCCCTTTGTTACTTTTCCTTGTCCGGAGCATAACTTGAAAACTACTGGTTGGAATTCAATACAACTTCATACAATGGTCAAGCACATTGAGAGGAAGTGCAGTGCACAAGAACCATAACTCCATCTTGACTAATTTCAGAGTTATTTCCCTTTGTTAGTTTTCCTTGTCCGGAGCATAACTTGAAAACTAAAGGTTGGAATTCAATACAATTTCATACAATGATCAAGCAAACTCAGAGGAAGTGCAGTGTACAAGAACTATAACTCTATCTTGAGTATTTACTGAGTTATTGCCCTTTGTTAGTTTTCCTTGTCCAAAGCATAACTTGAAAACTACAAGTTGGAATTCAATACAACTTCATACAATGGTCAAGCACATTGAGAGGAAGTGCAGTGCACAAGAACCATAACTCCATCTTGACTAATTACAGAGTTATTGCCCTTTGTTACTTTTCCTTGTCCGGAGCATAACTTGAAAACTACTAGTTGGAATTCAATACAATTTCATACAATGATCAAGCAAACTCAGAGAAAGTGCAGTGTACAAGAACTATAACTCTATTTTGAGTATTTACTGAGTTATTGCCCTTTATAAGTTTTCCTTGTCCGAAGCATTACTTGAAAACTACTGGTTGGAATTCAATACAACCTCATACAATGGTCAAGCACATTGGAGGAAGTGCAGTGCACAAGAACCATAACTCTATCTTGACTAATTACAGAGTTATTGCCCTTTGTTACTTTTCCTTGTCCGGAGCACAACTTGAAAACTACAAGTTGGAATTCAATACGACTTCATACAATGGTCAAGCACATTGAGAGGAAGTGCAGTGTACAAGAACCATAACTCTATCTTGACAAATTACAGAGTTATTGCCAAGAACAATATCTCTTTTTAGTTTGTTTGCAAGGTATTATGTTACTACGAACTTCTTCAGTTTATAAAGCAGTCTTTTGGGGGTATTAATCACATTTAGTGATAGCTCTAGTTTTTACGGGTTTGAAGTTTGTAATTAAAACCGGAGTGTAATATATATACTTTTTATCCATAACTTATATGACTCTACATTTATATAACTATAAATTGATTGATTATCATTGAATGAATGAATAAATGAAGCATATATGTTCTAATATGAATAAAGCAATCTATGTTTTATAGTAAAATATTACACATTAAAGTATACAATATCAGTGTAAAGTTAATTACATTAAATATAACACAGCAGTATAATATCTGGTAGCAACTTTACAAATATTCTTTGTTAGTTATCTTGCATGAAAGAATATGTCGCCGACTGCTGAAAATATTAAATTTATAATATCTAAATACACACTTGAACTTAAAAAATTTTACAATTTAGTTCACAGTAACATGTACATGCAATATATTTCACATATAGAATGTATATATACTCCCAATTTCTCAGAAAATGAGTTTCCTTAAAAGAACAGGCATGACCTCATGTCAGTTTGAGTAACTTGAGTGAAGATACTTTGTTTTAAACTTAGTCTGTTTCGAATAATATAAAACTGTAATGAAAAGTAACATATTTTATTTTGTAATGTAAATTACAACGTTGAGATGAAATATCAGAATACATATTGCAAAAAGCAGAGAACTTATTACAAAATGTCACAGATCTGGTAAATTGTCTCAACAGAAATAGTTGAGGCTATAGTTTTTACATTTGAACTATGAATAACATAATTCTTTAACACAGATGCAAATTTTCTTATGGTAACGTAGAGTCAGTATCTTATGCAAATGCGTGTAATCTTTATTATCAAGCATAGAGCAATCTTAAACTGTTAAATTTCCTAGTTTATAACAGAAAAGACCAAGATAGGGTGATTATTACTTTATGAAAATAACAGTTTGCCGTTTAAATTAGTAAATACTTGTATAAGGCATACACTTTATTATTGTAACGGATGTTACAGACTTTTTAATAAGTAAAAAAGAAAAAAACATCACCAAAATTAAGAGAGCATGCTTATATAACGGGTATACTAATAAAAACAAGTAAATTGAATGAAAGAGGCATTTGAAAAATGACTTTACGACATTTAGCTAATAATTAAACATTTAAAAGAAAATTTAGTGATTTTGGCGGCCATCTTGGATTTCCGCCATTTTGGGGACTTTCGCCGGCCTAAATTTTTCTACATACACTTGATTCTATACAAGCAGACATCCCTCTTTATAAAAATACCATCAGACCTTGGGGAGAAAACCAAGTAGGGTAAATCATTTTTTTGAGGCTTATGGCTCTTTGGGTCCCGGACTACTTGGTCACCTGGGTTAATTGAAACTAGGTCAGTAGGTCAAATTACAGAAGAACTTTGAAAACTTTCAAACATTCAGTGAAATTTTTTAAAAAGTAGGCAAGACATAGTCATTAATTTATTCATGTTAAGGGTATCATAGTAACAGATAGATGACGACTTTTATAGGGCTTGTTTTCTTTTTACAAACTGCATTGTTACACATTTAATTCTGTTAAATTCTTAGACAGGTATACTGGCTGCTGTTTTGTTGCGTGCATGTGGATATTCTTTATATATTTATGGCGACCATTTTTCCTTATAGAACCTCATCTGTTGGGAGTTTTAATGACACAAAATTAATTGGTTATAAGAATTTTATACAGAAGCTATTAAAAAAAAAACTTCTCGTGTTTATCACTTTGTTACACAGGGGTTAGACTGTGCACTAATTGCATTCAAATTTCATCACAACTTGTCTTTTACGGTCTGCCAGAATCATAAACAATCTAAAGGAAGACAACCTGTCTTTTTGCAAAGAGATTTTCTAAAAGTTCTTGTTAATTAGTCAAAAATAATTTAATTTCTGTATTAGGCTGTCATTTTCGTGGAGAGACAACCAGAAATGAAAATTAATGAGCAGATTTCTCTATGGGTTGAAAGTAAATTGAAATAAATGCATCTGCAATGGTGATTTTTTGTTTTTCAGTGCAGAATGTTTTAGTGCAGTACCCCTGTGTAGCTGTGTAGCTTGAATGTGGTGTTTAAAGAGGCACTCCCTGAAACAGATGTCAAATTAAATTACTTCAAAAGCACAAATAATAGAATATTTGCAAGTTTTAATACTTAAACGAAAAGTTTAAGCTATGCATTCTGGTCATTTTCGGTAAAATCAGGGTTTTAAAATATGTTGCAGTACTGTAAAACATTCAATAATCTATGTAAAGTTGTTGTACAATTAATGGGTGGTTAGCAATTTATTACAGAAAGTGTTAATTACTTGTGCTAAAATGAGGCCTTTTTCGATATATATGTTGTTCTTTTAAAGTGTTTTTACTTACATGTATCACTTTACTATCATTGAACACATTCTGGTTTGAGAGTATGATATGCTAGATGTAGGGAGTGCCTCTTTAAAAATTAAATTGAAAGAGAAAAGATTTTGATTATTCAGCAAAGAATTATTACGTATTTGCAACATGACCTGTATTTGTGTAATTATTACATATAAGATCGCAAAAAACATTACTGTGCACGAACTTCCTAGCCCTTGTTTAACTTAGAACAAGTAAATTAAATTTTTATTCTGAAATTATGTAAATATCTCAGTTACCATACAGATCTTATAGTTGTAACGTTTAATCTAGTATAGACACTATAGTTATTTGTATTGTATATGAGTAAATCCACCATTTTTATTGATGTTTTTCTTAGAAATGCTGTGCATATATTATAAGAAATATCAATCTGTGTTAGATTGTTATGTTCCTGTAAATCAGTCGTGTTTAAGTGTATTTATTTTCTGAATCATAGTTTTTAGTTAAGTGTGAATTGTTCAGAACTTTTTATCGTTAACTTTTCGAATTTAACACAAAATATGTTTTTTACTGTATAAGTGTTCAGGGATCAGGAAATTTTGAAATCTCAATCGGTCCGGACAAGTCGAGGGCCCACCCCCCGAAAAAAAAGTTACAAAAATTAAAAAAAAAAAAAAAAAAAAAAAAGAAAAAAAATGAAAAATTTGTACGTGATTTATATATTTTTCAACCATCTTTCCATTGTTATGCATGATCATGGAACGGTTAAAGTATTTAGTTGCCTCCTTTGGATTCCAAAATGTTTCCAGAAACGAAAATGTTAATCTTCTTTCATTATTGATTAGAAAATCTCACGAGTCGATAAAATAAATGCACCGTTCACGTGGAGCGTTCCATTTTCTAAGGGATAAACTCTACATAATTTTCGCCATAAAGGAAAAAGAAACGGAATTTCTAAGTAATAAGAAAAATATCGAGCCAGTTTTCATAAACAAATATGATAATTTCCACGCGATTTTATCATTGAAAGTGTGTTAAATTTCGATTAGAACTGATTACGTTCAAAGTCACCCCCACAAAGTTTTGTAATAATCCATGTGTCAGGTATAGGCAATTAAATTTTTGTCGTCTGGTTTCGTTTTGAATCATTTTTTTATGCCTCTCGGGTTGCCAGACCGATTAACATTATCTTTCGGCTTCCCCTTCCGACTTTGGAAGCATTTACTACCGGTTGCCGGTCCGGTTATTTGTTTCGTTATTATTCTCCCGATTATCATAAGCCGGTTTGCCATTTCGGTCACTTGATTTTTTGAACATCGCAAATATGTGGCGTTGTGCCATTTCAACAATAAATCGAAAGGTATTGAATGCCCGAACATGATACATTATATAGCCGGCACTATTTGAGTATTAAAAATTAACTCTGGGTTTTATTTTTTTAATAATTTCTTTCAACTGTTTTCTTACCGGTCAAAAGTACACGTGGACCGAATCGTTTTTAATTAAATCATAATGACCAATAATGTTGGCCTAGTGTAGGTAATGATTAGCGGCCTAAAGACAATCGGTCTGGCATAGAGTCAATCGGAGCTGCAAACACATTAATAAAATCCTTTAATCAATAACGTGTTAGCGAGCCCGAGGACCAATTAGGTAAAGACCTGCCGGGTATTAACATGACACGTTTATTGGGGTATTGGATAGGTGCTAATAACACAGATGCTATGTGTAATTACACAAGCAACTCCTTTTGTCATATTTGAGCGATTTTATGACTTTTTAAAAAAAAATCTCGGACCGATTTTTAAGCAACTTTTGGTGACGTGAATCGGTCCAGCAAGTTGAAAATCGGTTCAGACCGGCAAATTTTCGGTTTTCCTGATCCCTGTAAGTGTTAAACGTGTTTTACTGTTGTGTCAATTTTTTTTTATAATCAAACGGTCCAAAGATCTGTTGTATAAAGCTTGGGGCATTTAGGAGATGTTGTGTGTGTGTGTGTGTGAGAGATTTTTATCTTTGATTAACAGCATCGGTGAATTTGTTTCAGTAACCAAAGATCTTGTTTAAAGGATGGCAATGTGGGTATACTAATTCTGTTTATATTTCCTGATTACGAATTGTATACCTGTCGTAAATACTTCATCCTGATTGGCCAGTAGAAATCACATGCCAGGTGTACAAAAGAATGTAAACTGTACCTATCATAAATACTTAATCCTGATTGGCCGATAGTGATCACATGCAGGGTCCACTAAAGAATGTGTAGACCTGGAAAATAAAGTGTAGAACTGGTCGGCAAAACTATGAATAGGCTTAAACATTAGTCTAAAGTTGTATATCTTACACTAGCAGGATATTTATTCATTTGTTTGTCTGTTCAGATCGTATCTCATCCATGGCATCTTTACCGTATATGGGAATTAGATCGAACTTCACAGAATTGCAGTGCAGGGAATGTTTTCCCGCAACCCATAGGCCAAAGGTCAAGCTCACACTTTGTTGTCAAATGCCAAAATATGTGTTGCACAGCAGTAGCTAGAGTTTCAGTTACAGTTTTGCTACCTGTATGTGGGATTTCAATATAAAACTTCACAGATTTTTAGGACAGCATGAGAAAGAATGCCTAAGCACAATACCTGGGTCCTCAGCTTAAAAGTCAAGGTCACACTGAGTCATCAAAGTTCCATTTGATTTCATAGCAACACTAATTCTGTGTGTCACAGATATTGCATTGTCACCCTTTTTATAAGGGTTTAGGACCGACATCTGTATCAAAGCCCTCCCTCTGGAGGGGTATGTCCTTTAAAGCGACAGGTCTTGACTTACTGTTAGGACAGAATACATAAAAATATCAATGATGTATAAAGGATTACATTTTGTATTACTTTCTTTCAAATGAAGAGTTAAAGAATCTCAAATTCATTCACAAAACAATCTTGTCAGATATTCATGTCATAAAATACATTTTTTTGTACATATAAACATACAAATGTTTAGTCCTGATTTTATTGTATTTTTATCAATTGTATATGATTATGAAAAAGCGATCAGATATTTGATTTAAGTTCTTATATGTAGTGAGGGAATGTAAATGCATATTGCATGTAATGAAAGGTTCATATCACATCTTCAGCTTGGGTTACAGCTGAACCTGTCTCAGTGGTCACCACTGTTAAACAATCACCTGTCATTAGCAGTCAAAATTTATGTATCCTATATAAAATACATGTACTTCTGTGTTCAACAGTCACATGCTTGGAGTGTGCACTATTAATTTTTCTCTTTGGTGTACTGGGTATTTGTTTGTTTAAAGTGACATTATGTGTATCTTACTGCACATAGTGTATTTTTGGTGACAGTTTTATAAAAGCAATTTTTGGCTGTACATTTAAATGTGTTAAATTAATGATAATGCCACATTAGTATTTGAAGTTGGTGCTTTAGATCTTTAAAATCGGACTAATAAAATTAAACAAACGTAGTTCCTCTCTTTGCAGTGATCTCTCTTGTGTTGTTGTTGTTGGTAGAGAGATTCGGCAGTGGATGCATGCAGTTTTTTTTTTTAAAAGACTGCCCCAGTCAGAATAGGAAAAGTAATATTTGGAAAGTTGTTATTTCGTACTGGTAGCAGGAAGAGTTTGGTGTATTGGATTAAAAGCTTTTATTTCCTCTACCCTTTTTTACACGCACCTATTTCGGCTGGATTTTTACTTGGAAAAATATGCGCATAATTCCACTTATATATAGGTTTGACATACCCATTTTAGCAATGCTATTCGTCTAATAAATACTGATTTGGAGTTCCGATGCACAGTAGTAAACCATGAAGGCCTGAGTGGCTGATAACTTAAGCAACTGAATGACAAACAGTTGTTTATTAGGCAATGAACAACGCTTAGAATATATTATTACATTAAATGTACTAACATGACTAAATAACATTTTAAAAAATGCAATGGGCTTTATTTAAATGCTCAGATTAGGTTTGACTGTTACTGTTTTTGCCAGTGATACCAGCATGTTTTAGTGCTGGTAAATGGAGATAAATTATGTGCTAATTCTTTATGCCCCTTTTTGTTGTTATTGTTATTTGTACTGTTAATCTGTACATAAATACAAATGTAGATGTTAACTAGAATATTTTCCCTAGACAATTTATGGAAAATGTTACAATAAAAAGATGCAGCTGTATAAAATAGTGCTTAAAGCCTCACGATTGCATTAAATTTACCCCTATAGAATAATGGAGTTACTGATAGAATAATGAAAGTATAATGTTCTTTTTTGATAATAATAGAATTATCCCTTTTTTTTAAATGATAAAATGGTTTTCTTTTTTCTCTGAAACAATGTTGATGTAGGCCTTTCTTGTGTAATTATTTCACTACTTTATGAAAAAGTGTTGTCAGAAAGTGTTCTCAATTTTTGCAATCTCCTGGAAATAGTATACATAGTATAAACCCTGTGCTGTATTAAGAATATGCACTTTTGACTTAAAAAGCATTTTTGTGCAAAATACCGTCAGTTTTGCCGGTAAAAAATCTTTTCTAGGTAATCTAAGTGCAATAGCGCTAATATCAGTAAGTACATGTAATTGTAACACCCAAATGTGATCATGGGACTTTAAATTCTTGACAGTTTTTACGCTGAATGTAATCAAACCATTTATTAATATATTCTTGTGTTTTGTCCTATTGACATGCATAAGTGTTGCGTGGGGCTAGGTCAAGTGCTTGAATCATTTGAATTGTGTCAAACAATGTATTTATATGAGATAATGTTTTATGACATGTGTTTATTTGTAATGGTACTTAGTGAAATTTTAATCAAAAGATCTGTTTTTTGTTTTGTTGTTGTTGTTTTTTTGTGTCTATGGCAGTTTAAACATCTGACGTGTTCCTGCATGATGATTCTTGTTTATATGACAAATCTGTGTACATGTATTGGATTTCATTTAATTGATTTTAATTTTTAGAGCAGTATTTTTGTCTTATTCTTACTGTTAGAGCCTCTGACTATATGTTTATAGTCAAAACCTGACGTAGCTATATGATAGATTTGCTGTATTTGCATGTTGGACTTTGGCTAAATGTTTTGCTTGTTTGATTGTTTCTGAACAAATGTCTTGTCTTAAAGCCAAAATTTATTTTATTATGAAAAGTTTGTATGGTGAATGTGACACACTGTCGTCTTTATGTCACATTTTTTGTCAAATGTAAATTTGTAGTTTTTTTTCTGGAAGAATGCTTTGTCCAAAATGCTTTGGTTTTTTTTAGGCTCATGGTGAGCTATTGTGATCATTCAGTGTCCATTATCATCCATCATCATCAGCAGTTTACTCTAATCATTTTGAAACTTGATAGCAATCATCCTTGCATTGTTCTCTGTCAGTTTCCTTCAGATGAGGCTGATGCCACGGGAACAAAAGCAAAAAGTTTTAAAAAAATATTCTCAGAAACTGCTGGCCCAATTTCACAGTAGTGTTCATTGGGTGACCGTCTACTAACAATTCATCAAGCCTAGATGGTTTGTAAAAGAAAAAAACATGACCATAAGGGTGTGTGGAGGCTGATTTCCCAGATAGTGGCTGTACAGTAAACTTTAAAAATATAATTCTGAAATTTCAGATTTTAAAATAAATTTAACAGGAATGATACCTGTTGGGACTTCTTACAAATTTTTCAAAGCCATTTTGTTGGTTGATGATTGAAAAACATGACTGTCAGGACGAGGGGCTGATTTCTTCGTATGTTTGTATAAATAATCAAAAAATCTTTCAAGCAATATTGGTTTGTCAAAAATCCTGGCTACCAGTAGGAGGGACTAGTTTTCCATGTTAATTTTGAATTGTAAGTAACTGTAAAAGTACTCAGGTGAGCGATTTAGGACCATAATGGCCCTCTTATTTAAGTAATTATCTCAGAAGTGCAATACATTTTGACAACAGCTGTGTTTTTTTTAATCTATAAACCAAATCATACTGTGTCAGACCATTATTGAATTGTATTTGGGTAGTAATTGTTCTTGACAACTACTTGCTTTTACCACTGAAATGGTTCTCGTAAAAATGCAATATTTGTATGAATGCAATAGTTGTGTGACAGTGTTCATCCAAAAAAATCTTTTGATATGTTTTAAGATAATTGTTCCCAGCAAAATGCAATGTTCATCCAAGATATATTAACACAACTTAGATTGATCGTTCTCGAGACTCAATGCATACGGAACCAACCACAAGATAGAGAGAGAGGCAATGTGTTATTGCATATTGGGTGTCTGCTTCGTCACTATCGTATCTTCATACATAGCCGTCATAAGGTTGCTACGGAAATTAACCTTCTAAGATTATATTTTAAACATCTCTGCATGTATGTGAGTGGATATTCAACAAAGTTGTTAGATGCTACATTTTTACATGTTTTACTATTTTCGGGTAACTTTTCATTAATCACCCAGCTAAAGAAGAAATGGTGGATAAGTGTATTTCAGAACTTTGAGTAGTTTAAGGTGATGCCAAGCCTCTTCATGCTAGAAGTACTAGACAAATTACTAAATAATTTATACTAATTTATTTATTCTTAATTGCGAAACAAGTTCTTACAACTTATATTAATAGCTCTAGAGATTCACTCCACATGGAATCAACCTCGAAGACAGAGAGAGAGGCAACTTGGAAATATCCTTGTCTTGCCTAAAGACACTAACGCCATGTCACTGGTGGGGTCGAACCTGGAACCCTCAAGATTCCAAGATGAACACTCTACCACTGCATTGTCTTACTTAAGAAATAAATTGGTACCAGCCTTGGTATTTAAAATGCAGGTTTTACTGGCTTGTTACAGTCTTTTAAATGACAATGAAATAAGTAAGGTATATTTTTTTATAAAAAACATTAGAAATAAGTTTGTTAACTCAGATACTTGCTTTGAAATTTAAGAATAATTTGTAGCCCGGTATGCACATACATCAGATTTTATTAGATGGAAAAACTGAAATTACTGGAAATATTGATAGCTACTAGTCAACAAGAGGTTTTAGTATCAATAACTTCATAATAATGGTAAAATAAAGCATTTTTAGGTATGTATGCATATTTCCCTGAGAGTACACTTGAAACACCCCAAACATTTCACTTATATAAGATTATAAAGTTGAAGGATGAGCATAAGGGTGTTCACATAAGTCTGTGTAGCTTCCCCATGAATTCATGTATTGTGGTGAAATCCTTGTATCTACGGACATTTTCTTCATAAATAGCAGTTGTTGATGTTGTTCAGTGGAGTTTATAGTACTTCCAAGTATTTTTACCGTAGAAAAACATGTGTTACCTACGTTAAAAACATAATATCTTGCTGAATTATTTGCTTTATGCACAATTGTTACCATTGTTACTGGTTTATGTTAGACAGTAAGAACTGAATGTGTTCTAATCAAATATATTGATTTAGAAAATCAAGTCTTGCTCATGTTTTATTAGCTCACCTGCCAAGGTGTGCTATTAGGACCACACACCATCCGTCGAACATTGTACGTCCACCATTTCCTTCAAGTGACATCTCCTCTGAAAGCACTGGACCAATATTGATGAACCTTGGTAGGTGTGATCCTTGCATGAAGCTCTACCGAAGTTGTTCAAAGAATTCCATTTCATGCAGACCTCAGGTTGCCATGACAACAGAAAGGAAACACTTTCAAAATCTTCTCAAAAACTTGAAAGCCCGAAGCTTAGATATTTAACATGTAGCATTGTCTAGTGGACCTCTACTAAGACTGTTCAAATAATGATCCCCAGGTCCAAACTGAACCGGCCTGTGGGTTACTTGATTTTACATATGCTTATATAGGGAAAACTTTAAAAATCTTTTTGTCTAAAAGCACAGAGCTTTGCATATTTGGAATGTATGATTATGTTGTGGCCCTCTTCCTGTGATGAGATTTTTGACCTTTTATTATAGCCAATGGTAGTCAGGTGTAAGTTATATGGCCATCTTGGCACTCTTGTTACTACATAGATTATAAGATAAAATCAGGTCATTGATGCTGTCTTCTTTCTTGAATGAACTCGCCAAACAATTTTGCAGTAGTTTTTGGCTCACCTGAGCACAAGGTGCACTAAGTGAGTTATAGTGATTGCTTGATGTGTTGTTGTCATTCTTGTTGCAAACACTCTAGATGCACATTTGTACCCAATTAGTATAAATACCTGTGAGAATGCTTGTGTTAAGGTTAGAAACTGGATCACATTGGGTTAAAACTAGGTCACTAGGTGAAATTATTGAAAAACATTGTAAACGACACATTTTGTACCAGTCTACATGAAAATTGGTCAGAAATTTTGTGGTGACAAGCTCAATGCCAAGCTCAAAACTGAGTTTGGATGGCGGATAAAAAAACTAGGTCACTATCTCAGTAAAGACTTGAATGTTTTAGAGGCCAAATTTTGTACTCAGTCATTAAAATATTCAAGTAATAGAAACTTATGTCATTCAGGCTCAAAATATAGGTCATCATATCAGAAAATACATCTCCCTTGGTCTTACTTGGTCTGTGTAGAGTTGTTGAGATCTAATAGTCTCATCATCAACATCAATATGTTTCAACAATTTAAACAAGACTTCCGGTGTATAAATCATCAAACTGAATTGCTTTTCAACGATGGCTTAATAAATGTCACTGGTGTCATATTTGGAATATGAAAAGTACTTGTCATATTGAGTCTTGAACTGAAGGACTGACTTTGCACTAACCATGGTCTCTGGTAAAGAATTCCAAGTGTCAGTGGTACGAACATAGAAAAAATTAAGACGTACAGGTTTAAGTGAACGAAGAAGAACTAATTTCTTACTATGTCCTCGAGTATATGAATTTGAAAACTCAAACATTCATTGAAATATTGTCAATACCATTCACAGTTTTGAATAACTGGATTTGCTCATAGCGTTTACGACGGTAGACCAATGTTGTAAGTTTTAATTCTTTTAAACGATCTTCATATGAGAGCATAGAAAGTTCAGGCAGCAACTTAGTGGTTCTTCTCTGAACATTTTCAACTGCACGAATATCCTTCTTTAGTATGGGAAACCAAATTGTTGATCCATAGTCCAAAATTGGCCGTACAATATATTTGTATATTGTGACTACTCAGTAGTGAATCCTTATCAAGATGTTTAAATGCTCGCTTTAAGAGTCCAACTCTTTGATTTGCCCTGTTTACAGATGTACTTATATGAGTTGAAAACTTTAGGCTTTGATGAAAATGAACTCCAAGATCCTTCTCTACTTCAACAGATTTCAATTTTGATGTCACACCTGACTTATCAACCATCATATATTCATTATTTGGATTATTCCTCCCAATATGCATTACTTTACATTTTTCTGTATTGAAGAATAGAAGCTATTTTGTTGTCCAATCACATAGTTTGAAAAGATCATTTTGTACCGAGTCAAAGTCCTCGATTTTGGCCACATCTTTATATACTTTACAGTCATCAGCGAACATCTGGCAGTAGGAGTCCACAATTTCAGGTAGATCATTTACAAATAAAATGAAGCGAAAAGTACTCTTGTTTACTGTTTTTCATATGTCTTCTCTCCCATTCTGTTTTGTCATTTGTTGTGATTCTTATGTCAAAAGTGCCTTGTATATTGTTCTTTATGCATTTTGCAGTGGATATTCTATAAGTCAACATGGCAATTCCTCATTACAACCATTACCATAGATGTACATGAAGAGGAACGTACATTAATGAGCTGAAACACTTTCCTGATGCGTATTTGTTATAAATTCAAAGTAATTCATTAGACGAGTCTCTATAAAAGTAAATCATTAATATAAAATAATTTATTTTCCCAACCACTTATCCGCAAATGTATTTAAGTGCATCATTAATAAAACATTATTAATTTTCTAATCACGTTACCGTAAATGTGTGTAAAGATAATAAATTTTACATTGTTAATTTTAGTCTGTTAGTTTGATAAATAGAATTGGAAGCCTTTATGGAAAAGTGGAATCGGACAATATTTCTGACTTGGAGGCTTTGTTTAAGAAAAGTGCTTGCAAATTTACATTTATACCTCTTATAAAAGACTTAGAAAATGGCCATATCCCGACAACTACTATCAGACTGTCATCTCCACGCTGGTGGTAGCAATGGGCATCCCAACCTTGTATCAAATGTAGATGATCAAAAACTACTTGTTTCTATGGTTACCACATAATATACCAAGATGTTTCTCGGATATTTCTACACAACATTCTACAAGTCCAATACTTAATGTACTCCATTGCATCCCATTTTAATCCAGTGTTTTTGGTACATTTTTGTCTTCTGGGTAGTTATATTGTCCCTGGTGTCCCCCTGTGGTATATCTGAGTTAGTGCATTGACCAACCCTTTTAACAATAAATATTACTGTCCAGAAAGTCCAACAAAACATAATGAAATTATATATGTTCAGAACACTGTAGGAATAACAACCACAAGCAGACAAATCATAATAAATCATGACTATAAGGCATAGAAGTGAACAGTGTGTGGTACATTACCAATATTAAAAGAAGAAATGGTACAGGCTTTGCCAAATACAGTAAATAATGACCATTGTATCAGACAAAACAAGCAAAAAACTGGTAATATAAAACAAGAGTACAGACAGTGCAAGGGGTCATGGAACATTTCAGTGTAAGAAGTTAAAGCAGGGAAAAACAGAGCACAAAATATATCAAAGTACACCAGAGCACAAAATATATCAAAGTGCTAAAAATGCTGACAGCAAGGATTCATGGAACATTTAAGTTTAAGAAGTTTAAGCTGGGAAAACAACAGAGCACATAATGTATCAAAGTACTGAAAACTCATGAGAGGGTTTAGTGGAATTATACAAGATTAAACTCATGAGAGGGTTTAGATGCCTCATACAAGATTAAACTCATGTGAGGGTTTAGTGGCCTTATACAAGGTTAAACTCATGAGAGGGTTGAGTAGGCTTTTACAAGATTAAACTCATGAGAGGGATTAGTGGCCTTATACAAGATTAAACTCAATAAGAGGGCTTAGGGAGCTTATACAAGATTAAACTCATGTGAGGGTTTAGTGGCTTTATACAAGATTAAACTCATGTGAGGGTTTAGTGCCCTTATACAAGATTAAACTCATAAGAGGGCTTAGGGAGCTTTTACAAGATTAAACTCGAGAGGGTTTAGTGACTTTATACAAGATTAAACTCATGAGAGGGTTTAGTGGCTTTATACAAGATTAAACTCATGAGAGGGTTTAGTGCAGTTAAACTCATGTGATTTTTATACAAGATTAAACTCATGAGAGGGTTTAGTGGCCTTATAAAGATTAAACTCATGAGAGGGTTTAGTGGCCTTATACAAGATTAAACTCAATAAGAGGGCTTAGAAAACAGAGGGCTAGGAGCTTATACAAGATTAAACTCATGTGAGGGTTTAGTGGCCTTAAAATACAGTATAGGAGGCTTGGGAGCTTATACAAGATTAAACTCATGTGAGGGTTTAGTGGCCTTATACAAGATTAAACTCATGTGAGGGTTTAGTGGCCTTATACAAGATTAAACTCATGAGAGGGTTTAGTGGCCTTATACAAGATTAAACTCATGAGAGGGTTTAGTGGCCTTATACAGATTAAACTCATGAGAGGGTTTAGGGGCCCCCCAACCCTTATACAAGATTAAACTCATGAGAGGGTTTAGCTAACAAAAAGAGGGTTTAGTGGCCTTATACAAGATTAAACTCATGTGAGGGTTTAGTGGCCTTATACAAGATTAAACTCATGAGAGGGCTTAGGGAGCTTATACAAGATTAAACTCATGTGAGTAGGGTTATACAAGTTAATATGAGAGGGTTTAGTGGAATTATACAAGATTAAACTCACGAGAAGGTTAAGTAGGCTTTTACAAGATCAAACTCATGAGAGGGTTTAGTGGAATTATACAAGATTAAACTCACGAGAAGGTTAAGTAGGCTTTTACAAGATCAAACTCACAAGAAGGTTGAGTAGGCCTATACAAGATTAAACTCATGAGAGGGTTTAGTGGTCTTATACAAGATTAACTGATGAGAGGGTTTCGTGGCCTTATACAAGATTAAACTCGTGGGAGGGTTTAGTGGAATTATATGAGATTAAACTCATGAGAGGGTTAAGTGGGTTTTTACAAGTTTTTCTCGTGAGAAGATATACAACCACTTGTAGCTCTTATATAACCATGCAAGATATCTTGCTATATTACTCACAGATACCATTGGTCACCACGATTGACCTACTTTTTTGCAACCAATCAAATTCACTCTTGTTTAAACTGACTGGAAATTGCAGTCAGGTAAATCTCTCCTTTTTGGACGCGAAAAAATCAAATTTTCTTAGGTATTGATAGGCACGGTAGGAGACATGTCGAGGTCTCATCCAAGAATGCAAGCTAATATTTGCTCTCACGGGCGGACCTTTATAAAATTTGCTTCAAATCAAATCAAACTAATGGCAAAATTGACTGTTATTTGTTCGAAATCCAGTCTTAACATTGCTTTTTAAATCTAATACATACTACAAATACAGCTTTTTACATGTCTTGTTATCTTTTTTCAATGATATTGCAAAAAATAAAAAAACACCGTCCATAAAGAAACTGCTAAAATATTAAATAAAGGAACAATGGATCTTTAACTTTCCTGTCTGAAACACAGGTTTAAATTATGCTTTTAAGTAATTCAGCACGCCTTTAAACACCCCAAGCTAAATGACGTCACTAAATGAACGTGAATTGTTAGTTCTATTCCTATACAACGTAAACACGCTTCCAACATAGCTGACGAATGAAACAAGGAAGTGAAATTACCTGCCTGGCCCGTTAATATCAATTTCTTTTTACAGATCATTGACCAATTAAATGGCTGGAAATTACTTGGAAGGGTAATAAAGTTTCCTAATATTTGAAATAGTTAACAGATTATTCAAGCAAAAGGCGATATACCTATGAGTTGACAGTAAATGGACAGCACTGGTATTATTTAAAAGTACCCGAAAAGTTTGCAAGTATTTATGTATGAATGTTTTTGTTCTCATGTTCCAGAGAATATTGCAGGCAATGTAGAATATCAAAGCATGTATTAAAAAGTTTATAACATGGGTTTAACATGGGTAACAGAAATATGCAAATATACCAAAAAATAGGGGATATAACTCTGAGACCTATCACACATATAGAATTACAAGAGTGCAGCAAAGTTTTCGTAGTAGGGGCATCGTTTCTTATTATGAAACTTTTATAAGTACTATATGTATATGAACTGCAAGGTCAAGTTTTATAAATAAATAATCCACTTACTTTACAGAACACGAAAGGGTCATGACGCTAGCACTGCTAATGCAATCGAACCAGAACCTGCAGGGTCGTCACATGGTTTCTTTGTAGTAGTAAGCATTTGTACACATTTTTCTTTAATTCCCCATACAGTTTCTTAGATATCACTTCGGAGCAACGCACGTGTTCATATGCCGGACGTTGTGACGTGTCTCCTGTTCTTTCGTGTAGTTTAATCATATTTTATTTCAAACACATAAATAGATGTACACAAAAACAGACACATGACACAACAAAACAAAAGCAAGTGGATCGGCTACAATTTAAGTTCTAGCACCCTTCCCAATAATTATTCTCTCGTTGATCTTTTAACCTCATGTGTATGTGATTAGTAACCTCATTTGGTTTGTGTCTATATTTTTCACGATTCGACGTGTTATGGTTGTTTATGTATAGCTTTTTACATTTTCTAATTAATTTTTATACCCAATAGAACGAAGTTTAAGATGGCATTCTGGAGAGAACCCATTAAATCTTGTCCGCGCTAGTTCTCAACGATCACGCGTCAAATGTAAACGAAACTTTATTGGAGGACTTTCTATATATAGAATTGTTGAATAACAACGAAACGTTAAGGGAATACTAACTGCCAAGTGGATATGCACATAGTTGGTCAATTATTTTTTTAATGTATTTAAAATTGCCGATTGGCTATCATTGCATATTTTTACTAAATATATGCTGTGTGCGATTTTTTCTCGAAAACCACCGCTTTTTTTCTCGAAAACCACAGGTAAAGTTTCAACCAAATTCCATTGGATGTTTCAGTACCAAGTGAGTCGTACATTCGGACAATCCGTTTCATGCAGATGACTATTTCCATCGATTGGTTGCATTTGCTTGAAACAATTTTGCAAACAAAGTCTTGCATGCCAAATAATTTGACAAGTTTTGGATCAAAGAAAAACCTTTCTATGCTTGTTACATTTTTATGTCATGCATATTCATTTCCTGTGGTGGTGTTCATCACATTCGGTGACAGTTCTGGTCTTATTGTAGTTTAGCCATGGAATGGAATTTGCTTATATGGTGACTATTTTATCAGGTATCGCTTTTGATGTTTTCAAACCTTCATTATCCATCATACTATCCCAGATTGGTTATGTAATCATCACGGTTACCTTTGTCCTACAACCAGATGCGGCGCCTGAAAAAATGTATGATTTATGCTGTCCAGTTTGAGCACGTCAACGACGAGGTGATTTTGAGGGAGTGAGCTGTGGAATAACCATTTGCTATTTAGAATTATTTCCGTTTTCACTCTCTGTATTCAGGTGTTACACATTTGGTTAGCCTGAAAGAAGATAAAAGGGAAAAGACAAAGTCAAAACATGATATTAAGACTTTGCATCTTATGTTTTATATTTTTAAGATCTGACCATTGGTTTTTAACTTTTTACATCGGACAGTCACTATATATAAAAACCACTTTACAAGGACAGACCTCTTCAAATATGATAGAAATTAGGACAAATTGCTATCAACTGTAAGAATGGGATTAGGATTAAAAGAATTATAAAAATATCAAAAAGGTTTTAGTGACATTAAGTGTACGTCACAAAAGTGTCATTTTGGCTTAAGACATACACTAATCTGATTAACTTTACACAAGGAAACAGTCCCAAATAGTGGTCCTGTATCATTTGACAGAGTCCAGTGCCGCTCCCGACACCTTCATTCGTTCAAGGACGGTCATTCTTAGACAAATCAGCATCTCGTGGTAGAGAGAATCATACAGGCGAACTGATATAAGAATATTTCAACAATATCTGACCAATGGTTTCTAGGGAATGCAAAATGGCCGTCTTTATGATCCGCCATTTTGTATAGTTCCAATCGTTAATCTATTCTCATTTAACACGTCATTTAAGAAAGATTTTCAGCAGTTTTTTTTCCTTTACCAAATTCTTCAATCTAAAGTCGAATTATCTCCTGGCAAACACGTTTGTCATCAAGTCAACACTTTTTAGCATTATTGGTAGTGGATCACACGAGAATAATTAGTGTGAAAGGATTCTGACCACATTAGATTATAGAAATGGGACTAAGCAAAATAAATGACAAAAAGATATATTTAAAAAAAATCTCAGTATATTGGTTGAACACGTGTCTTAAAATTCGTACTGGAATCTTGCCATCAGCAGATTTCTAGTTAAAAGAACCCTATGGATTTTTCCTTTCCTTTATTTATTACTGCAAGAGTTTTTGCTTTCCTGGAATGAAGTTCTACAGCCAACTTTGTCAGGAACATCTATTCGAAGGAGATCAACTTCATCGGTCAGTTTACAGTAATATGGTGCTTGAAGAAAATGGTGGACGGACGGACATCGGGCATTATATTCATAAATCATAATGCTTAAAAACAAGTGTGAAGTTTAAGCATTGTACATATGTTCACTTGTCTTCATAAATTATTTGTAATTAAAAGTTAACATTTGCGTCATTCTTCACATGCATTTGCTGACGGACGCACACAGGTTCGTGTACGTGGATCATCAATTTGATCTCCTCTGAAAAAGAAAATTTTAAGTCAAATGTAATTGAACTTTTATCTCTGCATGTTACTCATATCCCAGCAGTATTTATCAATGTCTGATATAGGCTTAACACATACTGGGTATGGATCCAGACCCATGTTTGCAATTAGGCCTGTATGGTTCATATAGTTTTTAGTACTTGTAAAACATGAACGTTATGTACATCTCTGAAAAAGAAGGTATACTGCACCACATGTTGCTGGGAAATTGTGTGTCTTCTTTTGTATAGGCTCTGCCTTCAGCGCTTTGATATAACGAACGTATGCCGTAACATTTCGGACTTTCTTATATGTCAACCACGTGCTTTCGATTGTTTACAAAATCGTACTGCATTCTGGGAAACACCGTTTCGCCATTTTGTTGTGTGTTTGTGCCGTCTTGTTCGTTTGTGTTTTTCACGTGGAAACAGGTAATATGTGCCTCTAAAATGCAATATATTAAAATATATATAGTTAATATTGATATCGTTAATCAACATTTTTGTTTACAGCTGCCAGTCTGCAGAAAACACTACTTGAATATGCCGCAGGTTGCACTGACCGACTTTCAGTTTGATGGCAAGGGAAGTAACTCCGCAAGAGTTAAAATGATATGAAATATTAAAAATAAAACACTTCACACTCGAAAAAAACATAAATTTTGGCGAGTGTCAAAGATATTCATTGTCTCCCATATTAGATATGTCATAAGTAACGAAACTAGGTCTGCCATGACAAGAATTTGAATGAAACTTTCATGAACTTTATTAACAGGTGGCTTGTCCTATGGGTCTCATAGTCGCAATGTTAATAATGAAGACATTCCCAGTAGTCTGGGCAGCATATGTTCATAGACTCTTTCCGAGCGAATGGTAAAAAATAACATCTAACGCAGTGTTTGTGACTCTAGACTAAGTGTTCTTGCCTGACAAAGCTATATGAAACAAGAAAGTGTAGTTCCATCTTTCTACAAATGCCGGCATGATGTGCAAATTTTGTAAATATAATGTTAGAATCTTTTCCATGACATATAGCAAGATTCTGATGGAACATGAAAATATTTCGGAATAGGCAAAGTAAGTCTGATTAGAAACTAGTTAAGAAGCTTGTGGGGGCTTGTACCAAAAGACCACTATGGCAAGAGTGGAAATGGCACTTCTATCTCTACTGCGTAGCAATGTTTTAGCACTCCTGAAGAATGCCCTAGTTTAGTTCCGTTCAAGTAGTGGTTGTGCTGTTGGTGCAAGTGTAGTTGCACTTTAACAACCTTGCAGCTTGCCTCTTGACCATTTCAAGTTAGCTCGATTGTGAAGAAAACTTGCAGCTTACAAATCACTCTTAAGTCTGCTTCCTTGGAAAAAACAGTACTGGTGTCATATGCAGTGGTACAGTTATTACCCCAGTGACGCTTGAACCCACAACCTCTTGGAAGAGTGGCAGACACCTTAACCTCTACACCAGCGCTCCAAGTTTGTGCAATGAATGACTATAAGCATGCCATTTAAGGGATTCTCTTGGTAGCAATATGGACAGCCTCTTTCTTACCAAGGTTGAAGGACATATTCCAGTCTTGCTTCCAGTTATTCAGAGCTGAATGTTGAGATTGTGTTGCAAAAGTTTTCAGAGTCTCTCTAATTGTTCATGATTCAATAGATTTGTATACAAAAGGCAATCCAAAAGCAACGGGTCGGCCACAGTATTGATAGACAGAAGTTGTAGACCCACTGTCTTAAGAGTTTGAAAGTACTTAGCATCTTTGCCACTGGACAGTTAAACGGTAAACCCTGTCAGTGTCAAATTTAAATTCAACTTTGATCTGTGAAGTTATTCGTACCCTCCCCATGCCTTGTTGCACAGAATGAAGAATTTGACAAATAAAACAAAAGCCCTGTGTGCATAGTTTATACATATACATGGCATCTAATCATTACGAAAGTTGGTCAAAATGTGTGTATTTACAATCCTTAGATCAAGATTGAAATTAGGTCATAAAGGGTCAAAAATAAGTGATCAAACTCAAATAATGATGAATGCTCTCTGATTTTACCTTATTTAAAAAAACCCTATTGTTTTAGTTGGTCCATCCTGTGCTGATTTGACAGGTAGGCTCAGCCTCCACTGTAAATAAGAATGATTTGCCAGGATAATAATCTTTCTAAGAAAAGTATATTTTTTAGATAAGAAGAAATTCAACAGGAGATATTGCTGTCTCTCCCAGGGCTATGAACAGGTATCTTTTTTTCCATAGCTGATATTATATACATGTACTAGATCAGTAGTAGTTGTTCTTGACCTTTTCGTTTTCCAGTTGGTGTGTACACTGTACAGTGAAAGTCTGGACTGTACAAAGTTGCTACAGTGTACATGAGAATATTTTACTGAATGTGAATACAGTGTATAAACAATAATATAAAGAATGTTGTCTTGTCGTTTTTAGCTGAAATCATCTGTCATTCATTTTCAAACACAAAATCTACATTGCTAGGTAATTTATTACTTATGAAATCATTCGAGGTTTTTTTTTTTTTTTTTTTTTCGTAGTAAGAATTATGTAGATTGTGATTTACCTATAACCAGTGAAGATAACTTGATATTTCATAAAGCATGAAATATCAATCATTGGATTTTTGCATGGTTGATAGTTTTAGTGCGATTCTGGGAATTCTTTGAAATTGAATTTGATAACTGATGTCTGGGAGCAAATTTGTCAAAACATTGAATCAATATTTATTTTATGTGCAGTTGATATGGTTGGCAATATTGTTTTATGTACCTTTAATATCTTTAACCAGCTGAGAGCTTGTATCCCGGGGAAAGTAGGGATGAATTTTCTAGTAAAACTAAATTGAGTTCATGCAGTGATCTATCTGAAAGACAAGATTTAGTTTGAAATAATTTACATTTATAGCAATAAATAAGATTTCACATGTTAAGTTTAATTATATATGTTAATTGAATAAATCTGGTGATAAAAATGGAGAATTAAAAAATTAAATGCTTTATATTTCTTTTTTTTTTCACACAGAATTCCATGTAAGCTTAGAGAAAGATATTGATCAACAAGTATTTAAAATCCAAATGAACAAATAATCTGAGTTTATACAGGATATGTTGCCTGTACAGGACAATGTGCTATTTTGGGCATAATCTTTGTATGTTTCTCAAAATTGTTGAAAAGTGTGCATTTACTTCTCAGCTTATTGTTGGAACTTTGGCAAGGCTGTCTTCAGCAAACAGGCAAGAGGGAAAGGTCACTCTTTTTTCAGTAAAACAATTTTTCAAGATCCATTATCTTTGTAATACAGTGTTCTTCCAGTAACAGACATGCTGTGGGTCTGTTTGTCAAAGCAATGTAATAGTCCGTCAGGACTAATGTGAACAATACATGACCCCCTTGTTAGAAATGGCAAAGTCTGTTACTAGATAACCAATAGAATATTTAGCCTGGTTTGATGCAGTTGTTTAGAGGATGTGAGTAAACTTTTCTTATATGGCAGCTTGTTGGAGTATCTATTTCCCGTTTTATTTAATACCTGCAAACTAATAGAACAAAATCAATTACATTACAGATATCACATTAATGACGTTTTTTTCAATGGATCAAAATTGATACAAGGTTTTTTTCAACATACTCCATTTATAAGGAATGGCAAATGACACTCCTGGTATGAATATAGAGTGCTCTGTAAACGACACGGAGGCTGTAGAACTTCTGTCTTATCAGTTTGCATTATGGACAATTTAACTATTGATCACCTCTGTGAAGGAAGAAATCAATCGCAGAACATGAATCTGGAATTATTCTATTGACATTTTTCAAATTTATGAGCTCAAGATTTTGTCTAAGATGTACCGATATTGTTTCTTTCCCAATTAACAAGTCTAAAAACTGTTAATTCTGTTCCCATGGTGCTGAAGTTTGTTTTTTTCTTGCAAGTTTTCTAAACTATGAAATCTTATTGGAAAAAAGCTGTGGACTCGTGACTGAATGTGTTTTGTATTGCTAGCAAGAACTGCATATTTAAAAAAATATGTATGCCTACATCGCAAGCAGACAAATCGCCCGTGATTTGCGAACGTACCCATGGCTGTGATTCTTATTTCTCTTCAAAAGGTCATTCTTCTACCTTAGTCCTTAGTCACATGTATTTTATGCGAAAGACAACTGCATCATTTGTCAGGCTCTTAAGCGATGGAGATGCATGTAGTGTGTTCACCTGATCGCCTCTGGTAGTACTTAGAGTTTTGTGTTTGCGTTATTTTCTCAAAGACTCTTAAGCTTATCACTTTTAAGGTTAGAAATATTTGTATGCTATCACTAATCTGTAAAAATAGATGAAATATGTAATATTAGAGACATAAGACATAACCATATAACCGTAATGTAAATGTTAGAACCATTACAATTACTAAAATGTATAGCCATCGTAGCAAAAATGTGTAGCCATGAATTATTACGGAAACTTTATTTATATATAACCATTACAAAAACCTTATAACCATTTAAATATTAAAATGTGTAGCAATCATAATGAAAATGTGTAGCCATGAATTATTATGGAAACCTTATAACCATAACAAAGACCTTATAACCATTTAGATACTAAAATGTGTAGCCATCATAATGAAAATGTGTAGCCATGAATTATTATGGAAACCTTATAACCATAACAAAGACCTTATAACCATTTAGATACTAAAATGTGTAGCCTAGAAAAGGTGCCATGATATTATGGAAACTTATACCGCCTTCTTTGTCAAATGTAAAATGTGTAGCCATGAATTATTATGGAAACCTTATAACAATATCAACATTCAAAATTATAATTCCTGCAACCCCGTTAAGCGCGGGTCCACGGTCAGACCCGTAAAGTGAGCTCTTTTATCCGGTCTGATCATCGGCCGCTGGTTTCTTGCATAACGCTACAACCCCCCGCCCCCCCCCCCCACCCCTAACCAAATTAAAGCTTTGTGTTTAGCACGTCTGTTTTTAGAAATCAGGGTTGAATTGTAGAAAATAATGATTCTATGTAAAATAAATTAGTTAATTAAGCACAAATTAAATGTTAAAGGATTTTACGTAAATATTTGCTATTGAACAAAGTACATCCTTTTCCAAAATGTGGCTAATGTGAAGTCTTTTTGTTACAACACAGTTTTGTATTGTTTTTTAGTTAGGTAGCCTGCAATCAAAGATACGCAAACAATATTAATTCCCATTTAAGTTATTGTTTAAAAAAAAGGGTCAGCTTGTGATACGGGCTGAAAAATCTCCTATTTTTTACCTTTTTGTTTTAGCGCGATATCGCGCAAAAGACAATCTTCTCCTGCCATGTTGTTTTTTCTTTTGGAACTTTTTTTGACATGCTTTTTTATTATTTTGGTGGATAAATTTGGGGCCAAGACCATTACCTACACCCTATACTTCAAGTTATAATTGAAACCTTTACAACCGTAATAAAACTGTCATAATTTTTAGCAGACAGACACAGTCTTGCAAGAAGGAGAATTTTCTAATTATCAGTCTGACTGGAATTAATCTTTCTGGAAATTCCAGACTAAGTAATGGTGGTGAAAATTAATTTGTCCCTAATACGTATCCAGTTTACGGTATGTGTTAAGGCTAAAAATAGAGCTTTTCGGTGCAGTTAAATTGATTTCAGCTTTTCATATTCAGCCTTGTTGTAAATTAACACAGTGTTTCTAGTGTGAAAAACAACAGCAACAGTGAAAAGATTTTAAAGTAGGGTGACAGGGAGTAGATATTATATAATGTTTCAATTGATTAATCTTTTAGTTCGCTTTGAAATTGAAATAAAAGCAGATTTTACTAGTAACCCTGTTTAAAATGAAGTAAAATAGGTTTTATGCAGCAATAATAAATGTAGTTTTTCCACATTTCATGATGTCTTTAAAATTTTTGTCCAACCAGATTACATATTTAGCTGTTTCTTTCACTTTTAACTGTTAAAGCATTAAAGCTTTACAATTCTCATTATCATTTTAAAAGAGGTCATGCATATCTGACAATTGAGTTTTTGTAACATGTTAAAGTCTCATATTTAATTATTCATGCATGTATCTTACTTAAATATTCACAGGATATGGCGTTTCCTTTTTAAATAACAGTCCTTAAATTACCTGTATTCTGTGTTCACGCACCAGAGTACATGAATTCAGTTTGAAGTCTTCCATTGTTATTCTTTACGAAATAGAATTCACGTAGAATTCGGTGAAATTCTTTTTAAATGTAGTATGATTGAATTAAGCAGAATTATTGATGCATGTTTTAAACATTTTCTCAATGCAGCTATTAAAAAACAGTAAAACTGCATTCCTTGAATCATTTAGCAGTTAACTGTATTTGAAATAAAACAATTTCCTCTTGAAGGGCAATCTTGAAATGTGTTGGAAGATGCTAGAGTAATTTTGAAAGAACCTGCTGAGCTGCTGCTTGGTGCCAAAGCACATTATGCCTTGGAGCTTCAGCTCACTTGTATGATATGCCTCGGAGCTTCAGCTCACTTGTATGATATGCATGATATACCTCGGAGCAATATAGTTTTCAACATTGGCCGGTACAATATGCCTTGGAATATTGGCTGGCACAATATGCCTTTGAACATTGGCTGGCACAATATGCCTTTGAACATTGGCTGGCACAATATGCCTTTGAACAGTGGCTGGCACAATATGATTTTGAACATTGGCTGGCACAATATGGGCGGCTGTCGTATATAGCAAAAAGCGCTGGCGCACAATTTGTTGGGCTAACCTGGGTTGTGATTGCTTCCAGTTTGATTACATGTTACAAACATCTCAGACATGTTTAAGCCAAATGAACCTTGAAAGGTTAAATGTCAATTGGAATTTAAGTGAAAACATTGTTGTATATATTGATATTAATATTTTAATTTTGATAACAAAAACATTCAAAAAGTTATAAAGAAATGGTTCATTGATTTGGATTAAAGGGTAATTTGACATGTTTATACGCTACATGTTTCTTAGATTTCACCTCATTTACAAATCAATAAACTTCACGGGTATCGGTAATTGGTTTACAGAAAACATAAATACACTTTGGATTACAGCCTTTTAGGGTAATTGAAGCAATTATGCGGAAGCTTGAATTCTCAGATGCTTTGACATCAGATGCATGGTAAATGCATCTAGCTTGAAACTTCATGAAATTGTACGTAGCGTGAATTGACAATATTTGCATTCAAATTATAGCTAGAGCAAATATTTTATTTCTACCGATTTCAAAAGCGATAGTAATCTCGGGTAATTCGATACTTAAAACAGTTATTAAGCTACATTTTAAAGATTTTGGTGCATTGAAGAGCAGTGAATGTTTCATTTAAACTTTAACATTTAAGAAATTAAAATTGTTTAATTGCAACCTTTTGCTAGATAAGAAAGCTCCATTGTACAGTGTATGTTCAAAAGTTACATTACACTTTAAGGATTTAAATCCCGTCTTGGTTGTTTTGAATTAACACACTCTATCAAATTTACATGAATAGCACATACTTACTAGGGATTTTTTCCCTTGGTGTTTAATACCGTGTTAGTTTGGAAGTCCGGAGACCAAATCATTTTGTCAAGTACCTTTGGACTTCCCATCATGGAAGCACTGCATGACAGTTGCTGTCCCATACAGATCTATGAAGATCACTTTTATGTTTTCATTTAGCAGATTAGCTTAGAATTTTCTCTGAATATGGTGAATGTTACAACAGTGGTTCTATTTTAAATCCCTCTTAGTGTCATGGAACTGCTTATGTAGAGCAGTGGTAGCATAATCAACTCAGGATTGCCGGGCCCTGGGTTCGATCCCCATCAATGCCATGGTGGTACTGTCCTTTGGCAAGACCCATTTAATTCCACATTGCCTCTCTCTCTTTAAGGTTGATTTCATCGTCAGTGAGTCACAAGACTTGAAGAGTGATTAATAGAAATTGTAAGAAACTTGTTTCACAATCAAGAATAAACACAGCACATATGGCAATAACTTTTTTCTTACCTGTAAAACAATGCCAGTTAATGCTAAAATAGACAGCAATTTTACTTTCTTTGAAACAAATGTAGTATCTATTACAATCTGAATGTAAAACAATCAGTTTGAAGGCCACATGTTTTGTTATTATAGACTTTGCCAAGATTCGGCCTGACAAGGCGCCACCAAAGGAGTTGGCAATGATAATACTTGACAAGATTTCAAAGGATATTAAATTGGCACTTGATGGAGTATATTTTGGTTAACTATATACTTTGTAACGTTTTTGAAGTGATCTAGTGCAGATAATTTTTTAGACAGATTGCCACACATTGGAGGAATGAAATTAAAAAAAAGAAGACTTTACAATAAATTGTGTACAGATGTGTGGTCAAGGTCAGAAAGATGTTACAGGTTACCATCTATGCTTGATTCTTCAGTTCAAACATTTGTATGGGAAATGTTTAATTTTTAAGTTTTGACGATGTTTTGCTGCAGTTTTATGTTTTTGTTCCCCAACTGTTACTTAAGGGTAAAACAAATTAACATTGAAGTTCTGGTTACCTTATCTACTGCATTTCCCTTTGCCTTAAATGATAGTTTTGTATCAACACTTTCATGAAGATGTTGCTTCATTAAGGTCAAGTAAATACAAAAACTGTACATACATAACTGTACATATGTATTGGCCTGGCTCTGTATTGCAATATAACGGTATATCGTTGCACCACTTTTTGTTGACAATGAAAAAAATGAGTCGAAAGCTGTGCAAAGTGTCACACATGCCCTCAAATTGTTAAATGTTTATTTGATTATTTAACTTGACCATTTTATACTTTCAGATGAGAGAAGCTCTATGTACTAACTGTCCCCTATGTAGAACTACCACCTAATACATGTTAACTACTGACCTCAACATTAGTGCAAGAACCAACACAAGTGTTCAACATATACTCACCTCACTCTCTAAGTCATGTAAGTATCTCATATTTTACATATCTTGATTGTATTTGAGTTTTAGGTGGTCAATTAAAATACTTCAGTTGCAGTGCATTTATGATAACGGTTTTGCATGTTTGTTTTCTTTCCCCGAAATTTTAGTTCAATAATGACTAGTGTGCTTTAAGTATGAGTCAATACATTTTTAAAAAAATGCAGCACATGTTTCTTGTCATGGACAAAGTGCTGACTGTTTGTTCGTTTTTCTGTGATTACGCAGGGTAGCTCCAACCTACGCTCTCTAACCCGTGTTACGCAAAGCAAGCTAATGGACCACTGGTATGCGAAGACTAGTTTGTTTTTAAGTATGAGTCAGTACATTATAAAAAAGCAGCACATGTCTTTTTGTCACAAACAATGTGTTTACCATTTGTTTGTTTTTTTCCATGATTACACGGGGTAGCTCTAACCTGTGTTACTCTAAGCAAGCCAATAAACCACTGGAAGTTGATAGAATGCCTGCAGCTAGTTGACTGTCGTAAAATGGAAGCCAAGAAATGAATAGACCACTTTGAAGAAGAATAAATGTGAAGAATTGAGGAAGAGTACTAGGGGTGGGGTACTAGGGGTGGGGTACTAGTATTATCCTACTGTGATAAACTGCACAAGCAGATAAAAGAATAAGCAAAATCTGTTAATCATTGTTGATTAGCAAAAAAGTTTGTTTACCAGTTGGCACTGATTGAGAATTACAGCAAACAAAAGTTTTACTTCCAAGGTTGGGAGTGATTTATGAAGTATGACACCTCGTATGTATGGATTCTATTTTGGATTCTATTATGGATTCTATCTTACTATGTGTCAGTGTTGGCCTGAAAATTAATTCTTCGGCTTAGAAATTGTGTTGTCCTTTGTTTTGTAAAATTTTCATTTTAGAATTTTTGCACACCTTGAAAAGTCCACCACTAAAGTCAAGCATGTGGGGTCATTATTATACTTGTTGATATTACAAAGGGGGAACTTGTGAATTCTGTCCTGTTGATATGAAGGAAGCGAAATAAGCATGGTGCCATGATTTAGCATTCAGACTAAAATTAAGTTTGACTGTCTAGTAATTTGTTCAAAGTATTCCATAATTAATCAAAAACTTCAAAGTCACACTTAATGCAATGGTACACAGAAGCAGATTGGGGGATATAGTCGATATTTAATGTGCAGAAGAGATCAGATCTAGCTCAAGGTGTTGACAAAATACAGATGCTTGTTAGTTGGTATAGGGGACCATTGTCATGTGACCTGTGTTCCGTTTGGGGAACCATCTAGTTCGATGCTGGGAAAGTGCAACAGATATCACAGCTGCATGCTTGGAACCAGCACTGTTCTTCCTTTGAGACTGGTACCAGTCATTCCCTAGTGGATTAGTACATGGCACAAATAAGAATCCTTTCTTTACCACTGGTTGCTCATGAAACTTTACTATAAATAACGTAATTTTCAGAAGCTGCTTTTAATGAGTCATGTAAAAATTCAGTTTGTGTCAAGTTTAGAATGAATACATGTACATTTTCAGTTTTAACCACAGCACAGTGAGGTGTAAGGTCATGGCATCAATTGCGATACATTTTGTCGTAAATATGTACAAATCTCTTGAATGGAATCTTCAATTAGCTCTCAATCCAAAATCCCAAATTTTCAAGTACTTTTGAAATGTATAGAAAGAGATAAGTGCGTTTGAAGGATTTGTTCTTTATGTTTCTAACTAAACCAGCTAAACATAACTAAACCAGCTACCAGTGACAAATAAGGTCATTTTATTGCTACCTTGTCAGCAACATTGTGTTTACTCAGCAAGGATTCGCAGATTGTAATTCTTTCGGGGGATTATACGTACTTATATGTATTTATCTACTGTTAGTACCTCATTATTAAAGAGTAATCACAGCTTGTGATTTGTTAGGGATTCTTGCATCGAACTGAAAATTGGCTTAATTTGCTTAATATCCTTTTTAAGTAGTTTCTATGGAGATGTAATATTTCGCCGACTTTAAAGGTTGTTTTGCATTCTGCAATTATCAGATTTTATTTCCAGGAACGGGGAGTGGTTTTTATTTGCTACCACAGCTCTCCAGTTTCATGTAAATCTGAAATGTTTTTTGTCGTCGCAGACTAGGATTGGTCGTAGCAGACTAAGATTGGTCATCGCAGACTAAGATTGGTCGATTGCATGTTGTGATTTGCAGACGGCATTGTTTTAGACGAAGTTGGAATTTCCGTGAGTCTAGATACTGTATTGCTCCACCCGTGTATTTTGTCAAAGGTGTTTTGTCGAAGGTGTTTCGTCCAAGGTGTTTATGTGATTAGATTGGATAATCCAGCCATGTGCAATAATCTGCTTTACAAGTAATCCTTTTTTATTTGTCAACAGAATTTTAATTGAAAGGTGGCATCAGGTCCATTATGGAGGGGATGAGGGTGGAATGTAACTAGATGTAATAGTTATTAATATATGTTCAATAAGTCAACTAGTATTTTATACTATACATTAATTGATTGATTGGTATTGCAGTCAGGTGAAACAAAATTCCCTAGATTTTCAAATTTTGTTATATACCAGTATGCATGGGAGTCATACTGGGGTCTTGGTGAGTTCACCAGGAAAGACATCCGACGGTCTGAAAAAATCACATTCTTTATTCAAATGAAAGTTAGTCGCAATTATAACACTGAAGACATTTACTTGTACAAAAATATCGAAATTTCCATAAAATATGGAATTTCAATTTTTTTGCAAAAGTTCATGGGGCTTTCAGGGACTAGCTGTCTTGTGACTTCAGTTGTTTTGCCAGATTCATCCAATTCATAATACCACAGAATTCTGTTAGAACTGTATTTGGGGAAATACAATTTTGAAGAAAAAAGATCTCATTAATTTTGATTTTTGAAAATTTATGGAAAAACCCAATGGACTTTTCATCAGGATGAAATAGAGGTCTTAAATTTTTTACTCATTACTAAAAATAGGAAGAGTGATAATGATTACATTAGTTTGTCAATGGCGATAAATTACACGTTATACTACAGCACGATGAATTAAATTCTTATTCACCTAAACGTCTATTCAAAATTTGCCCTATCATTTTGTATAAAAGGGTTAGATGAAGTATTCAGTAGCTATGATCAGTGGATTTCTTATCGTCACAGTATTTGTCCCACATTGATAAGTGCCGAAAAGGTCGAATAATTGTGGAAACAATTGAATGCTCAACAGGCATGTGTAAGTTAAACGTATCGCTGGTATCTCCGTAGACCAAGAGACCCGTGTTCATACATCTTGTTTATACATCGCTGGTGATGTATAGTATTGATGAAAATCAGACGATTTGTTAGGGTAATTATTAATAGTATAAACTATTATGTTAACATGTTATGCAGAATATATTATATCAGTTCGAAATGCCAGTATATTAAGATGTAATTTAATCTTGGGAATTATTTGATTGAGATTTACAAATACCAAAGTGTGATAGTTCACAGGTTTTATTATCGTGTAACTTGAGACTTATTATCATGTACTGATCAATTCCTTATTTAGCAATATGTTGATGAAAGATAAATACGCTGCTTTAATATGGAAATGTAGTGACATGTACATGAAAAAAAATGGCATGTGGAAAATATTACGCTGTCTGTAATAGACACACTGTTCTTTTGCAGTAGTTCATTCAAAATGGATGTACATTATAAGTGCCTATGTTTTAACCTGCACTTTCAGCACCAACACTCCCCCCCCCCCCCCCACCCCCTCAATTAAACAAATTTATGGGAAAGGAGTTGTCAGTGTGAACCCAAATTTACTCATGTTTAATCTCATCTGTTTATACCCAAGTTTAAAACTGTAATTTCAGACCTTTTCATGACAGCAGTTGAAAATTTAGTAACACAGACAGAGTGTATATAACATTGAAAAGGTAGTTATTTGGGTGGATTCTTTGAATGAAATTTGCATACTGCGGAGCCTAAGGGAAATATTTTAACCAGATAATTAGGGGTTGCAGATTCAGTAATCTTGTAGGCTGAGATAGATTGCATTGCATGGTGTTACATTGCACTAAGAAAACTGTTGAAATTCACTGGTTATGACTGAAGGAATTTCAATGCAGTTTACATGTTACTATTTTAAGAAAAGATTGAAAGTGCGTAACAAGGATGTGGAAGTATTTACAATTCATCTCCCTTACACTTTCTACAACAACCAGACTGGGTTTTGAAAGTCTGTAGCCCAACAGTTGTTTGAGGGCAGACTGTTGAAATAGTAAAAATGACTCTTACCACATTCAAGTTTCTTTCAAATTTCCTTTGCCATTTGAAGAAATTTGCACTTTTAGGGACATTCTGACAATGGCAGCGGAGAAAACTAAGGCTTCAGAAAACCTTGTACTAACTTGAATCAGTTTGATTAAAATGTCAATAGATCATTGTTGAACCTCCAAGGAGTGATGTAGGGGACATTTTTGAGACTCATCAAGGGTTTTCGTGGACCTATATGGTTTCTTTCGTTACATATGGTCAGAAATGGTACCGGCACTGTAAAACCAAACCTCAGCATATATCCCCTTGCTACCTACACACAACCCCTTCAACACCTTGCCTCTTCAACACCCATCCTGTTTCAAAACAAAACATTCTGTAGGGGAGCTAGTAACTGTGATTTAGGTAATTTGGCGATTAATTTCACATTCGAGAATGATCCGTTTGCAAGTATAAATTTCGGGATTAAGTCTGTCTGCACAAAGAAAGCTAAAGTTTTGTCACATGAAAATGAGCTAATTCCCAGTAATGCTTGCAAGGCCACTCTTAAAAAATTATCTGTTTGCTATTGCCGGCCGACCCACCGAAAATGCCCCGACTCAAAAGTTTTTTTTGCTAAAAAAATCGATTTTTTTTTTTCGCTTAAAAGCAGTCTTTTCAAACAAATTAGCGGCCCCCCCCGTTATTTATCGATCCGTATCGCCTAGACGATTGCATATGTATATAATGACTGAATGCAAGAACGCAAGCGCCTACTTCACCACATGCATAGCAACCTCAAACATGGCGGCATCCAGGGGCTGTCGGAAAATGGAAGCATGAGTCTTCGGGAGAAATAACTTCTGCTGCAATATAAGTGTAAATTATGTAAACCAACCAGAGAAAAGAAACATATTGAAGAATAGAATCTATTCATTTAACTGTTCTGATTCTTGGAACGATCTGCTAGCAGATTTATTAGCGAAACTGATATACATGTTGAAAAACCGGATACTGATTGAATTGTCAGTTGCCAAATCATTAGCCGGGCTGAGCTTTTTCACCCAGATTGCGATGAAGAAATCAGTGTGTTGCATAAGTTTGACAAAACTTTTAAAATATGTTAACTTCTGCATCACCAAAGAACATCCGCCAGAAATTTCACCGGAAGATACAAAGACTTCCAGTTCCACAAATGCATTCAGTTTAATGATGGAAGTGCCTAGTCTCAGATGTTTATTTTGTGTTGAAAGTTTTAGATTACTAGTCACAAGATAATGTTATAAAGTCTAGTCAAAGATGTTTATTTTGTGTTGAAAGTTTTAGATTACTAGTCACAAGATAATGTTATAAAGTCTAGTCTCAGATGTTTATTTTGTGTTGAAAGTTTTAGATAACTAGTCACAAGATTATGTTATAAAGTCTAGTCAAAGATGTTTATTTTATGTTGAAAGTTTAAAATTCTAGTCAAAATAAAGGTTATTGTTATTAATTTACGATATTTCTTTTGTTTTATAAGTATCAAACTTTATATGTCAAAGTAAAAAAAAAAAAAAAAAGCCTACCCACCGACCCACTCCTTGCAACCCTAGGTCGGCAATAGCAAACAGATATATTTTTAAGGGTGGCCCAGGATTGCACTGTAGACTGACAAACAAGCCTCTATTCACCCAGAGTGATCTTGAGAAACAGCTTAGGGAGGTTTTTATAAGTTGGTTCAAGGTTACTTGAGATTGTATTTTTGATAAATCACAGAAATAAAAAACAAAATTTTGATTCCTCAGTGGTTTCTTGAACAGAAAATTTAATTTATATTTTTCTTTTAATCATAGTTGTGGGACAATTTTATTCGTTAGATGGGCAAAAAGTTTAGTTCATGCCAATTTAATTTAAGATGAAGTGTAAAAAAAAATGCTTGGAAGCCGATTTTGTGTCTCTTGAGTATATGGTTTCAGGGAAAATCTGTCAGAACTGTTGAATGACGAGATGAGATGTGGCACTGACATCTTGTTTCGGTTCGATCCTCAGGCCGCTTGGGTTAATTATGCGCTCGCCACCTTGACCTCTACACCAGCATCGCTGTTGAAGTCTTGAAATGAATTACACCTTTATTCATTACAAATTAGATTTTTTATGATGCACACTGGTACTTTTCTTAGGAAATTACTTCTTTTGGGTTTTCGAAGAATTTAATTCTCACGATTTTTGCCTACCTAGGTATTTGGAATCTCTCTTAGTAAATAATTTAATAAATAATAATATTTTGGAAGTATGATTGAAGATTATGACTAAGACGTCGGTATCAATGCATTATTTTTTGGCGAATTGCTGGGTATTATGGAAAGTGCGAAGAATTGAAATGAAAGCTAAATAATGAAAGAGATGCGGAAAAGGTTCACTATAGCCTTGTTTATGTGACAGCATAATCTGAGACTGGAATAATTTGAATTATTGAGCCTTCCTAATGTAGGTAAGGCATTAACTGTTAATGGAAATTTGAGCATTTGATCAATATTAATTAAGTTTTTTGTTGTTTTTTTCCCCATTTTTGTAAAAGACTAGAAACATATACTGGAAGATAGATGACTCCGTAACATGACAAATAAATGATACTTAATTACCATAAAGTTGTCTATTTTTACATGGAAGATTACAGGACTTAATCCCGTTAAAACAGAAATTGGCTAAAAGTAAAGGGAATGGCTAAAACTATGCCAGGAGGAATAATTTTCCTGACTCAGCCATCCCTGTTCCGGCTATCAGAGATAGGAACCAGTGGTAATTTAGTCTATACCCGGCTAAATTTCTCAAATCAACTCCTCCATCTTGAAGCTTGGGACAATACCATTTGTTAATCATATGGATGATGGCTTTTAACTCAGTTACAGAATTGAAAACAGTGCAGAGTCGAGAACAGTGCAGATCATGATCAGATTTGGCAGATGCTTTACTAGAATTACGAAGTTGGCGTAGAATATTGGATATCGTAAAATTTATGATCAATTTCCTTAACTGTCAAATATGTTTCTACTTTGTTAGACAAGATGCTTGTAAGTGGATTTTAAATGACATATGTCAAATGATTCGGAAGACTTTATTGCCCGCCTGCATTTAATTTAAATGAAATTATAAATGAGCTTTATACAGTGTGTATGAACAGTTCAGTTATCTTAGAGGGTAGTGAAAGGGTTTAAAATTTTAAATGAAATTAATTATGTTTTTTAGATATAATTTATATTTTAAATAACTTGTCATATTTTGATGATCATATCATAAGAAAATTAAATAATTCAAGGCATGAACTTTGACTATGTTACAGGTTGTATACGTCACACAGAAACATCATTGGGCATATTCCTTTTGGACCAAATGAGTGTTTGCGGCTGTAGCTGGTCACATGACTGGAATTATGATTTCCGGCTAAAGCAGCTGATTCACATAGTCTGTAGAAGCACGGTGGGGAATCACATGATCAAAATAATCTCTAAACAAAAGTGAATGTATGAAAAATGTTTGAAAATAATGAGAGCCTTTTAGCTGTAAATGAAAAATGGCAACATACAAGTATTCGAGAAGAGGCGCACTCACAAGTCGTGTGTTGTAGTCTGACTTGAGTAAATCAGAAGTCCTGATGGAGTTGCTTGTTGGTATTTATGTCTCCCCCACCTTATTGTAGCAGTGACACTGTACTTGGCATGGTTGTCTGTCTGTCTATTTTACAGTAAGTGTGTCTACTCAAAAGTCATATGGAAGTATTGGGCTGGACGAAGCATCAGTTTTGGCTAGCGTGACCCAAGGTCAAGGTTAGAAAACGCCTGCACCTATCTACCTTTCAGTAACATTGATACCTTGGTTATGACATCTGTTGCTATAATGGTGTTATCCTTCAGGGAAGGAGTTAAAACAACATTTTGCGGTGGATATTTTATGACTATACCACTTATTTTATATTTATGTGAAAGAACTTTACTGTAGGTAGCTGCCTGAAGAAACAAAAATATATTATCATCCATTGTTCTAATCTGTGGAAGAATTTTCGTACATTTGTTTCGCCTGAAGTCTTGTACGGAACAGAAATTCTGCGTTCCGAAGAGCCTTGTACGTATCAACCAGATAATCTCGAATGTAAAGTGTATTTTATTGCATTTTGCGCATGTTTTTTTGTATGCACATAGATTTGCAGTGAGTCTATACACTGGATTATTAGATGATGGGCAAATGGCATAATTAAGTGTCTAATTGATCCTGACATAGTATTGGTGGATTTGGCAGTAGATCTGGTACCATTCAGTCTATGTGTACTCTGTGCGGAATGTTATCTTATTTGTACATCAGGATGGTGGGGGTATTTACAGTGACATCACTTGCAAGGTAAATCCCTCTGCGACATAACTGCGAAGGAATCGTTCGCCATTCATGGTAGGTATACACAATCCTGCAAATCCATGACTTGTGTTCTGTTGCATTACCTGCTAAATTTTTTAAATAGACTCGTCCATCTTTTTTAATTTGGACCATACCACTAGTTGTGCAAAAGGGTGCTCAGTGAATATTGAGCAGTGCAGATCATTATCAGACTGCCTTAAGATCATGATCTGCGCTTTTTTCAAAGACAAAATTGCTTGACACCCCCAAAATAAGGGTTAAGGAAATAAATTAATCTGTTTGAGAATAAGTTATTTAGCATGATGCGCTATAAATTGTTCTGGTACTGCAGAAACCTGCAGAGCTTAGATTTCTTCTTATTTATGTAACTCAAGTTGTTATCTATCAAATTAAATATAAGCTTCCTTCTGTAAAACTGGATAAATAATAACTGATGGTTTCGTAAATTTTAGAGATTTTGTTGTTATCGAAAATTTCGGATAATAAATTTGAATTAAATCTGCAAATATTTACATCATTATTGGCTTGTCAAAGCATTACAGACGGGGTTCCTTGTTTCATGTCTGCTGATTAATTTACCTATTTTGAGATAGTAGTGTGCTATGAAATTATTTGCGAGACAAGTTGTTACCAGAGTTCTTCTGTTCTGAGTAAATATTTTCAAAGAATTCCTGTATCAGATTTGTAAAAATTGATGGAATAATTTAATGAAGTAATATACTGAAAATAATAAAACCTGGAGCCTGGCTATGATTGCACAGATATATTCCTCCACCTCACAAATGATGGTAGTGCCATTCGGGAAGATAGGCCGGGTGACTAAAACTGGTTCATTCAAGTAAAATATTCGCCTGTAGGTGTACACCTTGACACTGCCATCCAAAAACCCAGAAAACTGTTTTTCTTGCACATTCTTTATCCAGTTTACTGTCTTTATTAGTATCGGCAGACATTATACTCTTGTGATCAAGTCAGTTACTGCCGTGCTTGTTCAGAAACATGCTTGAAACAGGAGTAAGGCGAACCGGGACCATTATACTAATTAGTCACAACGTAACTGCATTTGTCATTTGTTTGATTGAGAACGGTGTTGTGCCAGTTATTATTATCGCAATGGTAAGTGGAGATAAGTTCCCTCTGTCAGTCGACCCTCGCTACTGCCGCTGTCCTGCCATGTTACATTATTACGTAAGGTCTTTTATAGCGGATATGCAGTCGGAACTAATTTGCAAGGCTAATTTGAAAGACTAATTGCGAAGGTTTATTTTGATACAACCAACAGAATTGTTTAGCGCTGAAGACTTCTCATTTAGTATGCATGTATATGCCCTTGAGGATTTGAGATGTATAAGGCGTGTACTTTTACTGTAAACCTAATACCTGCGTCTGAAGTCTAAGCCCCTTCTATAGGCAACTGTCATGTATGCTAGCTGCACTCTTGTATCCCCATTTGATTACAAGTAAGGAATATAATTATGATTAAAGAAGACGGTTTTCTTTTATTTGTAAAATTTAAATACAGTTTACAAATTTTTAACCTCTGACAATCACAATTTGCTGTTCACAAAATTAAATGTACAAAGTGAGGTTCTGATTTTTTTTCCCTTTTTTCTGTGAATATTAATTGAAAGGGGAAATAATGCTCATATTGGTAATATTGCCTCATGAATAATTGTACTTAAAAGTTATGCATGCACAGAAGTCATAGATGTATAAGTGGGGAAAGTGTCGCATTGGTTAATACCTTCACTAAATTACATTAATTGTTAAGGGAGGGTGTTCAAATATATTTCAAGATATTCTTTCTGAACATGATTTTCGATACAGATGTGTACTTGGGCTGTTCAGTAATAATACTTATAAAAGCATAATGTGTGTGAACATGACAGAAGGCAATAAAACTTCTGCCTTCCTTTTCATAGTGAAGAGAGCTGTATACCCCGATTGCTTGTTTCCTGCGTGAATTTGTAAAGGTGCTACAGAGCATAGCAATTCCTTTATATAGCTATATGTGTAATGATTTGTATTGCGGTAGGGGGGGAAACGAAGACATTAAAACCTTTTTCTATTTAATTAAGATGCACTGTAGGGCGGAGGTTGCTTAAATGGTGTTTTCTTTTTCAAAGCCGGCTGTAATCACTTTTCACGGTGTTCAACACAAATTATACGCTGAATTGATCGGCCGATAATGCTGATCATTTTATTCCCTCTTTGGTAACAAGATCGGGTAGAAATCGTGTTTCTAAAATGTTTTATTTCTGAACGTATGCCCTCTGGCGTTGATTGTTTCTCTAATATAGCAGTTTTTCAACATTGGCTACTGATGAATTTATTTTGTCTAAATAAGAATCTTTCAAAATTTAATGTGAATTTGTTACTATTACATAAATTTGGGAGAAAAAAATCTAACAAAAAAATAACAGGTTTCCATTTATCAGTGGAAAAAAATTTGATGTAACACTGAAGTTTTGATAAAACTAGGAATGAATTTGATAAAAATTAATTTATTTCAGACAAGTTTGAGCAATTTCCTTCGCTGTAGACATAAACTTGATCATAATGACATCTCAAATTCATCGCATAATAAATGTATAGAAGTTAGCATTGTAAAAATCTTTCTAGCCGAATTATTATTTAATATATGTTACAAACTTCATGTGATGTTGTTAAATTGAAGCAGTAAAAAAATTTAGGCGAAATAAAAAAAGGTTCTGTTTGATAGACACACACCATGGACCATGTGACATTTTAATTGTGCATGACGGTAAATAGAATACTAGTATTTTCATTAAAGAAGTGAATATTATGCACAAGATTTAAAGTCACCCCTCGGGTTAGAAAATCGTGCATAATTGCTAATTAATTTATGTTCAGATTTGATAAATTGCTTCATAAATTTAATAAAGGTGTCATTGTTTCATAAGTATACCTTCAAAAGATCACTATATGTTTTATTAACTTGTTATCACTCTGTGCTTTATTAACTTGTTAATTTTGATAAAGCTAGAACTGTGCTTTTGGGGATTTATTCATTTAACAGGTAAATTACCACATTTGGGACTGTTATTTTTTTTGTTTTTCCTCTTTTTTTTTCTGTTCATATATCAAGTTGTCAGAATATGTAGGCAAGGACTGGTTTTTGTTTTAATTAATTAATTTTAATTTGGTTTTGAAACTTGTTTGTAAGTTTACAGGGCATGTTCTAGTTTCCTTGTAGGTACAATGCAAGGAAATGCAGTTGAGGAGTAATTCAGTTATGTATTTCTAACCGTGTAAAATCCTTTGCCCCTAGCAGGATTCAAACTCCAGGTGGACTTTCAGTTTGTTATGCGAACACTGCTTCATCGCCATAAAAGCTAGAACAATGGTAAAGAGGGACAACTGCCCTGTTATATATGCATCTCCTACATACACTCCTTTGTCTTTGAATTCTTTGAGTATGAATGTCTTTGGTATGAATGTCTTTGGTGTTTTGGTATGAATGTCTTTGGTGTGAATGTTTTGGGTTGCCTTTGGTATGAATGTCTTTGGTATGAATGTCTTTGGGATGAATGTCTTTGCTGTACATGTCTTTGGTGTTTTGGGATGAATGTCTTTGCTGTGAATGTCTTAGGTGTTTTGGTATGAATGTCTTTGGTATGAATGTCTGATGTTTTTGTATGAATGTCTCTGGTATGAATGTCTTTGGTGTGAATGTCTTTAGTGTGAATGTCTTTGGTATGAAGTCTTTGGTATGAATGTCTTTGGTGTGAATGTCTTTAGTGTGAATGTCTTCGGTATGAATGTCTTTGGAATGAATGTCTCTTTGGGATGAATGTCTTTGGTGTGAATGTCTTTGGTGTAAACATCTTTTGTATGAATGTCTTTGGTATGAATATCTTTGGGACATTCTAAGGATAATATCAGTTCTTATACGTAAGAAGCCAAATGTTACCATGAAAAATCACTTGATATCACTCTGATCGGGATTTAAACTGGGCACTACCATGTCACAATAAAAGAAAGCTCAGTGGCAAGGAAGTACAGGTGTCACTAGTCCTTCTACACTTATTTGTACTTGTAAAAGAGGAACTTAAACCAGGCATAGACGGTTGAAAGTCATGTGTCAGTTTCTGTCAATTTGATTGCTTTTTAGTAACTGAAGTAAAATGATACTGCAGAAATAACGTCAACACGCATACATTCATTTTCAAAATGAATTAAATTATATGCTGATTTTGCATGTCTCTTTTCAAATAAAATACTATTATATATAATATTACAAATTTGAATGTAGCGATACTGCTGTGCAAAATATACATTTTCAGTTGGACAATGTGTGTGCACAAAATGATTTTATTTTAGTCGCAACTTGAATGAAAAGTTTTCTTATTTTGAAGCGCAATGCATATCTTCTTTGATGAGGTTTTATCTGTTATTTGGAAGGTAATAATGATATCATGCTTAGCTCTTTCATCAATTTTAATTTAAAAAGCTGTATAGACGTGTCAGTGTGTGTTTTGAAGATTCAGCCATTATGTTTAGTTGGTTTGAATAGTTGAAAGAGACCCCAAATCGAAACACTGATGTCATAAAATTTGAAATCTAAGATTTGATTCAAGTAAGATACCTTAGTCAAATGCTTCACTGTTTTGAAAGGACCTGCAACGGTATGCATGGGGAGTACTGATTTCTGTGTGCGATATTACTCGTATTCCTGCTATAAATTTAATATTCTTGAAATATGTAAAGTAGTTCAATTTTGATTTATTGCCTAAAATGAAGTTTAAAGGAATTATTCACTCAATCATTGACTGGTTCCAATTTTTACATGAACAATGCTTGTCATTAAATAGGAACCATAGGGCACCAGTCATTTAGCAAAGTCTGTAAAAAAAATTGTTGATTTCTTCTTATTGTTTTGATTGGCAAGTAAAATTTAATAGTTAATATAAAAGTAACATTCTTAGCTTAAAAAGATTATTTGTTCTATTTATAAGGGCTTGTTTAAGAACATTGTGAGCTGATTTATCATATTAACTAGGAGAATGATCTGGCATGAATTCATCAATATTGAATTAGATTCCAGGCACCACAATTACACCTTTGTCCTTTATTGTGGCAACAATACGCTATAACACAGGGCAAGAGCCATTCTGATTCTCACTGATAGTGATATATCGTGACAATGTATACATGTAAAGGTCTTCTGTCCAGTGTCGCTATTGATCGGCGAAGTGTCGGGGAAGTGTCACTTCTCATCTCGAATGTGATGTAAAAACTTGCCGTGAATCGCTGATGAGAAAGGTTGATGATACGAAATTGCGCTATTCTATAATAGATGCAATGTCTTCACTATTGACGCACAACGCTCGTCGCAATTAGTTGACATAATTAATGCATAGGACCTTTTCTCTCGTTTTCTCAGTTCTTGAAGCCACAGACATGCGATCTTGCAATAAAACACCGAAACAGGAAATCTCCGTTTTCATCTAACACATGTTTTATAACAGAAGCTTTTAAATACAAAGACTGTTAGTCAATATAGTGAGAGATTTCTTTTTTCGTGAAATTGTAACTCGTGAAAAAAGGTATTAAATCTGGTGGCATTGTAATGAAGTCTGCTTCGAATTTTTTAATAATTAACAGGTTCCCTTAGCTGGCTTCAGGGGAGACATAAAATGTCAACCAACTTGAGGGATATACTGCATTGATTCCTATCTGAAAAAAAGAATTTCCTTACTAGTCCTCGTAAAACTGTAGATTGTGTTTATTTCATTAATTTGGCGTCATGAAATAAGTTAGGTTTTAACAGGTTTTGCATCAGGGTGTTAAAAAAGATGTTACAAAATTAATGTATTTGGAAGGTCAGTTATTATTCTAAATGAATCAACACTACTTATGTCATTTTTCAAATGTCACGAAATCAGACAATTATTGTTCAGAGAAGTTGTTTCTAAGAAAGAGAAAACAACTGAAGCACTGTTGAAATGGGTGTTATACACAGCAAGAAGAGAAGAGAAAGCAAGTAGAATCATATGTATATGCCGAGGCTTAATTAAACCCTTATTATGTTTCATTATAAATCTAAGACTATTTTCTGCAAGTCACAAGCAGCATCAATTTAGCAGTCCCAGTACATTTCTGAACAAGAATTTAAGTCTTAGCCATTTAGTTTGTAATCATGTTCTGGACTTTAGTGTCCCTAAGGTTCTTTTGACCAGTTTCAGTATGACTGTGTTTTAAACACGCTCCCCCAGTATTTACAGAAGATGGAAGTGAAGTTGTACTGACTTGTTACTAAGAAGAATACTGTATACTAGTATACGTTTGTTGTACTGATTGAGTATTTTTAACAACTTTAAATTAATTTACAAGGGTTGATCTTGAAACTATTGTATCTGCTTCTATTTTTATATGCAGATACAATAGTTTCACGATCAACCCTCAAAATGCAACCAGGGATTTGACCGATATTTCGTTGCTATTTGGAAAATTCAAGAACACCATGCTTTTGGCCTTTCTGTGGTTATATTTAACAAGGTCATTCAATTTACATAGGTCAAGAATAATTCAATAGAAAAATGATCTTATAATGCAAAAATAGCAATTTTAAAATGATTACTTATTAAAAAGGTTGCCATTTTAAAGTTGTTAAGTATATTAAACTTGCCCCTAATTGACAAAAGTTTGAAGTGAAGGAATGTTTCATTGAATCAGTTTATAAAAGAAAGAATGGCTGGGTTAACCTCTGCCGAAATTGCTCTATAATTCCATCCTTGATCTCAGAATCTCATTAACTGCCGAGTAGGCAAATTTTTAGAGATAGATTGAGACAAGTCACAGATTTATTGATATATTACTTTATACATTTAATTTTTGAAGGTATGTGATTTATTGTTGATTATCATTTTTAATGTGTCGGCATTACATTAGATTAGGAACTGGAATTTAAAAAATGTGCACCTGCATGACTTATGGAAGCAGTTCTGGTTTTTTTAATAACAAGACATTGGATCTGGCTTGCCATGTGACTGTCCTTTGTCTTGGTCCTTTAATTCAAGTATTTTGGTCCTTTAATTCAAATGTCTTGGTCCTTGAATTCAAGTCACTTGCTGGTGAAAACTTGCAGTAGAATTCTGCTGACCATCAGTTTCTATACAGACTGTAATGATGATAATGTAGATGTTGCTTAGAAGGAAGGGGTAAGGTTGTTACAGTTGGGGGTGGTTGGGGTAGGATGTGTGTGTGGGTGGGAGGGGAGAAACTAGCTGTAAAACATAATTGATAGCCTGCATGTAGAAGAAAATGACATTTACACTTTGAAAAAAGGACAGAGTTTTTAGAGGTTGGAATAGTATTCCCATAAGGGGTGAATATTTATATAGTTCATTTTATAATAGACACTTCTATTAGTATTCACAGCAGTCCAAACAATACGTTCAATGGTTTGTACTTTGTTGGAGATAATAAATACTGAATTAGAAATTTCATCGAATAACATATAGTTACATAATAGCAGGTATGTACTTTTAATATATAGGGGATCAATTCATCTCTGTGGGTGCTAAGAGAATTGTTGTAATATTTGGCATGAATCTGTATGATATTTGCAGCCTCAGGGACTAACTAGTGTAATCATTCAGTCTATAGAATACATTAACGAAATCTGTTTTTTATTACGTTTAAGCTTTTTGGTAACAAAAAGAAATTGAAATACTCCGAAGTACAACAAGAAATACAGGGTAAATTCTTTAGTCCTTACAGCAAGTGATGTTCATTTGGACCAACCAGTCTTTAAGAACTAAGGTTTCCTTCAGGGAATGGTAAATCGGAGTGTGACGAGAAGAGGTTCGCAAAAATTTACCATGCGGTAAGCTGTCTGAGAGGCTCGGAATGTTGAAAAACTTCATTCTTGACTTGTGTCATAGATTGCAAGGGTTTTTTGTGTAGAAGTTCTCAGCAAATTGCAGGAACAGAAATTATAGCAAACTTTAATTTCGATTTTTGTCTTTTGGGCTTTTAAGAGTGTGCCAATTTAGGCGTAATTGTGAAGAAAGACTGACAGTTAAGTCAGAAGTTTGTGAGTTTGCTTCTAACGGGGGAAAAGCTGTTCAGTCGTCATTATACAGAACCCTATCATTTGTTCCCAATTCAGTCCACGGCCTTTGAGAATAGAAGCACTTGGAGACATTACAAAACTATGATAATCTAGTGCGTTCAAGCTCATACAATCTTCTGTGACATCAAAAAAAGTTCTAGAATGAGCTGTTAATACTACTCTTGATTTGGTTTTTAGTTCAGCTGAGTCAAGGACTCTGGATCAGCTGCCAAGTATTGGTTGGTTTTCTGGTGTCCATGGGGTGGGGGGGGTGCGGACTGTTACTTTAAATAGAAAAAATCTTTAAACAGCTTTTTCTCATGAACCAATGATGGGAAAGTAACCTGAAATCCCTAGAACTTTGAAATAAAATGGAGGTTGTTTTATATTGTATTATATGTCTTTTAAATAAACATTTTGTCTTGCAATAGAAAATTTTGCTCTTACACAATTTGTTACAGATTTTAAAACGTCATTTGTATGGCACTTTCACCAGACGTCATTAATTTTGCTTGTAACATTATGAAATCTAACATTTATTAATGGAATAAGGGAGATGAAACTTTAAAACAACAAGAAATATAAACAGCTTATGCAGACAGACTAAACACAGTCCCTAAGACATATAAGGATGCACTTCTGTTATTTAAAGAAATTATTCAATGAGCTATGGGGCATCTTTCTGGCGGAGAAATCACTTGAAGCCAATGCCGTGTATCTGATTTACTCTGTGTCTACCAGTTTTGAAAATTAGATTACTTACAATTTGGACAGAATCTTTTCGGAGAAACTGATTGCAGGTTATTATAGGTTTGTAGGGAAATTGCAATCAGTTTGCGACACTGATTTATTGACCATTGGTCACATGTCCTTTAACAATGTGTGGGTAAGGTTTATGACTGATCTTTGTGGGATGTTTGTTTCTGATGAAAAGATCCTAACTGTAATTATGGCCTGTTTTCTGGCCGTCATTTCAGAATTCTGTCATTTTCTGTTTGTTACAGACTGCTCTCCTCGTTCCTAATTGTTATTTTACTGAGTGTTTCTGTCACTTTTCAGTGGCTTTGGAAACCCCGGCTATCACTCTGATATGTACTCTTCCTTTCTGAAAAATATACTTTGCCCACGGGCTTGTGTAAAAATGACCTTGCTTTCATATGAAACACGTAGAAGTGAATAAAATTGGTCAGTATACCTCTAAAATTAAACTTTGTTATGTATTGTTGCACTATGTTATGAAATTGGATGGAATGGATTGTATTGAAATTGGCCAGGCAGCTTTAAAAAGTGCAAAAAATCAGGAAATTGTTTTTCTGCTTGAATTTAATCGTGCACATATTTTTGCCTCCCTCGATCTTCTAATGATGTTTGTTTGATGGAGTTCTATTGAATTTTCTTCAAGTATGTGACATGCACGTGGGTCTGTTAAGAAATTGATCTGCGCAAATCGGCGAAAAAAAACCCACAGTTTCAAGTTGAATATTGGCTGAGATGTTTTTCAACTCGGTAATAAAGAAAACGGTAGAAGTACATTGAACTGTTACCCCAGCTGATGGCAAGTGCTTAGGCCTTTGAGGTAAGTGCAGATCATGATCTCTCTGTACATCGATACTGTCTGATCATGAACATACTATTTTCTATTCAGTGAATTATGCTTTCAGGAAAACTCAGACAGATTGAAAAATGGACAAGTACGCTATAGAAATGGATAGTGGTAGTAGTTAATTATTCATTCGTCTCTGTGTTTATATATCAGTCTGTTTGTCTGTCTCACTATTTAAGCTGACATAAACAGTATGTCTGTCTTTCTGTCTTTCTGTCCAGGCTGACATTATGTACAGTTTGCCTGTTTCCATACTTCAATGTATAAGACTTCAATGTAGACCAACAGTTTATGATTTCCGTCGACAGTTTATGATTTCCGTCAGTTTCTAGAAAAAATTCTAAGATTAGTGCAAACTTTTCAAAATCCTTTCATCAAAATACTTATCATGATTATCCTATGATAATTATCTGGCAAAAAGTAAACAAGGAAGCTTAGAGTCTTCTTTCAAATATTTTGAGAATTTCATTCTCAAAGTTGTTAGAAGTATAATCTCATATCACAATCTCAAGGAAACCGTTTGAAGTTAATTGAGAAGCAAAGTGTGCTAATCTCATATCTGAAATTATTTTTTTGACTTTGTACTGTAATTAACGCCATATGTAACAGTAAAAGATACACTGTAATAGGGAATCGGTTTATAATGAATCGCCTGTTTTTCCAGGAAGTGTGCAATATTGGAATCTATACCTTCCATCTGAGATTAAAATCCTTTTTATTGCCGGATTAGTTTTATCAATATTGGCAGGTTATCCCATCTTTTATTAATTGGTTGCAGATTTTCTTGTCTGTGCTACACTGGGAGAGATCAGCATCCCCAGACCTGTGCAAACAGAATCTGTAAAAAGAGCATACATCACATAATGGCAACTCTGAGTGACTGGAATGTCAAAGCAGATTACTGTGGATTTGGAAATCATCCTTGTGATATAATTTTTGCAATTGATACAGATCTATAGAATCTGAAGTACATTTGTAGCGTTTATGTAAAATCTGTGCTTTCTTTAGCTTAAATTTCAGTTTTATAAAGCTTCCATGGATATTTGTTTGTCCAAATTTATTTTCAGTTGCTGACCCATGGAGAAGTTTTTTAAATTGAATTTCCTGAAGTTTTTGACTGTGTCTTATACATTTTTGCGACTTATGCAGAAGGGAATATAGCTTAATTGATTATAATATTCACTAAATAATGCAGAATCTGATGTGGCTGACATGGTCTGTGCTGGTTTCAAAGCATGTAATGTGTGCTGGATTAACAGCTGTACCCATTATAAGAAATGATAGATGTATAACGACATGCAAGGTCCATAGTTAATATTGTACCTGCTGAAGCGGTTTTTTCCCTAACTTATATCCTGGCATTTTGTTCTCAGTAAGGATCTTTTCTTATCTTAACATGCTACTGATCTTTCAGACTGTCATGCAAGCACTAAAAAAAGTTAGGTTTATGAAGTGCTAAACTTCACATGAAAATGCGCGGAGACTGCGGTGCATGTAATATTCCATGTAGATACTCTTATAACACATCAGGGGTAAGTCGTAAAAAAAACCCAGCAATGCAGCAGTAGAAACGTCAAAATTGAGCAAAAAAGTGCAAGTTCTGGGGATTTTAAGAGTGAGTTGTCAATAATTGTATAAATGTTTTACTGGAATGAAATGGCAAAGCAGTTCAACAGGCTTCTCATTTTTGTTTTTTGTGTGTGTCTAAATCAGATGGGAAGGGGTTAATTATGAACCCAACCATACTTGCTAGTAGGGTGACGGGAGAACTAGAATAAAGAAATGCATTGTCACATTTGGTCACATCCCGATAACCAACTGTAATTACTAAATCAGTAAATACGTGTAATAGTAAGTGTTTGTTGCATTGCTTTCTAACTGCGAAGAAAAATGAAAAGAAAAGAAAAAGAAACTATTAGAAAAAAATCAAACTGATCACTCAGTGATAGCTCTGGTTCCAGTTGAAATAATTCTCCATAAATCTGTGTGATGAAGGCAAAAAAAGGGGAAGAAAAATAAACAGAAAGGTGAAAGCCCGCTAAAAAAAAAACCTCCCCAAAAAACCCAGTCATTTATAATCAGAATAATTTATATCCATCTAAACAGTACAGGTACAGGATGTAACCCCGTGTATGAAACTGGAAACACTTGCTAATGAAACTCGGCAACAGATGCTGTTCAAGTGCTTCTACGTGAAAGCTTTCCTTGTTTCTGTTTGCCAATACACTTGAGTTTAATAGTTTGTCAATATAAAGACTGGCAATTTTTACCTGGTTTCCCCCTGCTCCTGTCTTAGACTCAGATAAGACGGCTGTTTTAATCAATGTTGAGGAACTGTCATTGATTCGAACTTTCCTGAACATTTTGTCTGGTATCTCATTTCCTTCGTACATTGATTAATAGTTGTTGTCCTGTATTTCTCCTGTTTCGCTGTGCTCCTCTACATGCAGTGTTGCAAAAGAATATAATAGAATATGCAAAAAATGTGAAATTGAAACAGATCCCTCAAAAGATGTATTTGTATTTATTGTGAAGACTGTAATTTCCACAGAGTTACCTTATGGTAAATTTGATTTCCATTTTGTTTTTAATGTTGGAAGAAACTGAAGAGAAATGCGATTTGAATCTATAGTGTGTATGCCAAGGTTCCTGGAGTTATAGAATTCACTGAAAAGGCCCCAGAGAGTTACTCTTAGCCGCCTTACAGCTTGTTTCACAATCTTTAGGAGCTTTTTTAAAAGCTGTTTAAATACTCCATAATGTAGGGGATATTGCTGTGGAATACCAAACAGTGCTGATTATGTACAGACTGTATAGATGTGCAGGCTGATCATGATCTGCACTGGTCATAAAGACAAAAAGCAGGATAAAAAATCAATGTATAATTAATATGCCAATAATGGTCAAACAAGTAACAACAAACAGGTTCCATCTCCCTTGAATTTTTTTTGACTATAATAGCTTTCTCAGTTAAGTTTCACTGTTTTATAATTGAGCGACAAATGTTTGATTGAATGATCCCTGTAGCAATATATAATGCAGAAAAAACTGAAGATTGATACTGTTTCCTCATAGAACCTTAGTGCAAATACTTTCACATTGATGCAGCATTCTTCCATTCAGACAGAAAGTGACAGAAAGTTTAGATGTTCTTAACATTTATGAGAAAGAAATCGGCTTGCATCAATAACAAAAACCTCAGAGATGGAAGATGTATGAGGGTTATGAGTTATCAGATTCCAGTGTGAGCCTTTCATGAGTGAATCAGTCCAGAACTGTAACTGTCAGAGATAAGGCAGAATGGAACATCACCACTGGGAATCCCTACATGGTCCTACGAGTGTTTTCCTTGAAGATTATTTCCTTTCATTCCTGATAAAAGTACCACTGTATGAAAGAAAAAAAGAGTGAAATGGTTTTGTTGTGGTTGTGTTCGGAAGAAGTCACAAGTCGAACAAGTCCCAAGAGGAATTGTAGGTAGTTAATTCATACAATTATTACACTGAAGATCAGGCTAATTAGTATTTCTCTATCACCAGTATTTTTATGTGAATTGCTTAGGAAGAACTATGTAATGTACTTTAGGAAAGAGAGTAGGGGGAGTTTGTAAATCAGGGCCTGGAACTGGTTAAGTGTTCAACTTAATGAAGTTTTTTTTAACTGGTTGCTTGAAATGTTGTTCTTAGGAATTAATTTTCAGAAAATTTGGTTGTCTGTACAGGAAAATTTGGTTGTCTGTACAGGAAAATTTGGTTGTTCAGACAGGGAATGTGGTTATCCAGACAGAAAACTGGTTGTCATGGGCAGCCAGGCAGCCACTGTTTAATTCACACATTGGCCACTAAGTGTGGAACATGGCTCTAGTGAGAAAACCAACAATTTTGTAATTCTCTGGACCAGAGATCAAACTTCAATACAGATAAAGCCTACACACAAATCTGTCTTTAATGAACATTTCAGTCATGTTTCCAAGTAAGTTAATACATATATCAGTTTTCATACAAAAGCTTGTTTTCAAAGTGCCAGGAATTTAATGGCGCTTATTGAAGGCATGTGTTTTATGTACCTTATCCATCTACATTATTCTGATCTTTTAACATTACGGAATATTTTCTGTAAATACTTTCCCGAGTAAGTGAAACAGACGGCCTGAAAATTATCCAATAATGTACAGCTATCCAACATTTTCTCTGTATTTTCTTATATAAAACACAAAGTCGACTCTGCTACTCTGGCGTGGAACTTACTCAGTTGACTTGTTCTCGGGTTTTATCCACGTGGGATCTATTTAATTTATATAAAAATTATCGTAGCGTGTTTATCACTTTATGAAGTAATTTGGTAAATGTTTAGATCCAGCACGGATAGGATTTATTTATAATTTTATATACCTACATGGTTTTGTAAATCTCTAATAAGATGTTAAGCATGAACAAACAGGGTATCGCACTTGTGGAAAAGATATCGAAATATTTCTTATTGTGTGGTATTTAATAGTCATTTGGACTATAAATTTGATAACATTAATTGGCATGATCTAGTGGACTGATTTGTATAGCTCAATTGATGATAGCGTGAGGCAGCGATTTGCACAAGGAGTTGTAATAGTGTGAATCTGATAAAATGCTAATATAACAATAGTACCTTGGAAGCAATCACTGGTGTTGAGAGATTCTTAACTAAAGAGTGGTAGACCACTGGTAGTCAATACTGCAGAAACTATCTGTGAAGCCGGGCTGTAGACAGTGTTAGCTTTGTCGTCTTCGTGAAATGTTCCTTGGAAATTTTGTCATCGAGTGAGACTTTGGTGTTAAATTTGCCGTCTAATTGTAATTGTGCTTTTCTCACTCGTCCCATTTCATGACAAACTACAACGTCTCTTGTCGATTTGAATAAAATACGCACCTTTGATAGTTTTTTCTCTTAGTATATGAGAAGCAGTTGAGAGAAACAAGAATTGGATGAGAATTCTTTGGAAATTTGTAGTTTTGAAAAAATTACGAGAAAATATTGAAAATTAGTAGATCAGACTTGGGAATAAGGATAGACAGTGCCGAGAAAGGAGACGTTTGTAACAGAAGGAAATACTTAAGTGGTTTATTGGGATAGGTAAAGAGAGTATTTGCAGTTCATATGATGGAAACAGAATCACTCAATTCTAGGTAAATAGATTTTTGTGTTTAGCTTCCTGATTCATGTTTGAACAGTAAATAGATTAATCGTTAAATTATGTCTCTAATATTTCTGGTGTGTATATAGTTAATTGTGTATTTAGTATTTACATAAATATTAACCTGCTCTAGTGTCACAGTATTGTTGGCATGATTATAAGAGTATTTACCATATTTTACATAATACCCAATGATTACATATTGATTGTACTCATAACATTTGCCGGAAAGGTGCTATTTATATGATTACAACTTAATTAGGCAGTGGCTTCCTGGCGACAGCCGAGCTTTTGTAAAGGAATAATTATATTTCATTGATTGTGTAAACGGAACTAAATGTTGGAATTTTGTTCGTAGCATTTATCTTGCGTATATGATACCCAATTTTTATACACACTCTTTATATGTGCTGCATATGTTATTCTCTTTCTTATGAATAATGGCAATAAAATAGCGTTTAAAATGTCCAATGTGTCTGTTAAATTTGAATACACGCATCTAAATAATTGAGTTGGTGTTAAAGAAGTGGATGTAAAGCTCCTGAAGGATTTACCAGGTTATGAATAATGTATGTAGCAAGGACTAGCAGTATAGGCATAGAACCATTGTAGAACTAATAGTGATTATCAGAGAAAATTGATGGGAGGATTTGTTTTTCTCGGAAAAGATTCATAGAGGATTTTCAGAGACTGTGTTGTTAGCTTTGTTTTTATTAACAGTGTGTAATTTGTTGAAGTAACACCACTTCTTCAGCTTATCTAGTTTTCTTTTACTACAGTGGTTTAGCGGTTTCATTATTGTATGGATTGGCATTTCGAGGAAGAGAGGTAATTTGGGTACTTTCTTTTCAGTCGTTTAATTTTCGTAAAAATGCACTTAACTGCTCGTCTTTGTATAAAATTTCTGCAATTGACTCGTCCATTTTTCATTTGGGACAGTACACAATGGACAGTACACTGTGGAAATTACGCTAAGGACAGTACCATTAACTGTTCAGAGGGTTGTTCAGAGAATTGCAAACAGTGCAGATCATGATCAGTTTGCAGGAATGTGCGGCAAAATCTCTTGATGCATTAGCAGGAAACATTACTTTTATTATCAAAATTTCTGCATTTGTTCTCATTCATGACCTAAAATGTTTAAGAAGACCGAAGAAACGGGTTTGTTTTTCAAGGAAATTGCATGAATAAGTTTACTTACGATTTTCTTGGAAATCTATCCAACATAAAAAATGAAGCATCAGTGTGCATGATAATGAAGATATTCGTTTGAAATGCCAAACCCTCTTTCTTCCGCTTCATGTGCAGATTCCAAACTTTTCATGTGCTTATTTTTGTAGATGCTGGGAATCACGTGCAGTCAGCAAATCTAATGAAATATTTGTGGTTGATTGTTCACTGCATAGTTACGAAAATTACATTTTTTTCTTCTGCAGAGCTCCGAAAGAGCAAAGAATTGTGGGAATGCACACTATTTAGGGACTTGTGTAATATTAAATTGAGACTGAGCAAGTATAATGAATACCATTATCATAAAAACGGCCTCTATGTGTTCTGTACCTTCACTATAATAGACTGCCTGTTCTTTTGTTAAAATGCATAAGGTGTGTAATAAATCATCTTGTCATGGGGGTTTACCAAAATTTGCAATTCAATTTTTTTTCCCCTCCTGTAGTATATCACATACATTGAAATGTAGGACATATCATATGTTTTAATAGCTCTATTTGATGGTTTAACGGGGCATCTGTTTGAAAAATAATCAGGAATTAACCTGATAAAGAACCTGGTGATCTCCATGGGGGTTTTTATCTCTTCGGTTTAAGTTTTGAGGTCTTATCTATTCGTACTTAAGTTTTAATCAGTTCTAGTGTTGTTAAAAAGTTTTGGTTAGTTGAAAAATCCAGTCCTAATCTGTTTGCGCTTTGTTGTGATACAGTAGCACTGACCTACCTGATACCTAATAATCACGATTTATGTAAAAATCCCCGCTACATAAATGCTGGTTTAATACAGGTGATTTCACAGCATCTCATAGCCGCAACTATGCAAATACTGTTGTCCCTGTCTCACCTCTTTAGTCGTCTCACCTCTTTAGTCGGGTAATTTCGATTGAATTTCGCTTCTCACTGTGATCAAATGTAAATTCCAGTGTAAACTGTCGATTTTTATGTTAATGTTGTCAGTTTGACCAAATACTGGGGTTGGGTTTTTTGTTTGGGTTAAAAGTTTCATTGCGAAAGTCTTCTCAAGTCTTCGCCATAATACACAGTGGTCTTGTTATTGAAATTGCTTAATGTGTTAGGTTGTAAAAAGTTTGTGAATGAAAACAAGATTTGTTTGAAGATTGCTACCTATACTGTCATTTAATGGTCTCAGATACATATCAATCTTTTCACTTGGTTTCCGGATAAATAATAAATCATGAAAAATTAGGCGTAAAATATTTTATTATTTAACGTTTTTTTTATCATACAATGTAGACTGGCTTTCCGTCATGATATTTAATTTTCTTCTTCACTTCTATTATGTGATTATCTGCCCTTTTATTTCTTACAAAATTAACTCCCTTTGCTGCCAAAAATATCACATGATCAAGCTCGGTGTTAGAAGAAAGGGCTAAAATGGTCCCCTTGAATTTTGAAAGAGAGATATATTTATCTATTGGGATGACGAGGTGATAATTTAACGATGTTTACTTGCCTGGAAGATCTGGACTGATACTTGGCACAGTATTTAGTCAGATGGTTGTTTTTCGCATTGCATAGCTTACTTAGGTTGCATTAGTTCTATAGTATATATAATGTTTATGGACAGAATCAACAAGACTGAGCTAGAGAACGAGAATATATAGTTTTGAATTTGATTATTTTTTACCAAATTTCTTTGTGGATTAGCCATTTTTTGACCAACAGTATAGTTGTACTGTAAACCAAGAAAAATTAGTATACGCTTGAAGAATCTGTATTACATTGAATTTTAGAGCCACAGTATAGTTTGTTTAACGTATTTCAGAAATGAAATATTTTCATTAACGTGTACCATCACATTTCTACATAAATTCCGATGCGATTAAAATGTAAGATTTAAATTTGCGTAAAATCAAATCAGCTTCTATTCCTACAAACTGTGAGAATGGCTTTGACATTTTAAGAGAGAGATCAATGTGATCTGGAAAGTTTAAGCATTCAAGTGTATTCTGTGGTCTTTTAAAGTGCTGTAAATTCTGAGAAATAATTGCAGGAAAGATTATGCATCTTTTATCTTATTTAGATACACCTGAATATTCAAAAAACATTAATATTGTTTTAACTGCTAATTTCTTTTCTCTCTTTCTCAAGCTTGCTTTGTGTGAGATAAAATACTTTCGGCAAGAGTTTTTGTTTGTTGGGGTTGTTTTTTTTGGAAGAAAATAAAATTTTTGCAAAACGTTTCTGGGAATAACTCTCAGTAAGTGGATACAGATAGTTACTGTTAAAAGACCGGAAGATGGCTGTTAAAGTATGGAAGATGGTAGAATTGAAAGCAAGATTTGTCAAATTTATGTAATGTGCTTATACGCTACTAGCTGCAAGTGATTCTGTCTTTTCTAACAGTGTAGATCATGATCAGGCAGGGGAGATGTGAGATTGCACATAATGCACAGGCTAATCTAGGTCATCTAGTCTCTTTAAAGCCTTAATGTAGGTTTTCACATAGTAGGGCTCAAGAGTAGACTATGTGATGAAGTATTTGTAGTGTCCGCTAGTGAATTATAAAGATTATGTATTTTAAGAAGGTCTGTAGTGTAGAAAGAGAGCTCATTGCTCTGAGGGTATTAGGGTGAATTTTGATGAGAGGTTGAAGAGTGAGTGGGACCTCTTGGCTCTTAACCAGTTGATTTAAGTTTGATCTTTGCATAATGTCGTCTCTGTGCTTAAGACAAGTACTCTTGGGTTTTACATGCAAACATAAGTCTTTCTTGATTTGTTATGGCTCTTGCAGTGTTGTAAATCATTCTGTTCTATAGAGTGCTTTTGGTACAGAATGTTTGACCTAAGGTGAGTTAACAAGTAGAACAAAGTTGTCAAAATAGTAAAGTAGAAACATGTCAGATACTGTAAATTGGGTCATATTCATGAAGATTTAATTTTTGCTATTTTCGTGAATTTTCGGCCTTGCTAATTAAAAATCGCACAAAAAATTCCTCTCTCATAGGTTAACTATTAGCGAATTCTCCTTTGAATAGGTTTGGCTGCTCACAAATCACACGAAAATAACCCAATTTACAGTAAAGTGGAAAGCTGTCGTCACAATTCTCATTCCTTAGATGTGGTATCAGGTATTGGAAGAACTACGGTAACTGTGACTTTTTTTAATCCCAAAGTTTAGTGAAACAAGAATTTTAGGGCAGGGATAACAATGAAAAAATGATTTATGGAGACACCTTTTTAATTTATCAACTCTGAAGATTATAATCTTACTGAACAGGAGATTTTTAAACGCTTATGACTTGATATAATAAATACAAAAAATGCACTATTGTTGGTTTCCTGATAGTTCTCATTAGCTTTAATCACACATCGAAATGTAAAATTAAATTTTTTAATGTTGAACAAATTTTACTTATAATGTCTTTACAAAAATAAAAGCAAAAGCATAGGAAAATTCTATGTCAAAGCATAGAAATTCTACTTCAGTGGAACAGCATGTGCAGAGATGCTAATTTCGTTTTATTACATTTAAATATTCTAAGCAACTGCGCATGTTTTATGCATTTAGTTAACTATAAATATCCCCGGCAAATTTTAGTAGGGTTCAAGCCCGTTCACTGAGCCTTGTGAGATTTGCTAATTACTGTCACTTAATGAGTATTTACATAAAGTTAGAAAAGATTAAACGTGGACAAAATTTAGAAGTATCATAAATAGAAAAAACTGTCAGAAATTTCTGTGTTTAGAAAATAATCTGTTGACTTATTAAGTATTTAAGCAAATAAAGCGCTACCGTCCTAACAAAAGTATTAAAAGTGTACTAATTCTCCCGCATATTAACGTTCCATTGAAAGTTTCGTCAATGAGAATAAAGCGTAGGTAAAGTCGTTCTATAGGAAATATGATCGGTATATTAAGCCGTAAACTTTCCAGTTCAACTAGATTTTGAATAAAGAAATTTTTATAGTCGAAAGCTGTGTCTAATAGTAGCATATAACGTGTGTAAAAATACATTGTTATAAAAATTATTCAAGTTCATAGTGATTTGCTTTCAGGATGATATTTTTATACACATTGATAATAGTGTGATAGCGGAATGTGGATATGGCTTTAAACCACATTAAGACTTTATGATTTCCTAAGGTTATTTAGTGCCCTTGGTTAAATTACTAACATGAAAATTCTTAAATCGTAAATCTTACGATTTATTGTACACATTGGAAACCAAAAATTTCATTGAGAATTTGGAGACTTTATATTTCAATGTAAGTAAATATTTGTGTGGTCAAGTGTTTCACACGTAAAAACATTGAAGGACAATTGGATTACACAGATTAGGTGGTTTGTATTTAACAGTAAGTATTCATTTGAATACGAATACATCTTACTTCAAATTTTCATTCATTTATGACCTATTTACAGTTTGGTTTGGCAGTTTTTTGATTAGATAGCTAGAAGTGTCAGCCAGTCCTCTTCAACAGAACTTAGAAGCCTGCAGTTGCAGGTTCGAGTCTGCAAAGCGAGAGTTATATTGTCACCCACGCAGTTAACTGGCAGAGGTACATTCTGTCATAGCCGTATGAAGCGGTTAAGTCAGTAGGGGGGGGGGGTGTAACTGGCCCCTTCCCAAAATCAGTAATGAGACCCCTGTAACTACATTAAACAGTAGATATTGACAGTTTTTACATCACACCTTCAGTTGAGAATGAATCACAAAGTGTCTGTATCAGCATTGTAACCTGACATGACAGTATGTTACATTAGACATTTCAAGGAGTGAGTGCAGAATAAAACTAGACCTGTCATTGACTGGTGGCATAGTAACAAAGTAATCAGAAACATGTATGTATTAGCCAGAGAGTGAAATCCCCAGGTCTGACTGATGTTAGGAGTGTCCATTTGGGAGAGGTGGGAAGGGAAGGTAAAATGCATTGATCATACTGAAGGCACTGAGCTCTTCAAGGAGTGCATGCGTGCAGCATCACTGAAAATGTTGTTCTGTTCGAACTTCGTAAAAAGTCTTCATAATTCCACTGTTTTTATTCTGTTTTAGATTAAGTACAAGGTGAAAGCCAGGGCTCGAGCCTCTACTGGCACCATGCATTATAAAGCTGGCCATACAGTCTGATTATAATCATTAATTACTGTAGAGCCTTTCAGTCTGTAAATTTTCAGTGAGCACTCTATAAGGAACAATTCAAGATTAAAAAAACGGACCAGTTCATATCATATAGTCTGGTAAGGGTGAAACCACCTTACCTACAGGTATATTTGACTTGTCTGTTAGACATTATCAAGGATATCCTGAATCAAATAGCTAGACCAGAGAAATAGACATTATCAAGGATATCCTGAATCAAATAGCTAGACCAGAGAAATACCTACACCAGAAAATGTCCCAGAATAATTTTTAGAGAGCCTGCTGTGACATCTTGTTAGAGGAATGGAGAAAAGGAATTGTGATCGAATCAATTTGTAGAGGCCTCACAGAGCTCTACTATAATCAATATAAAATTGTTTATAATTGGTGAGGTAGAGAGAGCTGCAAGGATATTATTATAACAGTTTAATGATAGAGAACAAATCTAATGATTTTTCCATTAACTACAAATTATGACATGTTCTTTTTTCGAGTTTAAAATGTGATCAGTAGACCTCTAGCTTAGACGGTATCGCATGGAAGCAGAGTCTCTTGCTGTATTTTTCATGTCTCTTTCTCAACGATTTATCAGTTTCTTAAAAATAGAGAGAATTTTATCCTTGGAGACAAAATTAAGTCCCCCGCAAGCGAGTTATCTGATTGGCTGAAAGTGATCGCCGAGATTTGCTACTCGGGCCATACAGAAAAGTTTTTATTACCAGTGTGTTGTACTCCCCTCACACAAACCATAACCTAAGAAAGTAGGGAAGGTGGGGGGGAGGGTCCACGGGGTAGGGGGGCAGGTTACTTGATTATGTACTATGTCTGTCTGACTGTCTGTCAATTCCTATATCTGTAGTAAAGCTATACAACAGTCAGTTCCTTTTAGGGGTCACAGGAAATGGTTTGATGAAAATGCGACAACTCAATTTTTAAGAGGACTTTCGCACCCTGTAAACAAAACAAACACATTTTAATGTAAACAAAACACACATACATGTTAATGTAAACAAAAATCTTACATTAAAAAACAAAACATCTCATTTTCATTTTGATGTAAACAACACATGCATTTGAATGTAAACAAAACACATACATTTTAATGTAAACAAACCCATACATTGTGTGGTGTATAACATTATAGTTTCAGTTAACTAAAACAATTAAGGCTTATATAACACCTTTATTAGGTTGAATACCACTAAATATAGCATATCTAGTGCCTTTAAAGACTCAAATGCATTTAATTTGCATAAAACAATTATTTGGTTGTCTTTCTGAAAAGACACGGCAGTTGATTTTTCATGAGCTGCCATCTCCATCCTTACAAAATGTACAAAAATCAGCTCATTATTTAAGCAAACATTTCCAAATGAAAAAAAATCCTGTTGAGAGCCCTGTCTGCTATTTCATTGTTTTTACCCCTGAAGTTAGAATTCTGATCATGTAAAATGGTTAGAAATGTTCCCACTGTAAAATCTGCTTTCCTGCTGAATGCAGCCAATATTTATACTGCCTTGCAGCACGAACAACTAGATATTTCTGGGAGATGTACGAATAGACTACAGAATAAAAAATACCGTCGCTACAAATATCTCATTTAGAAAGCCTTTCATGTTTGAAAAAGGAATTAGAAGGATTATGTGACAGTTTTTCCCTGGGATTGTATAATTTGATGATGCCAAATTGTTGTTAATCATGCGATAGTTCAGTAGAAAACCCCGTGCAAGATTTCATGTGAGTTTTCTCTCTGTGTTTTAGTGTTATAGACTGTTTTGTTTCTCTGTTGTTGCAGTATCTTGCATTTATTCAATCACGTTAATGCAGTTATTGGTAAAGTTCTATAGCGTTTTATTGGTACATCAGGTTTGTTTCACTTTATTTTCAAAGTACCTACAGTATTTTCTTGTGATTGGAGTTTTTTCTTCTTGGATTCAAGCTTGCATTTCTTGTTCTGGGTAAAATGTTGTATAATTCTTATGGAGGAAACCTGATGTAGGCCTCAGGCAAGTTTGTAAGTATCGTTTCAATATGTGCGTATGTTTCAGCGTTAGCTACTTTAAAGTTGAATGTCGGTTTTAATGTATTCTAAGTCATAAAAAGATATTATCTATGTTTGAAAGAAGAAAAACTTCTAAAAAATACGAAAAGATCACAATTTATGTATACTGTACATAAATAAAATGATGAATTTCTTATGATTTTCAATAGTACAGAATTTTTAACAAAATATGGTTTGATTATATCAGAAAGTATATTTAATAATTTTCATTGAGCAGTGAAATGACAAGGACTGTGAAGTCAATGCTTTCATATTATGTATATATCATATTAAAATAATCAAAGGTGATTAAAAATACTTCTGTAACAAAGGAAAAGAAAAAGCACTTTTAACGACTAATGCATTTTTAAGCTTGAAATCATGGGGAAAATGTCTGTTGTTTTGCAGATTATAGAAAGAATTTCTATGCCAAGAGAAAGAAAGGCTTTTTCGGGTTAATCATGAAGAAAAGTTGTTATTTTCCAAATACTGTCAATTTTGGAAAGAGAACGATTTTATATGCTGAGACAGTAATGTTACATGTGCGTATTTAAATAAAATTTAAAAAAATCGTTTCCACTTTTTTTATACCTTATTTTAAGATACTTTGATGGAAATATTTTTGTATTTCTAGTTTTGGCCGACCTGGTCAAGTGGTTAGAGTCGCTGACTTGCAATCACTGTAACCTTTTATTGATTCAAGGTCATTGGTTCGAGCCCTGCTGCTGACCATATCTTTTTATGTGAGACAGTTGGCAGTTTCTACAGCAGGAAAGGAGTCTGTTTCTGGTTCTTCCCAGAAAAGTGTCCACCTGTAAGTAAATAAAATACTGTTGAAAACAGGCATTAATCTCTGTGGAAAACGTTAAAGAGAGTGATGGCTCCTTTATGTTATTTAAGCATACCTACTGAGAGAAAAGTGCGAGAAAGTTTGTCCTACATTCTTTGGATAATCTTGTCTTCTAGTCTGCCAGATCTGTAGCTGTCTGTTGTGATCAGAATGCCTCAGTTATTGCAGCAACTAGAAAACATAAAATTCAGGAAAAACTCAAACCAAAAGGGAGATGGTTTTGTCCTAATGTGTATGTAATTTAGCAAGAAATTTCTCATCTGTAATAAACTTGCTGTGAAAATGACATAAAACATTCAATTCATGAAATAAGTAAATATCCACATTGACATTGCAATGAAGCAAGCTAGCTCTTGAAAATTCATTGAAAAAAAACAAAGCAATTACCTCCCTTTTGTTGTTTTTTAACATCAGATAAGAAATGATGATTAAGGTCGACTTAAAGATAAAAGAAAGCATGAAGAATAGTGTAGCTGGTTTGTCAACTTTAAAAAAAAAATGTAAGAATTAAATATTAAAACATTTACCATCTTATAAGCAACTCTATAAAGGGAGATTATAAGGAAGTTGAAGAAGTTAGCAATTTTCTTGTTGAAAAAGACACAAAGTATCCAAACATTAATTAATAGGGTATAATTATTATCATTGACTGAGCAATTTTTGTTGCCGCCCTAGTGAGGTATATAGTAATCTCACAGTCTTGTTTGTTTTTCTTCATTCATTAATTGAGATATGGTATTGTGCCCTCAGCCTTAGTGATGCAGTTACTGTTTATCATGTTATAGAATATTAACAAAACTGCACAGAATTGCAACACTCATGTCCTTGGCTGGTCTTACTTCAATCTTCGTACAAAGCCCCCACCCTAGGGAGTGAATGCCCTTTTTGGGTATTTCAACGGATCTACAACAATGTAAATACATATATCTCTTACCTAAAACTTGAGGAATAATGTTTGTGTAGAATCGTCTGTGCGAAATTTCATGCTAATGAAATTAATTGCTTGCATATTATCATGTTAGACATAAACTGTTCTTTGCAGTTGCGGCATCAGATATTATGAAATTTTGCCATGGGGATATATTATGTTCTGTTCATTGATTAGTACAGAATGGTATAGGGGTGAGGTTATCAAAGGAAATAGTGCACCAATTATAATTTCTATCTCTAAATCATACACAAACAAACATCAGCTTTGATCTTGGATTCCCCCACATGGGCTGGTTTGCATGTTACAAGCCATTCTAGGCTGCGGATATTGGCAGAGGTTTTATCTGTCCTTGCTGTCTGACTATACAGAGCTGAATGGTCAATATAGTGATTGTGAGAATAAATATTGACAATGGATTTGTGCTTCCTATTTTGTAAGTGACAAATTTAGTTAGCCAAATGATGATTGATACATAAAAGGGAAGGAATATATTTAGAAATAGGATTAAAACTTCGAACACTTTGGATTTTGGGATCGGAGAAAAACCATCGAGGAGTTTAAAAGGTGAGCGGGAATACAACCAGAGGCTTTGGCGGCGGAAAGACGCCAACAAAAACAACGAAATTGAATGATAAAACTGATGTGTATGCATGACGTGCTTAACAAGCATAACATGCTAAGAAAGAAGTAATGAAATTCCATTGAAAAGTTAAATGCTGTTGCAGTAGTTCTTTATTTTTTCTGTTTGTTGCACAGATGCTTGAGAAAAGCAAAATTCATACTGGTACTCACGGGCCCTTCATTGCCGAACCTGTCCGCCTGTAAATAAGGTGGAATACTGTTGGAAACGGGTGTTTAATCTCTGCAAAAGAAAGATTCTTCATATCCTTTGATTATGTTACGTTATTTAAGGCACTAAGAAATAGCCGAGCACCTGATAACTTTGTTCTCTTTCGTAGTATGAGGTCTTTGGTACAAAATTTCAATTAAGATACATACTGATTAATTGTATTTAAAAACTGGAAATTTCTTCCTTTAAGGGGATACTGCAGGTGCACGTTTGCAGTTAACGAGTGTTTATCATCATCAGCCTTTGACAGGCATCTCAGACATTCATTTCCGTAGAAGACGCATTATCCACAATGTTGGAGCGAAGCCATTGTTTACTTCAACAGCTCTACAGTTGAAAAAAAAAAATGAAATAGACATATTCTCAATGACAGTGCGTTTGTGAGCTGTCACATTGTGTGATGCTCGTCCTAAAGATGTATGGCCATGGCCATCTTCATTATTGTCGGAGAAAAATGTTGCCGTATCCTGTAGGAATACTTCCTGTCTAGCAGCATGGAAAACGTAAATGAGTTTTGTTAAGTGCTTAATTGTGTTTTCATTTAGCTCTTCTTTTATACCTTGTCAATTGTAATGGTTATCCAGTATTTAATTATGGTTTTGGTATTTGTAGGTCAGAGAAGCACCTTAAGTGATGGTTACAATATTTCAGCATCCAGGTGGGTTAGGTTAAACAGCTTTTGGCACCCCCCAAAGAGAGATGTTCAGTCAAATTTGCTCTCTCTGTCTACTCTTTCTCTCTCTCTCTCTCTCTCTCTCTCTCTCTATTCTTTTTCTCTCTCTCTGTTCTTTTTCTCTCTTTCTCTGTCTCTCTCTCTGTCTCTCTCTCTCCCTCTCGGTCCGTCCGTCTCTCTCTCTCTCTCTCTCTCTCTCTGTCTCTCTCTCATGAAAGTTTGCATTCTTTGTAGTGCCAATCCAAATCTGAAATGGGCTGTATAAGGTAATGAATACAGAAACATCCTGGTCCCTTTTCCTATTTGTACTGAAAAAGAAAACAAATTTACATAGCACAGCTATGATTTATCGTTTTATGATTGTATTCATATATTTCATGGCCTTGAGTTCTGAGTGAGATCTAGGATGCAGTAATATGTAATGGTCCTTTAATTAACTGTAAACATAATTTTTCTAAATAAGACATTCTCATTATCAGAGATTAGGTTTTTTATCCATTTGCCTGCTTTTTCTAGTGTGCTGTATTCAAGAGATGATTATAAAACCGGCTGGAGTTTTAGCGAACATTTCTTCTCGATTTCTCGACTGATGTCTTCATGTGTAAGCAATCAATTGATTACCGTATTTAAAGAAGGTCGTGGAATATGTCTATTAATATGCTTCGTACAGTGTCTCAACGGGAACGCTGTTGTTTATATGATAAGCGTGTTCTTTGCCGTTTAAGCGGGCGTTAGAGTCTTAAGGATATTTTCAACAGCTGCCATTCACACGTATTAAGTTGTTTGATGCAAACAAAAATAGCATTAATTTTATTCAGCTGAAGAAAATTTGTATCCGGCCTCCCACCATGCAGCACTGTTAGATCCACCACGCAGATTCCCTCACTAATATCTTCTCGGGGAGATTGAAGGGCTTGAAACAGTTTCGAGGCTTCTTTTTCTCCGTGCTATAAGCAATCTTGGCCGTATTTACTGCAGTCTTTTGTTGTCGAGTGTTTTAATAAGGACTCTAAAGTAGCTTAATCAGTCGGTAAAGTGTAAAGTTTAGAATACTTTATGGAGGTGTAGCTTATGAAACCCTTTCACTGATTTCTGTCAATAAGAAGCTTATGCTTTAAATCAGGATATTATCACAGATATAGTTGGGTCATAACATTTTGATAGGTCATCATAGTCTTGAGACAAAATTTAACCGAGGTGTATTAAAAAATATGACTTAATTTCATGCCAGTTTATTTTGGTCGCGGATTAATGGCTTATTTTATGGCTTTAATTCGGTCAGTTTAGAATCTGAGCTAGAAATAGAAAGGAAAAAATTGTACTTCAGGAGGAGATCTTGCCATGCACCTGTTCCTGAATCAAATTGTAGACATTGTGCATGCATGGTGCAGGCTCACATGTATTCAATCATTGACTTGCAAAATTCTAATTCATAAATCTGAATTTTCTAGAACTGAAATAGATTTGTCTTCATTTTCTCTTCCTTCATTTTCTATAGTTTTGATTGATAAAATATTACTGTCTAAAAGAACAGTATTATAAAGTATCAGACATGTTGTTAAGCAGTGATGATCTATATCGATAGTCAATCATTATTTAATTTCTAGTCAATCTTTTTATTTTGATTTGTAAGTAATATTTAACCATGCTCAAACGATCTTTGTCTAGTTGTAAAATTGTGACGAAGAAATAGTCTGAAAGCAGAAATATTCTAAAAGTAAGATATCTAAGTTTAGTATGGATTGTGTGCTGTAAGGCTTGCTTTAACTCCATTAAAGTCATCTGGGAATACATCAAACTTGGGGAAATAGTCTTTAAAAATCCAATTCTGTCTGCAATTGTGTATTGGGAAAGTTTCAAATATTAGAATTGAGAGTTATTGAAGAAGAGTTAAGGTGTTAAGGATAAAGCGCTTATGATGTCAAGAAGCACAGAGGTTGTGGGTTCGAGACTAACCATTAAAGGCTCAGGGAGTGCAATTTTACAAATGGACCCATTGGTTCAATCTGCCATAAAAGTGCTAGAGCTTGTCTGCATTAAAAGTAAAGGATTTGTATGACCAGCTGTTCACCATGAAAGTCAAAGTTGTCGGTTTGAGATGGTTTGAGATCGGCTAAGGTCTGAGATTCCACTCTTGTCTTAGAAAATTAACTCCTGGGAATGAAAGCTATGACCTGAGCTATATTAAAGTTGATACAAGTAAAACAAAATTTAATATTTGGGCTAAAGTTTCTTGAACAGTATTATGTCTGTCTGTGGAATCCGGTATTGTTGTTTCGTACTACAATGCTTTGCTATTATCCTGTCTGGTGTGTAGCATATGTACCTGTCTATGTTTATTTATTTGTCTCATCGCTGTTGAATGTTGTTTACAACTCCTAAGTAGTTGCTAAGTGAGGCTGTTTCAGGCTCTTTCAGCAACTGGAAAACATACTTTTATCTCTTTCTCATAAGGAGGTATTTTTTATTACCCATGATTCAAATTGAGAATTGTTTATAAGTAAATCTGGAACACAGTCTTTTGATCATTTAGAACAGCATGCCGTAAATTCTCCGGCATAAGTCGATGTCGTCCATAAGTCAAGGGGTATGTTTTTTTGTAAGAACAGCATTGGCACAGAAGTCAACTGAGTACTGCTGTGCTTAAAAGGAATTTAACATGGTTTGAAGTGATTTTTTCCTGCATTTTGGCTGATTGGCAATGAAAATGAGGTGTTGCTACTGAAATTAATGGTACTGACTGTTTAACTTACACACTCTCTGTACCATAGTCATCAACAACCATTGAAAGAATTTAATGAAGGAGAACCAGGATATGGAAATGGCTGTCTCCCTTACGTATTGAATTGTTCAGGCTGTACAATATATATGGAAAGTATAGGAATGTTAGAGAAAGAGATACAGTCATACAAAGTTGATTGACTCTAATTGTTGAATCCTTCAGGATCAGTTGAACACAATTGGATGATGAAAGAAAACCACATATTCCAGATAGAGATATCAGGCTATAGCAAGTTTTACGTCTGCAGAGACATTTGCTAAAATAATCAGCTGAGACATTTGCTAAACTAATCAGAAGTGCAAGTCTGTTGTGTCATATTGTTGACTGGTAAAATCATCAGATATTTCTGCTTCCAGATGAGTGTAGGAGTGCAAAGCGACCCATTGTAGCCGTAGAAATACTTGTACCTGAATGAACTGCAGACGTAGGCAATGTCAATAGTGCACAAGCTGTTTCGTCAAGTTTCCTCTACTAGTTTTTGATAATTTGGAAAACTGTTCTTTTTTTGGCTTAAGGCGAAATATACACTGAAATCTAATTTTAAGGTGGAATTACTAGTGGCAAGAATGTTTCTGTACAGCTGTATTATTTGATTATGTCAAAGGTCCATACACTTAAAGTATGCGTCATCAAATTTGATTTTAAGATGACAAATTGTTAAAAATTCCACATTAGAGCAAATGTTACAATTTATTGCACTTTTTCTAATTTCAAAAGCTTTCACTGACACATTTATGTCCCTGCAGTAGACAAGAATATTTAAATCAAAAGATGAATGTGAAAATATGTTTTGTTCTAAACATGCACCCAAATTGTGTTGTATGATTTCTGATGAAAACATTAAACTGCTCATGTAGAATCACATTAATTGTTTTGCATAGTTATTGTTGAGTTAATGGTATGATGAATGATGTGGTCTGTGTTTGGAATTAAGCTAATACTCCTGCAGACATGAAAAATGTCTGCTATTGAAATTACGAGATTTTTTGTGCTTTTTACATGAATTGTTTGATTATTTCTAAAGGGAAATAGAAACGATACTCTTCAACAGCAGGGGAAGATGTGCTTGTTATTTTGCCATGGAAGAGAGATATTAATAGTGGGTGTCATCGGTAAACGGATGCAGCAGGTGTTATTTGGGATGTTCGAGGTTTAAACTGGAAACAGTCTTAATTATTATGTCTTTTCCGATCTTGAAACTGTACATAACATATTTATTATGAATGTTCAAAATTCCTTTTTCCTCTTGGGGGTTTAAACTTCCAATTTCAACAGTATTCAAAGTTTACAGGTGGGTGGTTTATCTGACAACAATTTTCTGGAAAGGACCTGTGTAACTGATCCCCATTATTCATAAGAAACTGCCAACTATCTCACATAGAGAGTCCGGTTGGTAGCAGGCTCACAATCATGACCATCAAGTTGTGGTTGATAAGGCACTGCAGCAGCAATCATTACATATGATTACCATGGAAACACTGTACACCTTATATAGAAAATAGACTGTGTCACTCTGTGTGCATGTAGTTCCTTGCATGTTGAAACGAGCATTGTCTGATTGCGGCAGTCTGCATGCCTAATGGTCTAATTAATCTGACAAAGCATTTTCTGAATAACAACTAACCTTTATTAGATTTAAAAGCATTTTCTAAGAACCACTTTAAGATGTATTTCATTTAAATTCAAAAGCATTAAACCACCATGAAAACTTTTATTATGTCTGAATTAGAAAGACTTTTCTGAACTTAATCTAACCCTAGATTTATGCACTAGAATTATTAGATTTGAATTTATAATTAGGTTTCTTAATGTTAGCTGTACTTTCTTTAGATTGAAAATTTTAACCATGTTCTGAAAACCACCTAAATTCTACAACGTAGTTTCAAATATCTATAAACTTTTATTTCCCAAAAGTTGGGGTATATAGGAGTCGTGGTTGGTGGTGGTCGGGGGTCTGTTGCTTTTCCTTGTCCGAGCATACGAAACTCTAGTTGTTTCATTCATCAAGGTAGTGAGGAAGTGCAGTGCACACACACCCTCTTGCAATCGTTTTGCCCTTTGTTCTTTTCCTTGTCGAGAAGAACTACTAGTTGATTCTTATAAAGGTAAGCATTGGGGAGTGGGCGACCATCCCTCTTGCTATTTTAGAGTTATGCCCTTTGTTACTTTTCCTTGTCGGCTATCTAAAGTTGGTTAAGACTCATGGTCATGGAGGAGTCGTCCCCTCTCCATCTTCTTTTTTTAGATTTTTGTTTAAAAGAGTTTTCTGAACTAAATGTAACCTTTTATTAGGTAAAGAAAAAACTAAACATACCTAAATGTTGATTAGATTTCAATTTAAAAGCAGTCTCTAAACACAGTCTTAGAACAGAAGCATCTCTTGATTCTGCTCCTGCTGATGTGAGCGATATCCCTGATCTAGCTGAAGTCAGAACAGATAGCCTTAATTGATTTATTAAAAGCTTGTGGCACACTGTGTCATAAAACAGACCAATAAAATGGCAATTTGCACCATGCTAGCTTTTATTCCAAGATAAATGTCATTGAAATATTATGTGAGTTGTTTGATTATTATGTAGTGGTAGAGAACTGGCTCTTTGAACTAAATAACTCTGCAGACATGCACAGTATAATCTAAGATCTACTTGCAGTGTGAGTGAGTGTTTATACTGGGATTATTGATGGAGACGCTGTAGGTATAGTTTGGAATGTAGTTCAATATTTTTGGAACCACTTGTTTTGGGTACAAAGCCAAACACTTTGATGTTGACAGAGGTCAGTGTTTTTTGTGTGCCAGGTTTTTAAAAAAAAAAATTTTGGGTGGGGGAATCTTTTATGCCTACATAGGGATGTAACTAATTTCATGTAATTTGGTTTATTTTGCAATTTTATCAATTGTCCCAAGAATTTTATATTGTATGCCTAATCAAAGGGGTTGAACGAGTCTTCACAAGGCTTTCCGTTTGCCAGTCAATGTATCATTTGTACCAAAATTGTAATCTTGTTTACGGAAAAACTTAAACCAATTGTCACAAGAAAATGGTTGGATATTAATCAGCGTTTGAGCAAGCATAAGTTATATTTGTCCTTTCTTATTATGTAAGACGTTAGTTGTAATTAAAGCCTTCCCTTTATTTACCCGTCAACGAGGTATTGTCATGTTTCTTTAATTAGTCAAAGTGATTGTTAAGTTTTGTGACGTCTGTAGCAAAATTGATAATTCTTTAACATGATGTTTGCATATAAGTCCTAATTCCGTACATCATATTGATGGAGTGGTAAGTAGCTGCCAATGTAGGTTTGCTGTGTAAGCCGATGAAAGACATAAGTATTCATTAAAAACTCGTATAGCCCTAGGGAATAAAATTACAGAAACCAGCTGTTTTGAAGAGTCAAATGGTGCTATAGTTCCATTTGATCCTGTAAAAAGCGAGCAGAAATCTGAAGAATTTTAAGTGCACATGCTTGAACTGCTATCTACTAATAGCTACTGAAACAGTAGCTTTTGAAAAGGAAGTAATTAATTTGGTTAAATTCGAAATGTTTAACCTATGAGGTTTAAACGAAAGTTATAGAGTATAAGCTGCTGGGTGTCGATTATCAAGTTGCTGGAAGGAAAGTTCTTGTAATATTGCATATCGCAATCTCCTGTTGCTAATGGTTTATTGTAATTTCCAAGAAAGTCCCGAGTTTGAAGACATTTATATTAAAATCCAGGTGATACATACTGTGATAAAAGGATTTGGTTGTGGTGTTTTCCAACATTTTCAAATTCAAATGTGCCATTATTTTGATTGCTCTTTAGCTGTTTTCTGCTAAAAAATATGTGATAAAGGTATGAGGAATTGGAAGATGTGGAAAGGAGCATTCCTGAAAGTATTCAGCATCATCAACTTTTGATAAAAACTGAATTTGTTGAGATTCTGCCAGTAAGTTATTAGAATCTTACACTGCTGGTAGCACTGGTGACTCTGAGTTTGAGACAGGCGCAACATCAAAGCGGTCCAGATCATGATCTGCACTGTTTGCTATTCATCCTAAGAACTGTCAGTGAGCACCTCTTTGAAACACTAATGGCGCAGTCCAAACTGAAAGCTGGACAAGTCCATTTTAGATGTTTAGTTTAGGTCAGTGTTAAGATGAAGAGGGAAACTTGGACAAAATCAAAGTACTGATAGTACTGACTTAGTTTCAAAGTATTAGTTTTGCTTAACTTCTATCATATGCTGTGGATGCAAGTTTAGAGCTGCAGAAAATTTAGTAGAGTAAAAAAGGCTAAAGTTCAGTGAATCTTGTGCTCCAAAAATACCTATGTAACTGAAAATAATTATGCAGTAGGAATATGTCTTCTTGCTGAAACCAGCAAATTAGTGAGAAAAAAAGCGTCAAGTATTTTTCTAGGGAAAGATTTATCGGGAAATGTTTGACTGAATTCGGTTAACAGTTACCGTATTTTTCTTGTGCCATTTACAGGTACAGCACGCCATTTCTTCTGTCAAGTTCTGCCTCGTAAACTATCTAGGTACATGAAAATTGCTGCCGAAAGAATCTTTAATCTTCTTTATAGTGAATGCACATGTAATGATGCCGCAAAATTACATGTACTTTTGAAAATTATTAGTGTACTTGCTGCTGGGTTTCAAAGGGTGGGATTAGTTTTACACTTGTGGTTAGGTATCTGTCTGTGTCAGAATCTATGGTATGGAAATGAGTCATTGATCGGCAAGTTATAGTGAAAGCATAGACTGCATTTAGCTTATTAATAGATCTAAATATTTGTTCCTATGTCTGTACGGATTTAGCGCAGTGATAGTAGAACTGGATATAGCAACTCAAGATAGAGTTGAACAGTTTGGAAACAATTTGGAAAAAAGGGTCATTATGTCCTGATTCAAAGGAAGTGGAGACAGGCATGCAGCTGCATGACTATGTGTCTTTATGTGAAGAAGTCGGCAGTTTCTAAAATGGAGGATAGGGATCTAGTATTGGTTCTTCCCAGGAATGATGGTTAAGTTAAGACCTCCTGCCAGTAATAAGGACCCAGATGCGGTTGAAAGGAGAGTTAAACTCATATAACAACAACAACAGCAGTTTAAATCAAGATGTTCTGTAAAAATGCCCCTATATCTTAGCATATATTCAAACATATTTGAATCTGGTGTCTGATCCATAATTGGATGATGAAGCTGCCAGACAGGTGTACCCTTACAGTTATGATTGTATCTCATCATTAGGAAGCAGTTACTAGGAAAAACACACCTAAAAACCTTGAACATTTCATCATCTAGTTAGAGACTGATTGTTATAAATGATGTGAGGGAAAGTAATATACCAAATATCCTTCATATTCAAAAGTCAGCAGTATTTTGTAAGTTGGGGTACACCTGCGCAAGATATGTCTGTCCAATAGCTGTCTATCCAAGAGACGTCTGTCCGCACACTGGATTGGGGATTAAACCTTGCCACATTGGTTTGGGAAATTTACTGAATCCCTGTCTAAATATTTTCTGAAAAACCTTTGGTTTTATTTATTCACTTGTATGCATGGTGACTTGTTCATAAATACTTGGTGAACTGTGTTTCCATTTTTTAGTTTATTTGAGTTTAGAGGTTAATGTTAGGATTTTTTAGTTTATTTGAGTTTAGAGGTTAATGTTAGGAAGTACTGTAATTGTAATTTTCGTGTGATGAAAATTCCACAGTTTGATAGCAGACAGGCTTGTGAAAGGAAAATTGTTGAATTATAAATAAATTTGAAACTAAATCTTTTGCAAAAAATACTTGAATTAGCAATTTCGCATGAAATAACAAAAAATCGATGGAAGTATTACCCAATTAACAGTAAATTGTAGAACTCAAACTGTAGCTACTTCGATTGGAGCAGGCAATTCTGACAGAATCTATAGCTAAGGTTCTAGACATTTTTCTTGGGAGATAGAGTAAAATATCAGTCCAAATGCATGTTTTCCATTTATTTACTTTTGATTTCCTTTCCCTTAGATAAATACGTTTTGTTTTTATAACCCAGGTTTTAGCTAAGATCGCCCCCCCCAAACTTTGAAAATTACTTCTGGTTTTAATGATGGATTAGGAGGTCATAACTTAAGGTGGTAAATGAATGATCAATTACTCTATAAAATGAATTATAACTGATCAGATTCAACACTCTTTATGATTAATGGTGTAAGAAACAAAAAAAACATGTTACGTTTATTAGACGTACAGTGACATTAATTTGAATAGTACGTGAAGTCAGTTTGATGGTGGTGTGTACTCTCTCAGGGGTGATGTTCTTCATTGTGAGTTTCCTTCTTGACGAATCTCGGCTGAAGTGTTAAGGTGACCATGTCTGGAGCCCCACTGCCCCCCACCTTTCGCTTCAGCTTATGTTTTATATTCTCTGTAATAGGTTTGGTAAGTAACAAGAAAATATTGTTGTCTGAGCAGATATCTAAGCCATTTTGTTGGTTTTGATAGGCAGACGTTCAATATGATAGGTAATGTACTTAAAGTCCCTGGAGCATAAATTACAAGTAGCTCTTATTGTAGGAAGAAATATATATATAACTGGCTGAAATGACCTTTCTTTGTACCAAAAACACTCCTGACTGCTTTTTAAGTTGATAAGTACATGTTAGAAGTATTGCACAGTATTTTTTTCAATGATATATAGCAAAAAATAAGAAACGCTTTTTAGGCAACTCTTTTTCGTGACTAAGCTTGTTGAAACGCTACTTGAATATGAAAGAAAGGCATAAGTGAACATTGTTTTAGAGTGAATAATAGAACAGGGTGTTATCATTAACCTGTCAGTAAATTTATTTTTCTTTACCAGTAAATTCAAAGTGATCTAGGGAATTTAAGGTAATTGCTATAAATCTTAACTTGATTAATTTCTAAAATATACTTTTTAGTGTTGTGCAAGAATTGTTCGTAAGGTCACTTATCACTTTAAATCCGATTTGAAACTGAAACTGGATGATTCCAGAACAAAAGCACAGGGCAGCTCTCTAAATTCCTGTAAAGATATATTGTTGGGTAGTCAGATGAGGTAGGTATGATGTATGGAGGTCTGATGGAAGCTCCATCATGATAGGCTAATTAAAATTCCTCTGATGTGTATCAGTACATTACACAGGAACTCTCTGTTGTGAATGGTTGTTTGGCATCATCAGAGAACTGTTCAAGATTACCATCTACTTACAGTTGCAGGTGTTCCTGCAGTGTGTTCCTGCAGTATAGTCATTCATGGGAGATTGTTTTACTTACGTATACCTTTCAGATTGTTTTTTGGTATAATAAAATGAGTCACTCTATTTTCATCTTTGAAATTTGTAATATGCATTTGCACATTTCCTTTGCATAATGCGGGAAAATTACAGTAAAATAGAAGACTCGGTTTTCAGGTTATCAACAAAAGAAACTTGATGGTAACAAACAAAAATGAACAAACAGTAGAGTTGTTGTAAACATTAATGGTTTTGAAAGATACAAACATAACAGTGATAATGAAGAAATTGATTGTTTCAAAAGAAACAAAGGCAACAGTAATGCTGTTGTAGAAATTGATGGTTATGATGAAAGAAACAAATATAGGTTTTGATGGTTGCAAAAGAAACAAACCAAACAGTATAATACTGTTGTAGAAATTGATGATTTACAAAAAGTAATGTTCTTGAGAAAATTGATGGTTATGAAAGAAACAAACCAGACAGTAATGATGATTTGATGAGGCTCTGTTTGAAAAAAGATTTTATCAAATGCCACTTTTCTTCTTATAAAACAGGCTAAGTTAATAATCCCATAGATCTTCATACTAATTTTTTGGATCAGATTTTCTTGGATTTCTCAAATTTAACAGAGTAACTAATAGCACTGTCATAATTCCATCTAAGTCAGGGACGTCAAAAAATTACGCTATCAGATTTTGACTTCCTGTTGGAAATTTTTTGATAATGTTGAGAGTTTTTATTTTCTTGTTTGACTGCAATTTACTGATATTTAGGTTGAGATAAATTTGATTTAAAAACAATGTGATGACAGTGATTATGTTTAAAGTTGATGGTTCTTTCCGGAAGTTTGTTGGGAAGTTTATATTAGAAATTTTATCGCCAAAAAAAAAAATGAAAATATATTTTTTTTTTTACAAAGTCGTTTATTCTTTATGACATTACTATTATTCCAGGTATTACCTCAGGAAAATTGACTTGCATTTATTTGTTTTTGCTGAATACATCAAAATGATAGCATACAATAGATTTTATTTACTTTTACGTGGAGTCTGCCGATAGCTGTAATTAGGTACTTACGACGTGCATATAACTGCACATAACGTCTAATAGGCATATGTTCATCATTAAAAACAACTGCAATATCTTTAATTTCATAAACTTGGGCGAACGAAGACGGCTTCTTGGTGCGGCACGCTGGATAGAAGTAGCTGTAAAAAGTATTATGTAGTGATAAAAGAGAACCTGTAATTGTTATTATCATGAAATACCTGATGAAAGGAAATGGATAATGTGAAGATTTATTTAAATATATCAGTGTTTTGAAGGGAATATTGGCATTCACATTACGAGAATATGCCTTTTCTTCACTAATTTTCATGGCCAAAGTACCAAGTCTTAAGACTGGAGGGGAATAAAAAAAAAAGAGCTGCTCAAAGCTATGTAATACTGGTACAAACAAAACAGAGAATTGTACGAATGTATGCACTCTACTGTTATTCTATTTAACTTGTGCTTTCACAATAATCTGATAGACAGTGGTAATACTGACATCTGAAGAAATCTTTCAACAAGTCTGAAGTTATGGCATGAAATAAGAATGATTGTTGCTAGAAGATGTTATAAAGACATTCTGACATTACATTTACAGATCAGTTAGACATTCCTAAATTATGTATACAGGTCAGTTACACATTCCTACATTGCTGTAACAAATTTACAGATCACTCTACTGTAACACTCAGACATTTCTACTTTATTTAAATACATTTACAGATCAGTAAGAAATTCCTTCATCATGTTAACAGGTCAGTTAGATGTAATACCTTAACTGATCAGTAAGACATTCCCACATTACATTTACAGTTCAGTTAGACATTCCCACATTATGTTTACAGTTCAGTTAGACATTCCCACATTACATTTACAGTTCAGTTAGACATTCCCACATTATATTTACAGATCAATTAGACATCCACACATTACATTTACAGATCAATTAGACATCCACACATTACATTTACAGATCAATTAGACATCCACACATTACATTTACAGATCAATTAGACATCCACACATTACATTTACAGATCAAATAGACATCCACACATTACATTTACAGATCAATTTGACATCCACACATTACATTTACAGATCAATTTGACATCCACACATTACATTTACAGATCAATTTGACATCCACACATTACATTTACAGATCAATTTGACATCCACACATTACATTTACAGATCAATTAGACATCCACCATTACATTTATAGATCAATTAGACATCCACTCTACATTTACAGATCAATTAGACATCCACTCTTTACATTTACAGATCAATTAGACATCCACTCTTTACATTAACAGGTCAATTAGACATCCACTCTTTACATTTACAGATCAATTAGACATACACACATTACATTTACAGATCAATTAGACATCCACTCTTTACATTTACAGATCAATTAGACATCCATACATTACATTTACAGATCAATTAGACATCCAGTCTTTACATTTACAGATCACATCCACACGTTACATTTACAGTTCAATTAGACATCCACACATTACATTTACAGATCAATTAGACATCCACACATTACATTTACAGATCAATTAGACATCCACACACTACATTTACAGATCAATTAGACATCAACTCTACATTTACAGATCAATTAGACATCCATTCTTTACATTTACAGATCAATTAGACATCCACTCTTTACATTTACAGATCAATTAGACATCCACTCTTTACATTACATTTACAGATCAATTAGACATCCACTCTTTACATTTACAGATCAATTAGACATCCACTCTTTACATTAACAGGTCAATTAGACATCCACTCTTTACATTTACAGATCAATTAGACATACACACATTACATTTACAGATCAATTAGACATCCACTCTTTACATTTACAGATCAATTAGACATCCATACATTACATTTACAGATCAATTAGACATCCAGTCTTTACATTTACAGATCACATCCACACGTTACATTTACAGTTCAATTAGACATCCACACATTACATTTACAGATCAATTAGACATCCACACATTACATTTACAGATCAATTAGACATCCACACACTACATTTACAGATCAATTAGACATCAACTCTACATTTACAGATCAATTAGACATCCATTCTTTACATTTACAGATCAATTAGACATCCACTCTTTACATTTACAGATCAATTAGACATCCACTCTTTACATTACATTTACAGATCAATTAGACATCCACTCTTTACATTTACAGATCAATTAGACATCCACACATTACATTTACAGATCAATTAGACATCCAGTCTTTACATTTACAGATCACATCCACACATTACATTTACAGTTCAATTAGACATCCACACATTACATTTACAGATCAATTAGACATCCACACATTACATTTACAGATCAATTTGACATCCACCCATTACATTTACAGATCAATTGAACATAAACACACATTACATTTACAAACCAGTGGACATTTCCTTATTTCTTGTACACCCCATGTGTACCTCCTACAGTTATATATAGCCAAACTGCTTCAGCATTTTTCATGTGCATACTGATGATGCAATATATTTCTTACAACAGTTTTGTATCTGATGCACTTCCAATACTGAGCTTCTTCTCATTGAAATGAGTGTTTTGGTTTAAGGGTCATTACTGAACTGTTTTATTAATTGAAAGGTTATGCTGGAATGAATGTTTATATGTTATAGGCGGCCTAGAGACTGTGTTTTGTTGCCGAGTGGTATTTTTGTAGTACTGTGAATCCTGGAATTTACAGCCTGGTTCTGACATTTTTTTATCATTAATGGTCAAGTTTACAGGGTTTTTAACATTTGTGTTACAACATGTCAGAAAAACAAGTACCGGCAATAAAGATTTACCATGTAGTGCTTCCAATTTTCTTCTCGTTTTTTTGTTTTTCTTCATGTATATTTTGAGTAAAAAATCATTTAACTGGGTAAAAATTGGATTATTTAGTGCTTGTAGGGTGGGGGGGGGGGGGGAAGGAGAATAAAAAATGACAATATAATAAAAGGTACAGATATTTTTATGTGATGGGGAAAAAAAATGCAATTTGCACATGTATATTCATACAGTTGTAGTTGATAATTGATAAAGCAGATTTCCTATGTCAGGTATGGGTGGACTAGTTCAAAAATGATGATAGTGTTTTTTTTAGGCAAAGATGGATTTTTCAGGCATTTGCAGACGCCAGTGTTTCTGTTCATATCATAGAGAATGAAATGGAGAAGTTACTGTATCATTGCAAAAATTGTATTTTATCAATAGTGAACATGTTGTTTTGATGTTCTATTTTCAGAACCATGCATTCCCCACAGACTACGTTAGAAAACGGTCGGCGAGAGCCGGACGCTGATGCTATTAAAATGTTCGTTGGGCAGGTCCCAAGGTCCATGGATGAAAATGATCTCACAAAAATGTTTGAACAGTATGGTCCAGTGTTTCAGTTAAATGTTCTTCGTGATAAAGTGTCAGGACAAAGTAAAGGTAAGACTTTTATTGATACATATTTTTGATACCGTTATCACATGCTCTTTATGTTTGTATGTCCGTGCATTTGTTTAGATTATGCCTTGGATGTAAGTTTGTTGCTGTTCAGGGCATTTCAGAATACTTTACTGAACTGTAGAGCACCATAGGGCGATGTGTCGTACACTTTTGCACTTCTCTTGAAAGAGTTAATGAAAATTGAAAGTCGGAGATCTGAAGAATGTAGTGTTATTTTGCCGACTTTGCTGTAATAAATTCTCATTCAATTTGGAATTTTTTTTCTCTCTCAGTCAGCATGGTGCCATCTGCAGTTTATTTCTTGTGCTCATTATTATGTACAAGCTTTAATCAAGTGGGTAAAAGTTACCATTCATTATTCCTGATGTGCTGCTTGAAGTCAGCTGTCATTAAACACAAAATAGGCCCACGAGTGCTGTCTTTTGCAGCATGTCACTTGATGAAGGAGTCGCAATACCATTTGGCTGGCTTATTACCTTGTTTTCAGGCTGTTGGCAGAGTTTTCATTTACTTTATTAATACTTGGAACCAATAGTCTATGTACCATCCAAGATTTGCAGATATGGAGAAGTCTTGTTGCTGCAAAAAGATTACTAACTACCCGCACATTCTTTTGAAATACGTTTGACATTTTATGTAGAAACAATTCTGTACAGAAGGAAGTCAATAATATGCCAAGGTCTTAAGATCTTGGCTCTGCCCCTTTCAATTCCCGTCCAGGCAGCATGTAGGAAGTCGTGTTATCAGCTTGAATTAGCTGAGCAGATTGTATCGGGATAATTGAACATGGCAAGCAGTGCTCTGCCTGATCCCGCCAAGGATTCTGTCCCAGATTTGTGTGCTTGGCGGATGAGCATCTCAAGGTTAGATCGATGTCGAGATTGCTGTCTCTTCCATTGTCTGACACTTACCTCTGTTACACATACCCACCAGCAGACTTTACATTCAAAATTCATCGGCCTTTTGCCATAATCAGTTAGCCCTTTCTCTCCGATAAGCATAGCTGGTAACATTTCACTAGGCATAGTTGGTAACATATTAAACTGGAATAACATTTAATTAGAACAATATGCTGGTGACATAGTTGAACATGGTTGGTACTATTTCAGAGAGCTTGTTTGTTTTATCAGGATTTAAATTCAGTCAGTAAAACAGGTGGGCACTTTCCCGGGAAGGACCAGTACTAGAACCCTATCATCTGCGAGAAATCGTCAACTTTCTCTTTATAAAGCGACATTGGTCTGTTGATTGGCTAGTGCGGGGAAGTTCAGTCCATATTCAAAGATGGACAAGTGTATGTAATAACATTGAGCAGAGTTTGATTAAATAAGTATGTCACTCAGGGAAGGTCTGATGTAGGCAAGGAACTCCCTGAAGGTAAAAATTCAATCTGAGAATTATGTTCCAATTATGTCCACACTCACTGTACAATGTAATAAAATGATCATTTATATCCTATGTTTTTTGTCTCAGGTGGGAATTGGAGTGTATTGATTGAGCTGTCAGAAACACTGGTTTGATAGGTTTTACTTCTCATCAGTAACTGTTACTAAAATACTGTTGAAATCTGGGTGTCGGACCTAACATAGACGAAGATTAGAGTAAAAGACAAGAACAAGACAAATTTCTTGTGGGGAGAAAGTCTTTAACCTTAATAATTGGATAAAGGAATAGACGAGGAAATATTTCAAAATTAAAAAAAGATTGAAATGAGAGAGCGGGGAACAAAATTTAATAAAATGTTTTCTCGGAAACAATACATGAAAGAAACATTTAACTATTCTGTCACTTTGGTATTTCATTTGGTTATTTTGGTGGGTTATAATTGTCTGAAAATTGTTTTGATGATTGAAAATGTCTGGGAGAAGTGGATGATGGACTGCTCTCTCATTTCCCATACTGTAGACCCTTCTGTTGAACAGACAGTCTTGTCTACACCATAAATGAAATGTTTCTATCGAAAAACTATTTTCTCCAAGGACAATGCCTCTTGTTTTCCGAAGATATATAATGGCTGCCTTGCCTTCTGTTGAGGGATAATGATTGCGTCACCTTGTGCAGCTGTCGACAGTTGTCAACAACTGTCGACAGATGTTGAATGGCTACTGGACAGTGCAAGTTGATTCTGTCTTTGAGAGGAGGGGGGGCGAAATAACACCGAAGTGCAGATTGTCAGGAAATGTAGGGATTGGGTAATTGTTGTTGATAGCAAGACAGAAGTCATAAACCTAGCTTGAATATCAGTACCCTTTATGCACCTGCGATGCAGACTCAGGGGAACAGCACATTTGGTTGCTTGTTTGAACTTGCAGCCATAGGCAACAACAATCTTTATAATGAAAAAAATATGTATGTTTTTTAAACGTAACGTAAACGAGCATGGACTGAAGGCAGCAGGTAGAAACTTCCTGAAATATCTATCATGACTGTAGCATGCATTTTTGTGACCCAGAGCAAGGATGTTATGAGAATCATGGTTGTTATCAGGAATGGCATGTTCACCTGTCCAGTTGGCAAGATTGTATGAATTCCTTTAAATGTCAGAAATACAGGCGGCTATCTGGGGATGCCATCATTGTGTTGCAGGCTTTATAGGTAATCACTCATGAAGGATCGCTAATAAGACATGAAACATACATGCTTCAGACATACCATCATAGTATACAGACAGGCGGGGATGCTTGTCCGGCTGCACCAATGTCTTCATTACAGACACAGACATTCATGACTTTTACTGGTTGTATCCTTAGATCTATCAGATCGTCAATAAAGAAATTCAGTTCAGATATACCTCTGACTGGATTATCCAGAGATTTTATCAAGATGGAGTGGGTCTATCAAAACTGCCAATCGAATTTATTGTAACAAAACAGCAATTTCTAGACAGGATACCTTGTGATGGCCTGGATCTTGAGTAGGAATTAGCTGTCCAACAGTTACCTCCTCTGGAGCTATTGAAATCAAATGGTTTAAGACAAGGTCTGGTCTGTGTTTTCGACCATAAGTAGCATTTTTATAGGTAATCACTTGAAGCCTGTAACTGTTTTCTGACAGAAGAGTGATTTTCACAGGCTGGCAAATGAAGCTTGTAGGATTAAAGTGACTTCTTGCTGTTGGTCATGTTGTTGTTAGATCCAGTAAGGGGGCAAACAATTTGTGGAGGGTATATCAACAGTTATGAAGGGATTCCATTGAAACTTTCATTCGTAAGATCACTATGAATTTACGTAAGGTCTGAATGACAAAATGATACATTTTAGTGCTGCAGTTTATGTATGACAGAGTTATAGTCCTTGATACTTGACAGTTGTTGTTCACTATCCAAGTGTTGTTTTACATAAAAGGGGGGGGGGGGGGTAATTAGTTGCTCTTTAGTGACTACTCGTGCTTTAGCTTCACTCATAAATGAAAATAAAAGTAATTTAGGAATACAGATTTCCATTCCATTCCATTCCATCAATTCTTGTGCAGCTGATGAGCATTTACAGATATTCTGCAGTTGTCTGCTCCTGTTTGCTAGGGTCAAGGTCATTATCTTATTATCCCTGGAGGAATAGAAATGCCATTCTTCTCTGTAATTAAAACATCAAACCTCATAAACGGGATGAAATTGTGATGGGAGGGATTGTTTTTGCTATTTGTAACAATCAGGAAAAAAACATGCTGTTGTTTCCTAGATTTCCATATAATTCCTAGTTATTCATGAAATTCCTGTAATTCGTTTTGCAAAACATCTGAACTGCGTGCATTCCTTGAGGGTAAGTCAGCCTTGAATGGTAATATATGTCTGTAAGTGTACTTTTTAAGTTGTGGTTGCGGGCGCGGTAAATTGTTCCCATATCCGTAAGGAATAGAGAGCATCGGTCAATCTAGCCGAGTTAATCATGTATATTCCCAGTCGGAGAACTGTTGGATTTATTTTCAGTGTTCAATTAAGTCTGTTACAATACTGCAAATTGAGGGGAAGATTACAGAAGTCTGCAGACTAAATGATTTGTTAATGTATTTCCACGACAGATGCCTTGTGATGAATTAGGGGGCGGATACGGCAAATTTAGTAGACAGGTCTGTCAAGCGGTGACAAATTTCTGCTTGTAACCTTTTGCAGTATGTTAATTGGTTTTGCCCTTTGTTGTTGGCAAATTTGCAAATGATTGTTTTTCTGTTTAGGGGATATAATTTGTATGCTGAAAAGTTTAGTGTCATAATGATGCAGAAACCGTCTTTGGAGAAATATAAAGCCAATAATGATACCAGGTAGAAGGAGGTTGCGGGTTTGAGCCCTACTGGTGCCACAACGGTACCTGCTCGTATGACACCAGTACTGCGGAGCCAAGAGTATAGGGATATAATTTACATGCTGAAAACTTAGTGTCGAAATGAATGATACAGAAACCATTAAGGACTCTGAATAGGTCTTGTACCAGGAAAATTTAAAAAGCCAGCTATGATACAAGGTAGCCATAACAACTAAATTCTTTCTGAGCAAAATTTCTAAATTCGACATGTTCATTCTGTCATTTTTAGCTCGACTTTTCGAAGAAAAGGGGAGCTATCCTACTCGCCTCGGCGTCGGTGTCGCAGTTGGTGTCACACCTTGGTTAAGTTTTTCGTACCACCCCACTTTATTTCAAAAGTATTAGAGGTATGGCTTTGAAACTTACCATACTTGTTTACCATCATAACCTCCATCTACAGACAAGAGTACATAACTCTGTCAAGGTTTTTGACAGAATTATGGCCCTTTTTTGACTTAGAAAGTGTATTGAGCTTGGTTAAGTTTTTCGTACCACCTCACTTAATTTCAAAAGTATTAGAGGTATGGCTTTGAAACTTACCATACTTGTTTACCATCATAACCTCCATCTATAGACAAGAGTACATAACTCTGTCAATGTTTTTGACATAATTATGGCCCTTTTTTGACTTAGAAAGTGTATTGAGCTTGGTTAAGTTTTTCGTACCACCTCACTTTATTTCAAAACCATTGGAGGTATTGCTTTGAAACTAACCATACTTGTTAACCATCATGACCTACATCAACAGACAAGAGGACATAACTCTGTCAAGGTTTTTGACAGAATTATGCCCCTTTTTGACTTAGAAAATACATTGAATATGGGTAAAATCCACCTATTGCCTTAACCCTTTGAGATATTGCTTTGAAACTTTGAATGCATGTTAACATCATTACCCCCATCTGTAAGAGAAGGTAACTCTGTCAGGGATTTGTTTTAAAAATTAAGGCCCTTTATTGACTTAGAATCTTGGTTAAGTTTTTCGTACCAGTCCACTTTTTGACTAAACTGTTTGAGATATTAATTTGAAAGTTGGAATACTTGTTTACCATCATGATCCCAAAACATGGACAGGAGAAGGTAATTCTGTCAAGGATTTTATTTGAATTATGGCCCTTTTTGACTTAGAAACTCAGTTAAAATTTTCATTCTTGTCCACTTGTTGACTTAACCATTTGAGATATTACTTTGAAAGTTGGAGTACTTATGTACCATCATGACACCTATCTGTAAGCAAGAGAAGATAACTCTGTGAAAATGTTTCTTGATTTGTACTTAGAAATTCCTAGTTAAAGTCTTGTGTGCCCTTAACTGTCAAAGTTTTGTTTTATAGGCAAGCACTAAAAAGTCGAGCACGCTGTCCTACTGACAGCTCTTGTAGACATTACCATTAACTGTTCTCGATGCTTAAGGAAAGATGACTCATGTATAGCCGAACATGTAGATCATGATCAGTCTGTACACAATTGCCGTAAGGCCGTCACAGTTGGTACCAGCGGCGTAAGAATTAGAATGAAATTTGCTGTAAATCTTCAGCATATCTCGAGTCTTTGTATTACATCTCTGTATTCATTTATATCTCAGTGATCTCTTTTGTCAAAATTACATATTGTCAGTTTTCCATTATGGGCCTTGATTGATAAATAAAACTTTAAGCCTTCAACATCCAGACTTTCTGATGCAGTCAGTGATTGGCACATTACAGCTTACAGTACTCAGTTCTTAGGAAAATCTAAATTGATCAATCCTGTCTTTCATCTATATAAGAGAAAAATTGACTTTACTGGAATTCCATTTTCTTGGAAATTTCCTGTAGCTAATGTGGCTAGGATTTCAAGATCTTGTTTGTTGTTATACCCCCAAAACGAAGTTTAGGGGGGTATATAGGAGTCACCCGGTGGTTGGTCGGTCGGTTGGTGTGGTCGGTGCCGGTCGGTCGGTCGGTGGGTCGGTCGGTCGGGGTCGCGGTAGGTCCGTCCGCGCTGTTGCATTTTCCTTGCCTTGAGCATAACTTGAAAACTACTAGTTGGAATTCAATACAACTTCATGCAATGGTCAAGCACATTGAGAGGAAGTGCAGTGCACAAGAACTATAACTCCATCTTGACTAATTACAGAGTTGTTGCCCTTTGTTACTTTTCCTTGTCCGGAGCATAACTTGAAAACTACTGGTTGGAATTCAATACAACTTCATACAATGGTCACCCACATTGAGAGGAAGTGCAGTGCACAAGAACTATAACTCCATCTTGACTAATTACAGAGTTATTGTCCTTTGTTACTTTTCCTTGTCCGGAGCATAACTTGAAAACTACTGGTTGGAATTCAATATAACTTCATACAATGGTCAAGCACATTGAGAGGAAGTGCAGTGCACAAGAACCATAACTCCATCTTGACTAATTACAGAGTTATTGCCCTTTGTTACTTTTCCCTTGCCCGGAGCATAACTTGAAATCTACTAGTTGGAATTCAATACATCTTCATACAATGATCAAGCACACTCAGAGGAAGTGCAGTGTACAAGGACTATAACTCTATCTTGAGTATTTACTGAGTTACTGCCCTTTGTTAGTTTTCCTTGTCCGAAGCATAACTTGAAAACTACTGGTTGGAATTCAATACAACTTCATACAATGGTCAAGCACATTGAGAGGAAGTGCAGTGCACAAGAACTATAACTCCATCTTGACTAATTACAGAGTTATTGCCCTTTGTTACTTTTCCTTGTCCGGAGCATAACTTGAAAACTACTAGTTGAAATTCAATACAACTTCATACAATGATCAAGCACACTCAGAGAAAGTGCAGTGTACAAGGACTATAACTCTATCTTGAGTAATTACTGAGTTATTGCCCTTTGTTACTTTTCCTTGTCCGAAGCATAACTTGAAAACTACTAGTTGGAATTCAGTACAACCTCATACAATGGTCAAGTATATTTAGAGGAAGTGCAGTGCACAGGAACCATAACTCCATCTTGACTCATTACAGAGTTATTACCCTTTGTTACTTTTCCTTGTCCGGAGCATAACTTGAAAACTTCTTGGTTGGAATTCAATACAACTTCATACAATGGTCAAGCACAGTGAGAGGGAGTGCAGTGCACAGGAACCATAACTCCATCTTTACTTTTTACAGGGTTATTGCCCTTTGTTACTTTTCCCTGTCTGGAGCATTTTTCGAAAACTACAAGTTGGAATTCAATACAACTTCATACAATGGTCAAGCACAATGAGAGGAATTGCTAAGAACAATATCTCTTTTTAGTTTGTTTGCAAGGTATTATGTTACTACGAACTTCTTCAGTTTATAAAGCAATCCTTTTGGGGGTATTAATCACATTTAGTGATAGCTCTAGTTTTATCTACACTGAAAGCTGTCTGTATAAGCTGTCTGTATATTTTAACTGTGCATGGATTATGTTGATTTTATTCATCACTTTCATTAAGTAACATTGCTATGTATATTTTATACAAGCCCTGGTCCTGACCTTGCTCCAAGAAAGTTATTGCTGCTTGCTCCTTAAGTGTCATTGCTCCTTTGCTCCTGTAGTGTAATTGATTACTTATAGATTGAGGGCCATGAGTTCAAGCCCTACTGCAGACCTTGTCTCTTAATGTTAGAAATTTGACAATTTCTTACCTCGGATATGGACTTAGTACATTGTACTGGTTCTTCCCAGCGATGGTTAGGTAAACTGTCTGCCTGTAAAAATGCCTGAAATAAGATTGAAAAGGGCGTTAAACAAACTCTCAGTTGACAAGTGTAGTTACTGCGAAGACCATCTGTACCCCATATTCTAAATTCTGTAAAATTCAAGAAAAGTATTTAGAGACATCAGGGCATTTATACCTTCTAATAATGATCAGAGGACAGTATAGCACGTTTCCTTTAAAATTATGCAGTTTTTCACAACGACGTTTTTTAAGTGTCCCCGTCAGCTAATATCACTTAAATTTTTCCCAAATTGAGGGGCTAGGGTGCTTCCCCAAACCTGGGAAAAAATGCCCTGGACATATAATGTGTTGCATGTATTTTCAAGGTTTAAAATAAGCATTTCTATTTTCAAAACTCTTACATCCCTGCTTTTTGGTACCAGCTTACTAAACGACTCTCTACTTCTTACGAGGGTTATTAGAGTTCTGTGGTTAGCAGAGAGAGATGGTCGCTACAGGGTTAATGTAGCTAACAGTTTGTGGTCCTCAGTAATTGTCTTCATTAAAGCACCAGACATATATAACCAGCCAAATCAATTTAGGTAATGATCTTGTGTCATGCACCTAATTCCATCCAAGTATCGAGTTTTGTAGATTTCATATTAAAAGTGGGAGGTGAGGATGTTGGTGCATTGACCGAGTAAGTTTTTGTGTTTGAAATGTAAGTGCACTCTTTGTGTGCTGCAAAAACGGTGCTTTGATTCAAATGAAAATGGAGCCTGTTACATTAGTTTTAAAATGTCTGCCCCTGCATAGGCTCCGTTTTGTTGGTTATATGCCCATTTGTTTAAGTTTCATTTCTGCTCTTAGATTTAAACAGTTGTACATCAGCCTTGATGAAGTTGCAGGTATTAAGGCATTTCAGTCTTGGTCAGAAACTCAACGTTGTTTTTAGTGATAGCAGAGTTACTGCCCTTCTAAACAGTTAAAATCTCACATGTGTTAATAAAGCTGTATTTCTGCACTGTATAGACTGAAAATTGGAATACATTGGTTTTTGTCAGCTACAATTAAATTATAGCATTTTTTGTGTGGTTTTCAAGTTTTTAAGTAATATCATATGAATTATTTTTGTGCCGTCTTGCAGTATAAAACATTTCTACGTAGAATAAAGCTGATGGTTACGACTTTGACATTACAAATGCAGCAGATAGGAGCCGCGAATACAGAAACCGCTGTTAATCATCGAAGCTCAATAAAAGAACGTGGCAAATTCAATCTTACTAAAAGAGCTGATTGCTTGAAGGGGATAATGTACTTATTGTTTGAATAAAATATGCATAGTTTCACACCAACGCATTGTAAGCTTCTGTGAAAATTAATACCCCCCCTCTCTCTCTCTCCAGTTCTCAAGCAAAACGTTCCTACAGACTTGACACTAAAACAGTACCAACAACACTTCAAATCACGACACAAAAATGAAAATGCATTCTGACCGCAAATTGCAGTTTTTGCATGCATTGCAGCTATTAAGAGAATTTTTTTACTATAAACGTCAAAGTAAGAATTGTTTGAGCATTTAATGGTAGATCTACTTTTGGAAATTAGCACATGTATGTAGGAATGTGTGAAACACAGTCGGAAAAAAGTAGGCATTTAACGCTGCCGCTGAAAGCTGGGGTAGAGTGTACTTATAAAAAAAACATATTGTCTCAAGGAATAGGCTGCTTGGCCCATATCTTTGTTTGGTGTAGAAAAAGGGCTCCCAAATACCGAATAGGGGACAGTGCAGATCATTATTGGACTATATGGACGTGCTGGTGGCTTTATGCTCTGTACGTACTGTTTGTAAAATAGATTTGGGTGCTAGAATGGTAAAGGTTATTATTTGGGTGCTAGAATGGTAAAGGTTAATTATTATGGCTTTAAATGCATTTTCATGCATTTAATTAGCGATAAGTTTATTACAGTTACAGATCATGTTTGTACTAAGAAATGTTTCATTTGTACCTGTCAGAATTCATTGTACACAGAGGTTACTTATTGTAAATAATCACTCGATCTTGCTAACTAACATAATTAATTACCTAATTGCCATCAATTAAGTGAATTGTCATAACTCATTTAGTAATTCCTTGCTTGCTTTGAATAGTGTGTTGATAGAGCGAGTATAGTAGTCTAATTAAGTATTTCAACTTGCTTGTCAAAAACTACAACTTTTCATAATTATGTCATATGCTTATGTGTGAGGGAAAATATATGTTTCTTAGTAGTAGAGCATAATGACAATTGTTTTGTTAACATTTAACTCAATTTTGACAAGGTTTATAGTATTGCTTGAAATTGAACCCAAATGCTGAAGAAGGCGATTGAATAGGAGTGTTCCCTGATGTAACAGTTAGTAGGTTGAGATGGTTGCAAGACACTGCATGTGGGAGTTATGATGTCTTAGCTCCTTTGCAAAGCAGTAATTTGTTAATAGAGAGCATAAAATATTCTACAATGAAGTATGATTTATTGAATTTGTGGGCATAAAATTTTATTGATTTTTAATACTGTATCATGGGTACTTGGATTTCTGGATTGGATTTTGTTACTTTTTTTTTTTCGGGTGGGGGGGGGGGTGGTGTTTGCATCCAAAGAATGAGAGAAAATCAGTACCACACAAATTCATAAGGTTTCCCTAGGTAGCAGAAAATGTGAACAGGCATACAGCTGCTATGAATCTTCTTTTAGACATTTTATAAGTTTCCGATGGAAATTTCAGACATTAAAAGTAATCATAAATCAAGTTTTCACAAATTTTTCCACAATTGATAGCTATTGGATCTGTATAGGTAAAGTTATGTGAGTTTACTATCGCAAGATCATGGCTGAAACTTGCAGGCTCCTGCAACACTTGGTCCTTGTTAGCATGGCAACTATCTAGTAATATTTTAATCCGCCCCCCAACAAATTATCATAATAAAAATATGAATTTGATCATTTAAGACAGTTTAAAAGTAATTCCTGTTGATTTAAATGTGATAAGTATCGAAGTAACAGGAATCAAAAGACTTCATATCAAATTAAAAAGATTTTTTTTATCATCTTTAGGATGTTGATAAGCATCTTTGTAAATCTGGTAATTTTTGTGTGATGTAAATTTCGCAATATGTGAGCAAAAAGACTTATGCACAAATTTATATGAGTGAAAAGAGAATCTGTAATAGTAAATCTATGTGAAATTAATCTTGTGTGAGATTTTTAAATTAGGAAAGTGGGAGATTTGCAAAAATAGCGAAAATTAAACATCGTGACTATTACCCAATTTACAGTTGTTTAAAGGATTTTGACAAAACTTGTTCAGATTTAGTCGACTTTTCCTGAAGTCTGCTGTTGCTAGACAACATACCAGCTGAGGAGTTTTCCACTACAGATGGAATTGCTAAGAGTGCAGATCCTGTTCAGGCTGCATAGATGTGCATTGTGATCATGATCTACAGTGGTTGCAAAGCCTGACTCATCTTTTTGCTAGCTAGGTAAGAGTTAAATGCTGATTACATGAGTTATGGTCCTTGTTTAAATTTCTTGTAATAGAAATAATTAAGTAGTCTCCAGCAGTCATGCTTTTAGTTTCAAGGGCAAGCTCTGTAATGGTCCCACTTGCGTGTGAAACCAGGTATAAGCTGGAGTTGAAAAGAATAAAATTGAATCCTTAGCAGTGCTCAAGATAGTTAATTACTGTGCTACTTCGTTCTGTCGCAGAATCTTGTAGCAATCAAAAAAAAGAGATGATACGGAATGAGCTTTTGAGAACATTGTGACAAATTGTCAACACGCTGCACCGTTTTTAGCCAAGCCATTAAAGAAACAACATTTTCATTATGATAGCAATCAATTCCATACAAGATGGTGACAGGATTTGGATAGCGTCGCAGAAATATTGGGAACAGCGTGGAACATCGATAAGGCATCAGTTTTCTTGGGCTTTCAGCATTTTAAAAGGCTAACAAAACAGTTATAGATCTTTGGGGATTGAAATTTATTACTCCTGTACTGCCAATTGATTTCTACTGTAATTATAGCAAATTTCATGTTGACTTTTATGATTGGTTATCATGAAAAGTAATATCTCTATCAGTCTTGAATAAAATAAAAAACGTTCCTTTTATGGCAGAATTGAAGGGTGTGTTAATTAGAAGGCATTTCAGTAACAGAATTAAATGGCAATTAGAAACACGCCTTTCTTGCGTGCATTTGGTTGTTCTGTAAAAGATCTGGTACAACATACAACTTTTTTTTAGCTGGCATTTCCTTGTATAGTTCACTGCTACTTCAGTGGTTTAGAATTTTTAAAAACTTCATGTTTGATTTGTACATTTTCTTTACTTGCGGCTAAATACAAAATCATGTACATCATTCTATTTCCTCTTTCTGAGAGATTATAAATATTTTCAAACAAATCAGAGTAGATTAAAATCCAATTAAAAAGCAGAAATGTTGGAATCTTTCACAGACTTCAGTCTTTCCTGTATGGTTGCTGTGAGTTTCCCGTTTTAATACTTTCATTAAGCCATCCTGACAAGAAAATCTCCGCATTATCAAGATGTGTAAACAGTTAATAGGAAGTTAAAAAAGATTTATCCAGCTTCTGTAACTAGAAATGTGTTTTTTTCATCTGCCTGTTCCTTCAACTTTATCACATATGTTCCTTTAAAATGTGCAATTTGCAAATATCTAAAGAGATATTAGTTAGCAATTTAGGGATATTTATCAGTGAAGCTAGAGAACCCTCCCTTGGGTCAGGAATTCATTAACTGTTTCAGTCTGTTTGAATTGGTATTCTAAGACCATCTTCAATAGCTGTCGATAAAAAACTTCTTATCAAAGAATGTAAATTTTTTTTTATCGTTATTTCTTAGGCATTAGAAACTGCCGCCAGCTTCTACAAGCAAGCGCCAGCTTCTACAAGCAAGCGCCAGCTTCTACAAGCAAGCGCCTTTCTTGTTGATATTACCAATATTAAGATTAGTTATATGTAAAAAGGCCAATTGAAGTTTTCTAAGCTTTATTAAGCTTTGATTATCTTTTGAAGATCTTGATTTTATCTCAGAGAAATGCAGTATTTAATCTGGAAGTCAAAGAAAGTGATTTGTTTGTCAGAATTTGGCAGTATGGGGTTATACAAGATCTTTAAATCGGAAATAATTTGGAAAGCACAGGCAGGACATTGTTCTTATTTTAAACATAATTATTGATACGCTTCTGGAAAAGACAATCGAAACTAGTTTGTGTAGTCTTAATTGAAGCTGCATGGTCTCTAAGAAAATCATATTAACTGGAATTAGAAAAAAAAAGATGGAATTCGTTTTCCATATCAGACACAAAGCAAGCGTAAATGGCAAAACCTAAGATGATGAAACCAGATGCTTGTTTTGTGAAGCCAATATGAATACAGTGTATATTGATAACTGTCGCTGTCGACAGCATTGAAAAACGAGTCTACCGGATATCACTTTCTGTAGGTGATTTCTTAATGTAACCAAGCAGATGTAACTGACAGTATTTTGTGGAGAATAGTTACGTATTACTAAGCATGTAAGTCATGGTCTATATAATAGGTTGAAACAGATTCGACAAAGTATTTTCTACAACTTGTACGCCTATAAAAAGGATTGAAAAATGAGATTAAACTGTAAAAGAAACAACAAAAATGAAAACCAGCTCAAGAACTCATGGTGAAAACGCAATCTTGAAGTAGACTGTATGTTATGAAATATTCCTAAATGTTTTAACATTTAGCAAACATCTACTTTACTGTACCAGGTCTATCAGAACATAAAACCAAATCAATCTCATTTTTTTATTGTGACAGTAGTAGTAGGGGTAGCTTAAATGTCTTTGCAATCATTAACAGTCATGATCACTATCACAGATATAAAAATTTCTGAATGGTTAATCCAATTTAAATACAATAATTAGACACGTTTATCAAAAATATTTTAGTGTTCAGACTGTAGATGCAATAAAAGACGCAATAATCAAGAGCAATAATAAAGACCGCAGCCAAACTGAATGATGTAACAGTTAGGGCAGATAGAAAAAGAAAAAAGCCTGAAAAGTTGTAGACGGGGATTGTTAGAAATGATAGGCTTGGAGATGATGTTTGTATTTGTTGCAGTTTGTATAACATTGTCTGTCAGTCTGTGCATGGTTGGGGGAAATTTTGACAGGCTGTTTATTGTTCTTCCAAAATATTTTATGCTTTTCTGTTAACAGTTTGTCAGAGATGTCTGTAAGGGGAAAGTGGTTGTTTCTCAGAATGAGTTGAAATATGTGGGGGCAAGTAAAATATTGCTTTCAGGTCAATATTTTATGGCTAAGGTCAATATTTTACTCTTAAGGTCAATATTTCACTCTAAGGTTAATATTTCACAATTTTTAAAGGTGGCCTAGAAACTTTGAACGTAAAACGTGTGTAAATGTTTTGGTTACTGGCATTTTTACACAGTTTGCTAAATAATCATAATCTTTGGACAAAACTGACTTGGTATTGCAGTTAGGTAAAACAAAACTCCCTAGATTGTCAAATTTTGTGAGGTTACCCAGTATGCATGGGGTCTTGGCGAGTTCCCAGTGGAGGAATCCCACTGTTGGTCGGGACCATAAACAATAATAAAAAAAGTAAAATATATTTGTTTTACTTTGATGCAAAGTTGCTATGGAGTAGTTAACATCTTTGAAAGGTTCATTTCAGCAAACTGCACAGAATGTGCAATAGCTGCGTAACATCTTCGACTGGTGATCACTTGCATAAGTAAAATACTGTTGAAAAGGGCATTCAACCAGACTAAAAATACACTGGAACATTTCCACTGAAAAAATATTTCCAGATACAAAACTTTCAAAAAAGTTCATTTCAGCATACAGCACAGAATGTGCCATAGCTGCGTAACATAGACTGTTTACATTCTTTCTAAGGTCCATAGGTATGCTCAATTAGTGTCAGGTACAAAATTTAAGCGACACAATTCATTCAATGCAGGGAATTTAAGTTGACTGTTTATTCAAGTTGACTGTTTATTTACGGATCATAAACTACAAGAAGCAATTCCATACCATACTAATTAGTCCACTTAACCATGTGGATTGTTTTCGTTTGAGTCACTGAGTACTGCTGCATCTTTCACCAGAGAGGTAAAAACGTACACCTTCGGATTCCAGACATTTCCGTGATGTTTGTTTTCTGCATAATTTGCAGGTAAATGTTGCTAATTCTGTTTAACCTATCCCTGTGATGTTATACATTAATTATATAATTAATTCTTAATGCAGGATGAGATATTTTGGCTACCTTTCTGGAAGTTGCGCACTCGTGCCCAACTGTTTATGATACGACCTAAAGCAATTTTGGAAGCAGTTCCAAAATTTTGACTTGTTTGTAAATTCGCAAAGTAAACAAAGAATTATTGTGTTTATTTTGTTACCGGATTATGTTCCCAAAGTGATGCTAATTAAACTTTTCCATCAAAGACGTAATGGTATAATTGTTATGGAAGAAATCATTTTGGATGATCGAGCCATGAAGTTCATTGAAAGGCACGTCCTTTGTCTACCTTTTCCGTATGTGTCTGGAAATCTCATTTTAGAATGTCATTTAGTGGTAGCGTGTAGAATGAGTATCCATTAAAATTGAAAATTTACGAATGAAATATGTATGAGTGATGCCTAGCAATTCGGGCGTAACAAAATGTAACAAATAATTGACAAGATGTTTTATTCCTACCACTGAATGTTTTATGTCTATAGCCGTCCCAGGTTTGTTCCGAAGAGGTATGGTAATGTTACTGATGCTAATCTCTGGCTTTGTTATTAGGACTATGACAATTTCTGTATGCGTGCTAAAATGTCCATGTACAGTAGGTAGGCAAAAATATATATATGTTCATGGAAAACTTAAATTGTCTGATTTTAAAGTCATTTAATTTTTAGATTAAATTGGTCATGGACCTTAAAATGAATGCTAGAAATTGAGACTATATTAGAGAAAACACTAGGAAAAGTGATATCGCAGAAGTCACACCAGCTACAGCTTTTTGTCACATCGCGAGGACATAAAGAGGCATTGTGTCAAACTTTCCCAGAGTTGTCTGGAACTGTGTCTCACAAACTAGAAAAATGCAGAACAAACATCTTACAACATTCTGGCTGACAAAATTTATGCGACATTGTTTGATATATGGACATTCATCACACATATACTAGACATTTACTGTCAATTTACTGTCAGATGATATACCAGTCCCCCATAACCTTTATTAACCTAATATCAGATTTCAATTTTGGCGGAATCTTCTCCCGTCACACAAAATTACAAAGTACTTCTTTACCACTTGGCTCCCTTAGATGTTACGTCGTAAGTTATATTGGCACATTAGACATTCAGCCACATCCCAGTCACATTACTAAGTAATTTCGGTCCAATTACGTTCCGGTAATGGAATACATGTATTTATAGCTGTTCCTACCCCAAAAGTTATTTTCCAGTAATATGTCCACATTACTGCAGTGCCTTAATGAACTAGAAATACCTACCGCTACTACTTGGTAATAATTATTATAGTCCATGAATGAGAAAAAGAATTATGGAAGGTCGTAGGTCACCAGGGATGAACAAAATTTGGTTTCTAAATACAAAACTTGTGGTTTAATTCAACAAATTGTAGCCAAATACACTTGTCAAAGTCCCCATTGTATATATTGTGCAGTAAATCAGCTGATTAGACAAATTTCAGAGCAGTGAGTTTCTATTATGAGATAATTTGTGCAACATGTACTAAGTTGCAGTAGAAGTTTTGATTTGTGTATAACGGGTACAATTGCTCAAAATAGACAATATTTTGTGTTGCAGGAATTTCCATTTCAGATTTTGTAAATTGTCATGTTTCTGTGGTGTTTACTCATGTTGCATATCTTGTGGCTAAATTTTTAGTGAGTTTGAGAGTTGTCACTTTTTCGTATTTTATGTTCTGTCTCCTGTCTTGGTATTTTCTGACATTCATCAGTCCTGTTTTATCAGTCCTGTTTATGACATTTATCTTGAGTTTCATGCAATTTCTTGTGACATTCATAGGAGTTTGACATTCATAGGAGTTTTCTCCTGTTTTATTGCAGTATATTGATTCGCAAAGTTTCTTGTGACATTTGTCATGTTTTGTTAAGTGTCATGTTTCCTGATTCTTCCAGGTGATATAAATGATAATATAGTTCACTAGTATGCATACATGCATTCACCCATTGTGACATCATACTGTTTTATCAGTCATGTTTTCACATTCATTCCAGGTATTCTGTAAGTTCTCAGGTGACATTTATCCAAATAACTTCTTGTGACTGTCACAGTTTTAATGAGCGTTTTCCTTTGTTACCATACTGTGTTATCAAGGATGTAAACTGCATATTTTTCAGAGTTTTTCTTGTGTATTTTCAGGGTGCTGTTTTGTTACATTTTACACAAGAAAATCTGCGTTAGACGCACAGAATGCCTTACACAATATTAAAACTATGCCTGGGGTAAGTACCATGTTGAACTAGCTATATAATTGTCAGTGACAGAAAGGTAGGTGCATTACTCTTCTTCTAACAATTGCTGCATTCTTTGACAAGAAAGCGACTGGTCATTGATGGAACAATACCACAAGAGCTGCATGTCAGGTAAACATGTTAAGTACTGTTTCAATAGAATTAAAAGAGTAACATTTCAGAATTGGGGAAGCCTATTTTGAGTCTTCAAAGTGGAAATGATTCCTTATTTGAGGGAGCTACTAAGGGTCAAATTTCAGAAAAAAATGTCGGCAATAGATAATTGTAAACAATTTTCTATCTGTGTTGAGAATTATTATTATATTGGAGCAAACTCTAACACATCTTGAAATGACAAAAAATAAGTGATTTACCTGAATGGGTGAAGCTAACCCAGATTTCCAGTTCCATATAAAAATATGAAGACTCTTGTTTAATTGGAAATTCTGGAGAGGGGGGTGTGGGGATGGGGTGATGGGGTGGGGAAGAAACCGTTATATGCTTGTACAAACTTCTCTCTGAAAATAAACAAAACACCAATACAGATTTTAGACAATCGGCATGTAAGAAAAGTAATTTACAGTGATGTTGGCACCCTGCTCCAGGCCAGATTCTTTATGAGTGTAAGATTGACAGATTGGGCAGTTACTGTTGAAATACTGCCATGACCGACGAGGATTCTCTTGAGAAGCTTCATTACAGGGATAATGGAGACATATTGACCACTGTAGTGACCAACTTCATTAACAAGTCCTGGTGATGAGTGACAGTCTCACAGTGACAGTTCAGATAATGATACAGTTCCGGTTCAATAAAGGATGTAGTTGCTGTTATTTTAATTATACAGTTCCAGTTCAGTTAATGATAATATGCAGTTCAGTTAATGATACAGTTCCAGTTCATTTAATGATACAGTTCCAGTTCAGTTAATGTTCAGTTCCAGTTCAGTTAATGTTATAGTCCAAGTTCTGTTAATCATATAGTTCAATTTCAGTTACTGATACAGTTCTGGTTCAGTTACTTTTATAGTTTGAGTTCACATAATCTTCTAGTTCATGATACAGTAATGATCCTGTCAGTTCCAGTTCTGTTAATACTTCAGTGGAGTAAATGTTGCTGGTCCAGTTCTGTTAATAAGACAGATTTACATTTCCAAGTCAATAAATAATACATTTCCAGTTGAGTTAATGTTACTGTTCCACTTCAGTAAAGAATCAGCAAAGTAGTGATACAGATGCATTTCAGTTATTGTTCCACCCTAGTACAGTTAATGACCCACTTCTAGTTCAGTTATTGCACTTCCAGTTCAGTTAATGACAAATTGATTCCAGTTCAGTTAATGTTGCCTTTTCCAATTCAGTTAATTACACAGTTCCAGTTCAGTTAATGTTGTATTACCAGTTCAGTTAATGAACCAAGATTCAGTTGAGAAAGATTAGTAATGAATTCTTGGTTATTTTCACTGGTATAGTTGGATTGATTCTAAAATGGTTTATAAGTAACTCTTGAAGAATGTCTGAAAAGGAAACCATAATATAACAGCTCTGTCACAGATCTTAATGAAAACTTCATTAGTAGTTTATCTGTAAGAAGTCTGAACTTTATATTTCATTTTAGGATTCTGGTAAATATTGAACAAAATATACTTACATGCGAAAATGAGTTTGAAATTATGCCATTATTTTCAAAATTTTATCTGCCTTGTGCTATCAAAATGATTCCTATGTATTAAATTTTGTGGAATTGCAAGAAAAATGTATCTTTAAAGAATTGTTGTAACTAGGCAAACATTTCTGTAGTTGGAGATACTGTTGTATGATAGCATTAGGCTTGTCATCAAAACTTGTTGCATTTTAACTGCATGTTCTGGAATTTCATTAACAGGTTTGTTATGATGCTTAAACAAGTATCTGTTTAAAGCTTTATGTTAGATAAATACTCTAGAGACGATTGTGTGTACTTAGATTTCGTATTAAGCATCTAGTTGCAGTTACATCACTGGTGTCATTATTACGTGTATTTGGGAAATGTGATTGACAGAAATACAACTTAAAGCTATATACCGAATGGTCAGCCATTGGCTGCAAAATACAAGGTTGTTCCAGACAGCTAAATTTATTGTTAAGCAAAACGCAAAAATGGGGTTTTCCGAAAAATATGTAGTCATAATAGATTGCACTGAGTTCTTGATTCAGTTTCAGCAGCCAAGTTTACTTGCAAATTGGCAGTTTATATATGCATGAAAAAGATACATATTTTCGTGCAAGATGCTCAAGGTTTCGAAAAATTCTTAGTCATCCTGTGCATGATTGTTACCCATTTGAGAAGATTCACGGAGCTGGCAGTCAAGTAAATTACAGTCTGGAAGAGGGAGCTGTAAAGGAGAAAGTTCGCATTCTTTGTGGTAATTTTACTGGAAACGCCAGACCTGTATGACACATTTAGATACGATAACAGAGGTTTGTAGTAAGCATGCCAATTTCCAACTTTTTTCAAATTTATGAATTGGAAGACAGCGATTCTTGTTCTAATTACTGTTACATTTCGCTGCTTTTGTTACTTGGCAAGAAAATTTAAATTTTGGCCATGTGCGTGCATTCCTTTAATTAAGTGAATCAGCTGAATATTTACGTGTTTGTTAAGAAGCCGAGCGGACGTAATCTACTCTTCTGGTCGTCAAAAGTGTTTTACACTCGGGGAAATCTGGGAGGTCTGCGTTCGTTGTCAGAACAAAACCGCATCAAAATTTACCGTATAAAACGGAAGTTTAGGAAAGAAGTAACAAAAAAAACCCCCTAGATTTGTGGTTGATGAGAAATTGCATCATTTTGCAAAACCATGCTATAGTATGCTTACGAAAAGACAATAGCTACGTCAGACTGACAGGCCTCAAGATAGGAAGTACATTTTGATACTCAAATGCAGTAAACAGTTTTATCAGATTATTTTTTTTATGTGATGGAGATTTTATAGTCTAGCAACCACCATACTTATATTCTTAAATTTCTACTCGCATTATGTTTTATTAGTTTTGGACATTCTATGCTTATCAGTAAAAGCACCAGTTTCTGTATTCCGAAAGAATATCTTAAATCTTAGTTGTGGTAACTCCTCGCTGTTTTTGGGCCGTTGTGGTTGAAAGGTTTAAAACTGCTATGGATGTCTCCTGAATAACAAAATGCAGTATACTTACTCGTGCATCTTATTGTGCTGAAACTTCATAGATTGTTAATGGTCTGAGGTCTGTATTTAGCCACTTCAGGTTGAAAGGTTAAGGTCACAGTGACAGCGACCTTCAAATTGCAATTTACTTATCACAGAGATATTTAGGAGATCTTCAGGTTCTGTCATTTTCTTGAACCAAGTCAGGCTGGTGAAAAGTCACGGTAACAGCGAGATCTATGTATATAGGAAATATTGTAATCGGTTAAATATATTGACTGATTGTCTTAAGGGTTCCATTAATGGTTTCTTAGGAAATAATAGATCAAACCGAGAGATGCAGATACTGTGCAAACTCAACAGTTTGTTCAGGTGAGCCATGGAGTTGTCATTTTTTGCTTGTCTGAAAATCAAGATCTTTAACAGAAAGAATTAAAAGGTTTGTGATTTTCTGTCTTATTTTTTCAAGAAATTCGGAAAAAAAGTACCAAATTTAACACATCCCAGAAACCTGTGTATTTCTGATTGACTACTGATTTTCAAGTGGAATAAAATATCTTGAAAACTACTTTTTGTGGCTTTTGAAGGATTGAAATATTCAGAGAGAAAATAATCTTTGTTCATTTTTGATTAACATCATGTTTTATCTGTTGAGTTTGGTTTGTTTGCACTAAATCATTTCCAGGAAAAGGGAAAATCTCAATATTTGCCTGCATGTTTGAAAACTAGTTACGATTGATGAGCCGAAGGTGCCTCGGATGTTGGAATAATGATCGCTACTAATAGCGTTATTATTGAATTTTTGTGTTTTTTATAAGGTAGTCAGTTACATTAGATCATTCCAGTCAAATGTTCTCCCGTACTGGAATAAAACATGTCATTTCCATGATGTATGTAAGTGACACAAGAACTGAAACATTTCTCGGTTTGATCTATTCTCAGATTATCAGAACAGAACAAATTTATTGCCTTACATATGGCAGAAGATACTGTGTAATGGGGCTACGGAATGAGACCATGTAAATTAATAATGAACAAACTTCACTATTAGAAATCTTCAGAGTGCCAGCGTTGAAACTTACTTTATCATCTTTGTTTTTAGTAATAAATATGTTCTTTAACTTTCCCTGCAAACAAAGGCTGCAAAATGCTAACTTGAATTTTCTTCAGCTTGTTCAGCTTTGATGTTGATTGGGTATAGTCATTGACTAAAAAACCTTACCCACAGCCGCTCATGGGTTACAGATTCAAGCCATGCTAAAAAAAAGTTTCCCACCATTTTCCAACAGACAGAAAAAAGGGTTCTGTCTAAAACTTTTACCGGTTAACTGCTCTACTTGCTCCACATCAGTTCTGAAATTTTGTTTAAAATCTAACAATCTTATGATGTCACTCCTCAATTCATATCTTTTTAAAAAAAAAAATGTTCTAGACTTGGAAAAATGCTAGGAAAAACAAATTCAGAGATACAGATACATGATTTATTGGTTTTTTAGAAGTGGAACTAGGGAATACATGACAAAAATTTGAAGGCAAATTCTTTTTCGATAGTTAATGGCAGAATTAATTTCATAAGATGATTTCAGGATCTCCGTAGAAGACAAAAAATGTAGCCATCATTTTGGGTTTATTGACATTAAAGTGCCTGTCATTTGTAAGAAATGAAGATGGTAGGCAGCCATAAAAATATTGTGAGGATAATAACAGTGAAGAGCACAGACATATAAGAGGTTTGTTCTTAAGTAATAAACATGAACTGTCAAACATAGACTGTAAAAGTGTAGTATGAAGACCCTACGTTTTCCTTTTTCAAAGAGCAAAGTGCTAATTTTCATATTTCAGAGTTCAGTATGGGAAGCATTTGTCAAAATACTGTATAATTATGCACCTTTGAACTTTTGAATAGTGTCCATAACTTAGCCTTCTATTTCTGTGCTACATTTGCAGAAAGTTTAGCCTCAAGGCTTTACAAGTCTCTGTCAAGTCTGCTACCAGAAGATCAGTAAAATGCCATTTTGGAGATTAAAAGTGTTACGACCTTGGAGGGGTTTATGTCCACATTCTTTCATATTTTGTTGCTTTTTCACTTGGACACCGTCAAAACCAGACTTAAAATCCGAGGAAAGGCGCGATATTGAGGTAAAAACAGCTGCTGAAGTGAAGTTTTTGTAGTTGATTTCCGTTTAAGATTTACATAAAGTTAGTACCGTATATACATTTCAGGTGATTGCCTTGGGTCCCTTTCAGTAAAAGAGGAAAAATGACGCCTAATTTTTTTCCGATAATCAATGAGAGGCAGTTTTATTTGAATGTGCGGCAGAATTGGTGCCTCGTGCACTCGATCTGCACACAAGTGGAAATCATCATCTGAGGAATTGTCCTGGGGCCATTGCAGTAGATTCAACACAATAAATAGAGATATTGCTTCATTTCTGATGAATTGCCGATAAAGTCGTATCAGCTTCCAGAGCTAAATGCTCTCGGTACATTGTCGAGAGTTTTGCTTGCTGGCGTGTATGCATTTTCTTGTCCTCGCAGACGAAGAAACATTAGTCGCTATTGATATAACTGAAATTTGATCACATTATTTAATTATATCATTGCATGTTAATGACAAATTATTTGATAGGTTTTTCAGGAAATTTTCTCCTATAATAATGAAATATCAGCGAAATGCAGATCTTTATTAAAAAGTTGTCTTGGGAGAGAAAAGATGCATGTATTTCTCATCAGATTGTCATATTCCGGAAAAGTAATTAGCATTTCTGTCAAAGTTTTTGCACAATTGAAAGCAGCTTTGTATTGTTACATTCCGCAGGTGGAAATGGGTCTGAAAAGATGACAGTTCTACTTGTTTGAAATGTGAAGGCCAGCGTTACTGTTTGAAATCATGATAGATACTCCTTTTCCTTATTAATGCTGCGCCTTACCTGTCATTTTGTAGCATGAGCATGTAGAACTATGAAGCCTTGAGTTTGAAAAATATTCTCTACCTGTCCAGTATTTTTGCAATGACAATCGTCTCTGACTTTCCAATGAAACCGGTTAGGCCCCGAGTGGTTAGATTTAGTTTCGATTATTAGAATTGAATGTAGCCCAAACAGTTGGATATAGGTTTTAAGATTAGTAATGGGCCTAATAATTATGCTAATTTTTAAATGGTATTCTAAATAAAGTATGTCAGTCGCGTGTGTGCCCCTAAAAGTTCTCTGGGACTTTAGATTCAAAAGAAGATGAGGTAAACAACATGGTAGAATGACCCCAGTCTTCTTTAATCTAGAAATAATGATAATGCTCGTCTTCTGGGGGTCTGAAAACTCAGAAACCAGTTCCTGTAAGAAAAAGCAATTTTGTTAAAACATTTCCATAGCTGCCTTTAATTGAAGCAAATGGAACAGAGTAACCTAGCGTCATAAATCATTCAGTAACATTATTATAGCAATGGGGGAAAAATTATTATGTTCATCTCTTGGCAATTTTGCCTCATTTGATTAGGTAAGATACTTGTCTCATTTTACTGGCCTGTCTTTTAAGTTTTCTGCCCATCGGAATGAGATTCAGTGTTTCTGAATTTTACAATTAAGCGTTCAATTAGCCTGTCACTGATCCAATTGTGTTTAAGAAATGAGGCATTTAATGTCTTAAATTAAGCAAACACTAAATTAGTTAATCAATGGAGAGGCAGTTTGTTAGAAAAAAGAGCAACTAGTGCTTAATTAAGAACAGTTTCTAATTAATGACGGGCATGAAAGATTCCCCTGGTTAGAAATTTGGCTCAGACACTTTTGTGTGAAATATTGTGCAAAATCTCCCTTATTTCATTACTCATGCATAACTACGATCATTCTGCAAGAAATGGCTGATATTTGTGAATGAGTGATTTAAACATTTTGGAATAAGCATAAAAAAGATACATCAGTGTCGGGGCATCTTTTTGAAGTTGTTTGAATAGCATTAAAAGCTTTGCATCAAGTTCTTATAATTATCATCATTTTTCAGTTTCTTGATTTTATTATAAGTGTTAATGTCGGTACATCTGAAGTACCGAGGTGGCAGCACACTGCCAACTCAGAATTCACCTGCCGTTCAAGGCTTCTTCTGCAGAAGAAAAGGCTGATGCTGCTGCTGCTGTTGATGATGATGATGATGGTGAAGATGATGATGACAATGTAATTGTGATTACAATGATGATCATTATGAGGATGATGAATTTGATTTTATGTGATAATGATGATGATGCTAATGATAAGACATATTGATGATAATGATGATCATGATAATGATAAGATATAATCTGTTCTGGCATCAACTTCTCCAGTATTAGAAACATAAATATCACTAACACCAGTAACATGTTCAATAATCAAATTGCATCATTAACATTTCAAATGCAAGCAGCAAATCACTTGCAAAATTAGAAATCTTGCAAGAAAAAACTGCCAAAACTGATATTTCTTTGCTTATTTCTATAAATTGATAATGATACTGCGTGACACATTTCTCTTATCCGACTTAAATTGGCTTTGAGATAAATAAGATAAATTGGCCTCCTGTCCAAGTAGCATTTTACTTGCCAATGTTTCTCCTTGCATAACGTACAGTTAATTTCCTAGCCGTCTAGCAGAGAGATGCGGCTTGCCAAGTGTCATGCTCCTATGCTGTCATAAAATGATACATAGTTAAGTCTTGGATCTTGTGGGCTTAATTACTGCTAAACACAATACCTAGGACATTTTTTTGCGGCATTATTTCTGGGAATTGCTGCCCGCATGACAGAGGGGAGGCACTCAGAAAATGAGATGTAGACCATACGATTATCCAACGCTGTTACATTTTTGGTGTTTTTTTTTTAAAAAATCGTTTGTATGTTAAAGCTGCTGAATTTTAAAAAATAGTTTTGCTGCTTTATTCCATTTGTTTCAAGATGAAAATCTTTTTCCATTTAATGACATGTCATCCATCTACTGTATGATTTCAAAATATTTTAAAAGTAGTCTCCCTTGGTTTGACTTTCTCTCTGCATGATTAATAATTTCCAGTGTTTGTTACTGCGAATTCAAAATTTGGTAAATATAATATATGACCCCTGCAACATTGGACCAGTCTGCCAAAATTTGGCTGAGTGAATTCAAATACAAGTACTGTACTTTTAGCTTGACTCTGTGCAGTTACAGATGCACGGCTTTGGCATTGGGATTTCGGCATGGTTAAACAATCCTGTTACATAGGTCTTGAGTTGAATGTAAGAATAATTACAACCTCTATTCAATATAGATATATTGTTTTAAGATTTACATGCTGTTGTTTAAAGAGAAGTAAAGACTAGTTTGTATGAAGTGAATACATTCAGTTTGATGAAAAACTCAACCAGTCTATTGATGAAGGGAAACTGACTATTTGACTCCTATTTGACTGTGATGTAGACCATGTTGTGACCTCAGACTACTCCCAAATTGGCCAATCAACACTTAGATATTTGTCTGTATCTGTTGTGTAAACAATAGTGTTTTGTCTATAAATATCAAACAGACAATATTGTATCATGGTCTAGAAAATTGTGCATAGTCAGAAGGCCATACTGGCGTGTGAGTCTAAATGGTACAGAAAAGTGTGTAGAACTGTCTCTGTGATGTAGACAATATAACTATCCTTCAATACCAATTTATTTCTTCTCGACTGACAGGGAAAAGTTCTTATAATTTAGATTAGTGGCTCTTGAGAATCGACACTCTAGTTGGAATCGACCTAGAAGAGAGAAAGGATACGTGGAATTGAAATATGTGTCTCGCCTGAATACATGACCGCCATGGCGCTGGTAAGAGCTTGAACCCTGAACCCTACACGCATCGCCGCAGAACAAAAATATTAACAGATAATCTAGGCTGGCTATTGTCTGCACTGCTTCAAAAGGCAAAAGCCATATCCTGTGTATTTGCAAGGATTAAAACTATAATTACATAGGAAAACTGGGGTATAAAATGATGCATTTGGAACTTTGGGCAATTTCATGAGAAGGATGGTGCTAATGACCTTGTTATCAGTGTCTATTACAGGTTGGTAGATTAGCTGCAAATGATACTGACATCATTTAGGCTACTTGGCAAATTTACTGCCAATGATAGCAGCCATCATTTGGAGATAATTGCTTGATAGAAAAAAGTGAAAATTTTGATGGAGTTCAAAGATATGTCAGACAAGGAAGATGTTCTTGACTACAGTCAAACCTGTTTCAGGTAGTCAGCCAAATATCAAAAGTGGCTGATGTTTAATGCAAACTGTACTTGGTATGAAATTGCTCAGTTTTTGCTACACTAACGAGAAACACCAGTTTTTGCTTCTTTATTGATATACATCAGTTTTTGCTGCCTTATTGAGATATATCAGTTTTTGTCACCTCATCGAGATAAAGCAGTTTCTGCAGCAGTCTTATTGAGATACATCAGTTTTTGCCGCCTTATTGAGATACATCAGCTTTTGCCACCTCATCAAGATAAAGCAGTTTCTGCAGCTGTCTTATTGAGATACAGCAATTTTTGTCGCCTTATTGAGATACATCAGTTTTTACTGCCTTATTGAGATACAGCAGTTTTTGCAACCTTATCAAGATAAAGCAGTTTCTGCAGCAGTCTTATTGAGATACAGCAATTTTTGCAATTTTTCTCGCCTCCTTATTGAGATACACAGTTTTTACTGCCTTATTGAGATACAGCAGTTTTTGCAACCTTATCAAGATAAAGCAGTTTCTGCAGCAGTCTTATTGAGATACAGCAATTTTTGCCGCCTTATTGAGATACATCAGCTTTTGCCACCTCATCGAGATAAAGCAGTTTCTGCAGCTGTCTTATTGAGATACAGCAATACAGCATTTTGCCACCTTATTGAGATACATCAGTTTTTGCTGCCTTATTGAGATACATCAGTTTTTGCCACTTCATTGAGACAAAGCAGTTTCTGCAGCTGTCTTATTGAGATACAGCAGTTTTTGCAACCTTATCAAGATAAAGCAGTTTCTGCAGCTGTCTTATTGAGATACATCAGTTTTTGCCGCCTTATTGAGATATATTAGTTTTTGCCACCTCACCGAGATAAAGCAGTTTCTGCAGCTGTCTTATTGAGATACATTAGTTTTTGTCGCCTTATTGAGATACATCAGTTTTTGCCGCCTTATTGAGATACATCAGTTTTTGCCACCTCATTTCTGCAGCTGTCTTATTGAGATACAGCAGTTTTTGCCACCTTATTGAAAAACACCTTAGTTGTTGCTGTTATTGAGATGCACAAGTTTCTGCAGCTGTCTGATTGAGATACATTAATTGTTTTGCTGCCCTTACTGAGATTGTCAGGTTTTGCTGCTTTATTCAGATACACTTAAGTCTTAAAATTGCTGCATGACAGACAGGACACTGCATACCTGAGGTGACCACTAACAGAGGTTCAACTGTAAGTAAAGTGTTATTAAGGAGGCATAAAAATACAATAAAAGGACTGGAAAGCATGAAATAAAACAGAAATATGTAACAGGCTAGACTGCAGAAACCATTCCACAATTAATTGGATTGCCTAATTGAAAGCAGGAAAGAGGAGAGGAAAACAGTCACACACCAAATATTTCATGCAACAATCCTTGCATATTGATGCATTTTTTACAGTTAAAAATGTCTTACTATTATTTGGATTTTTTTATTTGGGGGTGGGGGTGGGGGGGGGGGTGGTAGTTGTTTGGCAAGGAGGCTGGGAGCACTTTGCTATAGTATACATTATTTGCAAGCTTTCTTTGTCAGAAGTCAGTTTGAACAGCCAAATCCTTCCAGTCAAAGTAATTCTTTACAAACCTAAATGAACAGAAGTATTTGGAAGTATTCAAAAACAGATTACATGATTTATCCATTACCCAATACAGATATTCTTGTTCCGCAAGGTTTCACAAACATTAATTTGATTGATCCCTAGTTTGTGCACAAGGCCACTAGGTGTGAGCCATACACCTGCTTTTGCCTGTCAAGTCTTGTTTATATGTGCATACCTTTACCCCTGCTTTTAGAGTTCTTAGTTACTGTATAATGCTTACACACATAGCATTCAATTAGACAGGCACCTGTTAGTGTTTGTCAGTCTGTAATTGATTAGCTGATTGGCTCATGCTGATATCCTCTCTTACATAATCACTTCGTATCATAAATTACATTTTTCGGCTTAGACTTTTCTCTCTTTTATAGTTCAAGAATCTTAATCTTATTTAAAGAGTTTTCTGTGACTTGCTTTGGAATGACTTAGATGAACTCCAGTATATATTAAGATTAGTCAAGTTCAAAGTCATGGATATGTGTAGGTAATTGTAGTACATGTAGATGGTTGGCATGTTAGTATAAGGATATGTCATGGTTATAAAGATAATGTCAATACATTAAGGATATGTCATGATTATAAAGATAATGTCAATACATCAAGGATATGTCATGTCAATACATTAAGGATATGTCATGGTTATAAAGATAATGTCAATACATTAAGGATATGTCATGTCATACATTAAGGATATGTCATGGTTATAAAGATAATGTCAATACATTAAGGATATGTCATGGTTACCGAAATGATTTCAAAGCTATAAGGCTGTATCATGGTTACAGTCTGACATAATGTCAAAGTATAGTTGCAGATATAATGTCAAAGCTATTGTTATTAAAGGATATTGTCTGGTTCCAGATAAAATGTCAAAGCTTTAAGGATATGTCATGATTACAGATAGAATATCAAAGCTGTAAGGATATACATAGTTATAGATGTAAGTCAAACCAATTGTTATTAAAGGATAATGTCTGGTTACAGATATAATGTCAAAGCTATAAGCATATGTGAGGGTTATAGATATAATGTTAAAGCTATGAGGATATGTCATAGCTATAGATGTAATGTCAAAGATTTAAGGTCATGTCATGGTCATTGATATAATGTCAAAGCTATAATGATATGTCATGGTTATAGATATAATTTTAAAGCTCTAAGGTTGTATCATGGTTACAGAATCTGACATAATGTCAAAGTATAGTTACAGATAAATGTCAAAGCTATTGTCATTTAAGTATAATGTCTGGTTATAAATATGTTAATGGCATAGATAGAAAATCCAGATTATGTAGAACATGTTTCTGCTACCATGTTTATTTGTTGTCTATTAGGAAATTGGCATGCCCTTAGAGGAATGTTTTATACAAGAGAATGGAGGAAAACTGTTACAGATCACTGTATAATGGGAAAGGCCATTACCTTGATGAGCATGTTAAAAGTTTGACACTGTCAAGAGCTGCAGGAATTCTACTGAAAGCTACAGTGGTACCAGATACCTACCTGTTGTGAGGCAACACATGTCTAGGAATCTCTCCCCGATCTTGTCTGTTTTCACAACATGAAGCCAGTGTGTAATGAGTTATGTTTATAGCTGGTGCAGGAGCAAAATAGAACTTAAATTTAGTGAAGACTTTTGAAGTCTCAGGATAGCAATAACAAGAAGGTCTTGTTTTACCAGGAAATATTTCTTACCAGCGGAAATGACCTTAATTTGTATCTAAAACATTTTTAACTTGTGCTCTTTAAATCATAAGTACATGTTAGAAATATAGTGCAGTATTTTTTCAAAATTATTTCTGACAACCCTTTTTCGTGAAGAAGCAACTTGAATATGAAAGAGAGGCAAAATGTCAACATTGTTTTAGAGTGAACAGTAAATTCATTTTTTCTATATAAGTAAATTGAAAGTGATGTGGGACTTTCACTTAGCGGGAATTGCTACAGCGTCTTCCTCCACAATTTTTTTCCATTTACATTTTCCATGTCACCTCTCTGATTGTATCATGACAGTCGTCTGCAACTTTCTTCCATGGCAGCTATAGAGGTCTGATATACAGGACTCTATCAGACTTTTTCCTCTTGAAGCCAGTGTGGAGAAGAATGTTTTTTTTCATGTGGGACTAAATTGTAAAGAATGTAAATCGTGAAGTAGATAATTAAATAGTTCTGTACGAACCTCCTTCGAAGTGATTATAGCAATGGAGATTCACATCTGTATCAATTACTATAGCATGGTATTCCTGTTCCCTATCCATCTTCATCTTTTCCTCCCCGTTGCATTATTCGGAAATGTTTTTTCACCGATGTTTGAGTCATTTTCTCATAAAATGTAACAATGTATGTTGGGATAAAATCGGTTGTGCATTGGAGTAATTATATATGCATATTAACGTAGACTGGAGAATATATTACTTGACTTTTGTACTACCATGCAAAAAATGGGTATCGCAATGAATTGATTAGCATTTATGACAAAAAATTTACTTAGATGTGAAGTTAATCTCTGTAGTCAGAGGTAGTCGTTGTACTTTTTGCGATAATAGCATTTTCAGATTACTTTTGATAAAATTATACCTCCCTGAAAAGTACTTAAAAACCCTTGTCACAAGTGTTCAGTAGCAGTTTTAGTAAGGGTTTATCTAGGAGTTTTCCCGATTGCTTGGAAACCGCAGGGATAGTTTTCTAATTACAGTCGATCATTTCCACATTATAGGTTTATATAAGCATTATTTGCAGCCGTGCTGTATAAATACTATATGCATCAATTGTTGTATGCCCTTTTAAAAGTTTTGAAGATTGACCGAGAGGGTAAAACTGGAGGTTTTAATATCAGTTTCTGTACTTTGTTGCATAACATTGTACCTCGAGATGTTTTTAGCCAGTAGGGAGCTGTATTAGCATCATTTATTACTTTCTTTACATTGCGTCTTTTTGTCAAAGCAGATCCGTTTAATGCATGAGTAAATATTTCATCATTTAAAATTGTTGGATTGCCGGTTAGAAAAAAAAACTTTACCCCATCTTGTTTACTTTATAACAAGGAAGAAAATTTCATTCTACATTGCTGATGTTGTTTGTTATCCATTATTTAAAACAGAATACGATGATTTATAAACTTTAAATCTTGCGTTTATTTCATCTACAGACTGCTAATGTCGGTCAAATTGAAGGGGCATATAAAGTCAAAAATTGACGATTTTAGTGTGGATACCATTTCTTAAGTGGATGTGTTTATCGTCTTAGTTATCATATGAATTGAGATAGAATAGAGATAATATACAAAAACCTATTTTTATGTGTTTGCCACTCAAAATCTATTGAGATAGCTTTTAGAACAATTGAAATATCGTTGGGTATGCTATCTTGAATTTTGATAAAGAAATCCTGGGTGTTTTGAGAACAGGAAAATAAGCTGTCATCTTGTAGTGACTACCAATACGGTCTGGTTCACAGGTTTTAAGGTTTTTTTTTACAAACAAAAGATGAACTGTTTCTGTACAAACAAGTAACCAGTCAAAGATTAACATCATTTGGTTTTAACAAATTTCAGGTTCTTTTGTTGGAAATTGAAAAACATTTCGAAACTTTGTATCTTCCGTGAATGTTAATCATTGGTCTGCATCATACGGAAGAAAACGTTTGAAACTGTGTTAAATTTGTCAACCATTCAGTAGCAGATAAGTGGATCTTGCATGGATTTGATTAGTTACTCTTTTGATTGTTTAAGTTAAAAGTTTTCGGCAATTTAGCGACTATTTTAAAGTAGTTGATGGATTGAGAAGGTGCATAAAAAAGGAGACTTAAAGTGAAAATTCAGTTTTTGTGGATTTAAAGCCGTTGGAACTTAAAATGGAGCTCTACTACACTTTGGTAAGCAGGGTTCAGATGCTGGTTTTACACATTTATTGAAGGATGTTAATATGATATTTTACAGTTACCACTGAAAAAAGTGCTTTCAAGGAGTTTCTGTAAAAGGAAATATAAATATTTCATGACTTTAAAATGTCATTTTCGCTTAAAAAGTGACCTTTGTATTTTGTGTTTTACTTCTACCATGACATTTTAACTAAATTTACAGGACTGTTTAATTTTGATATAGAAGTGTCGGTCTTAAAAATAGTTTTAAAAGTAGTGACATCCTCTTAAAGTACCAGCACCAGTTGTAACATTGTAAATAAAATGTCAAGTTTAATACTACAGTTTGAGTTAATTATAAAGTCAACTCTTTTATATCTTAGATTTCCTGTACCATACAAAATTAGAAGATTTTCCAAGTTTTTTCTTCTTTGTATTAAATTTTATGATGAAAAGGTATAGTGTATTTGTTGATCAGTCTGACTTCTAATGTAGGAAATTTGACAGTTTCTTCATGGAGGTTAGGGGTTTCCTACTGGTTCCCCCCAGTAACGATGGTTACGTATGGAGGTTAGGAATCTCTCACTGGTCCCTCTGAGGAACGATGGTTACATATGGAGGTTAGGGGTCTCTCACTGGTTCCTCCCAGGAACAATGGTTACATATGGAGGTTAGGGGTCTCTCACTGGTTCCTCCCAGGAATGATAGTTATGTATGGAGGTTAGGGGTCTCTCACTGGTTCCTCCCAGGAATGATGGTTATGTATGGAGGTTAGGGGTCTCTAACTGGTCCCTCCGAGGAATGATGGTTACATGAATAACTCGCCTGCAAATAACTGAAATACTGTTGAACTGGAACTTAAACCACAAGAAAAATTAAGAACTATAGCCAAACAGGATGAGAAAAAGGGGTGCTATATATGCAGTTTTGTTAAAAATGATGATGTAAGGATGAATGTAAAGACAATTAGGTCTTAGAATAGCTTCTTTATCTCTTACATTGCAATCAGTGTAGACCATGATCTAGAATTATAACACTAAGGTCTGCACTGTTCTCTTGCTATAGAACCTATTGCATGGAAATGGACTAGCCCCATCTTATTTTCTTAGTCAAAAAGGGGGAGGGCAAGTCTTAAATACATAATGGAAAGCTATTTTTGTTTGTATTTGTACAATCAGCATTAGGGTAGCAAAATAGTCTGTTGCTTTTAAAATATCGGCAGTCTTCTCTGATCACTTTATCTACAATATGTTGGTTGTCAAACAATGCTTGGGGCTAATTTGACCTTATTTAATGTCTGAGTAGGAGTTGTAATTTCACAGTGAGCCGAATAAGTCTCTGAAATATGGCATTATTTCAAGGAACTAGGTCCAGCAAAGAAGTAGAATGGAATCCATATTAGTGTAAAATTATGGTGCCTGTGAGAACAACTTGATTGTGATAATTACCATTGTCTGGATATTGAGATATCTGTTTATGTCTCTGAAGCCCTGCTACTGCTTCATTGCAGGAAATCAAGTATTGATAAAACCCTTTTATGTCTGGCCTGGTATAGATCTATGTTTTACTGGGAAGGCCGTGCTGATTAGAGTGCAGAATTTGCTTGAGATAAACAAACAATTTAACTGGTGCATTAGGAATTCTTGTTTTGTGTTGCTATGCGATGTCACCATTCAGTTCAGGTTCAAATCCTGGCTTTTTGCCTTGAAAAATAATTTACAAAATAGTCTTGTTCAGCAAAATTGTATTGATACACTTGAAACATTTCCTGGGCTACTGTTTTGGGATGAGACATTAAAAAAATTATATAGACCTGAAAGTAGGAAGTTTTCAGTTTGCTGACTAATGCACTGATCTCAGCTGAAACTAATCAAATACTACCAATAGAAAACCTACATCGTTGAACTATTTAATCTACTTCTTTGTCAAATTGCACATACATTAGTTTCGCTATTCGTCCTAAACTCCTGCCAGCAGAGCAAAAATGGTGATAAATTAGCAATATTCAGAAAAATGGAAAATTTATGGTTGCAGAATGTTGATGGGCATAGATTTTCCGAAAAGGGAAGATAATTTGGAAAAACAAATTGGGCTTTCCTAAGTAAATTAAAATATTTACAGAGTTTAATTACATTTTAATAGCATTTTAGCCGCAATTTACTACCTGATCTAATTTAAGCTGTAAATACTGGAATTTCTTAATTGAAAGCAGCATTTTGAGTATTAATTGCGACAAAAGCTCTTCCTATAATTAGAGTGTTGATAAATTATAGCTTATGATTGCTTGCTAAGCACAGAGTGAGCTTAATTAAAACAGCTTGCTATTATAAAGTTTAAATGCATAAACTCGAGGATTACTGTAGAAGAGTTTAGATAGACCCTTTGATATAACATTCAAGCTTACAAAAAAGGTAAATTTGTGATTTTTTTCTGACAAATCACTGCATTAGGAATTTATTAGGTTCAATTTGTGCAGCAGTAACTCCATTTGTTTAAAACATTGGAATTAGTTAGTATTACAATAGTTGTTCCCCTTTGATAAAAAGAAATGACAAAAAAAGAACTGTCCTTCACACTCAATTAGTCTATAGTAACTCCTTAATTATGATTGTCCCCTACACTAAATGACCCATTCACCTGATGGGATTTGTTTTTCCTATAGCTTCATGCACTAGCTGTGCTGAATGAATTTTCTTCTCAGTAGTAACATAAACCCAGTCTGTTAGCACTCATTAAGATGTTTTATTGCCTGTAAATTGCACGCTTCATATTTAGACTGGGCTTTTTTTTTGCAGTTGTAAAAAGAAAGAGGGAAACATCTGTTAGATAAATTAAAATGTTCTATGATTACATTTTTTTGTGGTATGAAGATATGGTGAACAGTCATGATCTTCTTGGGGTTGTATAAATATTTTCTGAAACTTTTTGTTTTGGTGCCAAAGGTGAAACACCCATGAATGAAATCCTCCCAAGTTTATTGATTTTTTTATGAGATAAAAATTAATTGGCCAATAATGTAGCTTCTCATAGTTTTCACTTAGTGTTTAGGCTATGAGTGATTTTTTGGTAGTTGTTTTAAAAGTGCATTATAAACGAGAAAGGAAAAATAGATTTTGATTTATAATTACAGTCTAACCTGTCTTAAACGACTTCACAGGAAGAATTGTGGTCTCTTAAGACAGGTGGTCTCTTTACTCAGGATAGACAATTATTGTTTGAAATCACAAGGGAAGAATTTAAAGTGGCTGCATAGGTCAGTGTGTCACTTGACTCCGGTGGTCACAAGGACGAGGTCTGACTGTAGCATTATATGTGACAATGGGAAATGAATCCTTGGAAATACTCTTTGAGTTACAGGGTTCAGTTCCCTGTGCATTTTTTGACATTTCTGAAATTATTTGGTATATTAAGGAATGGAGTAAAAATTGTGCTAATCATACTGGCTAAAATGTCAGGTTGGCGGTATGTCTGATAAGTAAAGGGTTACTATGTGATTAGCAGCTGGCCAGCCAGATATGATAGGGCTGACCTATTCAGATAGCTGGAATAATTTGCTGTCAATACATTGCAAATTGTGAGCAATAATTGTCCATAGGCGAAATGCAGACAGTCATTGAGTGTTCCAGTATAAGGCAGTAATTAAGTTAATTAAGTAAGCTAATTGTTTGTACAAGCACCACTGTGTATGTAAAAATGAAGAACAAGCACCACTCTAAGAAATGGAGAATTTTTTCCCGCTACTTAATTATGATGCTTTAAGTAACACAGCTGAGGAATGTATCTTGACTAGAATGTTTAGTGAGTCTTTTTTTCCAGCACTCTCAGTGCTTTGATATTTCCTTTTGACATTTTGTGCACCAGTTTCTGGTAATTCTATGGAGATGATGCAGCATCCTAGCCTTGGAAATTAATTAAGCCATAAAAATCAGATATTTATGCAAAATTGTCTCCAATCTGACCTGTCTGTCTATTACAGACCATACGCCTTGTATGTCTTAATTTCCTCTTACATGTTGTGTACTGTGGACGAGGAAGCAGGATTTAATCAAAGCATTTTCAGTTCTTTTTTTGCCAAACCAATCAATGGGCTTCTTTCATGATTTTAATTCCTTCTTTTTTTTGCCTCGCCCATTATTTATGGCAGTTTCATTATTGTGCATGCGTGTCATACAGGTTTTACAAAAGTCAGTTTCCCTCTCTCTCACATCTCTGTTGTCTCTCTGATACCTCTGTTAACTCTCTCTTACCTTGCTAGCAGTATATGATTCTGTCTTTGTGACCAGTGCAGATCATGATCAGCTGCTACATGTATGCAGTATGGTCATGATCTACACTATTTGCTAATCAGTCTGTAAATTTGGAGTGAGGACACCATTTGGACACTTCGAGAGTTAACCACAAAACTGTTGTAATTTTTATGAAATAAAGAAGGACTTTTGATAGTTAGTATTTAGGTCAACCCTCGAGTTACTGGTTTTGTCCAGATAGAAAACCCAGGACTAATCAGCAGGTAAAGAATTGCATGTCAAGTAGGAGGAAGAAATTTCAGATGAACAGGAAACTTTTTTGTCCGGTGTCCATTATTTTATCAGTTCTTTTGCTGAAAGATTTAAGTATTATCCTTCCTGTCGTCTTTTGTGTTTTCTTTCATAAAACACTGGTAAAAAAGACTGAATTAATTTCCCCCTTTCAGAAAAGGAAGTAAATTCAGTGGACACTGTTGTTATGACAAACTTTGTTAAGTCAAATCCTACTTTATCTCGAAGTCACTTTTTGCTCCCGCGAAATGCATTTTCAAATGGTTTTTAGTATGCAGATAATAAACATTTCCTCAATTTTCACATTTTGCTTTTTTTTTGTTTAAGAATTTCTACTGATCATTTTTAGAAATATCTCATTATTCATTTCATAATGTAAGGGTAGTTAACTTGTATATTTCCCAAGTCGAAAAAATATTTTTAGGCTTTCATACAGGAATTTCCATATTTTTTCAGTTACATTATGAAGGGTATTGACGGTGCTTGCTATAAAGAGAGCACCTGCTCAAGTTTAGGTTATGATTAATCTTTATGTTCTCATGCTCATGTTCATTTTATGTTTTATTCACCTAAGAATATCCTGTCTGTACCGTAAAATCTCAATAAACACGCCCACTACAAAACACTTTAGATGTATGTAATATAGATTTACAATTATTTTGCACCAAATTCCGAGGATATATGTCACAAAATGCACTGCATAAATAAACGGAGTTGTTGGTATTTGGAAAAAATGTAGATGAATTAAACCCCCCCCCCCCCCCCTAGCTTCAGGGAAACATTGCATTCATCTGGGTGCGTCTATTAAGACTGTTAGGGTGTTTATTTCCCCCCATAAAGAAAAGAAGAATTTGTTGTTGTTGTTGTTATCTTTTCTCTTTTTTTTAAAACGGTGTCTTGTTGGTAAAAATCAAATAGATAAACGACTGTGTCAGCATGATGCCTGATTGGGTATTCAGTATTTGCTTGAATGATTCGGTTTCCTGTTCATGATAGTTTCAACAGGGAGCGGCTATGAGAAAGTAAACATTTTGCAGGAAGAAATATGGCTCGAAAGAACACGCTGGGCTTCCTTATATTGTAGACTGTAAGATTGGCGGCGATTGGTCGGAAGGTGAGACATGCCTATCCTATCTGGCTTTTAAGACAGCCAACATAGCACTTCAGGTGATACAGTTGTCTCCGAGACATCCTGTGACACTTAGACAGAGAGCTCATCATTTTCTCGCTGCCAACTTGGATGTGCTCTGCTAACACAGACAGCTGTCGGAGAGAAATGACTGTAGAATGTAAATGTCTCCGATTATCAAAACAGAGAGAATCACCAGATTCGCTCATTTCTTCTTCCATGTTGTAGCCTTGGAAAGCTGTAAGACCTGATCATGCTATATTTGTAAAACAAACTTGTCAATTTATCAGTTTGGACAGTATCATTAGTTGCACAAATGGGTGCTGGGTTGAAATTTGCTGATCAAATAGCAAACGATGCAGATCATGATCAAGAGTGCAGGGATGATCATGATCTGCAGGAGTCTCGTGGTAATGGCTAAATGTTTCACAAAGGGTGCTTTCTACCGTCCAGTTTGAAGTCTTTCTTTTCTCCTGTATTAGCAGTATGGTTTTAGAAGTCTGTAAAGTCCTTTCTGAAATAACGCACATTTTAAGAAGCTGCCTTAGTAGGTTTTCTCTGACAAAGAGATTATGGTAGGATGGTCATTGGGCACCAATGCTATAAACTGCAGTTTTTTGCTGCAAAATGTCAGACAGTGAGCCAGGAACCGAAACTTTGGAACTCCCGAGAGTAAACAGTAAGTAAAACATAGATTAGTAATCGTAACCATGTCAGCCTCTGTTTGGTTGGTACAGTAACAAGACAAGCATGAAGATAACAAGTTTATGTACATTTTTTCTGGGAGATGTTTCCCCGCAAATATTGTCATTCGTGGATCAACTCCAACTGTTTGGTATGCTTTATGGTGGTATATTCTGCAATATTGCACAGTATGCAAAAAAAAAAAGTCCTAATTATACAGAAGGGGAAAAATCTTCAAAGAGAAGGTAAGCAAGGTTAAATGAGGTTAAAGGTAGGAAAAAAATGGTAAGACTTTGGGATACATACAAATCACAGCTTGTGGGGAAATAAAATTACAATAATTTCTGCTGGATAAATGTAAAATAAAATGTAGTTTGTTTTCAGACATCTTGTTGTGATTTAATGACATATGATGCTTGTTAGAGAGTCCATTGTGGCTAGATAAAACATTTAGACACATTGCATAATTATTACCTAAGATTTCGTCACAACTGTTAGAAGAGTAAAGGCAATACGCCAATACCTTGCATTAAGAACAGTTTGTGTAAAAATACTTCATTACAGAGCAAATGTAATTGTAATTAAAATTAAAATTAATGTGGTTGTTTTAAAAGTTAAATGTAAATGTAATTTACAGATGCATCTATGTCATATGTCACAAAACACTTAGCTGCAGAATGTAATTGTGATTTAGAGAAAATGTAATTGGAATTTCTGTATTACAGAAAGCACCATTATGGTATGTGACAGCTATTCTGCTACCAAAAAATGTAATTGTAATAAAGTTTAAATGTAGTTGTAATTTGTATTAAATGCAATTGTAATTTATGTATTACAGATGCATCTGACTGTCAGTATCACAGCTTACTGAACTGTAAAATGTAATTGAGATTTAGAGTGAATGTAATTGTAATAAAGTTTAAATGTTGTTGTAATTTGTATTAAATGCAATTGTAATTTGTTTATTACAGATGCATCATCCTGTACAGATGAAGCCAGCAGATAGTGAAAAAAGAAATGGTGAGCAGAACACTGGTAAATGTTGCATTTACGTAACAACTGTACCACTCAATATACTATACTGTTATATATCAACCGCTAGGTGTGCTTAAAACAGAACTGTAACTCTGTCTTTGTGCTTCCTTTTTGGTAAATCTTTGTTTCCTTTACTTACCTGAATATACCTTGCTTCATCTGAGTGAACGCATATCCTAAGTTAAGCATTACAAAAATACAAGGTATTGACTACAGTTACCAAATTTCTCTAGGTTTCTAAAGAGGGAGTAGTGGTTTTAGAAAAAATTTGTTTTAAAAAACTTACGGCCAATGACTTATCCCCCTAAACTGGCCCAAAACAGTTTCTCTTTGTTTCTAACAGACGGACAGGTGGTTTTAGAATCTGTAGGAAAAAAATATTTGTTTAGGCAAATGACTATTCCCTAAAAAGGTAAAAAAATGCTTACAGTTTCTTTTCAATATGTAAGACTATATTATAAGGTTAGGTTGTACACATGTTTTGATGTAAGAGATTAGTATGTCTGTTATTTTGAACCATTTATTCCATTATAACAGAGATCAGATGACAGTTCTGTCACCCATTCTTGTATGGTGTCACATTTTGCAGAGCACTGTCTGGATATTGTATACATTATGGGTGGAAATTTGTCTGTTGCTTCTTGGATAACCTCCTAACAGTGAGAGACATTGTTGTTACTGTCAAGTCATGTTACAGCTGATGGCAACAGTAACTGACAAAGCCACAGGCAGGGAGACACACTAAATTTATTCCCGAGTTTGTTTAGACTTCAAGGCGTATTCATTTTATTGTTATTTTATAAGATTGATTATACCCTTATTACTGCGGCTTACACTAATATACAAGGGAAGATTAAATTTGTGAAGAGCCCGCTAGCTTCCAGAATTAGATTAAAAACTGCATTGTTAGTTTTCTCCTGCGATGCTTTAGCAATAGGCAATATAGCAATGCAATGTAAAAGCTAGGCATGGTGTGAATATAAAGCAGGTGGCCGCATGTCTGCGATAAACATCTTAACGATGTTCATGCATAATTACGCTATACCATTTTTGATACAAATATTTTAATGGGCGTTGTACGAAAGTTGATGCGCCACATAACACCATTCATTCATTCTGACCTGTATATTAGATTATTGCTTTAACAAAGTGTGTCAGTATTTGAAACACTGTCTTCCCTACACAGCAGTATTCTCCATACACATCAATGTTGCATCGTAAATTGTGCTAATCTTTTAAACGCGCAGTTCTCCGTACACATTGTTGCATCGTAAATTGTGCTAATCTTTTAAGCGCGCAGTTCTCCGTACACATTAATTTTGCATCGTAAATTGTGCTAATCTTTTAAATGCGCAGTTCTCCATACACATTAATGTTGCATCGTAAATTGTGCTTATCTTTTAAACGCGCAGTTCTCCGTACACATTAATGTTGCATTGTTGCATCGTATATTGTGCTAATCTTTGAAACACAGTCCGCCATTCGCATTAATGATTTTATGTCAACTGTAAAGTGAGGTGTGTTTTATGAAACGCATCACAGCTATTTGGCAACATACATAAAAGTAAAAATGACTTTAATTGCAAATTGCCTTTTAATACCTGGCTTGTAAAACGCAAAAGCTGTTTAGTATCAGAAAGGGTTCAGGTGACCATTACATAATTATATCATTGAAGAATTCTCACATGTTTTCTGTCTAGCTTTGTTTCCCCTTTTCACTTTGTCAGTTTTTCAGTAACAGCTGTCATGGTAGACAGCTTTCCAAATCCCAATGCCAGCATTACTCAGCACTTACTTCTGTTTTGTTATTTTCCAGAAAAGGAATGCCTGCAACCTTTTTACCTAATGTATCTTTTCTGCATTTGATGGGTCTTTGCTTAACATTTTATATGTAATTTAATGTGCAGATTGCATTGAAAACAGGCTCTTTTTGGGCTTTGATAATTCATTTATTGTATAGAATACATCAAATTGAGAGTGCGGGATGGTGGAAATGCAGACGGTACATTTTGATTTGGCGATATTAACCTTGTTTGTGTGTCATCAGATAGCATTTTCTGGGGCTATTATGTCTGATATGGCAAAATGAAATATACAGTTTCTGTCTGAGCCAAGCTGATAATATATTACAAAAGTCAAGACATAGATTGAGGGTCAATTTGGGCGAAGATTCTATCTTAGACTAGATGCAAAAACAAAACAGTCATATTTGCTTCTTATTATATAATTATGTACATTACACTGAATTGCACTGAAATGTATTGCACTGACCAAATCGGAAAAAATCAGTCTATGTAATGTGTCTGAAAGCCCACATTTGTTGTAATCTATTCCTCTTCTTGTGTTTGTTTGGGTGTATATGTGACATGTCCCTACAGTCAGATCATGATATGACGTCTATAAATTATCTTTGAACAAGTAACTATTACCCTGAAAAAATAACTACACTGCGACCTCGTTATAACGCGGATCGTTATAACGCGGATCCCGGTATAACGCGGTTGGGTCTTGGCTCCCAAAAATTTCGGGATCGACCAAAATCGATCTGTCAAAAAAAGCATTGTCCCTATACAAAACAAATGTTCAAAACGAAATAAACAACATGGCAGGTAGTTAATTGATCTTTGTCACTTGCGCGCCGTATCAAGCCTCTATAAACAAAGAAGTGTTAAAACAATTACGGCTTACTGGTATTTTTCACGGCGGTCCGTTATTCACAAGCTGACCTCTTTGTTTGTTAAACAATAACTTCTAAATCGTGTGAATTAACTTTGTTTGCGCCATCTTTGATTGCAGGCTTACCTGAACTTAAATAAATCAATTACAAAACTGTTATTGTTTGTTTTAACAAAAAGTACTTTCCTTTAGCCATCATTTTCGGAAAATGGATGTACTTTCGTTTTCAATAGCCGCTTCCAATATTTACGTAAGAATTTCTCTTTTATACATTTAATTTCGTGCTTAATTAACTAATTTATTTTACATAGAATCATTATTTTCACAATTTAACCTCTCGATTTCATAAAAACATGATGCGTGCAAACTCAATATGCTTTAATTTGGTTAGGTGGGTGGGGTACTCCGTTATGTACGCGTTATGCAAGAAACCAGCGGCCGATGATCAGACCGCTTAAAAAGAGTCTCACTTAACGCGGTCTGACCATTTGGACCCCGACTACCGCGTTATAACGGGGTTGCAGTGTATTATCCTGAACAAGTTACTATTACCCTGATCAAATATCTGTTACATGTACCCTGAATAAAAAACTATTACCCTGAACATCTAACTATTACCCGGAACAAGTTACTATTACCCTGAACCAAATATTTTACCCTGAACAAATATATATTACCCTAAGCAAGTAACTATTACCCGGAACAAATATCTATTACAAAGAACAAACCTCTATCACCCTGAACAAATAACTATTACCCTGATCAAATATCTATTGCCCTGAACAAATATCTATTACATGGAAAAATGACTACAGAAAGGAATTTATTTTGCCTTTGGGACCAGTGGAGATTGTGACCAGCATACCATTTCACTGTTATTTAGTCAGTAATTCCCATTTAGCACCCTTAATTACAAGTAATTAAAGACTAATTTTTGAAGTTTACTTATTGTAAATTGTAAAATCATTTTCAAAGGGCACAAAGACAGAATTCTTCAGTGCACATGATTGGAGAGATATTTTCTGTGAAACCAGAGTACTTTAGACAGAAAAACAGATATGCAAGGAAAGGAAGCATGGAATTTTATGTTCCTATACATTACAAGTGATTAGCTACATTAGAATCTGATGTCCTTTTGTTTCTTTTAATGATGTCTTTGCTTATGAATATTTATGATAATAAAACAGAAACCTCTTGTTTTCTGAATTTGGAAGCACTTTTATGATATTTATTTGAGTCTTTATGAGATCAGTTATATTGAGTGGTAGACTTTGAGTGGGTTTCTAACAAGTGTGCATGTTGTTATTTGAAAATTTTGTACATACCGTATTTATTCAGATAAATTTCCCCAACAAGTGAAACATTTTGTCCATGAAAGTGGAACTAATTGGATATTTATGTAATGTGATAAATTAGAAGTATTACGCACTTTTTCCTGATGACTTAAAAACATAAGGGAGCAGGCATGACTAGTTTCTGATTCTTATGTTAAGGGGCTTCTTTTATATAATGGCTACTGTTAAAAACTTAAAGTAATGGCCATACATGGGGTTTATAAGTAAAAGACTGCCTGGTTTTCCAAGCTATTTGTAGTTATTTTGTTAATCATGCCTGTTATATATGCAGAGATGTGAAAAGTAAACATGATACAATATTGTTTGTAAAGGTTTCCTCGATCCCCTTCCAAAGGGTGTTTACTAGAATAGATACGGTATGTCTGTTTCTGTCCTTATGTGGTAGTTCATTACATAAAGTAACACTCATATGCAATAATTGTCATCCTGTCTTCATCATTCATTCCTCATCATTGATTAAAGAAGCTGAAATAAAGATGCTGAAAGTATGAGAATAAAAGTAACACAAAATTTCCGTGGGGAGCAAAATGTCCAAAATTGTACATTATTTTAACAGTCATTGTTGTTTTTACAGTCTGAGTTTTCATAAAAGATATGGGGCTAATCAACAGCATTTCACATGCATTCTTAACTTTGAAGAGACGGCAAGATGCAAGCATAGTGATTTCCGTTTTTGCCATTCATCAGTAATTGCGGAGATCTGTTTGAATTTCCGTGACAGATGCATCTTGCTTTTTCTTTGAAGGAAGGAATCTCCAATTTTTTTATCATTTTTGAAAACGGTTGCCATGTTCGCGCAGAAATTCTGGCTCATCTTGCCGGTTGGTGCTGACTAATAAATTTCTGTAATAGGGTAAAACAACAGCATAATTCCCTAACAGATACTTCAGAGTTTTTGTTTCAGCTGCTTTCACATTAGTTTTAGTCCAATTTGCTGCAATCGTTTTCTAGACAGGTACACATTTTTGTGCAGTTAGAATTGTAATAAATGTAAGAATCTGTCTTGCAAAGAAAAAGAGGGTGGTTTCTTACATACCTCTCTGTATTGAGATTATTGTAACATATGCAGGGTTAGGGGTGTTGCAGGGACGGTGAAATTTATTTGTTCGGATACACAAATAGCGCAAGCTTTTCAATCATGAAATAACATTTTCAAATCAATCATTTAAGTTTCTCTTTTGTCAGAAAGCATTCTTTTAATGTTGTTTTTGAAATTTTTTGTTCTGAACAGTAATTGTTGAACTAAGATTAATGTTGTTTTTTAACGGGAAAGGGAGGGTATTCTTCTGCAGCAGTTTTGGTGCATACCATTTCTTCTGGCAGACAGAGGTCTTGCATCATTATTGACTAACATAGGTAAAAGAGCACTTGGTGGCTTTAATGGAAACAAATAAATAAAGACAGGAAATCAAAGATTGTGTGAAAACTGAAAAGCTAGTTAAAGAGTAAGAAATTCGGTGAAGTGCCTATCATATATGCAGCTGCTGTATTTTGCAGATGTTATTTTAAGTTTCAGAGATAAGTATCTAAAGATTAAGATTTATTGAAATTTTATACAAAGATGATGTAATCATGTTTTTCTACACTTTCGTCTAAAATGTTCATGAAATTGCATTTTTAAATTTCGCAAATTAGTTTACAGTGTTTGTTGAAGAAACATTGCAATAATAAATTAATGGGAGTTAATGTTTTGAGAGCTTTAGCTCTAAATCTATTATATTGAGCTCTCTGCATTTTGAAAATTAAAAACATAAGAAGAAAAGAGAATTGTGTAATTAGAATGATTTTGGTAGACAAAATGGTGAAAAATTGGAAACTTTGTCAAACCCCCAGTGAAAGGTAGGTCTGGTAAAAAAAAGTGTCCGTATATGTTTTCACTGACGTTGTTCTTTTCTTGTCTTTTTCAGAAGAAAGAAAATTATTTATAGGAATGTTATCCAAAAAGTTTAGCGAGACAGAAGTTAAAATGATGTTTGCTCCATTTGGTAATATAGAAGACTGTACTGTATTAAGAGATCAAAACGGTCAAAGTAGAGGTACGTATAAAACACGCTAGCGTTTCTTTTACAGCATGTTTCGTTTCTTCACTAAAAACGTTGTCAGAAAGGGTTTCTTATTTTTGAAATACCGTTGAAAAAATACTGTGCTATATGTATAACATGTACTTTCCGTTTAAAAAAATAAATTAAGGAATGTTTTTCGGAGAGATAAGGGTCAATTTCACATGTAAGGATATCTTTCTGGGCAATATAAGAGTTATAATTAATTTCCCGGGACTTCAAGGTCCAAAAGACATTGATGTCACCCAGTGGGTGAGCAAATTCACCATTTTGTCAGCGGCTGTTTAGCCATTGCATTTCTTTGTGTCACAATTTAGTGGTGAGATTTATCAGGCATGTATTCTATGACATTGTCAAGGACACCACAGAATTTAGGCGTTCAGGAAATCCCTTTGTGCTGACACAGAAGAAATGCTTGTAAAAAGTTGTTCCTTGTTCAAGATTTCAAGATTATTATGACATGCCGTTTTTGTGATGTCATATTTAAAATTGTTAAAGACACGCTGCTTCCCTTGTGCCTTTATTCTTTGTAAAAATTATTTTGGGCTGTCTTAATGGTTCTCTGACATGATTGTGAAATGCAGTGTGCTGAAGTACATCATTTTGACGCAAAAGTAAATTGATTTTAAATGGAATTTAAATGGAGATATTTTCAATAAAAGTGGCATCAATTTCCAACGATATTTCTGACAGTGCAGGTGCTCTCACAGAGCCGGTGCATGTGCTTCAAATCGCCATAGGTTACAATTTTGTATCATTTCATAGAACTTTATATCTTTTCATACAGCTATAGATTTCACCCATACACACCTTTGTTTTGCGATAAAACAATATTTATATCAATGTTGTAGTTAATAAAGAATGAAACTTGTCTAGCTGGTTTCTTTCATGATATATGGTGTTTGCGAAAGGATATATATTCTCTCGTGGTTTGCAAGAAATGAGAATTCTGAGGGGAGGAAATTGGTTATCAGCGGGTAAAATCTGTCGCTAAGTGTCTTTGAATGTTAATATTTTGTATATTTAGTTGTCTGTAGTCACAGTCCGAGTGATTGATATGTTTCCTTTGTCTATGAAAGCTTTTTCGGGGAAGATTTTTAGAAAGAATACACCAATGAAAGATTTATGGAGTTTATGCTGTATATACATTAGTAGCTGGAGATTTATGCGTTTCGTGTCACATCACAATAAACTTGCCAGTGGATATTTTAGCTGCCGCCCATATAAATACACATTTCTTGCTGTTACAACTCCTCATTGGACTTCAAACAAACCCACCCACTTAAATCCTAAAGCCTATGCAAAGGTCTTCATAAATGATTGTAAGGGTAAATTTGGTTAATTTTCAGATTGTTACTCAAGTTTGGGGATGGGACTTGACATGGCCGCGATGAACCAACTTGAAGTTGTGAAAACCTGTGTCCTTTATCTTTCCGCAATTTACTGCCTGTGCTGTTCTTGTCACAACTAAATAAATTGTCCCGAGAAAATGAAATTTCAACCTGAAACATTGTTAATGAACGGCTGAATTTCTTATCTCGATTTGTTTGACTTTTTCCTTGGCAATATTTGCTGTTTTGGGTGCAAACAAACAATTGATTTGAACGCCGATCATAAAAAAAAATGCTGAAGCAGATGCTCGTATTGTTTCAGACTAAATGAAAAGATCGATATCGAGATATATGGGTCATAAACGTGAAAGTGCCAAGAAATTGACAGCAAAAATGGCCGCTTGTAAAAAATAGACAGACTGTCTCCTAAGTTATTTTTGGAAATACGTTCTGACTGATCAAAGATGTTATTGGAAAGTACTAATCTTGAGAAATTACGTCAACAACTCGATGTCTGAGAGTTATAACATTCAGACACCAGCTCTTAAAAAAGAACTTGAAAAATTTCGTGGAAATGCAGTCTTCAAATTTCAAAATTTTAAGTGTTAATGAGTGGATCTTCAAAATTCTTAAAGAATCTTGTAAATCTAGTTTCATTATGTCAGTCTATTGGTATTCTATTATCTTGTGACTATTAACACAGACAAAAAACTGCACTAGTTCTTAGAAATCCAAGGGTCGGACAAGTTCTATTTCCTAAACATGATTTCCTGTTTTTAAGTGTAAATTATTGAGATTTTTGCCAAGATTTGGAATTTTGCACAAACATTTCTAAAACTTGAATCTTGAAAAAAATGGATGGAGATAAAAAAAAATGTTTGGAATGTGAAACTTGTTCTCCTTTATCTTGCAAAGTTAGAATCAGCTCATCAAAGCATTGCACAGAGTTCTGAAATAGGGAGGGAAAATCAAGCGAAGTGTTGGATTAGGACATTGACTGTATTAATTTTGTTAGAATAGCCAATTTTCTGCAGATAATTTCGTTTGGTAAGGCGTTACATGAGGGTACTACCTCCCAAATTGCGTCATTGTAGGACAGTTTTCTCAGAAAGTATTTTGTTGAAGCAAAGATAAATTTGCCAGAAAATTGCCGATGTTTTTGTGAGCATATATTTCACAGCCCATGGTTTTAATGGGCTGTTAGGAATTGCTGTAGATTAAAACAAATGAATAGACATGCTGGTTGGTGATGGATGGGTTTTCTGTCTAAAAATATGTTATTGTTAAGTTTTCCAGAGCTGATGACAGTAAAACGGCAGTATTGGGATTGTAAAAGAGTATTGTATTCTATCTTATATTGCATGACGGGATTTCAAAACAGTTCAGCTGTCAAAACATGGGAATTTATGTCAAGACAGCCATTGGCAATATTGTAACATGCCGACTACTGAGAAATCACTAAAATTTGTGGGACATTTATTTTGAAGGGCAAAGAAATCCACAAATTTTGGATACCCACAAATAGCATTTTTGATGTGATATAACAAAATTAATACAAAATCTACAAATTTACTTATGAACGAAACTGTCATTTTTCTGAAAGCCACAAAATTTCATGCCAAGAAAAATAAATGACACTACAGGAATGTGGAATCTGTGTGAAGCAGCCAGCTTTGTGTACATCAAATGTGTCAATTCGCATAAGATCAAATCTATATACAGATATTTTGATTGGATTGTTCAGCAAACAGTTCTTTCTGACTTGTATCATGGCCAGTTTCCTAAACTATCTCTATTGAAACTGTGATCTATTTCAGATAGAGCACAGTTTTAAGCTCTGCCCCCTTGCACAAAGCAAGATATCATAAATTGTAGATTCATCACAAAGCCATGATACAAATGATAATATTGGCTGCTTAAAAATACCTAGCTGTTCAGTCGAGGTGACCGTCTGCTTGGCAAGGATTTGAACATGTAGTTGTGAAGAGACCATTTAGTAGGTTACATGTAAAGGTCAGGCTGAACAGTGAAGAAAGTCGGGCATCCATTTTCTGTATGTTACTTCCTCTTTCTTTCAAGATGTAATTTGTACTTCTTCTCTTTCAGGTTGTGCTTTCATTACATTTTCAAGTCGACAATCAGCTCAAAACTGTATCAAAAACATGCATCATTCACAAACTATGGAGGTAAGTGTCCTAGCAATGGTCAACAACAGGGTTTAAACTTTGGGTTTTGTGCCCATGGCGTCCATTGAAAATATTGTTATACCAGAAGATTGTAACAGTAACAAACAGAAAAAAACGTTTCTTTTAAAGAGATTCTCATTAAAATTCAGTTGCCTTAGTAAAGGATAAAAAGTGAATATATTTGAACGAGGTATTTGCATAAATAAGCCAGTGGATTATACCGACAGGCTAGCGTACATGTGACAGCAAAATTCATAATTCCACTTACTCACTGTCTAAACCAATGCTTTTCAGTTTTTATGTTTTTAGAACATATTAAAATCCTCCTCTAACTTTTAAGTCTTGCTTTGCTGTTGGGCAATACATTTTAAACCCTGCAGGAATCAATTAATCTAGAGTATAATGCCACTAATTTCTGATCAGTATCTGTTTTTCTACGTATTATTCATTTTAAGTGCATCAAAACGTAGCCGTTAGAAATATAATGATATTTCATACATTTGTTAGATAATGTACAGGTGTAAGTAGAGGAAGAATTTCAAGTTTTTACATTTCTGTTCAAACAAATTACATACCTTAAAACTTAACACCACTGCCATGCAGCTCTACGATCAGTTACAAGAAAACTTCATAATTTTCAGGGGGAAATCTTCGTAAATCTTTCTTTGAAAAGATTGACCCACTTAGTTAAGAACAGTCACACATTTTATGAAACGGATGGTCTCTGTTTTCTTTATGGACCACTTGTGGGGGTTACAGTTGTGATGCCACTGTTGATGTGGTAATATTTTAACATGAAACTTCACTTACTCCCTGTTGATACGAATTTCATCCAATTTTCCAAACACCAGATTTTTCACTTTTCTCTGAAATTCAATATTGTTTATGAACTTGCTTTAAGATAGATGAATTTGGACATTTATAATCAGTTTTGAGAAAAAAAAGTATTGAGCTGAAACTGGATCTATAAGCTTCAGCAGAACATGGGGAATTAGGGGGAGATTGAAATGGTTGTAGGCATTCAGGTTGATTTAGATTCTCAAACGTTCTCAAGAGAATAAATTGTATATAGAAAACTCGATAAGCAAAATTAAAGTGATTTGAAGTGAGGAAATCTGATTTTATTCAGTATTTTACCTTCATTGCTGTACAGTGCTTGTAGTTTTTAATTCATTATCCTACAGTGCCTACAGTCTTAATTCAATCTTAAGTTCTATAACAATGATCAGCATTTCAAAGAGTTATCCACCTTTATCCATTTTTATCAATATTAGACTCTTCAGAAAGTGTGGGAATTCAATTTTTATTGCTGCTGTTATTTGCTTGGTTGTGTTTTCATGATCAGGTTAGGCTGAAAGCCCATGAAATTTGTTTATTTTTTTTTGTGGATCTACCAGTTACTTCCATTTCATCTCTTGGAAATAAAGTTACAGGCCTGCAGAACTATGTCCATAGTTTATTGTCTTACAGATGATGGAGAATGACAGTAATTAATCAGAGTGTTGCTATTCACAGACTTTTACCAGATTTGTCGGACTCTGGAGTATTATGTCTGTTTTGTTGTTAGAGAAGTATTCCCAGAAGGCTAGTGCCAGGTCTTAAGATTTTCTGACATGGATTTTCTGTCCTGTTTTGCATACTTTTTTTCTGTTTCCATGCATGCAGTGGTGTAAAGTTTGATTGATCAGTGAGAAATATAATATTTGTTTGACTGGTTAAAGAAATATTAAGGAGAGAATTTATAGACACAGTCAATGGTTTAAAAGAAATTTCAAAGACAACACTCCTCATGTGGGTTTGAGATGAAGTCAGTGGATGAAAAATCATAAAGAAAAGCATTATGTGGATTTGAGACACAGTCAATGGTTTAAAAAACCTTTTCAATGGTTAAAAGACTATTGAAATTTGAGACACAGTCAGTAATTGAAGAAATATAAAGGAAAGTTATCTGTGGATTTGAGACACAGTCAATGGTTAAAAAATATAAAGGAAAGCATTATGTGGGTTTGAGACACAGTCAGTGGTTAAAAAATATAAAGGAAAGCATTATGCATGTTTGAGACTCAGTCAGTGGTTAACAAAATATAAAAGAAAGCATTATGTGGGTTTGAGACACAGTCAATGGTTAAAAAAATATAAAGGAAAGCATAATGTGGGTTTGAGACTCATTCAATGGTTGAAAAAATATAAAGGAAAGCATAATGTGGGTTTGAGACACAGTCAATGGTTAAAGAAATATAAAGGAAAGCATTATGTGGGTTTGAGACACAGTCAATGGTTAAAGAATTATAAAGGAAAGCATTATGCGGGTTTGAGACACAGTCAATGGTTAAAGAAATATAAAGGAAAGCATAATGCCGGTTTGAGACTCGGTCAATGGTTAACAAAATATAAAGGAAAGCATTATGCGGGTTTGAGACACAGTCAATGGTTAAAGAAATATAAAGGAAAACACTCAAACAAAGGTGTTTGCTTATTTTGGGTGACTGCCGACACATGTTCAGTTGTGTATGTTTCTGTGCAAACTTATTAAAAGATTGTCTCTGTGCAAATTTGCAATTCAGAGATGTAAAATTTATATATTTCAGTGCATTCTGTCAGAGTAAATCACAAACAGAATGGGAGTAGTAACTGTGTGGTATAATAATTTTCAAATTCATGTTAGGAGCTGACAACCTTACAAATCATGGTGAATTCAGAGGGGAATTGTCACTTGCATTTCCATAGGCAATATAAGATTTGCTTACTGTAAAGCACATTTTCTTCACTTATTTAATTAAATCTTGTGATATAAAAAGTTGCTAAATAAATATTTGTGATATTAAAAGAGGTTTTAGTATCAGTAGATAACTCAATACAAAAAAAAAGAGTAAACAGTTTTCATGAAAACTCTAAATTAAATCTTGAAAATATGTCAATATCACCAGAAGTAGAAAATTTAATTGGCTTGAAAATTCACTGGTTTCCTGAAGTCTATAATGAGCTTTCAGTTCATAAGGAAATGTTTCAGAATTATTTTATTTGTATAAAAATTCCTGAGGGAGTAGTGTTTTTTCCAGTAGAGCAGTAATCACAGTTTGTTGTGTTATGATTCAAGGAAGTTGGTTCATCCCTGGTCGAAAATACGTTGTTTTTTACGAGGAATGGCGCTAGTTTGTTGCTTGAAGAAATAGGTCGCTTTTTATAATAAATATGTTTGTTTGTTGACGGTACAAACAAAACTGTGACATTTTTGCCATGTTTGAGAAGAATTAAAAAGAAAAAGTTATTGTATTTTTGCCATTTTTGAAAATTTTTTTTTTTAAAAAAAAAAAAAAAAAAAAAAATTTTTTCCTTTTTTAAAAAAAAAAAAAAAAAAAAAAAATTTTCCAAAAAGTCTGCTGCTGCTGAAAAAATAAATAAAATCAACACTTGATGAGACAAAAAAGGAAATGTAGGAAGACAAGAGTTGTTCTATTAGTGTTAGTGACTTTTGTCTTGTCTACAATGTTGTTGCCACCTGCTCACTCAAAGAAGTTTTCAGTTGCAACAGTATATGCTCTGATGTAAGGTCAAACATTTATTTTCAGGTCACAAATTGGCTGTTAGGTTTTGTAGGTGATTATTCTTGTAGACATATATTGCAATGAATTGAAAAAGAACCACTTACTGAAATGTTTGAAAATTTGTTGTTCAGATGCACAGTCATTGGATTACTCCAGACCTAAACAACAAGATGTGATATATGATATATTACCCAAAAATGTTCTAAATACAGTGTATAACAAAATGTCACGATACTCAAAATTATGTCATCATCCCGGGTAGAGTAGGTCCTTTTTAGCTCGACTATTCGAAGAATAAGGAGACTATTGCACTCGCCCCGGCGTCGGCGTCTGCGTTGGTTAAAGTTTTTAATAAAGTCAAATATCTTGAATACTATCAAAGGTATTGACTTGAAACTCAAACTATATGTTTACCATCAACATCTACACCCGAGGAAACAATCCCCATAACTCTGTTTTGATTTTTGACAGATTTATGCCCCTTTTTAACTTAGAATTTTTGGTTAAAGTTTTTTATAAATTAAAATATCTTGCATATTATCAAAGGTATTGACTTGAAACTCAAAATATATCTTTACCATCAACATCTACACCTGAGGAAACAATCCTCATAACTCTGTTTTGATTTTTGACAGATTTATGCCCCTTTTTAACTTAGAAGTTTTTGTTAAAGTTTTTAATAAAGTCAAATATCCTGAATACTGTCAAAGGTATTGACTTGAAACTCAAACAATATGTTTACCATCAACATCTACACCTGAGGAAACAATCCCCATAACTCTGTTTTGATTTTTTACAGATTTATGCCCCTTTTTAACTTAGAATTTTTAGTTAAAGTTTTTTTATAAATTCAAATATCATGCAAATTATCAAAGGTATTGACTTGAAACTCAAAATATATCTTTACCATCAGCATCTACACCTGAGGAAACAATCCTCATAACTCCGTTTTGATTTTTGACAGATTTATGCCCCTTTTACAACGTAGGTCTTTTTGTTGAAGATTTTTATAAATTCAAATATCTTGAAACTATCAAAGGTATTGACTTGAAACTCAAAGTATGTGTCTACAATCAACATCTACACCTGAGGAAACAATCCCCATAACTCTGTTTTGATTTTTGACGATTTATGCCCCTTTTTAACTTAGAATATTTGGTAAAAGATTTTATAAAGTCAAATGTTTTGAATACTATCAAAGGTTTGCTTGAAACTCAAGTATGTGTCTACCATCAACATCTACATCTGAGGAAACAATCCCCATAACTCTGTTTTGTTTTTGACAGATTTATGCCCCTTTTTAACTTTTGATTTTTATGGACTTAAATGTATGTTTACTGTCAACATCTTCACCAATGTTTTTGATTTTTGACATTTATGCCCCTTTTAACTTAGAATTTTGTCACAGTTTTTACCAGACTAACATGGAAATTTACTCGAAATGCTTTCTTTTGAAAATCATAGAATATTATGCAGCATGCAGCGGTCATGCTTTTTTAATTCTTTACTTTCAATTTTGAAAAGTTACAAGTTATTCATGATCAATTTACAAGGTTATGTATTTCTTTGAAATTATCCCATCCTCCCTCCAGTTGGCTTACAGAATCCAGAGTAAGGCTTTGAATGTAATGTACATTTACAAAGGTCTTTGAACAAGTTTCATATCTTTGACCTTAATTCTTACAGACAATTACACAATACTCCTGTTCTTTGACAAAAAACCCATTTTACCAACAACCTTTCGAATAGTCGAGCGTGCTGTCATGTGACAGCTCTTGTTAGTACAACATGTTGCATACATTTGAGCTATGTGTGACTTTAATGTTGATTGTTTGCAATTTCAGGGTTGTAGTTCACCATTAGTAGTCAAGTTTGCAGACACACAGAAAGAAAAAGAACAGAAAAAGCTACAGCAAATGAATGCAAACTTACTGGCCTCATTTGCTGGTGGGACGACAGGTGGAGGAGGAGGAAGCCTGAACCTAGGTCCACAATATCTAGCGGTATGTATACAGGAGAAGGTCATATAGTGATAGGTAAATTAGGTTGTTGTTGTTGTTGTTGTTGAATGCCTATTCCATCCTTGATACAGTTTACCTAACAATCATTCCTGGGTAGAACCAGTACTAGGCTCTGATCCTCCGTAAGAAACTGCCAACTGTCTCACATAAAGAGACATGGTCGGTAGCAGGGTGCGAACCCATAACCGTCAATCTATGAGAGGTTTCAGTGATCTCGAGTCAGTGACTTGACCACGGAGGCGGTCAAGTAAACTAGGTAAAAAAAATAACACCCTGGCAGGACTATAGGTGAATCTTTAGATATAAATTAAGTGATGCTCATGTTTTAATTGATGAAGAAAAATAGATGTGATAGCTGAGAAATTGTGTATTGTCGTTGATTTAATTAAGGCTTGCTGTCAGGTTTGTGTAGATGAAGGATTGAATCCTTGACCTGTGGATCTAAGGCTTTTAAATTGTCTGGATACCAGTCTAATTGGTCAGAATTAAAAGTTATGTCGCTTTCAGCCAATCAGAAAGCAGAGATTGGAGACTGCTTTCAGAAATTGTACAGCTAAAATCCCCAAAATCAGGTGTTATATGGCTTTAAATCCTGGGTGGCCAAGTTTTAAATTCTAGGAGATTTGTAGTAAAATCTATGATTACAAATATACTCTGCTGGCTGAGAAAGAAATAATTGATTGCTGATTGAATTGAGGGCCAAGTAAATCATATTAGGTGTATGTAAAACACTGATGAGTGCATCTGAAACTAATGATGCGAAATCTAATTTTGCAAAGCCCGCTAAACAAATTGATCATTGTCAGGGAAAGTGAGAAAGTAGAATTTATGTTGTTTAAAGTAGGCAACATTTGATTATCTCGTCACTGTTTTTTCTGTACGGAAATTATCTCCAGGTGAAGAATTCTTCAGTATGGCAGTGACAGTTTTCTATTAGGTGACAAAAACGTTGTAATTCGCTAGCTTTCTGTAAGTTTTAATTTTATCAGGTGGGAAAACATTTAGATATTATAAAAAATTCCCGAGTTTTGATGGATGGTTTACCTACACTAAAGGGTTTGGCATGCATTATTGCTGTCAGGAATAATGGATGATGTTTTATATGCTTTTTATTCCAGCTTCTACAGCAGGCAATGGCGACCGGAAATTTAGGCATGTTTGCAAATGTTGGAAATTTAGGTAAGAACAGTAAGAATGAAATTGACATAATTACTCAATACATTAGATTCCATTGTCGTTGCTACCCATTCTGAAAATCTGTTTGAAATTCACCTACTTTACCAGACACGTGTAAAAAACTCTGTGGTATATGTGCAAACAAGTATTTGTTACATATATCATGTTCATAGAGCTTCAACATTGAGCCCCACTTTGCGAGAACAAATTTTATGTTTTTACCCAATGAGAAAAAAAAAAGCTCAGAGAGAGATGCTACCATTGGGAACCATGTTTATATTAATTTTTCAAGAAGGAGATTTGTTACTCTGTGATGGAGAAGTGATCAGTATGAATACAGATCAGAATGCTCAGGATGTACAGGCTTACTTGGATCCATACTGGTTACATTTTCGGTACATCGGGGCACCCATAAAATATTGTGCACGAAGGATCAGGTTTAGGTGCCATATATAAATTCAGCTTCAAATGTCCTGAAATTAAATGGCAAAGGAAAAGTATTGGAAAAATACAGCGTAAATAGAGGTCTGTTGGTATACAGGAAGTTTTTTTACACGGTTGTGTCACTTTGAATGTAGCGATTTTTTCTAAATTCTGTTTACTTTTGTCTGGTTGAATAGATAGATTTTGGATAGATTTTCAGATGGCTGTGATGACAAAATGAGATAAAAGTTTACTGATCAGTATTTAGTTACTTTTCAGAGTTTTTTTTCACCGTTTTATCTTTGATCTTTGGGTACTGGGGGATGCATCAGTTAACGTCAATGCATATTTGAGATGCATGTTGTTATGAACAAAATAGACCTTTTTTTTTTTACAGAATTTGTAAACACAGTGGCTTGTTTGAAATGCTACTGAATATTTAAAATTAAATAGAACATCAAAAGTTCTAGCTAAACCGATACTTTTCTGCTTTATGTGGCGGTCTTTTTAAACGCACTCAGTCGTTTGCTCTTAAAATGTGTGTTATTGAATTCAGAAATCAGGTTTTAAACTTTTCTTGTAAACTGAATCGCACTAAAATTTTCACCAGGGGATATTTGTCGATCAGTTTGAACTCCAGGCGATAATAAATGACCTTGACAGTGTCAGGGTTGTAAACGTTTGACAAAGAAAAACAAACACGTTAATTGAATATTTTGTACTTTCAAACAAGCTACTGGCCATTTTAAGAGATACAAGACTTTAGCGTGGGCATGAGTAGTTTCTTGTGCACAGATTTCTGTTACATTAACAAGTTTACGTTTACCCCAAAAATAGCATGATTAGTAATAACATCACGGACCATACCCCACCCACTTGTTTTAAATAGATGACAACAACGTGTGTGTAAGATCTGTAGAGGGTTTGATATTATTTCACTGGTGTGATGTTCAACATAGATACCCAGTGTATCACATATATGTTTTTTTTTATGTTTTGACGAAAGACTATCGTATCTACATTCACTGCAACCTGACTCTTAAATCTCACAAGATGACGACAAAAATGGTCACTATGCCTAAGAGTCCACTGTCGGACAATAAATTTCAAGTCTGGGTTATGGCACAAATGAAGTTGTCGAAATTACCCATAGTTTACTAAACTGTATTTTACACCAAAAAAATCAATCGGAAAAGGGTCGTTTTGCAGGATGTAATATATATATTTATGTATTACAGTGTTACATGTTGACTATCTAATACCCGTTGTGTAATGTTTTATCTCTTGTTGTCTTTTATTCTGTTTGTTTATTATTGTTCTTATATGTGGATAAAAAACTTAACTTTCATGGCTGGAGGTATCGAATGAAATTGTACATTACAAGCAATTTGAATGGCCGAATATGAAATACTGGTCTCTTTTTCATTGACTTTACTAGAAAATATTTACACCTTCAGTAACATATCTGAATATAAGTGCATACAATCGTGGAGTTTATATATTTCTGTATGTGCTGAAATCTTTGCAGGTTTAAATGCTATGAATGTTCAACAGTTAGTGGCCCTTCTCGCTGCTGCCAGCAACAATCCAGGTATAATGTCATACACGCCCGTGTATACACATATGCAGAATGTGAACACATAATTCACGACAGCATATTGCTGTGTTAAAGATACGTGTACACACTTTGTGTACAAGTGGCGATTTATGTGTTCACTGTTTATTTTTACACGTCGTGATTTTAGTACACCCTTCTAGTTGCAGAATCTTTCTTCTCTCAGATGCTACACTTTGTGCATGTTACAAACATAGTTGCGTCAGTAAACGTACATAATCCTCGTATGAGTTTTTGCGTAGACCCGTTTCAAATTATCCAAATAATTTGGCGATTTAGCTGAAAGTTTTGCGTGTAAGCTATTGTAATGCATATACCTCAGTAAAGACTTTAAGGGATTGATGGTAAAGTACCTTTTGAGTCATGAAAGCTATCCAGCATCCAAAGTAGATGTTCAGTGCAAGTTTTGGCCCAAGTTTGACTTGGAAAAAATTGTTTTTTTTTCTGTCAAAACTAGTATCAAAATTGGGTTTAAAGTTTTGCCTCACGGAGATTTTTTTATGCAAATGTCGCAGTGCAGTAAGGTCATGTGGAATTAATCTCGAACTTGACAAATCCCTTGGGTTTCCAACAAACAGATTAGTTTTATGCTCTGTTTTGACTTCAGTAAGCGGGTTGAAATGTTAGTTATGCAACATGCAAGTTACTTCGATGCACTTGGCTTATTTCAAGTTGTGGAATATATTTGAACATTCTGTAATTTTTTGCAGTTATCTATCAAAAAAGTCATTTGATTGAAAAGAAAAATATTTTGCTCTTTAAAAATTGCACAGATTTCACTATTTGAGCAGTTTGAATAGTGGAGAAATCTTGAGACAACCCTTGCAGAAAGTTGTTAAGAGTTAGCGTTAAAAAATACCCTAGTAGCTTGGCTATATGCCCAGTCGGACCTTTGACTATATTTTCTGTCTCGTGTACATGTGCATACTTATCTATTTCTGTTCTATTCTGTTCTGTTTTTTTATTTGCTTGTTTCTGTTGTGAGTTTATGATAGGAATTGTACCTTTACATACTTATCTCCCTTTTGTACTCTCCCCCACACATGTTAGTACCCCTTGTGTATAGATTTTTGAAAGTGGATAATGATGCTGGGGTTGATAATGATTGGGAAAATTTTGACATTTGCTCTGCTGGAATGAGGTATGGGTAGCCAGTAAGGAAATGATATCCATGGACCCTGATCATGATCTACACTTTTCATGGTTCAGTTTGCAAGTTTTAATGGAGCACCCATATAAACAATAGATGCAGCTATTCGTATTGAAAGATGGCCAAAGAAGGGAGTAGTTGTGGTGTAGGGTTAAAGCGTCCAGCCTCTTCCCCGGGAGGTAACACTGTGCTGGTTCAAATCCCATCAGCGAAATTTGCCCACAATTTCTGTAATCAGGTCTTTTAGTTCATGTACTGGTCATAACCCAGGAAACAGTCTGTGATCAGATTTGACTAAAGATTTAAGGGTCTTTGCTTGAACTTCAGCAGGGTCTAGGTTAAGATTGTCAGCCACCATTGTCTAGACACCCTGGGATGCCATGCAATATCTGGATACATATAAGACATATTACACTTGTCTGTTTTAATGTAAAATAAAATGTCTTAACCAAAAACTGAATCTATGGTTGCAACATTTCTTGTACTTTTAAGATACTTCACTTTCAAGCTAAAGAATGAGAGTAAATATTGTTTACGACATTTTGTCTGGAACTTTTCATTTGTACAGAATTTAAGACATATGAATCTGTCAGATACTCGAGTTTTAAAGATAGTGGGTAATTGATACAGTATATTCATAACGGTTATGCTCTTACCCTACTGGGAGTGCAAGTGAATCTTTCTTCATGACCAGTGTAGATCATGACCAGCTTTCAAATCCAGTCAGATCTTGTTCTGCTCTGTTTGTTTATCAGTCATTAAATTTTCAGTGGACACCCCTTTGAACAATTTAATGGCACAGTCCACATTGAAAAATGGGCAAGTCCATTTTAGAAATTAAAGGGTGTATCATATTTATATTATATATTACATGTCTGTATTATTTGAGTCCAAGCTTTCTGTGAAATGCATGAGGACTTTTCAGTACATTTTACCCACTTTGTAGTAGAAATATTTGTTGTAATAGAAAAATGTTTTCGTGCACAGAGTATGATTTCTTTATGACTTTTTCAAATCTACTTTCAATTTTATTTTCATATAAACTATGGCTAATTTTTGTTGTTTTTTTTTAATCCTTTCTTGATGTAAGAAGGGTATATTAGACTGGTAAAAAAAGAATAAAAACAATTCACTTAAAAATTAGAGGCTAGTTTTTGTTCAGTTGAAATGTTTGATGCATTGAATAAAATGAATATTTTGTAAGGCACAGTCTTAGATTAATACAAATGATTTACATGAAAGCAAGACAAACCTTAGAATACGTGCCTGTGTTCTTTTTTTGACATATTTTGTAAGTGTGTGAGTGTAGTGTCAGAAAAAATAAAGTGATGTGTGATGCGTGATTGAGGTTAATTGTTTACGTTAAAAGTTGTCTAATGCTGCATTGCCGTGTTCTCTACCAGGCCTTCTGGCGGCGGTCGCTGCCCTCGCCGGCGGGAATTCAAGTGGCAATAATAACTCGTCAACATCGAATTGCTCGAGTGCCAGCAATAATGCGGCAGGTACATTGACTCCTCGTTCACGTCTATTTTGCAGCCGCTATTTATATTGTCTGCTCTGACCCATAGGGCTGTCATGCTCAGAAACGTTTGAAAGCTAAAAGGATATTTATATGATTATAACATTTGCTGTTGGAAATTGATGTCAAATTGCAGACTTTTTTTTACCCACAGGATTTTAAATCGAATACAGATCTGTATATTATGAGCTGTCATTGAGAAAAAGAAAAAAAAACTGAGTGTTGAAATTTTATTATCTCTTACTCTGCTCTAGTAAATGATTTCACCTTTTAGAGCAGTGCAGATCATGATCATCCTGTACAGCGGGGTAGTCTGATCATGATCTACAGTGTTTCAGTGAGTAAATTTTCACAAAACACCCCTTTTGGAACAAAGAATGGTACAGTCCAAATTGTAGGATGGAAGAGTCCATTATCAAAAATAGGCAGGGTAAGAGTTAATATTAGTTTATGAGCATTGCAGCCTTATGCTATGAACATTTGTATTTTTTGAAGTTGGCTAGCTATTTATTGCATTTTTCCATGTTGTCTGCATGACGTTTTTTTTTTTTTTTATACTTTTCATTGTTTACTCACTGGTAATCGAAACTTGGCTTTCTTATATCATATTCAGGGAGAATAGTTTGCTTGAAACCATCAGTTTAGACAAGAACTAAACTTGAAAGCATGTTAAAGTTAGTTCTTATTGTTACAAAATCAGAGTTTCAAGCAAATTCTCACATAACTGGCACTCAACTGTGAATAGACTTTTAAAAAATAAAGTCAATCCCTTGGCGCAAACGCTACAAAAAATGCAGTAAATTTTTATTTGTCAGATACTTTGTTCTTGCGCTGGTTAAATATACAATTTGAGTTGAGCAGTTATTTCACAGTATTACGTTTTTTGTCGTGGCACCTTACCGCTTGTGTATCTATAAGTTAGATATTGTTCTTTTGCATGACATGTTACTTGAAGACAGAATGTTCCGTTTACCTGCTTCTAAACAACCTAGATACAAATTAGTTGACGAGATGTCATTCGTAAAAGGTGGAAACTCATACAAAATTATTTATTGTGTTGGGGTATTTTCTCAAGTTACTCATGTCCTTAAAATGAAAGAAAACAGCACGGAATGTTACACACAGATTGTGAATAACGTAGACAGAATGTTGCACACAAGTTGCAAACATGACAGACAGAAACTTCTTTACAAATGGTGAAAAACATGGACAGAATGTCACAGACTGAATATCACACTCAATACTGTGAATAGCACAGACCAAATACACTTGGAGCCACTTCTATCCCGACACTTATATAATTCGGTATAACTGAATTATTTGTATGCAGATTTCGTTCAAATTTAGACTGTAATTAATTGAATACATAATACATACTTCTGCGAAATTTAATTTAAATTGATTAACAAATACATATAAAACTTAGCAAATAAAAAACATCGCTGTAAAATCCGAATTCACAAAATGTCGTAACGTGAAATCTCAGCAATGAGAAAAGTCACTGATTCATAATAAAATCCGTACATCGGAGGAAAGAAACGAAATACAATGTAATTGTATTTTACAGATAAATTTCCACCTTTGTTACGATTTATAGTGAACAGGTTGATACTGCATATGTTTGCAAATATAGTTATTGCTAAATAAATATGATACATTTATATACATGACTGTCTAAGTGATTAGCCGGCAAGCAACATGTCAGTTGCGCGACCACGCTCTTGGTTATTCATTCGAAGTGACTGATTTTTAAAATCAAAATTCTGTTTTTACGGTTTGAATTGCGTTATAGAATAATAAAATGAAAATGAAAATCGATATTTTTCGCTCACCTACATTTCCTCGAGCAAAATGGTGAAATTGTACTTGTCACACGTGCAAAAGTAACCGATTGTCACAGTTGAAGGGTTTTATCATTTTTATACAGCTTATGTTGCCAAACATCATAATATTTAAATTGAAATAAATATCTTGAACAGTATTTGAGAAATTCGAATTTGAAAAGTGTCTGGAAGTGTATTGTATCAGTCTAACATTACACACCGACTAAATATCATGCACTGAATGTCACACTCGAGACTAAATATCATCGACTAAATGGCACACTCATGACTAAATATCACAGACTGAATGTCACACTCAAGACTAAATATCATCGACTGAATGGCACACTCATGACTAAATATCACAGACTGAATGTCACACTCAAGACTAAAAATCACGGACTGAATGTCACACACGAGACTAAATATCACAAACTGAATGTTGCCAGAAATAATTTTTGGGGGTTTAAATTGTTTTCCTTGATTCATGCAGGCAGCTGTCCTCAGATTTGACATTCTGTTCTGTAATAAATTTTTAAGTGTAGGTCTAATACAAAAACACTCTTTTTGGTGCAATTTGGGCATTTGACTTCAAAGACTGCAGTTAAAACAGAATTACCTTAGCCAGTGTTTCAATTTTGAATGTATTTCCACCTTCTGTTTTTTGCTTGTTTTGTGGACTGATACACCATATTTATGCATGTTCGGTATGAAAACCCATTATAACACAACCCTACACAAAGTTTATGCTTTTTTACTTGTGAATGACAGCTTTTAGTAGGCTACACTAGTATATAACAAAGATTTTAAATAGAAGTTTTTCTCTGTTTATAGTTATTCTTTTTGTACATTAATGTGAAGTTTGACCATTTCTATGTACTAGTGTTTTTCTTCCGTAAACTTCAGTAACATGTTAGCCATTCTTTATTACTTTTTCTGGACAGTTTGTAAATGTTGTTTCGTGAAATATTTTGTTTGTTTTAGTGACTGTTGTGTTCTATAAGTTGTCTTCACCAAACAGTAGGAAAATCTATCAAAATGCTATTGTTTGAAGAGAAATTATAATCAGTAGTTTTGTAATTTGTGACTACTTTCCAGCTGTTTTTCGTTTTCCCGTTTTTACGAGCTTACGAGAATGTTAAAATCAAAAGACGAGTCAATATAATACAGAAATGATAGAATCCTTATATCAGAAGCTTGTCTTAACCATTACCCTGCTGGCAGGAAGTCGTACTGCCTTTGGGGCTAGTGCAGATCATGATCAACCAACTCACTGGTACAGTCTGATCATGATCTGCACTTCTCGCTTTTCAGAAGTGAGCACTTCTTTGAAGAATTAATAGTACTGTCCAAAGTTGAAGTTGGGCAAGTCCATTTTAGAAGTTTAGCAGGGTTAGGGTTAATGCATTCTGATTGGACAAAGAAGAAAGTTTCTACCGAAAATAACTCCACGACATGAAAATAATAAACACAATGTTTGGGCTAAAAGTATATGAGAAATTAAAGTTGTTCATAAGATTGTTAGCTGTGTAGAGCTTTATTTATAGACACCCTTTGCATTGAAATGGAATACCTTTTGGACGACCTTTTATTAACAATTTTTAATGGTTCTCGCACTCAGGAGGTTCCAGTGCTCGTACATTAAAGGGTAAAAATCGTTAGAATTAGACGCTCACATCATTTGTTTTCCCGTACTTTGCGATTGTTTTTTTACTTGCGGTGATGATTACTTGTGGCATGTGTGTTAATGTTGTGTTTGTTCGTGTCCAATGTAGTTTTCTCATATCTTAGATTATCTGGAGTTCTGTAATTGTCCGTGTGTCATGAAACTCAATATCTATTTTCGATCAACAGAGATCTATCAGTCGTACAATTTCTTCTAACATGCAACATTTCCTTTGTTGAAATAACATAATAATTATCTTTACACTGCAAAGAAAATGAGATGCGTTTTTCTGTTTTTGTAGAAATTGCCATTGATTTCATGGTTTCCGCTTATTTGTTGGGAGTTCCAAGACATAATTTTTCAATTCAGAATATATGTGATCTAAATGAAAGCTTTTATGTATAGTTTTCACTTTCAGAGACAGGATCGTGAAGTTTCGAAGTTGATGAAAATGTAAATGCACAGAGTACATAGAATTTGTTTCCATTTTTTTTTGTAACCGCTTTTCCAGGAAAACCTGTTTGTTCAGCTAAATAATACTCGTACATAATTGATGAAAATTTCTTTGATGCTTAAGTTTTATGGGGCAAGCAGAATGGAGGAGTGGTTTCGTGCCATAATAGATTCATTTATGTATAAATTTTTCGTGACCAAATGTTATGGTTTCTTTGAGAAATAAAATGTCTCTGTTTTCAAGAACTAAATTTAAACAATTCTTCCTTTTGCTGTGAAATGTTCTTGTAAGAACAGAAAATTTTCACTTGGCATCCCTTTGAATAAGAAATGGTTTTGTCCAAATTGAATGTTTAGCAAGTCCATTTTAGAAATTTAGTTAGCTCAGTGTAGTTTAAAGTACAAAACTGTATTTGTAGCAAAAGGTATTTATGATTTCATCAACTTCAGACATTATAACTCTTGCATGTAAATTGATGAGTCAATTCTTAAAATATGAACAACCGTTTCCTCATTACAGGTGACGCCACCGGCAACATGCAATTTCAGAATCTACAAGGTCTGGCGGCCCTCGCAAATGCCACTAACAGTCCAGGTAAGGGGAAAAACTAGCTGTGTTGCGGAAATTTACTATAAGCATAATTTATATCCGTTCAGTATGTACAAATGCATATAGCAATTACAAATGTATTATGAAAATAGAACACAGACAGTAATAGAAAATGAGCTGGGCAGCATGTTTTGTCACCATAAGTGATTGGCCCTACCCCGGAAGAACTGAAAAAGTAGCAATACAGTTTCCAAAATACTAAAGGTAAAATGCAATATAGTTGCTGAAATACTAAAGGTTTAATGCAATACAGTTGCCAATATACTAATGGTAAAATGCAATACAGTTCGCAGTATACTAAAAATTAAATGCAATACAGTTTCCAATATATTAAAGGTTAAATGCAATACAGTTTCCAATATACTAAAGGTTAAATGCAATACAGTAATTTAAGTGTAGAAAGCACTTTGAATCAAATTTTGCTTTGAAGCCTTGATAGATGTGAAGTACTGTCATACCTTTGCCTCAAAAGTTTGAAGGAGCCATTTTATTTGGTTAGCTCTCCGTTTTTAGTTTTTTGGGGCCTAAGAACTGACATTAGTAGTCCTGATCTTTGTTGCATCGTTCTCCAGCAAACATGTTCTAAACCTATGATACAGACAGTTGCCGTGATCTACTTGCTGGTATTTTTTTGCTCATTTCCTCCTGTGCATCATGACTTGCATTAAATATAGGCAATATTCAGCTTGATGGAGTAGCAACTTAATGATCAATGCACAAGTCTGAACAGGCAATTACATATATGATATTCAGTGTACCTAGTCAATTACCAGCAGTGACGCATTTACAGCGTTAGGTTTCTATAGTGCCATAGAACCAAATGAAATTTTGTCAGATATGGTGAAGGGCTTTTATAGAAAAGATGCATTGTTGTAGAGGTGGAGATTACATGTATGCATAAAATTACATCTGCACATTCTGAAGGTTCATTATATGCAATCACAGTGTAATGTAACAGTTGAAGTTTGGTACTCCAGATATTTTTCGAGTAGTTGAAAACTTTGAGGTAAATGAAGGTTGTGCTGTTTATTCATACCCTGACTAAAACGAAAAATTTAATCAGAAATATATGTTTGAGGTCGTCCAGATTACCAAATTTCAGGTGAAGACCAATGTTTCTTGTATTGCACATAAACGTCTATCAATTTGCAGTTGCCATGTCTAAAGTTTTGGTGTATGTTATTGTTTTGTGTATGTAATTGTTTTATGTATGTGATATGTGTCAATCTGTGAAGTTCATGTTTGCGTTTTATGTATGACATATTCATGAGCAGTTTTATTGCAGAGATATTTCTACCACTGAGTGCACTTCTTTTGCTTTGCAGTGCAGAAATGTCTGGTAAAGGTCTGTCTTTGGCACGCTTCGCTCTCAAATAAACATGCTCAGCTTCCTTTATCTGTCTGTTTGTTACAGTAACATGTTTCCAAACTGTCCACGTGTACTTCATTATCCCTTTCCCTGCTGGCTGCAAGTTATTTCGTCTTTACGACCAGTGCAGATCATGATCAGATTGCACATAGTTCAGCCTGATCATGATCTGCACTGTTCGTTATTCAGTCTATTCAGGTCTCTATACTGTACGTTGGACAAGTCCATTTTAGAAACTAGGCAGGGTCAGGGTTAACTGTGTTAAAAGTGGCAGTGAAGTTTCGTTCTGTTATGTTGTCTTTTGTGTGAAGTAACGGTCTTGTCATTTTGGTGTAAATTTCAGGAATCTGAAAGTCTGTTTTCACGATTTTAACAAAATTGTCTGCGCTTTGTGAACCATTAGCGTTTGCTGTTAACAATGTCTAAACTACAGGGTTCCACTGCTGTGAGAAATTGTAAAGGATTTTCTTTATATAGAAATTAAAATTTAAAAGGCAAACTCATTTTTATTTAGATGTTTCAAATTAATGTTCAAGCATTTTTAAAAAAAATGTAGATTTTTGAGAGAGGGTTTGACAGGTATTCCGAAAAGCAGCAGTTTTTATGTTTTTGTCTGTAAATTTGATAAGGTTTACTTTGATGCACTAGTTTCATGTTTCATCAAGAAGTTGAACAGCAGTGCATGCAAGATGTTGAAATAGAAAATTAGAAATGGTAGGTCTGTCTCTAGTTGTGTAGGAACCCTGTCTGTGTGAAATGTTTTTCTTAATTATTACTGAAAGCTTTTGTGCATTGCTGTGTTTGTGTTTGAATGTGCCTATTGTGTTTTAGGAGCCTTTCCACAGGGCAATAACATGCAGGGCAATAACATGCAGGGCAATAGCATGCAAGGAAATGCTATGGCAGGAAATGGAATGCAAGGAGGAAACAGTGCCATGGGCAACGGTGGCATGGCTCAGACCCTTACAAGCCTGATGCAGAATCTAGGAAACTTTAGCAGCGTGTTTGGAAATATGGCCAATATGCGCCAAAATATGGGAAATAACCCACAGGGCAATATGCCTGGAAATATGGCTAACATGGGAAATAATATGGGCGGCAACGGTATGGGAAATAATATGGGCAATATGTCCAGAAATATGAGCGGAATGAATGGAAATCAGCAGATGCAGGCTGGAGCCAATCAGATGCAAGTAGGCGGGGCTTGTAGCAGTCAGAACCAGTCAGGTAGCTGCTAAATGTCATGTGACCAATTTTGTTTCAACTTCTTTAGAAGTTATATGTTTAGTGTTTTTATTACGGTAGTTGTGTCTGATATATGTTAAGTGTCTTTTTTTGTTTCATGTTTAAGACAAAATGTATGTTAAATGTGAAAGAAAAACTGTTTGTGACTTCAGAAAAAGTAACTCTATTTGTTTTAT
>JAFMSR010000003.1:16425369-16494469 GCA_022818135.1 Saxidomus purpurata
ACAGATATGATTCAAACTCTTAACTGGCCATCCCTTGAAATAAGGAGAACAAGAGCAAGATTAATTATGTTTTATAAAATCATACACCATGCTGTCGCTATATATCAAAAACATAATTTTTCAATCCCATATGACTCCAGAAAAAGACACAGTAACACATACAACTACAGACATATAGGAACATCTAAAGATTGCTACAAATATTCTTTCTATACACCTGCCGCTCAACAAGCAACCACAGTTGACTCCTTCAAAGCTGTAGTCACTGTGCCCTTCCTAATACTAGGCAATGATACATGCTAAATATCTAAGCTCTAGGCCTTGTGGTTTCAGAGAATTTTTTTAAAAGTTTTTCCTATAAAAGACTATGCAACGTGCGGGGTCAATTTTGATCCGGGGGTCATAATTTGATCACACTTGGTAAAGGTCCACTAGCCAATGCTACATGCCAAATATCTAAGCTCTAGGCCTTGTGGTTTCAGAGAAGAAGATTTTTAAAGTTTTTCCGATATAAACCTTTGCAAAACTAAGTGTCCACCCGCGCGGGGTCAATTTTGACCCGGGGGTCATTATTTGAAAATCTTGGTAGAGGTCTACTAGACAATGCTACATGCCAAATATCTAAGTTTTAGGTCTTGTGGGTTCAGAGAAGAAGATTTTAAAAGTGTTTCCTATATAAACCTTTGCAAAACTAAGTGTCCACCCGCGCGGGGTCAATTTTGACCCGGGGGTCATTATTTGAAAATCTTGGTAGAGGTCTACTAGACAATGCTACATGCCAAATATCTAAGTTTTAGGCCTTGTGGGTTCAGAGAAGAAGATTTTAAAAGTGTTTCCTATTTGTTGCCATAGCAACCAGAGTTCTGCATGGAATGGAATTCTTTGAACAAGTTTGGTAGAGCTTCATGCAAGGAATATTCCTGCGTAGTTTAATCATCATTGGTCAAGTGGTTTCGGAGGAGATGTCATTTGAATCAAAATGTTGACGGACGACGGACAATTATCAATTAAAAAAGCTCAACCTGGCCAAGCCAGGTGAGCTAACAAAACACATAACTCATTTTTTTTAACCAGCGCCTACACATAATCTTCATAGAGCAGGAGTGTAGTAGTAATAATTAAGAAGAAGAAGAAGAAATTGACCTAGTGCATTGTGAATAACTAGGTTTATTGCATCGGATTGAACGGGCGTTGAACGGAGCAAGGAGTGTAACAAAGGAATCCTTAAGGGTTTGTACATGTAATAGAACAGGACCAAGTTGGTCGGAACTTTAATCGACGTCAAAGCTAACAGCTGGTTAACTTTAAGGATTATATTTTTTTAGTTTGAAAGACTTATTAAAACAAATATATGCATTCAATAGAACGCGGACCAAAACATCTCCAAAGCAATATCAAAATATTCCACTGGTGTTGCCCGCCAAGAAATATTCTTTTTAACCGGCAAAAGTTATTGACGGTTGACTTAACCAACTGATATCACTTAGTCTTGGACTGTATCCAATAAGGGACGTAAATTGTAGCTCACTTAAGTCTCCCATTTCCAGAAAATGACTGTACAGTAAAATTTGAGTTACAATGAGAATGCTTGAAAGCGTTTTGGTGTTGTTTTTCTATCTTGTTGACAATGATTTTACATTTATTTCGTAAAATAAAAAAAATAAAAAACTATTTAAAAATTATTATTAACGTCTCCGTACAAGGAGGAACAAGGTATAACAACAACTTTGATTGTCAACAACCATATTTTATGATGGCGGGATGATAGATTACCGAATCTTGTTTTATCAAGAAAACAACAGATCTAATGTTAATAAACAGACTGAATTTTTCAAAGGGAACGGACGTTGGGACATCAAGTTCCTCCGAATTAAGCAGAAGTAATCAATCACATTTTCCTTTTTACATTTATTTTGTGTAAACAGGATCTGCGAAATGAAAAAAACTCAAACTTTCTGCGAAAAATAAGATAATATTGGTTGTTTTGTCACACAAACAAATGCGGTAACAACTTAAGAAATTAATTAAGCAATTAATTATTTTAAGTTTAAATAACGTGCACTTTACTTCACACGTAGTTGATATAAAAGTGCAGGTTCAATCATCGAGCTTACATTATTCTCGAGAAGTTCATTGTTTTCAAATGAAGCGGTTGTTAGTTATTCTATTGGTAGTGAGTCTACTTACTGCCAAGCTTACTTCCGGTAAGAAGTTTTATCTGTCTGTATGTCTGTCATTCTACACTTAATATGTTAGTGTTCCTAGACTGATTAACACATGTTTCTATTTCTTACAGCGTTTCTTATCGAACTACTACAGAACGTGTAAGTCATACCTCTCATAATGTTGTTGATTTATAGATCCCATGTGCCTATTGCGTCATATTGTGCGTAAACATTTCATTGTTAAAAGTTTCCAGGGGTAGTCGTTTTACATCAAAGTAAGATTTGCAACAAATTAGTTTGAGTTTTTACTCTTAAAGTTATAGTACTTTTCTAATGGCAAAATGGCCATTTTGAATTATGGTCAAGAATGATGTTGAAATCGTAGACGCTTTAAAACATGTCAGTAAAATTAGTTTTATCGAATCATTTCTCTAAATAACAGATACAAGTTAAAATTTCGTGGATTTTCAGTTTTTGACTGATATGGTAAAAAAGATTTTCAAAGATTTTCTCTATACTCAGTTGGAATAATTGCTAATAATATTGTTTTGTTTTCAAATTGGCATTATTCATTTTTCTAGGAGTATAAGTCAGTGATTATGATGATCGTGTTGAAGGTTAACATCATTTTTTAAAGTCTAAGTACAATATGTATTCATATCATCACAAGCTTATTTGCATAATATAAATTACAATTTGAAACACAAATACATATAAAATGCAAATCAGAATATTACAGTTCTACAATACCATGTTCATGCGTGCTTGCAAGGCGCCAACTTACCCGACCAACAGTTGCTTAATTTGTCATATTTGCGCCTACCATTTGTCGTTTTAGCGCGCGGGCGCCCCTAAAGCACACCAACACAAGAGGACAGAAACCAGCTAACATAATTTAAAGGGGCACTCCCTAATTGTAGTAGATTATATTCCCCAAACATAAACAGCGTGTTCAATGAACGTGAAATGATAATTAAAACAATTTTAAAGAACAACATTGAAAATGCCTCGTTTTATCAGAAATGATTAACATAGAGACCTTCTGCAAAAAATCATTATTCATCCATTAATTGTGCAACAACAACTTAGCATAGATTATTGAATGGTTTACACTACTACATATATTTTAATCCGCTGATTTTACCGATAATGAATGGAATGTATAGGTTAAATGTTTAGGTTCAGTAATAATACTTGCAAATATTTATTATATGCTTTTGAAAAAAATTAATTTGACATCAGTTTTAGGAAGTGTCTCTTTAAAGCTGATATGTCTGTTATTATTCAATTTATAATCATTACAGCCGAGGCAGAACATGGATCTGACATTTCACGCAGAGGAAGTCGTCTGAAAAGAGCCCTAATGCCACCACAAGATGCAGAGGTAAGGAAGTTATCAATATTAATGGAATAATCTATTTTTTACAATTTCAAAGATCACATGCACTGTTCGACTTAAGTTCCAAAACGTAAAGTGGAAGACTTGATGGGTCATCCCATATGCGGTATACTAAGATCTTTTAACAAGTTCTAAAATAAAGTTTTGAATACTGATGGACGGCGACTGAACTTGGATAAGGCGCTATGTAATCAGCAAATACTTTTCTGGTAAAAAATCAAGTTTAATTCAAATATTTAGGTAAAACTAATTCCGTACAGAAGTTTCAAAACAGTTTTCGTCAGTATATACATTTACTATATATACAGTGTACTTTTCGTTTCTTTCTCATCAGATTACGCAAGTGCGTGTGGTTCTTATAAAGCATAAAAGATAGAATTATGATTATTTGATGAATACATATTATCATTTTAAATAAAACGACAAAACCGCAAATCTTCATCACACTATATATACACTATGTTTTGATGGTTTATAATTTGATTTACTTGAATTTCATTGAACTATATTGAATGGCGTATGAATGGTGTTAAATGGATGTAATACGCTTACTGGACTGGAGTGATTGCAATTGCATAGAAAGTATCGCCTTCGGCTCTGGACACATAGCGGCACAGATTGGCACACACATTTTGGCTAGTGACACAGCAAAAGGGATATATGAAATTATATCGATTTTTTTTTAATGCTTTTAGAATGAGAGCCACTGAAAGGTATATCAAATAGGACATTAGATGTAAAATCCATTGACTGAATAAAAATGTTCATATTTTACTTTCAACATTTTCATAATATTATTTGTTTGAGATATCCAAAAACCGGACGAATGCCAGAGCTTCAATGCCAGTATAATTTATTTTTCGTTATTTTTGTCTTAAGCGACAGGATCACTTTGAATTTACGGATATAGTAACATAAATGTATTCATAGGACAATGATAGAACCATGTTCTATTCACTCTAAAACGATGTTGACATTATGCCTTTCTTTGGTTATCAAGTTGTTATTTCGAGAAAAAGAGTTGCCAGAAAGCCTTTCTTATTTTTTGCAATATAATTGTAAACTAGACCTTAAGTCACTAAATGTGATTAATATCATGTGAAACTGCATTAATCAGGTTAGTAAGTGATCTGCTAAATGGCATGGAACATTCTGAAGTCAGTGCTCTCATTTGACACGGTTGACCATGACATTTTGGTGCAGGTGTTGAAATCTCAGTATTGACTTTCTGACGCAGCTATTCATTGGATCGACTCTTATCTGAGACCATACAGTTGTAGTGTGTGTGTTGATACAGCTGTATCAAACCCACGTCCACTACAATGTAGCGTTCCCCAGGGTAGTTGTTTGGGGCCCTGGCTCTACTTGACGTATGCTGGAACATTATTTAGTGCCATCCCTCAATCTATTTCATTATATGGATTTGCTGATGACCACACAGCAAACAAAACGTTTATATCAACATCAGAAGAAAGTGAGAAACAAGCAATTCAAGAACTTGAAAATTGTGCATCAAACATTAACAATTGGATGAAGCAAAATAAACTTAAAATGAACTCATCAAACTGAATTCATCCTATTTGGCAGCAGACAGTAGACAGCAACTCCAAAAATGTTCAGTTACAGAAATAGACATTGCTGGTGATAAGATCAAATATGTGAACTGTATAAGGTATATTGGAGCATACTTAGATGAACAACTCAGTTTCAAAGATCACATCAAACGAAAGTGTCAAACAGCAATGCTTCATTTTCTCAGAATCAAAAATATCAGACAATACCTAACTAAAGACGCCACGGAAATTCTAGTCTTATCACTTGTTATTTCACATCTGGATTACTGTAACGGAATTCTATATGGGGTTCCAAAGTGTGACATCAAAAAAATGCAAAGAGTGCAAAACATGTGCGCAAAACTTGTTTTAAGACTTAGCAAGTATGATAGTTCAAAACAAGCACTGTACCAACTTCACTGGCTTCCCATCAAGGCCAGAATCGAATTCAAAATTCTTACTACCATGTACAACTGTTCAAAAGGCCATACCCCCGCTTATTTAACAGAATTGTTAACTGAAAAGGTACCAATACGTAGATTAAGATCATCAGACGTTACTGGTTGTTATGATGTACCTTATAACAAACATAAAACATTTGGTGACAGGAGTTTTAAAACTGTTGGACCGCAATTATGGAACAGTTTACCAGTGGCTCTAAGAAACTCTGACACTGTAGACACTTTCAAGAACCATCTGAAAACACTGTATTTTAGAAAATTTGAATCGTGGTTTTAAACGTTTGATGTTTTGACAGAAAATGTTGTTGTCGATTTATAATTTAACTCATGTAATAATTGTGTTTAGGTTTTTATGTGTTATAAATATTTATACATGTATTTCTTTTGTACAACGCCAGTGAATATACTTTGTGTAGAATTAGGCGTTTCATCAAATTAAACAGTTTCAGTTTCAGTAATACCCCAGAAAGACTTCTTTATAAACTCAGAAAGTTCGTAGTAACAGAATACCTTGCAAAAAAACTAAAACAGAGATATTTTTCTTGCGCTAGGTTTCTAATATGTACTTATCGATAAAAAGCAAATTCAGTAATGTTTTTGATACAAAGAGGTCATTTTCACCCGTAAGACATCTTTCTTCATAAAATGAGAACAAATAGCAAATGTGTAGTAGGGTGACAATTACCTAGTGATCCTGGGACTTAAAGTTAAAAGTTATAATCAAAACCGTAAATTTCAGACCAATACGCCTGACTTTAACATAAATAGTCCGTTTTTAAAGGCCCACTCTGTCCGATGTACCGTTCATACTGTTCATACTGTTGTGGGCCTATTATGTGCTAATTATAGCACATTAAACCAGATGTTTCTGTGGCCTTCTTTGATGACGTTTTCCCGAGTTTGCATTATTATATCTGCAAAGTTTTCATAAATAACTGCATTCATGTTTCATATTATTAACACTTTTTACACTGTTCCCTGAATTATGTTATATTGGTCACAGTTTAACTGTTGATAACCACTTCAGTTCTGAACATCACTTATTAAAAACCGAGATAAAAACACTTGTAAGTCCTTATGTGTAACAGTTTGGCAGAAACCTGCACGTAACCCCCCAATTTTTATTAAGTCTTGCCTTAAATGCATTTAGGGTGGGTTAACTATACATTCTGGAAGCTTGTTCCAGGGATCCACCACCCTGTCCACCCTGTGACTGAAGGTACCCTGCTTCAAAGTCATTCTTGTTGTTTTCTTAAATACCTCTTGTGATGGAGTTTGAGAATTTTAAAAGCTTATTTTTGTCAATTGTATCTAAATTATTAATGATTTTGTATCAGCAGCAGATAACTAATTTATTTCTTTTATAACAGGCTTCTGCCGACTGCTGAAACTGATGAAACTGATGATGATGAGGCGGATCAAAACAAGCAGAATTGTCGTAAGTTTCAAGTTTTTACAATTCTTTTTTTCCTAATATAGGATTAGCTTTGTCTTGATACATAATATTGGTCGTTAAAGGGGCATCCTACACACATTATTAATTTTTGTGGGTGGAGTTTATCAGTAGCAGACGATGGAATTATGCACTACAAGATATCTAAAGTTTCATAAGCCTAGGCAGCATGTTTTACATTTACAGTGTTTATGATCAGTAAATGTTCTCAAGTTGCTTCGTAAATATTCAAATTTAAGTAGCTGTTACCGGAATGTACATAAAAATCCTTGCATTTTAAAACTAAATGCACTATTATTAAATTTTATGTTTATGTCTAAAATGTATTGTTTTGTAATATGGGTAATCGAGGAGTCTGATACCGTTAAATTTATATAATGTACAAAAGATGTACTATCTAGAAATTAAAATTAACAAAATTATTTTCACTCAAATTGTTTCCTATTTTATATGAATAAATATTTATGTCTTCTCTTGTTGTAAATTGGAAGCGTACTATACTACTGTGCTGAAGCATCAAATTAACAACTGATAAGCAACAATTGCTGTATCATAAAATGATTTAGGCCGAACAGATAATAACATTACATTTTAGGGGTGGAAGTAAGATACTATTATTTTGACTCTAAATTGCTTATAGTTTGTATGCAAAAATATGAAACAAAACAAAAAACTTATATTAGATTTACATTTAGTATAACTAAATAGCATATGTCACCTTCCATTTCATACACCAAATATAAATGGAGACTACCAAATTTTCAAGGACAGGTCATAAATCTATGTGAAGAAATTTAAATACGACAGAAGAGCAGTTTAATAAATCTAAGGATTTAAATGAGATACATTTTTGTAATAACCTGGAAATTGTATATTGTTAGTGGCATGTTTCTTTGCATCATTCTTTCTAATGCATATTAATAATCAACTGTAGAAAACATGTTTGTAAGAGAGCCGGTTGATATACATATGTCACTGTTTACATCACATGACTGAGGTCAAGGGTTTGTTGAAAATCAACAGGTTTAACTTAACAGGTTAATTCAATGTTTCAAGGCCTGTTACATTATCACTTTTGAAGACTTTGTCTTTATTTATGCATAATTCAGAAAAGAATTTAATTAAATTAATTATCTTAAGTGGGGGTTTACATAAAAAGCAAGTTTCTTGTACAAGACATTAAGATAAGTACTATTTATGCATTGTAATGTAAACACCTATAACATACGTTCGTAAACCACTCACTATTTGAGAATTCTAGCAGGTTATCTGGTTAACGGTCGCGAATTACGTTAACTTGTTATGGTCAGATACTCCTATTGTTTTCCCCATTGACTTACATTATAACTCTAGTCAAAAGGGGACCCTGTATCATACCCACCTATAGGGTGTTGACCAATGAAATTACATTTTTCGAACAGATTAGTCTCTCAGGCACCAGAAAATGCTGTTTTTATATGGGGTTGACCAACCCAGTTTTTTACAATTTTGGAAGGGCAACCACCCCAGTCAGTCAGGTAGTAGGGGTCTAAACCGCATGTGTACACCTTCTATTCATATGGCGATTTCAGTGTTATTAATTATGATAACAAGTCCTAAAATATTCATTCGCGTGCAGAAGACATTGCATTTTATTTTTCAAATGAGTTTTTTGCATTTGTAAACACAACCATTTCTACCAATCTGGTAATGTCTCATTTAATCTTACGGTTTTCCCTGTACTTTTTTCAGCCAATCAGTGAGCCGGACTGCAATAGGATCATCTGACCTTATCTCGTTAAGGTAATTATCTTATGTTTACGAATTGCCAATTAGTTATCTAGTTAACGTTAGAGAATTGTAAATTAGTTGTCTAGTTGGTCACTAGTTACGAAAAGTCGCCAAAAATGTGTCGCATACCGGTCTAAAAATCCGATTGCGTAACCAGACTCAGATTGAGATTGAGATCCAATACTTTATGCCAGTAATTTGGAGCAGAATGACACCACCCACATTTTCGTGGCAGTTTTAGTGGCCATCGATTAAATATGTCAGTATTTTCAAATACCAAATATTGTAATTATAATTTATATCCAGATTTTCTCTTCATATTTCATTCGTGATTTCTCATTCAGCGATTATTTCAAAAGAATTTTTCCCATAGGCATCCACTTAATTCCAGCCAATCAGCAATCAAACACAGTGTAGGTCCGCATGTTCCTTAGACAAAATAGCCTGCTTCCGGTTTTCACTTATTTCGGCTAATCATACCCGTAAGATGATTTATTTTACCGTCGCGCATTATTGGTAAAATTGTTATTTTTATTTCAGAAAGGAGAAGACGGGCTCCGGGGCTTCTGTCGCTGGCAGTCTTTAACAACGAAAACATGCGAGAATGTGATTTTATTTCTATAGTTTTCACTGTTTAGAAGGAAATGATTACCGGATACGCAAAGCTCGAGCAGGGCATGTTCCGGTAAGATGTACCATCTCGACAGTGGACCTATATCTTTGACATTTGTAAAATAAATTGCTTTTGTATATAAAGTAGTGACTTATTTTTAAAGTCTTGTTTTGTAAATAAGTTCAACCGTACACATTTTTCCTTGTGTTTTAATACTGATCCCTTTTCAATATGCTGTTAAATGGCAAGTCGTGTCTCTCTATTTAGGACAGCGTGATGTTGTTTTCAAAAAAAATCTTATACGTACTTAACAGGGCGGAAAAGCAGACTTTTGACCTTTGCCATGTTTTGTCATTTTTTTCGAAGTTAATGGTCTTGATGCTTTGATCTCAGAAAGGGTTACTTACTTCATTGATACGCACCAAGTGTTGTATTACAATGAAGCAACAGGATTGTTATACTCAGATGATCCCGGATGCTGTTTATAAAATTTTAATGTATTGTATTTGTTCATGCTTTGATAAACGAATAAATAATGTTTAAACTATAACTACATGTAACAACAAGTTCCTTATAAAGTTGTTGCTTTGTCTATTATATAATTTTGTCTCGTTGAGTAAGGAAATGGAGCGGTTTGATATTTGGACCTGCAAATAGGCTGTATAGGTTAAATCATCACTTGTATCTGCAATGAAATATATATATAAAAAAACATATGAATCAATAAATAAAAGAATAAAATGATAAATAAATAAATAAATAAAATGAAATAACACATATGCGTGTGACAAATTGAATTTAATCTCTACTTTATAAGGCACATCCCAGTTGAAATACACCATACTTACACTATCTAATGGCAAGGATGTCATATTTTAAAAGACAGAGATCACTTTAATCTTAGGAAATCAAAGCGTTTGACATATAAACACATCTATACGACTTTCTATTTGAGACCGCTCAATCGATGTCTTGCAGACAACTGTATCACCTGAAGTGCTATATTGGCTGTCTTAAAAGCCTGTTAAGACAGGCATGTCTCACGTACCGACCAATCGCAGACAATCTAACAGTCTACAATCAAAGGAAGCGCAATGAGTTCCTTCGAGTCATTTTCCTTCCTGAAATTTAGTGCAAAATGGTAGTCAGTTTGTCTATACATCTACCGAATAAAGTGTTTTGTACCAGCGTTGTTCATTTGGGAATGGAGTTTTAGACTTTTCTTTTCTCTGTAATATTTCGAATACATGTATATCATGTTGTTCCTATGTAACCTGATTGAAAAAATAAAGAATGTCTGTCTGTCCGTCTGTCTGTCTCTCTGTCTGTATGGTAATTACAGGAATCTTAGGTACACAAAACATAAAATAATTATTAGGACAGAAAGATTATATATAACATAAACTTGAGCAGGTGCTCTCTTTCCAAATGCAAGTTCCTTCAATACTCTTCATTCTGGAAGAAATGTGGAAATTGCCTGTAGGGATCATATCATTTACTGCAACTGAAATGGTGTTTTCAGCCTAGGAGCGGTCAGTGGTCCAGTGGTAATTCACTGGACTTGTAATCCAGGGATCACAGGTTCCATCCCCCGCTCCTTCACTAACATAACTAATGGTCTTTTGATCGGGACGTAAAAACCGATGTCCCATGTATCAGTGCTATACACAGTGCATGTTAAGGAACCGGGGAAACGGGACATGTTCTGTATCTTGCACTATCCCCCGTAACCTAAAATAACTAAACTCTTCTGGGGACGTCGGTCATATGGTTTATCCGGTATCAACGATAAAACTCTAAAATACATACATTTACAGCCCGGTAAATATACAAGTTAATTGCTCTTGCATTAAGACGTGTATTAAGGCTTTTGTTTTACAATGGATAGATTAAAGTGACATTATGCGCATATTACTGCACAACGTGTATTTTTGGTGACAGTTTTATAAAAGCAATTTTTGGTTGCTGTGCATTTAAATGTGTTAAATTAATGATTATGCCGCATTAGTATTTGAAGTTGGTGCTTTAGATATTAAAATGATAGCTGAATGAGTCGTTGTTGAGAAATTCTGAAACAAAATAGAGCAATATGTGAGACTTGGTAAATAAGGATGGTTATAAAGGAAAATTTTAATGTGTCTCTTTTCAAACAGAGTCTCTAAGCTTCTTTATCTAATATTTTTTCACCAGTTCCCAAACTTTTATCTTCAATGCCTCCAGCATGGTACATCCAATTAATTCCTGTGATGATGCTTGTGGGTACATAGAAATCGAATTTAAATTAAGTTTAGTTTAGAAAATATTTGGAGTAACAAGAGCTGTCCATAAGACAGCAAGCTCGACTATTGTGGGTGTTTGCTAATAAAACAAAACTTTTATCAGTATAATAGCAAAACAAAATTCTGCTAACTATTAAGTATAAACTAGGAAAGCTGAATCATAAAAAAGTCAAAATCTATCACTATACATTTAAGTTTTGGTAAATTAATTGTTTGATACAAAATGTACCCCTGAACACTATTGCTAAGTTTGATATAACTACCATAAGTGGTTACCGAGATATGTGCATGATAGTACCTTGCATGCAAAACTTTAACCAAATTTTCAAAGTCAAACAAGGGCCATAACTTGTATCAAATTTATACAAGAGTTATCTGTCTTGACTGTGTGACACCCCTTCAAAGACATTAACAAAGTTTCAAGTCAATATCATAAGTGGTTACTGAGATATGTGCATGATAGTACCTAGCAGGCAAAACATTCAATCAAGCAAGGGCCATTTTGTATCAAAGGGGGTGTATACAAGAGTTCGACTTGAGTGTGTGACACCCCTTAAGACATTAACAAAGTTCAGTCAATATCATAAGTGGTTACTGAGAATGTACATGAATAGTACCTAGCAGGCAAAACTTTAACCAAATTTCAAAAGTCAAACAAGGGCCATAATTGTATCAAATTTATACAAGAGTTATCCTCTTGATGTTGACACCCAAAGACTAAAGACATTACAAAGTTTCAAGTCAAACGTAAGTGGTTACTGAGATATGTGGCATGATAGTACCTAGCAGGCAAAACTTTAATCAAATTTTCAAATTCAAACAAGGGCCATAATTGTACTAAATTTATACAAGATTATCACTTGACTGTGACACCCTAGAGACATTAACGTAGTTTCAAGTCAATATCGTTAGGTGGTTTTTGAAATATGTGCATGATAGTACCTAGCAGGCAAAACTTTAACCAAATTTTCAAAATCAAACAAGGGCCATAACTTGTATCAAATTTATACAAGAGTTATCTTACTTGATTGTATGACACCCCTAAAGACATGAACAAAGTTTCAAGTCAATATCATAAGTGGTTACTGAGATATGTGCATGATAGTACTCAGCAGGCAAAACTTTAACCAAAGAAGCAACGCCGACGCCGACGCACAAGTGACTGTAATAGCTCTCCATATTCTCCGAATAGTCGAGCTAAAAATGGAGTGTGAGGCTTGGTTCCTCGTTAGTGACGGACTCTTCTTAAACGAATGAATTCAACTTAAACATACTAAAATTTATTTGAAAAGCAAAATGTAACATTGAGATAAGCAGGATTTGACCTAACGGAGTTTCTGATAATGACAGCCCACTGAATAAATTTCCTATTCTGAAAGGGGGGAATTAATGCAGCCTTTTTATCAGTGTTTAAGAAAGAAAACACAGATATAAAAGATTACAAGGAAGGATATTACAGCAAAAAAAACTGATAAAATAATAGACACCGGGCAAAAAGTTTCCTGCTATGAATTTTCTTATTGGTACTTCACATGCAACTCTTAACCTGCTGATTAGTCCAGTTGTTCTATCTGGACGAATCCAGTAACTGTTTAGAGGGGTCTCCACTGAACATTACTAACTGTATAGTAAATAGTGCAGATCATGATCAAGTTTCATGTAGGTACATGTATGTTCATTGATACGATTCTTATCTATTATCAATAGAATTACGAAATCATTTTAGAAAAATCACCGCTGTATCAAAAGTTATATGTTACCATAGCAACACATAAATCACCAACAGCAAATATTATACTTAGTCTAGTACTCCTGCGGGACGACGTTGGCGTTTGCAGTAACGTTAAACTGGTGTATGGTGGGAATTTCAACGTCATTTCCTGTATATTCGTCATGTTTTGTTACAAGAGGGTTAACGTAAAAATAACATCTGAATAATACATCAATTATCGCACAATTGTCAAAGAAATGTTATAATAAGAAAGCATAAAACAAAAGATATCGCGGGTGCTTTTGTTTAAATAGCATAAACCAGGATGATGTTACGGACGATGTTGGTAGACGTCGGAAGCCATCAACTAGCTCGACGTTGATTGGAACTGCGAGTTAACGTCCTTGTACACTGCACTTTCTCTCGCTGTCCTCTGTCTATGTGTAAAGTTAAAATACCCTAGATATTTCTATGATTTGACCTGGTGACCTAGGTTTTAACCACAGTAACCCCCATATTTGATCTCGATCTAGATTTCATCAAAGCAGTCATTCATTCCAAATTTCATGAAATTCCAGTGCAAATGCAGACATTATTGCAAACGCAACCTTTTTCCGATGATTTGACCGGGTAACCTAGTTTTTTACACCAGGCCACCCATAATCAAACTCGACATAGATTTCATCAAATTAATCATTCTGACCAAGTTTCATGAAGACCCAGTGAAAAATTCAGCTTCTATTACATACACAAAGTTACGTGTGGACAGACACCTGTAATCTAAAATATTTGCAACTATGACAATCAGATTTAATAATGTTCCTTTAATAACATAGTTTCCAATTATTGACAGTCCTGTAACTTTAATTTACACAGAAGTAAAAAATTTCACACATAGTAACTGAGATACCTGTAAAAGAAACAGAGGTAAAGTCAGAGGAATCCAACTGATATTACCTAGTCTTGGACTTTATCCAATAAGGGAAATAATTTGTAAATCACTAAAGGTATCCCAGTTCCACTATTCATCAAACAGAAAATAGCTGTACAGTAATATTTGAGTGTACTGTCATTAAGTTTCAGTGAGTACGCTTGAAAGCGTTTAGGTGCTGCTTTTCTATGTAGTTGACAATTTACATTTATTTCGTAAGATACATTCATCCATAAGCAATAAACCATACTACAAAGTTACATATGAACCATAATAATAACTTGTCTATGACATAAAAAAACAAGCAAAGTTATTGATTAATGTACTTTTGTAGGAGCGCATGCACAACCAATTTGAATAATAATTTAAAAAAAAAACTACCATTTCATTATAATAAACGTCTCCGTACCAGGAGGAACAAGGTATACCAACAACTGTTATTGTCAACAACCATATTTGATGATGGCGGGATGACAGATTACCGAATCTTGTTTAACGGATCTAATGTTAATGAACAGTCTACTGAATTTTTCAAAGTGAACGGAGGTTGGCACATCAAGTTCCTCCAAATTAATCAAAAATTATCAATCACATTTCTTTTTAGATTAATTTTGTGCAAACAGGATCTGCGAAGAGACGTCAGTGAATTGTATCTATCGGACCAGGAAAAAACAACAGTCGGCTCCGGTTCTACATCAAGAAAAAATCAAACTTTCTGCGAAAAATGAGATTATACTGGTTTTTGTGTCACACAAATAAATCCGGTAACAACTGAAGGCATTAATTAAGCAATTACGTATCTTAAGTTTATATAAAGTGCATGATGTCATTAACCCCGTGCCGTTGATATAAAAGTACAGGTTCAATCATCGAGCTTACATTATACTCGAGAAGTTCATTGTTTCAAATGAAGCGGCTGTTAGTTATTCTACTGGTAGTGGGTCTGCTTACTGCCAAGCTTACTTCCGGTAAGAAGTTTTATCTGCCTGTATGTCCGTCATTCTACACTTAATATGTTAGTGTTCCTAGACTGATTAAATACATGTTTCTATTTCTTACAGTGTTATATAACCTTTCAAAATCGTTACATTGGTTTATAGTTAAGAATGTTGCTCAAGGCACAGTGGATGCTTTAAAAGCATATAAGAAGTAAGTTTTACCAAGTTATTTCTGTTATTAACAAATAAAGATATACATGACCGAAAGGTTTTTTTTTTCGTTTTTTTTTACTAGGATACTATATAGTAGTCAAAAAAGATTTTAACATATTTCCTCTATATTCAATGTGAATGAAACTGTTAATACAGATCATTATTTTTGGGTTATAACTATGGCAAGGAGTATAAATTATTGATTAATGTTTTATTTATTTAAAATTATGATGGTCACTTTGAAACGGTAAATCAATTAAACGAACTATCACTGGATGGTAAGGGTTTACACCACGATTTTAGTGTTATGTTTTAAATAAATTTTTAATTTTAATACAATATGTTATATACAGAATGTTCAGTCAGCTGATTGTATGCACTTATGTAGCCTCGCCACCAGGCTAGATGATAATATGTTTCATTAAAACTCTAAGCAAAACACTTTCAGGCATTTTTCTTTGACAGGGCTCGATCATCTAATATTTTGGTGGTACAGGGAGGATATTTGTAAAAATTACGTAGGCAGATGATTACAAAATAGAAGTTAATGTAAGGACTGAATGCCAGTCTAGCACTTTTGGTTTATTGAATATTCTAACACGACTCACGAGCATGTCTCTTTATACAAAGAATAGAACATAAACAACGCGGGAAACTATATGCCGTTAATATGACGTCATATAATGCCGCATTACGTTAAATAAATATCCGCGTAGAAAATAATGCTTTGCATTTATTCACTTTCTTTTATTCGGTTGTCGTTAATAACAACCTGTCTTCCTGATACGCAGATATAGACCAGTAATGACTCCGGCCGTCGTGGTTAATTACTGTGCATCAGACACCAAATCATTGTTTATTTTACGATAAACAGCGCTGGAACAGATGTTATTTCATAAATAACGATAAATGCCGTCAACACCGTGTAGGTCAGGCCTCTTATAATATTGATGAGTTATAGATATCATAATTATGCCTATACATAGTTCCCACATTGACAATATTTACCTCCCTTGTTCTGAATTGGCAGCCATTTTGTATGGCAACTTCCCTTAAAGTTAATAGGGAACAATCTACTTAACAATGACAAACTACTCAGATTTATAAACATAATTAATATATGATGCTGATATGGGCAGATGACTCAGCAGGTTCAAGAAAATATGGTTGTCGCACATAAATTATCTTGGTATTTTTTTAATTATCACATAATTGAGAAAAATTACTATTAATGTTTTATCAGTTTTGCCATTCAAAATGGCTGTCAATTCAGAACAAGGGAGGTAAATATTGTGAATGTGGGAGCTATGTCACATTTTGCGTCAACATTTCATTGTTGAAAGTTTAAAGTTGTAGTGGTTTAACATTGAAGTAAGATTTGTAACAAATTAATTTGAGTTTATAGTCGTAAAGTTATGGTTCCTTTCATATGGCTATATTTAGTTAAGGTCAAGAATGTATAGCTTAAATTTTAAGGTTAAGTTATAATACTTGCAAATATTCTATTATTTATTATGCTTTTGAAGTAATTAGTGTATCTATGTCCTTCATTATTCAAATTATAATCCTTACAGGCGAGGCGGAACATGGATCTGATGTCTCACTTCGAGGAAGTCGTCTGAGAAGGGCGCTGATTTCACGTTTAAGACGCGATGCAAAGGTAAGGAAGTTTCTAGGAAGAACGTATTTTTTACCGCTTGACATGTTTATAGATCACATGCGTTGTACGTCTAAATTTCCAAAACGTACGGTAATAAATGAATATTGGCGCTTGATACATAACGGCAGATTCCCACGGCACTAGAAAAATAGCCGCACTAAGTTGCACAACACACTGGCGCTAGTGACATAACAAAAGGGGTATATAAAAGTATGTCAAAGACATTGTAGTTAAAAGCTTTCAGAGTGAGCGGTATATCAACATGACATAAGACGTGTAAAATGCATTGACTGGGTAAAATGTTCATTTCTTACTATCAACATGTTTTTCATTTTTATATTTATTTGAGATATCCAAAAACCAGGTGAAACCCTTGAGCTTTTATGCCAGTATAATTCATTTTCCTTTTTACGTCCCCGATTGAACTTCGGGTGGCGTACAGAAATAGACTCCTTAGTATGTCCGTTTGCCCGTCCGTCCGCTCCAAATTCATTGTCCGGAACATAACTTTAAAAGCATAAAGGAGAATTACTTAAAACTTAATTAAATAATTGAGCACAATGCGAGTACGTGCAGCGTGCAAGAATCGTAACTTTATCTTGCCTAATTTTCGCATTATCCACTTTTGTCACATTTTGTCCAGAGCATAATTCTAAAAGAACTGAATGAAATTTGTTCAAATTCCATTGAGATGAGATGCAGTATACGAGAACCAAAATTCTACATTGCCCATTTTTTACTTACCAAATTTATTTTGGTCACACCATCTTGCTTAAATATGTAATGTTTTTCTATCAAAAGCGGCATCATCTCGACGGCTGCTGTTTAGACTTGGGCGACCAGCATAAGTTCAAAGTTGTAATCAAAACACCAAGAGGTTTTTATGGGGGGATTCTAAATATTTATTCAAATCAATTCGCTAGTCATTACCATAAATGTTTTAAAGGTCTGTTCTGTCCTAGATTGCGTGATCAACAGATAACTTAATTTTTACAGCATGTTTTTGCTGCCTGCTGAGGAAAGGACTGCAAGAAATGAGTATAATTTCAGGTTAGTTTCTAGTTTTTACACTTTGTTTCACAGTATAGAATTAGCTATGATATAATACAATGTACATATATTGGTCGTTACAGTGCTTTGACAATATTGTTCGCTAATCAATGGTACATATTTCAGCCGTAAGTAGGTTATCTTATGTTACTTAACCAATTAATATTTGCGTCTATCAGGTCATATAATAAACAAAATAAGAAACTTTCCAGTATTGCTTGACTTAACGTAATGTACACAAGTCAACAAAACCGCCCAACCAGTACGTTCAGTGCTTTAATTTTTATTAGTTTGCCGGTCACATTTACAGTAAAGATCGTCTCCAGTGACCTTGCAAGGGAAATAGTAAAGGCAGTGGCTAGAGTTACGGTACCGTAACTGTAGCCTTCGAGTCTAGAAGTTGGAGGTCCGTATCTCTAGAAAACCCTACGAGGAAAGGCTAGAGTTACGGAAGTTTTAAAGGATGTTTATTGCTTTAATAATGCATGATAATGGTTGTAAACTTAAATATTTCACCAGTAATCGTGAATAAACTGATCTGTGTATATACGACAATTTCACAGGGGCCATTTTGTTATACTTAATATAATGCTAATATCGGAACTATCATTGTCACGCGTATACTCTTGCACATATTTATGTGTTCTCTGTTTACAAAAAACGTTAACAAAATAATAGTAAGATAAAGAAAAGAAGAATATTAGAATTCTAACAGCACGATAAACGTAAACAAAAAAAAACGAAATTATTAAATTTAACCGCTGTACTTTCGATTACAATTATTTTTTGTCACGATCTGAGTGCCTTCTCGTGGTGTGGCTTAGAAGTAGTCAGACAATTAAAACAAAAACAACATGTGTCAACAACATATTTTACTTAACTCATAAGCTTCGCACAAAATGTTATTGTCCAACTACATGGAACGCTCCAGTAAAGACGAATCTAACAATGATATTTCCGCCAATGTATTATGTATTACCAAACTGGCGGCTATGAAGACGCTGCATTTGCCGACAGATCGGTTTATTCACTATTACTGGTGAAATATTTAAGTTTACAATACATTATCATGCATATTTAAAGCAACATACATATGCCTTTATAAACTTCCGTAACTCTAGCCTTTCCTCATAGAGTTTTGCTAGAGATACGGAACTTCCGTAACTCTAGACTCGGAGGCTAGAGTTACGGTACGGTGAAATATTTAAGTTTACAATACATTATCATGCATATTTAAAGCAACATACATATGCCTTTATAAACTTCCGTAACTCTAGCCTTTCCTCATAGAGTTTTGCTAGAGATACGGAACTTCCCTGAATTTCGGCTCGGAGGCTAGAGTTACGGTACCGTAACTCTAGCCACTGCCAAAGGGTAACTGAACACAGGGGGTCACCACACACAGACTATAAAAATCATAATGAATTCTTTATATAAGGTGCTCAACAAGTTAAAGAATCAAACTAACTTCTATTTATGTGTACATGTATTTACATATAAATAGGCAGTAAACATATTATTGTTATATATTGTTCTTGTGTGGGTGTCATTAGCAATTCTGTGAAAACAGCTTAGACATGTTAATAAATGCTCATTAGCTGACAAATAATGGACAGTGCTATAAGCAGTTTCATTAGTTAAAATTGGTTTTGGGGGCTAAATTTCATGGACACTAAACAAGGGGTCATTATAATACAGTATATAGGCAAATGCATTGGGAGGAAACCAATATGGTCATTTAAAGACAGGGAATCAATATAAACAGGGGGTTGCCAAGACAGCATTGACTGCACTCGTAAAATTCAATTTCTTGCCATCTTTCGAATTGGATAATGGCACCTAACCATGAAGTCCGTTGTTAGGATAAGGTCAGCCTAGTTTATTTTGAACTTAGGGATGTCATCGATTAAAATTTTTGTATCGATATATCGATTTAGAAATATCGACGATACAGGCGATATGGAAGGGAAAAGGGGGTAAAAAGCCTACTACATATTCTACCAAACTCACTTTATTTCTTAAACATAGGTTCTGGTCTATAAATATATCAACCCTTGCAGTGCGAAATATTTTGCCTATGAGACCACATTTGATTAAATTATCATTCGTTAGAAAAACACGAAACTCTTGGTAGAGGATGTTAATTCGGTTGAGTTTTGATGGATTTTGAACGTTAACTGTAGACATTGCGGTAAAACATATTGAATACTATTTTTCAAAACGGCAATCGATATCGAATCGAAAGTGTTTTATCGTTGATATATTGATATCGTTTGAATCGATTACATCCCTATTTGAACTGGTCAAAATATAAGAGTGATCATGTTTGTAAAACAAACGCTGTATAACGCAATATTCATAACTCAGTTGGGGAATTTTTGATCAAGTGAGGTAGGGGGTTAAAAACAAAAATAACACATAATAACGGGTATATTTATAGTAACAAGCATTGTTTTGAATAAAACGAATCAAATGGATTAGTATGAAATCTTTAGGAGCAAGTAGCAGACATGTAACAAATACAATGTTTGTGTTTGAAGTGGTAAACACGAGTACACAACCAGTGTAAAATGCATGTTTATCTTAATTAACCTCGGCCTTTGATTCTATAAGTGGTTGTTTTGACAAAAACCATTGTAAAGGGTGTTATTTTTATTTCAGACTGCAGTAGGCGAGCTTTCTGGGCTTCTTTCGCTGACAGTCTTCAAAAACAACAAACACTTTCCTTATTTTATTTCTGTGGTTATCACTGTTTTGACGGAAATGATTACCGGATACTTAAAGCTCGAGCAGGGCATGTTCCGGCAAGATGTACCATCGACAGTGGAGCTGTATCTTTGAAATTTGTAAAATAAATAGCTTTTATACATAGACTAGCTTATTTTTAAAGTATTTATATGTAAATAAATTCAACTGTACACATTTTTTGTTGTGTTATGGTACTGACCCCTTTTCAAGATGTAACGTGTTACTCAGTGTATTCCTTTTTAGGACAGCATGATGTTGTTTTCTTAAATGACCAACTAAAATTACTAACAGTCTTTCGGATGAGACTTAAAATGGGTGCTATACACCTTGCATGTATAAAACAGTGGTGTCTCTGGAATTAGGACGCTTCTGTATCTTGCACTGTCCTCTGCAAGCCTAAAATAACAAACCTCTTCTGGGGACTTCGGTCATATGGGAAACAAGTTTCAAAATTAAAGCCCTTATATACATAAATTAAATGATGTTCCTAAATCTTACACATACTTAACAGGGCGGAGAAAGCAGGCTTTTGATCTTTGTCATTTCCTCTAAGGTAATGGTATTTTTGCTTTAATCTCGATCAGACCTGGTATCATTGATACGCTGTTGTATTTCGATGGAGAAACACAATTGTTTTTTATCAGATTATCTTGCAACAAGGGCAACACTAACTTTTCCTTTTAAAACTGTTGCTTTGTCTATTTTATAAATTTATTTAAAAATGGAGGGGTTTGATATTTTCACCTGCAAATAGGCCATATAGCAAGAATAATAACTTGTATCTACAATGAAACTCAAAAAAAAAAGAATAAACAAATAAAATAATAAGCAAGAGGGCCAAGATGGCCCTATATCGCTCACCTGCAACTTATAACAATATGTGACCAAACTTCAACTCTAAACTATATATCATAAACACAAACATTTGACCTTGACAAGGCAAACCTTTTGACCAATTTACATGATAATTGGGTTGTAAATGTCACCTGTACGGCATACACAAGGTTTTTAACAGGGTGACCTAGATTTTGATCTAGGATTACCTGACAGACAAACAGACCGTGCAATTTTAATACGCCACCCTTCTGGGGACATCAAAATCAAGAGCAGATGCATTTCAACAACATGTTCAACCGAAAGCAAATCCTATTTTCAGTCTGTGCAACTTCAAAAGACAGCATCATAGAATAGTTCATAATCACACTAAAACAATATGTTATATTAGTGTTCTTAGAAAGTTAACACTAATGTTACATCTAGCCTTTAAGGGTCTTCACAAAGATCTGCATACCTCCGCGCTCAAACGAAGCACAAGATTGAGTGTGGTTTTGCTAGTGATGTTGTAATATGACAACGTGTTACCATCTTCCAACTTTTTGCCTTCTAAGGACAATCTCTGTACATCTGGTGCAATGTGTATCTTGTCCTGGATCTTGGCTTTCACATCCGCAATCGAGTCGAAGGGCGTCACCAGAAGGGTGATGGTTTTACCTGTGACAGTTTTCACAAAGATCCACATACGCATTGCGAATGAACCGCGGATGAGGTCGTGGTCAAGAACATCATTAAAACCAGGCTGGAAACACTACTTTTTGACAAAGTCCTTTTCTGTCCACGACATTTCAGGAATGTGGCAAATGTTTTGCTAAGTTTTCAGGCCACTGACAAATTAAATCACTGCAATACCCTGACTCAATAAAAGCCCATGGGTCATCTTCTGTTTCCTCAGCAACATTTTGAAACTTTAATTTTGTTTTGTATATCTCAAGAGAAGCTCCAGCAAACTTGGGAAAATCAGCTTTTGGTGCTCTAAGGATGTTCGGTGTTGGTCCAGAGCACAAATACTTGTAATTCAAAACCAACCAAGCAGCCAGTACAGTTTGATAGTTCAGACTCGTATTGATGAAAAAAGGAAATGGTTTACTTTGAAGTAAAATATCATTTTTAGAATCGTAGAAACAAAACTGGACTGCTTTGCTGGAGGCTAAAATGCTTGGAATTAGAAAATGTTTCATTGCTGGGTGTAGTTGTTGTTGCAAGAAGGAGAAAGTAATTGTCTGAGCAAGAGCTTGATCCATAACTCTTCGTCCTCCAGGAACATCTTCTAAAGATTGTGTACAATGTACACCAATCTGACTGCTTTCTAGGACAATGTCCAAATTGCCATGCCAGACATCTTCATGACCTGAAATTAATAACAACATAATGACTATGCATGTTGCAAAAGTTTAAGATATATGTAAAACAAGCAACTGAGTATTGCTATGCAATACATGTCACCAACCGCTAGGCCTTGCTTATGTAGAAAATTAATGACAGTGGCACATTTTCACACAGAAGCCATTTTAAAGTTAACTAGACCTATCACTAAATGTGATAAATACCCTGGAAAGACTACTTTATAAACTGAGGAAGTTTGTAGTAACAGGATACCTTGCAAAAAAATAATAAAATAGAGATATTGTTCTTGGCAATAATTCTGTAAATTGTCAGGATAGAGTTATGGTTCTTGTACACTGCACTTCCTCTCATAGTGCTGGAGCATTGTATGAAGTTGTATTGAATTCAAACCAGTAGTTTTCAAGTTATGCTCCAAGCAAAGAAAAGTGAAAAAGAGCAATAACTCCAAAATGAGTACAGATAGAGTAATGGTTCTTGTTCACTGCACTTCCTCTCAATGTACTTGACCATTGTATAAAGTTGTATTGAATTCCAACCAGTAGTTTTCAAGTTATGCTCCGGACAAGGAAAAGTAACAAAGGGCAATAACTCTGTTATTAGTCAAAATGGAGTAATGGTTCTTGTAAACTGCACTTCCTCTCAATGTGCTTGACCATTGTATGAAGTTGTATTGCATTCCAACTAGTATTTTTCAAGTTATGCTCTGGACAAGGAAAATGCAACAGACCGCCCGACCAACAGACCACCTAAACTTTTTTCTATATACATCCCCCCTAAACTTTGTTTCTGGGGTATTATAAACCTTCATAAGGATTTATTCCACATGTTTTAAGCACATCCAGAAAGAACTAGATCAATCATTAAATGTGATTAATACACCAAAAAAGACCGCTTTATCAACTAAAGAAGTTAATAGTAACAGAACACCTCGCAAAACTAGACTTATCACTAAATGTGATTAATACCCCTGAAAGACTGCTTTACAAACTGAGGAAGTTCGTAGTAACAGAATACCTTGCAAAAAAAACTAAAATAGAGATACATGTATTGTCCTTGGCAATAACTCTGTAATTTGTCAAGATATGGTTCTTGTACACTGCACTTCCTCTCATTGTACTTGACCATTGGAGGAAGTTGTATTGAATTCCAACCAGTTGTTTTCAAGTTATGCTCAGAACAAGGAAAAGTAACAAGGGGCAATAACTCTGTAAAAAGTCAAGATAGGGTTATGGTTCGTATGTAATGCACTTCCTCCCATTGTGCTTGACCACTGTATGAAGTTGTATTGAATTCAAATCAGTAGTTTTCAAGTCATGCTCTGAACAAGGAAAAGTAACAAATGGCAATAACTCTGCAATTTGTCAAGATAGAGTTATGGTTCCTGTGCACTGCACTTCGTCTCAATGTACTTGACCATTGTATTAAGTTGTATTGAATTCCAACCAGTAGTTTTCAAGTTATGCTCCGGACAAAGGAAACCCACTGACAACCACCGGACTGATCCAAACCCCCTAAACTTCGTTTTGGGGGTATCAATAGTGATAAACATTATAATCTTTTATATAAGGGTAAGTTTATATTATCTAGGGATGAAGAAAAAAGGATAATGAATACTCATTCTACATCCAGTCAATGTGAGAAAAACAAGAATTGTCCATAATTTTACTAGCTCTACATATTTTTCTAGCTAAAAATGTATTCCTGAGCAATGTGTCTTATGAAAGTTTTATTTTCATATTAATGCTGGTAAAGCTGTATGGTAGTGTCACCAGAAGTGACCCATATACGCAGCTTCCTTTGGGTTTAGATATAATTCCTCTCACTTGTTGGGAGTACACACTCAGGCATTGTTTCTCATACTGTCAGTTCCAATTGTGCTTCATGAATATAAGTCTTTCTTTTCTTCGCAAATATGTGTTATGGCTCCACAGTCCTTGTCTGTCTAGCATGATCAAGTATTTTCTGTACAGCCTTTTTCATATTAAATTATTGCCAGGAAGCTATGGTCTTCCATTCCGAAGCCAAGCCTGTATATTCGTTGGGACACAAGATGAACCTCGCCAATGGGGCCAGATATCATCAGCTGCAGTCTGCTACAGTTTCAGTCTCTCCATTTGTATTGTTTTCTATATTACATGTATTTACACTTTTTCCCTTTAAAGTGCTAAATAATAATTCTGGTGAATCTTTTCCGGGTTTAAATCTGTAACAATGTTTTCATATTTGTCTTTTTTAATCTTTTTATGCACCTCAGATGGGCTTTCATGATTGGTAATTTGTTCTCACTGTTATGGAGTTCCATCCTTTTTGGTCTGACCCTCAAATAGTGTGCCTTTGTCTTCCAGTTATCAGTACACAAACCAGACTAGCCAGAATCATTTAATTATCTACTAAATGTGTCAACATTTATAGTATGTGATGGTAGACTAAACTGTAGCCAGTCTGAAACTCATTCACAATTTGGTTAATACGAGTATGTACTAGGGTTGTGCACCTCGATTTTTCTCTATAGTTTTAAAAAAAGAATACGATTGGAAAGTCAGAAAACAGGGGAAAGAGTTTCCATCAAATTCTGGTGAGAAACGTAAAGAGATGTAAAGTACTCAGAAAAGCTTCAACCATGAGCTCAGAAAAACATTCACAGGGTTATGTCAATAGAAATACAGTGTAAAGAATCACATGTTGTAAGAGATCATGGCCTCAACCCGGTTAACACTGGGCGCAGGTTGGCCTGAACTAAGATTTTTGAGGGATCAACAATCACAAAGTCAACACACTCGTTATAGAATACATACACGCCACTTTATACTTGGCAATTCTGTCAATTTCACCAATGAAAGTGTCATCTATAGCTGTGATTATGGTTATCTATGATTAACAATAAAGGACTATAAGTGAAGTATAAACAACAGTTGAATGTCCTTACAGAAATGAAAGAGATACAGAACATAATTCATTATTCAAATTAATACAACAAGAGCTATCTCATGACAGCACACTTGACTAATAGAAAGTTTGTCAGTAAAATGTTTTTTTCCAAGATAAAAAGCGGTATAAATCTGTCGAAAATCAAAACAGAGTTATTAGGATTGTTTCCTCAGGTGTAGATGTTGATGGTAAAGATATATTTTGAGTTTCAAGTCAATACCATTGATAATATTCAAGATATTTGACTTTATAAAAATCTTTAACTAACGCTGACGCCGGGCGAAGTGCAATAGCCTACTTATTCTCCGAATATTCGAGCTAAAAACAGGTTGTTTGCTGTTCCATTATTTCTAGAAAATACCAAACAAGAGCTGGCCCTCACAAGTGATGAATGCCCCCTGAAAGAGAGTTCTCGTAGTCTTTGTCCTTTCCACAGACTACGAGAACTCTCTTTCAGGGGGCATTTGTCACTTGTGAAGGACAATAAATGTGCTATGTAATTTTAAAATCTTTCCATGCATACAGTATTCCATTACTTTTAAACACTAAGTGTGACCTTTACCTTTGAGGTAAGGGACATGGTTCTTGCAGACAACACATTGTCTTGACGTGCTGAACATTTGTGCAAAGTTATTTTGAATCAATTAATGCATGACAAAGTTACAATCCGGACACAAATGTATGCATATATACAGGATTCCATTACCTATAAACTCAAAGTGTGACCTTTACCTTTGAGGTAGGGACATGGGTCTTGCACGCGACACATCGGCTTGATGTGCTGAACATTTGTGCCAAGTTATTTTTAAATCAATCAATGCATGACAAAGTTACAGTCCGGACACGAATGTGTGCATATATATATATAGAGGAATCCATTACCTTCAAAGACTAAGTGTGACCTTGACCTTTGAGGTAGGGACATGGGTCTTGCACGCAACATGTCGTCTTGATGTGCTAGACATTTGTGCAAAGTTATTTTAAAATCTTTTAAATGCATGACAAAGTTACAGTCCGGACACGAATGTGTGCATATATGCATATATAGAGGAATCCATTACCTTCAAACTCTGTCACCTTGACCTTTGAGGTAGGGACATGGGTCTTCCACGCAACATGCTGTCTTGATGTGCTAGACATTTGTGCCAAGTTATTTTAAAATCCTTCAATGCATGACAAAGTTACAGTCCGGACACGAATGTGTGCATATACATGTATGCATATATAGAGGAATCCATTACCTTCAAACTCTAAGTGTGACCTTGACCTTTGAGGTAGGGACTTAGGTCTTGCACTCGACACGTTGTCTTGATGTGCTAGACATTTTGTGCTAAGTTATTTTAAATCCTTAAATGCATGACAAAGTTACAGTCCGGACACAAATGTATGCATATATACAGGATTCCATTACCTTCAAACTCTAAGTGTGACCTTGACCTTTGAGGCAGGAACAAGTGTCTTGCACACGACACGTTGTCTTGATGTGCTAGACAATTGTGCCAAGTTATTTTAAAATCTTTCAATGCATGACAAAGTTACAGTTCCGACACGAATGTGTAAGTGGGGACAGACAGACGTTCAGATGGACTGACAGAGGGACAGACAGTGTGATTTTAATATGCCACCCTTTGGGGGCATGAAAAAACATAGGGCTGTCCCTCACAAGTGACGAATGCCTCGAAAGAGGTGCCTGACATTCTGTGTCCTATCCATGTGCGCAATTAAATGTGCTATGACAAATTTAAAATCCTTCCAGCATGACAGAGTAATCATGCATACAGGTTTCCATTACTTTCAAACACTAAGTGTGACCTTGACCTTTGAGGTAGGGACTTGGGTCTTGCATGTGACACATCCGCTTGATGTGCTAGACATTTGTGCCAAGTTATTTTAAAATCCTTCAAAGCATGATATAAAGTTATAGTCCGGACACAAATGTATGCATATATACAGCGGTGGATTCCATTACCTTTGGGGATAAACTCTAAGTGTGACCTTGAACCTTTGTAGGTAGGGAAATGTGGGTCTTAAAGCAGTGATAACGTCATCTTGATGTGCTAGACATTTGTGCCAAATTATTTTAAAATCCTTCAATGCATGACAAAGTTACAGTCTGGACACGAATGTGTGCATATATGCATATATAGAGGAATCAGTTACCTTCAAACTCTAAGGTGACCTTTGACCTTTGAACGCTAGGGACGTGGGTCTTGCACCGTACACCAGTATACAGTGGTTGATGTGCATAGACATTTGTGCCCAGTTATTTCAAAATCCTTCAATGCATGACAAAGTTACAGTCCGGACACGAATGTGTGCATATATGCATATATAGAGGAATCTTTAGTTACCTTCAAACTCTGTGAAAGTATGGCCTTGACCTTTGAGCTAGGGATGTACAGAAGGGTCTTGTTACGCATGTGAAAACAAAGGCCTTTCTGATGTGCTAGACATTTGTGCCAAGTTATTTTAAAATCCTTTAATGCATGACAAAGTTACAGTCCGGACACGAATGTGTGCATATACAGAGGGTTCCATAACCTTCAAAATCCAAGTGAAACCTAGACCTTTGAAGTAGGGATCTAGTCTTGCACGCGACAGGTCGTCTTGATGTGCTAGGACATGTGTGCCAAGTTATTTTAAAAACCCTTCAATGCATGACAAGTTACAGTCCGACAATTGGACGCGGGACTTCATGACAATACTTGGAAAGACAGATGGACCGGAGAAAGTAGGACGGACGGACAGACAGACGGTGCGATTTTAATATGCCTCCCTTTGGGGGCATAAAAGTACAAAATGTATATTGTTACAAAACATTTGTACTAAATTGATCTTTAAGAGTCGATGTTCACAAAAATATAAGGAAAACTTACTGAACAATGCCATCTATTATCTGTCCTCAAAATTCTTAGAAATATTCACAGTAAAACTATCTTAGAACCTATAAATTCAAATTCTTTTTTCTTAGTGATGCTGTGCAAGATTATTTTTGCGCGACCCTAAATTTGTACATGTGCTGCAACCATAGTCCCCAACAAGAGCTGTCCCTCACAAATGACGAATGCCCCCGAAAGAGGTGCCTCACAGTCTGTGTCCTCTCCATGTGCTCAATAAATGTGCTATGTAATTTTAAAATCCTTCCATGCATGACAGAGTAATCATGCATACAGTATTCCATTACTTTAAACACTAAGTGTGACCTTGACCTTTGAGGGAGGGACTTGGGTCTTGCACACGACACATCCGCTTGATGTGCTGGACATTTGTGCCAATTAAGTTATTTTAAAATCCTTCAAAGCATAATAAAGTTATAGTCCGGACACAAATGTATGCATATATACAGGATTCCATTACCTATAAACTCTAAGTGTGACCTTGACCTTTGTGGTAGGGATGTGGGTCTTGCACGCGACACATCGTCTTGATGTGCTAGACATTTGTGCCAAATTATTTTAAAATCCTTCAAGGCATTACAAAGTTACAGTCCGGACACGAATGTGTGCATATATAGAGGAATCCATCACCTTCAAACTCTAAGTATGACCTTGACCTTTGAGCTAGGGACGTGAGTCTTGCACGCGACACATCGTCTTGATGTGCTAGACATGTGTGCCTAGTTATTTTAAAATCCTTCAATGCATGACAAAGTTACAGTCCGGACACGAATGTGTGCATATATAGAGGATTCCATAACCTTCATACTCCAAGTGTGACCTTGACCTTTGAGGTAGGGATGTGGGTCTTGCACGCGACACGTCGTCTTGATGTGCTAGACATGTGTGCCAAGTTATTTTAAAATCCTTCAATGCATGACAGAGTTACAGTCCGGACACGAATTTGTAAGTGGGGACGGACGGACGGACGGACGGACGGACGGACGGACGGACAGACGGTGCGATTTTAATATGCCGCCCTTCGGGGGCATAAAAATATACTTCTACATCATGTCCATCCAATGAATATGTTTCATATTCCCTTTAAAAAGATACAGATCTAAATTTACCTGTCCCAAATATGAACAGTGGCCAGCAAGCATATTTGACAATAATACCAGAGACTACAAGAAAGGGATGCTGCGATCATGACTGTCAGATACTGTAAATACAGTCAGATATGCATACAAGAAAAACTAGAGCTATCACTAAATGTGATTAATACCCCCAAAAGGATTGCTTTATAAACTGAAGAAGTTCGTAGTAACATAATACCTTGCAAACAAACTAAAAAGAGATATTGTTCTTAGCAGTTCCTCTCATTGTGCTGGACCATTGTATGAAGTTGTATTGAATTCCAACAAGTAGTTTTCGAGTTATGCTCCAGACAAGGAAAAGAAACAAAGGGCAATAACCCTGTAATTAGTCAAGATGGAGTTATGGTTCCTGTGCACTGCACCCCCTCTCACTGTGCTTGACCATTGTATGAAGTTGTATTGAATTCCAACCAGAAGTTTTCAATTTATGCTGCAGACAAGGAAAAGTAACAAAGGGTAATAACTCTGTAATGAGTCAAGATGGAGTTATGGTTCCTGTGCACTGCACGTCCTCTAAATGTACTTGACCATTGTATGAGGTTGTACTGAATTCCAACTAGTAGTTTTCAAGTTATGCTTAGGACAAGGAAAAGTAACAAAGGGCAATAACTCAGTAAATACTCAAGATAGAGTTATAGTTCTTGTACACTGCACTTCCTCTGAGTGTGCTTGATCATTGTATGAAGTTGTATTGAATTCCAACAAGTAGTTTTCAAGTTATGCTCCGGACAAGGAAAAGTAACAAAGGGCAATAACTCTGTAATTAGTCAAGATGGAGTTATAGTTCTTGTGCACTGCACTTCCTCTCAATGTGCTTGACCATTGTATGAAGTTGTATTGAATTCCAACCAGTAGTTTTCAAGTTATGCTTCGGACAAGGAAAACTAACAAAGGGCAATAACTCAGTAAATACTCAAGATAGAGTTATAGTTCTTGTACACTGCACTTCCTCTGAGTGTGCTTGATCATTGTATGAAGTTGTATTGAATTCCAACTAGTAGTTTTCAAGTTATGCTTAGGACAAGGAAAAGTAACAAAGGGCAATAACTCTGTAATTAGTCAAGATGGAGTTATGGTTCTTGTGCACTGCACTTCCTCTCAATGTGCTTGACCATTGTATGAAGTTGTATTGAATTCCAACAAGTAGTTTACAAGTTATGCTCCGGACAAGGAAAAGTAACAAAGGGCAATAACTCTGTAATTAGTCAAGATGGAGTTATAGTTCTTGTGCACTGCACTTCCTCTCAATGTGCTTGACCATTGTATGAAGTTGTATTGAATTCCAACCAGTAGTTTTCAAGTTATGCTCCGGACAAGGAAAAGTAACAAAGGGCAATAACTCTGTAATTAGTCAAGATGGAGTTATAGTTCTTGTGCACTGCACTTCCTCTCAATGTGCTTGACCATTGTATGAAGTTGTATTGAATTCCAACTAGTAGTTTTCAAGTTATGCTCCGGACAAGGAAAATGCAACAGACCGACCGCCCGCCCGCCCGCCCGCCCGCCCGCCCGACCGCCCGCCCGACCGACCGACCGACCAACCACCGGGTGACTCCTATATACCCCCCTAAACTTCGTTTTGGGGGTATAATGACCAGGGGTTTCATTTGTTACAGATAAAGAGGCTCACCAAGTCTCTAACACATGTTATGAACTGGACACCCTCTCCACCAGAGTCTTTAGCTCAAGTGAGCTTAAAATGTATGAATGTTAACCTTAACCTGAACACTTAAGCTATTCTGATCCTTAATTTCACTTACTCACTCATGATTTAATTACTAAAATTGAAGACCAGTAGGAAAACAGTATGTGTTTAGGGAAATCAGCTCCGTGGAAGGCAGCTCACTGTGAGCCAGGTCCCAGTAAGAGACAATCAGCTACAAGTCCCAACATAAAAGTTGAAGCAGAAGAACAACAGTCCTGGGTATTATTTTACTAATCAACTACCCGAAAGAACTGGTCAAAAATAATAAATTCAAATAAAATTTCTGTATTTGATTAAATGCTAAATATATTATTAAGTTCCTTTCACATAAATCAACAAGAAGGCCATAATTGCCTTATATAGCTAACCTGACTAAGTAAGAGAACTAGTCAATGCGACACAATAAATATGTGAGCTCATTTGGTTAGAGGACCACTGTAATAAATATACCAGTGTTAGGTTTTGCACTAACAGCTAAGAGTTTAGTTATTTCTATACAAGTCTATGAGGAAAGTCTATGTGGAAAGTAGCTGTACCTGCGGTGACCATGTTTTTTAAATGTACATCATGTATATTGTACAAGAAATTCAATTGTGTCAGTTCAAAATCTTTATCTGGTTTGAGCACATATTTCTACAAGTATAAGAATACCAAGCAGTACCAGTAGTATTGGGGTTTAAGTAAAATAATAGTTAAATAATGTTGAATATGCAGTGGTGGTTTTTTTTATTAACTTCTACAAATTAATTGAACACTGTTTTGTAAGGTAATAAAATGAAAAGTCGCACTGCAATTGCAGTTCTGTATATTAGATCTTGATATCTCACAAAGAAACAGCAAAAAACCCAACTTTTAAGTTAATGTGACAGCTTTTATTCCATTTCATAGAAATAGGTATGAATGTACTTTGGTACAAATTGCTGGCTGGTCTACTTTCAGTTTAGTTATACTTAAAGGACTTTTCAAGGGTTTTTAAGATTATTTTTCACTTTTCAAAGACTATTTTCTTACATTTAGAGCCTGTGACTCAAACCATTTAAGCTTTGCAAACATCATAAATATGAACACACCAAATGTCTAAGCAGTAGGCTCTCAGTTTTCATTAACAAGAAGATTGTTTAAGTATTTCCTCTTGGTTGCAATGGCAACGAGAGTTCTGCATAGAACTGAATTCTTTGAACAACTGTTTTGGTAGAGAACCATCCAAGGAATATCTGTGTGAAGTTTGGTTGAAACTGACCCAGCAGTTTCAGATATGATGTTTGATGTACATACATGTAAGGCGAGATGCTGGACAAAAGGCGAACACAATACCTTTAGAAGCATTTAATCAGGTGAGCATAAAATGCATTATATTGAAGAACTTACCAATTGATGTGTCACCAAATGATGCTGAGACTTCAAAATCCTTTAACTTGATGATTCCTTCTCTGGTAGCATATCTATTCATTGTACAGCCACTGGAAGCCGAGAGTTTGCAGAAGAAATGAATTGCCAGTGTCATCATCAGCTGTGTCTCATTTTCTGCTTCATCATCAAGTTTTCTAAGAGCTATGTGAGAATCTGAAATTGAAACAAGAGGTACAATAGGACATGTATCGCTCAAACATATTTAAGTAAAGTTTAAACACAGCTGGGGTTGGGGAAAAATCCAAGACAACATGCTATGAGTAAACTAAAAGGTGTATGAAATCCGAAAAAGTATGGAAAAATAAATCATGTGCAGGTTTATATGAAAGACAGATATGTGAAGACTTTTTGAACTTTCTATGGGCATATTCTGTTATACAGGAATATAAAAAGTGTTCCTGTGCTGTCTCTGCATAAAGTTTTAAAGTTTATATGAGACAATCAAATGTCCTGTACTGATCCTGATATTGCTTTGATGTATAAATATATTTCTTTATATACCCTGAAGCAAACTTGTCGGAAAGCAACAATTATGAAGTTTTCATAGTTTATTTACATGATCATTATAATAAATATAAACAAACATATACCTACACAACAAAGAATTAAATAAATCTTTCTTAAATTATCTTTAAAATAAGTTTAATTGGTGCAATTAATTAAGCTGCTAAACGCATGTTTTTTAGGGCTGAGTAATGATAAAAATGATCGATACAGAATGATTGATATCTCATATATCATATATTTTCCACAAATGAAAGAAAAAGAGAACTATTGAGAAACATCAGACAGCTTTGCTTTTCTGAAATTTAACAGTTAATAAACTGGCTTTCATGAATATTTACACTTAAGGACAGCTTTCTTTATATAATTATTATTTTAGTTATTAGTCTGCAAACACAATAATTTTCGAGTCTCTTCCATGCAAACATGCTGCTTTTTTGAAATGCGTATTAAACAATAAACTTATGAGCAGTTATCATGCCTCTTTTTATTTGTAAACGAAAAACAGCGCTGATATATTTCAAACACGCTAATTTTCCAGTTACTAGCTTCTCTTCATCGACGCCGCTTGAATCATTGATAAAATTGTTAAACAATTTAAACAATAAACATTTTTAAAATGTTGACGGTTCCAAAAGACAACTGTAATATGCTGATAATTAATCGCCAAACACGCATTTCACACCAAACACATTTCAAATAAAGTAGTCAAATTGATTATACACAGATAATTATCCAGTGTTACGACCGCCTACTTGTGCAGTAATTAAGTACAGTCGAACTCCGCTATTGCGACCACCTTCCGTACTTTTGATAAATGGTCTTAATACAGTAGATTCCTGTTGTTTGCATACCCAATTTGTCAGACTAAAATATGCAAATATCCAGAATATGCATATATCCGAAAATCGCGTATTTGGCAGTTTGGACACGGTTCTATCACCATACAGTATATCGTAATGATAAATAGTAATAGATTAATACATTTAGAATACCATTTGTACCTCCGCATCATTTCATTACTTCGCAAAACTGTTTCCATTGTCAATTTTCATGTAATTTGACTTGTTTAATTTTTAAGCGAAAGTAGAATTCTCACATTGCGATAATCATTGCTTGAATTGTTTTCAGTTTTTATTTATTTCCAATAACTGGATGTCTTTTATTGTCAAAGATACACAGTGTCATTTAAAAATTAAAAAAAAAAAATTATAAAAATTTAATAACTCCTGGGGAATATGAGGTGCAACAGGATACGTGAAAAATATAGGGGAGCTTCCGAACTCCATATGCGGATAAAAACAAGGTAGGTGACGTTACATCTGTCCATTTTTCATATAATCGAAGAAGAATTGCAAAATAACTCGAAATGCTATTCAGACCCCTCACATAAATTCCGGTCTCTCCGTATATGTTGTTTGCTTGAACATTTAGAAATGACAATGAAATCTTTGAACAAAGTGTCTGACAAATGTGAAAGAAAGTAGTCAACAATTATGAATGATCATGTTTTTGTTGTAAATCGCATTTCTAGCGAGGTATGAACGAAGAATATTAGAAAATATGTACAAACCTGCTATTGGAAGAAATAAAACATACACAAAATGTTCTGGGAAGGAATTCCTGGGCTAAAATGTAGATGCACTACATATGCGCAGTGTGCACTCCATATGTGCTATAAGATGTTGTATGGGATTGTTCAAAACTCTCATGATTCATAACATGCTATTTCTTGAGTCATTTTCAAAAAAGGTTAGAATGATACACTAAAAGAAGTCCGTTTATTGTAGCAAATGTCACTTGTAAAATTATTTACAAGGAAAGAAAGCGTTTATTTGATACTGATATTATCAGGAAAATTTCTTGTCCACCCTTTCCCGATACAGGGCCATCCGTTCAAATTTTCAATTGCACTAAATTATGTTACGCATGTACTGTACATGTGATGCATGCATTTCATTTGGCGAAGCAAGTTACATAATTTTACGCATGTATAACTTATGCAACGCATACATGTTCTTCGTTATGTATCGCATAGAAGCATAGAAGTATGTGCTTACTGCAAATGTGATGAATACACTACATATGAATCACTTATGCTGAATGTTTGACGCATGTGCTACATCTTTGTATGCATTACACATATTTTGTGTAAGTTATATACATTGATCTTCAGAGAGTGACTTAAATGTACGTCTCGATGAACAAATATAGTCACACTGGGTTGAAAAAAGATAAGATAAGGTAAGTTATATTTCTTGTCGGAAATACTACAAACAGTAAACTAAGTACTAGTATGCAGTTTACAGTATAGCAGTTCATTGTAGGAAGAAGAGTAATCTGATACACACATCTCAGAGCCCTTTCTTGTATTTTTTCCCTTTTTTTCAAGTATTTGTTTCAGAACAAAAGTGCCAAGCCATAGAGCAGAAATTGAAATTCGACAAAATGAATATATGAAAATGTTCAGCTTTTAAGTTTAATTAAATCTTTTCCAATTCGTTTCAAAATATTTAGCTGCATTTCGGCCTTTTTACAGATTGTCAAAGTTTAATTTGTAATCCGTATCTGTACCCAGTAGTTAAACTGTATCTTCACAGGATAGTTACTGGACCGTATAACAAAAACTGGATGTTTCAAAAATGATATTTTGACTACTGCTATTGACTGAAACTTGTCTGGATTGGCTTACATTTTGTTACATTTAAACCAGTCAAGAAGAATGTTATTTTCATTTTGTAAAACTTATATTAATGCATGAAAGTTTGGCGAATGAAATGACAAGGTGCTGTCGTCAGCATAGTTATTATAATGTACCTACCCTTGTGTATGAAACAAAAGAATATCATTTATAAATACATTAAACAGTACCGGGCCTAAAATTGAACCTTGAGGCACACCTTCGGTTATACAAGTCCATGAGTTCAGACAAGCCATGTTATAACAATTTTGCTAGGGAGGCAATCAAAGGCTTTTGGCAGATCCACGAGGACTGCTGCGACATACTCATTTTCGTCGAGGGCCTGCCTCACGTCATCCAACAATGTTAGTATTACAGTCTGGCAATCATGACCTTTCATGAAAGCATAAAAATTGTCAAAAATAGTGTCAACGTAAGTTGAAAGTTGGTGAGCTAAAAATCAATAAAAGTTTTTTAAGGTACATGTATGGGCAGAATACTTACAGTTCTGTAATTAGATTGAAATAAAGCGTCATTCTTCTTAAAAAGACGTGTTACTTGTGCTTATTTTAATCTATCTGGAAAATTGTTAGAGTAGATGGAGAATCCATTAAACTAGTAAGCGGTCCAATGAGTGAAAATTTACCATACTTAAGCATTCAACATATATTTTATAGCCTCACATTAAACTTATCAATTCTTTTAGATAATGGTATCTTCATTTATAAGCACAAAATTAAAACTGTTTTGGGAGAAATTCCTATCATGAATTTTGTTCAAACTGGGATGGTCTTGTGTGTTAAACATTGCCGATGTGAAATATAATTGCTGGGTCCATGATTGATATCAGTGAGAGACATTAATCCTTGTGCTACACAGTGTACACCTAAACTTTTAGCTCACATTCCGGAGAAGAGGTCAAGTGAGCTTTTGTGATAAAAATCTTATTTCGTTATATGCTGATGTATATAAACGTGTGTAAAGCCATATATCACAATAAGTTAAGTTACTAGTATCACACTATTCTTTGCTTGTTAAAATTTTACAAATGACATTTGCTACAATAAACGGCTTTCCATTAGTGTATCATTCTAACCTTTTTGAAAATAACTCAAGAAGCAATGTGTTATGAATCATAAGAGTTTTGAACAACCCCATATATCTTATAGCACATATGGAGTGCACACTGCGATATGTAGTGCATCTACATTTTGCCCAGGAATTCTTTCCCAGATCATTTTGTGTATGTTGTTTTCTTCCAAGAGCATATATGTACATATTTTCTCATATACTCTGTTCATACCTCGCTAGAAATGCGATTTACAACAAAAACATGATCATTCATAATTGTTGACTACTTTCTTTCACATTTGTCAGACACTTTGTTCAAAGTTTTCATTGTCATTTTCAAACGTTTAAGCAAACAACATATACGGAGAGATGTGGAATTTATGTGAGGGTCGAATAGCATTCGAGTTTTTTTGCAATGTTTCTTTGATTATATGAAAAATGGACACATGTAACATCACCTACCTTGTTTTTCCTTTAAATTCATCCGCATATGGAGTTCCGGAAGCTCCGCATATGATTTTTACCGGAGTGCATGTTGCACTTCATATGCGGGTTCCCCCGGCGTGTAACTTCTAAAAAATAATGAGGTCAGGATACGTGAAAATTTAGATCTCGATCAATTATAAATGGATAGACTTTTTATGTGCAGCATAAAAGAATGTTACATGTATCAGCTTACTCAGGTTCACTGAATTTGCCTAACTGAGCAATTCACGCGTCGCTAATTTTGTTATGCACTGCTCGTCGTCTTGACAACGGAAACAGCTGATCGCATCCGCGGGTATTCTAATTGTCAGCGTCTTTGATGATCGAGTGACACTAGACTGGTTGGCCGTTTTCTGACAATGGGCTATACAATTAAGCGGAACTGATGAAAAATATGATGCAATTAAGCGAAAAGTTTTAATAGTAATTATATAGGGATTGATCGGTGTTTTAAGTTTTTATGCATATAACCGGAATATGCAATTAACCGATATAAATTATATGCAATTAGGTGGAACTTACTGTAGCGGAATGGTCTCAATAGTGAGCTGACTTAATAGACCCATGTCATGAATGACAACATGCTAGTGTCAGCCTTATCATACTATATTTTCTTTTGCTTTCTGTACAGTAAATATGAACAATAAACAAAATGAGAGAAATTTTTTTTAAAATTTGCACATGCACATAAATTGATTGATCAGAAACAACTTCAAATGTGTTAAATAAATGAAATTTTTTATTTTTCATTCTTGTGCAGCAGAAGATAAGAGGTAATTGCCTGGGTGCAGATCATCATAATAACTGGGACTCAAATGTGCACAAACATAATGTACATGTCATGCAAATTATTCTGCAGTTTGGTCCATAATTTCTCAGGTTAACAATCAGGATTCTCAATCAAATGAAGCTCTCTCATTTATTAATTCTCAACTGTCATAAATTTACATTCTTTTGTTATCCAATTAAGGTTTCATACAATAAATTAAAAATATTTCACACCCTATGTCTTGTAATTGACATAATCAACAAAGGGACACACGTCTGTAGATAACTTCTGGAGGTGCACGGCGAGACAAAATACAGTGGTAATGTCCAGAGGCGCTAGACAGGGATAAATGCTGTAGTCTGTTAAGCAGATATTAAAACAGCGTAATTTGCTTATTAGTGATAGGATACGATGGTCCCTTTAGTGGGGGTGGTTGCTATACTGGTATAACCAACCAATAGAATACATAATAATAACAGTTGGTTCTTTAAAATAATGGTCGTAATAGCGGCGTGGTCGCAATTTCGGCATGTCATAATGGGGAATTCTACTGTATTAGAAAACCTCAAATTCTAATCGGTTGAGAGCATAGAACAGATGATGCCTTACATTTCATCAGCTGTCAAGATGCATGCATTGTGTATTGCAGTGATTTTTGACACGCGTTTCCCAGAAATTTCATGCATACTGTGGAATCATCATCTCCTTTTAGCGTCCTTTTGTCAAAAGTATGTGTACAAAAACAGGATATCAAGTGTTCCCGAAAGCCTACCTTTGTCAAATAATGTCAACGGTTTTATAATCATTCTTGTTTTGATCAATCGATACTTGATCAATACAGGAACATTCGATACGATATACTGTATCGACCCAACCCTATATACTGGTATTCAATACGATACGAGAAACGAAGCCCTAATGTTTTTGATTACTTTCTGTAATCTTCATTGGCAATATCAAAACAATTCTTTATAATATTTGTCGGCATTCAATTCTACATTACTAGTTGATTATATTAAATTACTTTTTAATCAATTTCATATATCAAGGCAGCGGATGTCGAAACAAATACCATCCAGGGCTTCTTTGTAGATTTCACATCCATTATCAAAGAAAGTCTAAAACTGCTAATTAGTTAAATATAAGTATCGCAAAATCTTCCTTTTTTAAGACAAAGTAAAAAGATCATCGGCTCAGGACTTTTTAATTCAGGTTTAGGTTTTTTATAATTGATTGTCTTACATCAACATTTGGAGATTTATTGTCCATTGCAGTGGCAATATGAGAGTTATAATAAATAATTAGATCAACACGATATTTTGCAATAGTATTTCATGGTCCAGAGTGTCACATAATATTTTGATGGTCACAAGTGTCATTAAACAATTTTGCAACAATCTATTTTCATGGTCCGAAGTGTATGTGGTCTTAAGTGCCTATAAAATGTGGTCCGATATATGTGTTGACAGTCCGAAGTAGTAGATATTGCCCATACAAAAATAACACAATATTTCGACTTGCGTACAATTAGTTGGACTATTTCATTGGCCGGTTAAAACCGCTTGAAACTTTAGGTTTTCCAGAAGGGCTCTGGGGTTAGGTCCACATGTTATTTCATATAAAGTTTTTTGAAAAATCCAAATTAAAGGGCATAAAGTAAACAGTCTACCTTCATCAAAAAGGAATGACAATAACGGGCCTAGAAGGACTTTAGTGTCATAATCTTCTGGTATGCACCTCTCGCTTCCTGCGATATTATTCAAAATTTCCATTCCTCTCTCAAAGATACTTCCAAATGGATAAATTTCTCCAGAACATTTCCCATCTATAAAATTAAAAAAGTTCTTTAGACTGCATGTGGCCTTGGAAATTTTTTCGTTTGTATCGGCGTCACATTGCCTTATCTCACGCGGAAAAAGAGCAGCGTGCTCATTGAAAAATGTCCTGTATGCACGACGTATCAATTCTTTTTCACGAAATTTCTGGAACTTTTCGTATAATATGTAATCATCTTTTGGAAATTTTATGTCAGCTGAATCCGCCATTTTGGAGGGAACTAGGGTGTGCTTGATTCGCATTCTTCCACACCTTCGGACTATTCCGAATGAACCGATCTGTATCAACTGAGATTTGCGGGTCTACATCATTTTTTGCGACGATATTTGAAATGGACAGTTTTGTGGGATTTAATACATTTCATGCAGTCCGAACCCTAACCCAATAAGGGCTTTCTGCTATACGACGGCCGCCCTTCGCGAAATACAGACAGTCATATAAATTTTAATTATGTAATGACAGTTTGTAAAATGGATCGGTCTAGCCTAACTTACGGACCATATATATGTGTATATAGGTACGTGCCTCACTTTAGCGATGTAAGCCACTATAGTACGTGTATATTTACACATTTAGGCCTACTGTACAGTAATGAATATTATGATGCCAAGTTCAAGTCCCCCCCCCCCCCCCCCCCCCCCCCCCCCCCCCCCCCCCCACCCCCCCCCCCCCCCCCCCCCCCCCCCCCCCCCCCCCCCCCCCCCCCCCCCCCCCCCCCCCCGGGGGGGGGGGGGGGGGGGGGGGGGGGGGGGCCGCCCCGGGGGGGCCGGGGCCGGGGGCCCCCCCCCCCCCCCCCCCCCCCCCCCCCCCCCCCCCCCCGGGGGGGGGGGGGGGGGGCCGGCGGGGGGCCCCGGGGGCCCCCCCCGGGCCGGGGGGCGGGGGGGCGGGGGGGCCCCCCCCCCCCCCCCCCCCCCCCCCCCCCCCGGGGGGGGGGGGGGGGGGGGGGGGGGGGGGGGGGGGGTTGGGGGCGGGGGGGGTTTTTTGGGGGGGGGGGTTTTTTTTTTTTTTTTTTGGGGGGGGGGGGGCGGGGGGATTTTTTTTTTTTTTTTTTTTTTTTTTTTTTTTTTTTTGGGGGGTGGTTTTAAGTAACAGACGTGATTCAAACTCTTAACTGGCCATCCCTTGAAATAAGGAGAACAAGAGCAAGATTAATCATGTTTTATAAAATTATTCACTACATTGTCGCAATATATCCAGAAAATAATCTTTTAATTCCATTTGACTCTAGAACAATACACAGTAACACATACAACTACGTATAGGAACATTTAAAGTTTGCTACACATATTCTTTCTATCCAAGACAGTTGGTCATTGGAACTTCTTATCACCTGCCGCTCAACACGCAACCACATTTGACTACCTCAAAGCTGTAGTCACTGAGCCCTTTCTTATTTCCCCCATCAGTAACTATAATATGTCATTATTGTACAAAGTTTTAATCTAACAGTGGTAATCATGTCTCTGTTTTGACTTTATCCTTGTCACATGCTTTAGAAAAAGCAGATGTATATGAAAAACACTTTACTCATTGGGTTTTTTTTAACAGCGCCTACACATAATCTTCATAGTGAAGGAGTGCAGTATCAAATAAGGAGAAGAAATAAGAAGATATGATAATTTTCAGTCGCTGTTGTCAAGGTCGATTGTCTGTCCGGTATATAAAAGGAACGACAGCATTCCTCTATCGTACCGATTATACATCTGGTGGATCCAAAAAGCACAAATACAAATAAAAATCCTCTATCATCACCATTACTTGCAGCATTATGAAGTTTTCAATACTTTTACTGGTGGTACTTGAAGTGGGCATTGTTTCAGGTAATTCATTCATTACCGCGACTTAAATATACATAATTTACTGCAGTTTACGATTGTTTTAATTTGGGTAATTAATCATGGATCATTTAAGTTAAATTCTACATTGCCGTTTTAGCTTACACTTCGGTTTGTTATAATATATCAATTTCTATAAAAGCACCATGGCCATAGAAGCAAACTGTTTTCTGAACTGTACGGCTCATAAGCACAAACTACTCCTCGAAATGCATTCTAATGCACGATGAATAGTAGTACAAAAATGGATTTATCTAAACTGATTTAGATGAAGAAAATCTTATGACGAATGATTGTAAAAACAATTGCCGACACAATCCTTTCAATTTTAGATTTAAATTGCAGAATTCAAACATATAAACATAATGTGATTAAAACTGAAAAAGTTTTTTTTCCGAAACTGTGGCTTCCAACGTAGTTTGCATCATTTAGTTAGATACTTTAGTGAAAACGTTGGGCGTCTTATTTGTATACCCAGTAACTTCTAACCGCTATTTTCTTTATTTTGTGTGGTGTAAATTTGTCTTATATACTTGCAAGTATGATAATGCGATTAAAAATTCAGCGTGTTCTGTTAATACACTTGTTTCTAAAATATAACAGTTACAGCATTTTTATTAACTGATAAATGTGCAACGTAACTGGGATATATCCACGAGAAACAAAGATTAAGTCAAACTATTTCAATTAAAGACCAAGTGCCAAGGGCATCATTTGTTAACTACCTTTGTCTCTAATTTGGGTCTATAGATCAATAGATCGACACGACAACTCATCGAAAATTACATCGACAACTCATCGACAAACTTCGACAATACTCATTATCAAATAAAAACATATATGCATAAATAGTAGAACATTGTTACTGGAAAAACATCGACTTTGACAGTTAATGAAACGATTATTGACAAAAAATAACGGACACGCTGGAACGCGCGATTTTCTTTAAATCAGATCATTTTGATTTAAATACAGAGCAATTGGAAATGTTAATTTTAGGCTTTAAGAGCCAGGATACGCATGGCGTAGAGAACAGCAATTTGTTGAGGGTTCTGTCAAACCAACTGGTTCAACCAGAGGTAACAAATTTCGTAACATTTCAAAATTTCCTTACTGACAAAGCAGTTATTGAAATGCTGCGAAATGCTATAACTGAAATCTAAATCGAATTTACTTTTATTGATTTCTATTTACTATATTTACTACACCAGTTGCTACCTGGCAATGTATCTGGATAAGGGCAGTCGATATCGTTAGATGGCCTACCTGTAAGGACGTCAACCTACACAGGTACAGTTGACTCTCGGTATCTCAAACTCGCTTACCTCGAATTTCCGTTTAAGTCGAAGAAATTCTAAAGTCCCGTCAAATTTCCTTCTTTATCTATGTACTTTTACTCCTTTTAAGACAAAATTTGACATATCGAGACTCCGGATGTGTCGAAGGGATTTTTTGGTCCCGTCAATCAAATTCCAGTGTATTGTCAACTCGTTAAGTCGAAGTGCGAAAGTCGCCGACGGATCAAAGGTGCGGCGAGTCAAAGCAAGGGTGAGACGTTGTCATGCCAATTCACACGTGTCGTAATAATTGTTTGTTTTTCATGGATTTACTTTAATTGCCGGTGACTACGTGTCATTAATGATGAAAAATGCGGTAATTACTTTAAAGACTTAATTTATTTGAGAGGTTAAATGATAATAGTGATTGAGTTTTACAAAAAAAGCTGAATTCTGAACGAATATATCAGTCTTTAAATATTTTGTTTTGCAGTAAGATGCTGTTCTTATGTTTAGAATATACGAATGTTCTGACTTCTGGTTCAAGAAACGCTACTTTCACTTTCGCCCGACGAGTACTTTCGTTTTCGCTCAGGCCGATAAAGTATGTAGATGTGCTTGATATTTATTACTAAGGGCTGTTTGCTTATATGCAAAAATAAAATGTAATTAAAATCGAATTTGTGTTCCAATGTTTCAGGGAAAATTTGCATCAATAAAATAAATACAAATAGTTGTCTGTCTTGAAAACAGGGAATTGTGTGCACTATTCGTCCATGTACGTCCATATACGTCCAACAAAACAACAACTAAAAGCCCCTCCTCTTACCTCGAACTTCGTTTATCTCGAAGTAAAAGGTCTGGTCCCTTGAAATTCGAGATAACGAGAGTCAACTGTATTTTCTTATTGACTGTCGATTATGGTTCAAGACATATTTCCAATCTGACTCTTTGTGTGAGAAAGTCGGCAATTTCTTACGAAGGAGGAGTCTTGCATTGGTCCTTCCTGGGAACGACGGTTAGGTAAACTGTCCGTCAATAAATAACTAAATCACAGTTAAAACGAGTTTTAGGCCCCAATGAAAATAATCAAATACAAGAGCTGTCACATGACAGCACGCTCGACTATTCGAAAGCTTGTTGGTAAAATGGGGTTTTTGTCTAAGAACAGGAGTATTGTGTAATTGTCTATAAGAATTAAGGTCAAAGATATGAAACTTGTTCAAAGACCTTTGTAAATGTACATTGCATTCAAAGCCTTACTCTGGATTCTGCAAGCCAACTGGAGGGAGGATGGGGGGGATAATTTCAAAGAAATACATGACCTTGTATATTTGATCATGAATAATTTTGTAACTTTTCAAAATTGATATGTATAGAATTAAAAAAGCATGACCGCTGCATGCTGCATAATTATTCTATGACATTTCAAAAGAAAGCCATTTCGAGTATTTCCATATTAGTCTGGTAAAACTGTGACAAAATTCTAAGTTAAAAAGGGCATAAATATGTCAAAAATCAAAAACGTTGGTGAAGATGTTGACAGTTAACATACATTTTAAGTTTCAAGTCAATGCGTTCAATAGTATTCTATCTTTAACAAAAAATTCAAATTAAAAAGGGACACAAATCTATCAAAAATCAAAACAGAGTTATGGGGATTGTTTCCTCAGGTGTAGATGTTGATGGTTGACACATACTTTGAGTTTCAAGTCAATACTTTTGATAGTATTCAAGATATTTGACTTTATAAAATCTTTTACCAAAAATTCTAAGTTAAAAAGGGATATAAATCTGTCAAAAATCAAAACAGATTTATGGGGATTGTTTCCTTAGGTGTAGATGTTGATGGTAAACATATATTTTGAGTTTCAAGTCAATACCTTATATAGTATTCAAGATATTTGAATTTACAAAAAAAAATTTACCAAAAATTCTAAGTTAAAAAGGGGCATAAATCTGTCAAAAATCAAAACAGAGTTATGGGGATTGTTTCCTCAGGTGTAGATGTTGATGGTAAACATATAGTTTGAGTTTCAAGTCAATACCTTTGATAGTATTCAAGATATTTGACTTTATAAAAAACTTTAACCAACGCCGACGCCGACACCGACGCCGGCACCGACGCCGGGGCGAGTGCAATAGCCTCCTTATTCTTCGGATAGTCGAGCTAAAAACTAGACTGTCACTTAAATTCTTTGGCAGGTGCTAATGAAAAAAACACAGTGCTTGTTACAACTTATGAATTGTGTTTTGACAGAATATATGCCAAACTTTTAACTGAATAAATGTTGAAGTTAGTGAATACATGTATATACAAAAACTGAGACCTTTTTTATTTAAGACTTATTGAGTTGAGTGGGTAACTTTATGGAACAATGACAGCATCAGCAAATACTTGCATTTTTCGCAAATTGGAGGTAGTATGTTTTAATAAGTTTAGATATAGACTTTAATTTCGATTTATTTTGTATTTCTTTTCAGATTGACTCTAGAAAAACAGTAAATAAAACCAATCATATCTGTATTAAGTTATTAACATACAATTGAACGTTTAGAAGTTTCGTAAATAAAAAATCACTTAAGTCATTCAATTAATACATGTTTGCACACGAAACTATGCATCGAAACTTTCCTAGTTTAACAACAAATTCCACCGAATAGCAGCTGAAATGTGTTTGCCTTCAGCCAGTAATGACTACCGGAAACTGAAAGTTCTAATGGAGTGAGTTCCAGCAGGATGTCCGCCGTCGACGGATTCATTCCAAATAAATAATTTTCATTTTATTGTATATAAGGGGAAGAGTTGTTCCGGAGTTTTCTTGCACCATGTTAAAGTGCTCGCCGAGCCCGACATTTTGATATGCGACATGACCCACTTTGGCCAAAGGTGTGAAAATTGACGTTTTTCGCCGATTACGGCCGAGCGGTTGGCCTTTTCCGGAGTTTTCTTGCACCATGTTAAAGTGCTCGCCGAGCCCGACATTTTGATATGCGACATGACCCACTTTGGCCAAAGGTGTTTGATAGGCAAGCGGTTGACGTTTTTCGCCGATTATCGGCCCATGTTAGGGGGGTGGGTTTTTTCGGGTTTTCTTGCACCATGTTAAAGTGCTCGCCGAGCCCGACATTTTGATATGCGACATGACCCACTTTGGCCAAAGGTGTGAAAATTGACGTTTTTCGCCGATTACGGCCGAGCGGTTGGCCTTTTCCGGAGTTTTCTTGCACCATGTTAAAGTGCTCGCCGAGCCCGACATTTTGATATGCGACATGACCCACTTTGGCCAAAGGTGTGAAAATTGACGTTTTTCGCCGATTACGGCCGAGCGGTTGGCCTTTTCCGGAGTTTTCTTGCACCATGTTAAAGTGCTCGCCGAGCCCGACATTTTGATATGCGACATGACCCACTTTGGCCAAAGGTGTGAAAATTGACGTTTTTCGCCGATTACGGCCGAGCGGTTGGCCTTTTCCGGAGTTTTCTTGCACCATGTTAAAGTGCTCGCCGAGCCCGACATTTTGATATGCGACATGACCCACTTTGGCCAAAGGTGTGAAAATTGACGTTTTTCGCCGATTACGGCCGAGCGGTTGGCCTTTTCCGGAGTTTTCTTGCACCATGTTAAAGTGCTCGCCGAGCCCGACATTTTGATATGCGACATGACCCACTTTGGCCAAAGGTGTGAAAATTGACGTTTTTCGCCGATTACGGCCGAGCGGTTGGCCTTTTCCGGAGTTTTCTTGCACCATGTTAAAGTGCTCGCCGAGCCCGACATTTTGATATGCGACATGACCCACTTTGGCCAAAGGTGTGAAAATTGACGTTTTTCGCCGATTACGGCCGAGCGGTTGGCCTTTTCCGGAGTTTTCTTGCACCATGTTAAAGTGCTCGCCGAGCCCGACATTTTGATATGCGACATGACCCACTTTGGCCAAAGGTGTGAAAATTGACGTTTTTCGCCGATTACGGCCGAGCGGTTGGCCTTTTCCGGAGTTTTCTTGCACCATGTTAAAGTGCTCGCCGAGCCCGACATTTTGATATGCGACATGACCCACTTTGGCCAAAGGTGTGAAAATTGACGGTTTTTCGCCGATTACGGCCGAGCGGTTGGGGCCTTTTCGGAGTTTTCGTTGCACCACTGTTAAAGTGCTCGCCGAGCCCGACATTTTGATATGCGACATGACCCACTTTGGCCAAAGGTGTGAAAATTGACGTTTTTCGCCGATTACGGCCGAGCGGTTGGCCTTTTCCGGAGTTTTCTTGCACCATGTTAAAGTGCTCGCCGAGCCCGACATTTTGATATGCGACATGACCCACTTTGGCCAAAGGTGTGAAAATTGACGTTTTTCGCCGATTACGGCCGAGCGGTTGGCCTTTTCCGGAGTTTTCTTGCACCATGTTAAAGTGCTCGCCGAGCCCGACATTTTGATATGCGACATGACCCACTTTGGCCAAAGGTGTGAAAATTGACGTTTTTCGCCGATTACGGCCGAGCGGTTGGCCTTTTCCGGAGTTTTCTTGCACCATGTTAAAGTGCTCGCCGAGCCCGACATTTTGATATGCGACATGACCCACTTTGGCCAAAGGTGTGAAAATTGACGTTTTTCGCCGATTACGGCCGAGCGGTTGGCCTTTTCCGGAGTTTTCTTGCACCATGTTAAAGTGCTCGCCGAGCCCGACATTTTGATATGCGACATGACCCACTTTGGCCAAAGGTGTGAAAATTGACGTTTTTCGCCGATTACGGCCGAGCGGTTGGCCTTTTCGCGCCGGGGAGTTTTCTTGCACCATGTTAAAGTGCTCGCCGAGCCCGACATTTTGATATGCGAAATTACCCAAATTTGACAAAGGTGTGGCAGAAGATTGACGTTTTTCGCCGATTACGGCCGAGCGGTTGGCCTTTTCCGGAGTTTTCTTGCACCATGTTAAAGTGCTCGCCGAGCCCGACATTTTGATATGCGACATGACCCACTTTGGCCAAAGGTGTGAAAATTGACGTTTTTCGCCGATTACGGCCGAGCGGTTGGCCTTTTCCGGAGTTTTCTTGCACCATGTTAAAGTGCTCGCCGAGCCCGACATTTTGATATGCGACATGACCCACTTTGGCCAAAGGTGTGAAAATTGACGTTTTTCGCCGATTACGGCCGAGCGGTTGGCCTTTTCCGGAGTTTTCTTGCACCATGTTAAAGTGCTCGCCGAGCCCGACATTTTGATATGCGACATGACCCACTTTGGCCAAAGGTGTGAAAATTGACGTTTTTCGCCGATTACGGCCGAGCGGTTGGCCTTTTCCGGAGTTTTCTTGCACCATGTTAAAGTGCTCGCCGAGCCCGACATTTTGATATGCGACATGACCCACTTTGGCCAAAGGTGTGAAAATTGACGTTTTTCGCCGATTACGGCCGAGCGGTTGGCCTTTTCCGGAGTTTTCTTGCACCATGTTAAAGTGCTCGCCGAGCCCGACATTTTGATATGCGACATGACCCACTTTGGCCAAAGGTGTGAAAATTGACGTTTTTCGCCGATTACGGCCGAGCGGTTGGCCTTTTCCGGAGTTTTCTTGCACCATGTTAAAGTGCTCGCCGAGCCCGACATTTTGATATGCGACATGACCCACTTTGGCCAAAGGTGTGAAAATTGACGTTTTTCGCCGATTACGGCCGAGCGGTTGGCCTTTTCCGGAGTTTTCTTGCACCATGTTAAAGTGCTCGCCGCCCCCCCCCCCCCCCCCCCCCCCCCCCCCCCCCCCCAGGGGATGGTTGGGGGGGGGGGGGGGGGGGTTTTTGGGGTTCGTTAAAGTGCTCGAGCCCGACATTTTGATATGCGACATGACCCACTTTGGCCAAAGGTGTGAAAATTGACGTTTTTTCGCCGATTACGGCCGAGCGGTTGGCCTTTTCCGGAGTTTTCTTGCACCATGTTAAAGTGCTCGCCGAGCCCGACATTTTGATATGCGACATGACCCACTTTGGCCAAAGGTGTGAAAATTGACGTTTTTCGCCGATTACGGCCGAGCGGTTGGCCTTTTCCGGAGTTTTCTTGCACCATGTTAAAGTGCTCGCCGAGCCCGACATTTTGATATGCGACATGACCCACTTTGGCCAAAGGTGTGAAAATTGACGTTTTTCGCCGATTACGGCCGAGCGGTTGGCCTTTTCCGGAGTTTTCTTGCACCATGTTAAAGTGCTCGCCGAGCCCGACATTTTGATATGCGACATGACCCACTTTGGCCAAAGGTGTGAAAATTGACGTTTTTCGCCGATTACGGCCGAGCGGTTGGCCTTTTCCGGAGTTTTCTTGCACCATGTTAAAGTGCTCGCCGAGCCCGACATTTTGATATGCGACATGACCCACTTTGGCCAAAGGTGTGAAAATTGACGTTTTTCGCCGATTACGGCCGAGCGGTTGGCCTTTTCCGGAGTTTTCTTGCACCATGTTAAAGTGCTCGCCGAGCCCGACATTTTGATATGCGACATGACCCACTTTGGCCAAAGGTGTGAAAATTGACGTTTTTCGCCGATTACGGCCGAGCGGTTGGCCTTTTCCGGAGTTTTCTTGCACCATGTTAAAGTGCTCGCCGAGCCCGACATTTTGATATGCGACATGACCCACTTTGGCCAAAGGTGTGAAAATTGACGTTTTTCGCCGATTACGGCCGAGCGGTTGGCCTTTTCCGGAGTTTTCTTGCACCATGTTAAAGTGCTCGCCGAGCCCGACATTTTGATATGCGACATGACCCACTTTGGCCAAAGGTGTGAAAATTGACGTTTTTCGCCGATTACGGCCGAGCGGTTGGCCTTTTCCGGAGTTTTCTTGCACCATGTTAAAGTGCTCGCCGAGCCCGACATTTTGATATGCGACATGACCCACTTTGGCCAAAGGTGTGAAAATTGACGTTTTTCGCCGATTACGGCCGAGCGGTTGGCCTTTTCCGGAGTTTTCTTGCACCATGTTAAAGTGCTCGCCGAGCCCGACATTTTGATATGCGACATGACCCACTTTGGCCAAAGGTGTGAAAATTGACGTTTTTCGCCGATTACGGCCGAGCGGTTGGCCTTTTCCGGAGTTTTCTTGCACCATGTTAAAGTGCTCGCCGAGCCCGACATTTTGATATGCGACATGACCCACTTTGGCCAAAGGTGTGAAAATTGACGTTTTTCGCCGATTACGGCCGAGCGGTTGGCCTTTTCCGGAGTTTTCTTGCACCATGTTAAAGTGCTCGCCGAGCCCGACATTTTGATATGCGACATGACCCACTTTGGCCAAAGGTGTGAAAATTGACGTTTTTCGCCGATTACGGCCGAGCGGTTGGCCTTTTCCGGAGTTTTCTTGCACCATGTTAAAGTGCTCGCCGAGCCCGACATTTTGATATGCGACATGACCCACTTTGGCCAAAGGTGTGAAAATTGACGTTTTTCGCCGATTACGGCCGAGCGGTTGGCCTTTTCCGGAGTTTTCTTGCACCATGTTAAAGTGCTCGCCGAGCCCGACATTTTGATATGCGACATGACCCACTTTGGCCAAAGGTGTGAAAATTGACGTTTTTTCGCCGATTACGGCCGAGCGGTTGGCCTTTTCCGGAGTTTTCTTGCACCATGTTAAAGTGCTCGCCGAGCCCGACATTTTGATATGCGACATGACCCACTTTGGCCAAAGGTGTGAAAATTGACGTTTTTCGCCGATTACGGCCGAGCGGTTGGCCTTTTCCGGAGTTTTCTTGCACCATGTTAAAGTGCTCGCCGAGCCCGACATTTTGATATGCGACATGACCCACTTTGGCCAAAGGTGTGAAAATTGACGTTTTTCGCCGATTACGGCCGAGCGGTTGGCCTTTTCCGGAGTTTTCTTGCACCATGTTAAAGTGCTCGCCGAGCCCGACATTTTGATATGCGACATGACCCACTTTGGCCAAAGGTGTGAAAATTGACGTTTTTCGCCGATTACGGCCGAGCGGTTGGCCTTTTCCGGAGTTTTCTTGCACCATGTTAAAGTGCTCGCCGAGCCCGACATTTTGATATGCGACATGACCCACTTTGGCCAAAGGTGTGAAAATTGACGTTTTTCGCCGATTACGGCCGAGCGGTTGGCCTTTTCCGGAGTTTTCTTGCACCATGTTAAAGTGCTCGCCGAGCCCGACATTTTGATATGCGACATGACCCACTTTGGCCAAAGGTGTGAAAATTGACGTTTTTCGCCGATTACGGCCGAGCGGTTGGCCTTTTCCGGAGTTTTCTTGCACCATGTTAAAGTGCTCGCCGAGCCCGACATTTTGATATGCGACATGACCCACTTTGGCCAAAGGTGTGAAAATTGACGGTTTTTCGCCGATTACGGCCGAGCGGTTTTTTGGGGGTTTTTTTCCCCTTTTTTAAGGGTTCGCCGGGCCCGAAATTTTGATATGCGACATGACCCCTTTGGCCAAATGCTGGGGGGGGGGGGGGGGGGTTTTCCCGTTAGGCCGAGCGTTGCCTTTCCGGGGTTTTCTTGCACCATGTTAAAGTGCTCGCCGAGCCCGACATTTTGATATGCGACATGACCCACTTTGGAGGTGGGGGGGGGGGGGGGGGGGGGTTTTTTTTGGTTTTTTTTTTTTTTAAAAAAGGGGCCGGGGGGGCGGAAAGAAGAGCTTGGCCAAAGGTGTGAAAATTGACGTTTTTCGCCGATTACGGCCGAGCGGTTGGCCTTTTCCGGAGTTTTCTTGCACCATGTTAAAGTGCTCGCCGAGCCCGTCATTTTTTTTTGGGAAATGACCCACTTTGGCCAAAGGTGTGAAAATTGACGTTTTTCGCCGATTACGGCCGAGCGGTTGGCCTTTTCCGGAGTTTTCTTGCACCATGTTAAAGTGCTCGCCGAGCCCGACATTTTGATATGCGACATGACCCACTTTGGCCAAAGGTGTGAAAATTGACGTTTTTCGCCGATTACGGCCGAGCGGTTGGCCTTTTCCGGAGTTTTCTTGCACCATGTTAAAGTGCTCGCCGAGCCCGACATTTTGATATGCGACATGACCCACTTTGGCCAAAGGTGTGAAAATTGACGTTTTTCGCCGATTACGGCCGAGCGGTTGGCCTTTTCCGGAGTTTTCTTGCACCATGTTAAAGTGCTCGCCGAGCCCGACATTTTGATATGCGACATGACCCACTTTGGCCAAAGGTGTGAAAATTGACGTTTTTCGCCGATTACGGCCGAGCGGTTGGCCTTTTCCGGAGTTTTCTTGCACCATGTTAAAGTGCTCGCCGAGCCCGACATTTTGATATGCGACATGACCCACTTTGGCCAAAGGTGTGAAAATTGACGTTTTTCGCCGATTACGGCCGAGCGGTTGGCCTTTTCCGGAGTTTTCTTGCACCATGTTAAAGTGCTCGCCGAGCCCGACATTTTGATATGCGACATGACCCACTTTGGCCAAAGGTGTGAAAATTGACGTTTTTCGCCGATTACGGCCGAGCGGTTGGCCTTTTCCGGAGTTTTCTTGCACCATGTTAAAGTGCTCGCCGAGCCCGACATTTTGATATGCGACATGACCCACTTTGGCCAAAGGTGTGAAAATTGACGTTTTTCGCCGATTACGGCCGAGCGGTTGGCCTTTTCCGGAGTTTTCTTGCACCATGTTAAAGTGCTCGCCGAGCCCGACATTTTGATATGCGACATGACCCACTTTGGCCAAAGGTGTGAAAATTGACGTTTTTCGCCGATTACGGCCGAGCGGTTGGCCTTTTCGGAGTTTTCGGTTGCACCATGTTAATGCTCGCCGAGCCCGACATTTATATGCGAGGGGGGGGGGGGGGGGGGGGGGGGGGGGGGGGGGGGTGGGGCCCCTTTTGGAAAGAGGGGGAAAATTGGGTTTTTTCGCCGATTAGGGCCGAGGGGTTGGCCTTTTCCGGAGTTTTTCGCACCATGTTAAAGTGCTCGCCGAGCCCGACATTTTGATATGCGACATGACCCACTTTGGCCAAAGGTGTGAAAATTGACGTTTTTCGCCGATTACGGCCGAGCGGTTGGCCTTTTCCGGAGTTTTCTTGCACCATGTTAAAGTGCTCGCCGAGCCCGACATTTTGATATGCGACATGACCCACTTTGGCCAAAGGTGTGAAAATTGACGTTTTTCGCCGATTACGGCCGAGCGGTTGGCCTTTTCCGGAGTTTTCTTGCACCATGTTAAAGTGCTCGCCGAGCCCGACATTTTGATATGCGACATGACCCACTTTGGCCAAAGGTGTGAAAATTGACGTTTTTCGCCGATTACGGCCGAGCGGTTGGCCTTTTCCGGAGTTTTCTTGCACCATGTTAAAGTGCTCGCCGAGCCCGACATTTTGATATGCGACATGACCCACTTTGGCCAAAGGTGTGAAAATTGACGTTTTTCGCCGATTACGGCCGAGCGGTTGGCCTTTTCCGGAGTTTTCTTGCACCATGTTAAAGTGCTCGCCGAGCCCGACATTTTGATATGCGACATGACCCACTTTGGCCAAAGGTGTGAAAATTGACGTTTTTCGCCGATTACGGCCGAGCGGTTGGCCTTTTCCGGAGTTTTCTTGCACCATGTTAAAGTGCTCGCCGAGCCCGACATTTTGATATGCGACATGACCCACTTTGGCCAAAGGTGTGAAAATTGACGTTTTTCGCCGATTACGGCCGAGCGGTTGGCCTTTTCCGGAGTTTTCTTGCACCATGTTAAAGTGCTCGCCGAGCCCGACATTTTGATATGCGACATGACCCACTTTGGCCAAAGGTGTGAAAATTGACGTTTTTCGCCGATTACGGCCGAGCGGTTGGCCTTTTCCGGAGTTTTCTTGCACCATGTTAAAGTGCTCGCCGAGCCCGACATTTTGATATGCGACATGACCCACTTTGGCCAAAGGTGTGAAAATTGACGTTTTTCGCCGATTACGGCCGAGCGGTTGGCCTTTTCCGGAGTTTTCTTGCACCATGTTAAAGTGCTCGCCGAGCCCGACATTTTGATATGCGACATGACCCACTTTGGCCAAAGGTGTGAAAATTGACGTTTTTCGCCGATTACGGCCGAGCGGTTGGCCTTTTCCGGAGTTTTCTTGCACCATGTTAAAGTGCTCGCCGAGCCCGACATTTTGATATGCGACATGACCCACTTTGGCCAAAGGTGTGAAAATTGACGTTTTTCGCCGATTACGGCCGAGCGGTTGGCCTTTTCCGGAGTTTTCTTGCACCATGTTAAAGTGCTCGCCGAGCCCGACATTTTGATATGCGACATGACCCACTTTGGCCAAAGGTGTGAAAATTGACGTTTTTCGCCGATTACGGCCGAGCGGTTGGCCTTTTCCGGAGTTTTCTTGCACCATGTTAAAGTGCTCGCCGAGCCCGACATTTTGATATGCGACATGACCCACTTTGGCCAAAGGTGTGAAAATTGACGTTTTTGGCGGGGGGGGGGGGGGGGGGGGGGGGGGGGGGGGGGGGGGGGGGGGGGGGGGGGTGGGGGGGGGGGGGGGAGGGTTCGCCGATTACGGCCGAGCGGTTGGCCTTTCCGGAGTTTTCTTGCACCATGTTTAGAGGGGGGGGGGGGAAAAAAAAATATAAAAAAAAAAAAAAACTTTTTTAAAAAAGGGGGAAAAAAGAAGTTTTTCGCCGATTACGGCCGAGCGGTTGGCCTTTTCCGGAGTTTTCTTGCACCATGTTAAAGTGCTCGCCGAGCCCGACATTTTGATATGCGACATGACCCACTTTGGCCAAAGGTGTGAAAATTGACGTTTTTCGCCGATTACGGCCGAGCGGTTGGCCTTTTCCGGAGTTTTCTTGCACCATGTTAAAGTGCTCGCCGAGCCCGACATTTTGATATGCGACATGACCCACTTTGGCCAAAGGTGTGAAAATTGACGTTTTTCGCCGATTACGGCCGAGCGGTTGGCCTTTTCCGGAGTTTTCTTGCACCATGTTAAAGTGCTCGCCGAGCCCGACATTTTGATATGCGACATGACCCACTTTGGCCAAAGGTGTGAAAATTGACGTTTTTCGCCGATTACGGCCGAGCGGTTGGCCTTTTCCGGAGTTTTCTTGCACCATGTTAAAGTGCTCGCCGAGCCCGACATTTTGATATGCGACATGACCCACTTTGGCCAAAGGTGTGAAAATTGACGTTTTTCGCCGATTACGGCCGAGCGGTTGGCCTTTTCCGGAGTTTTCTTGCACCATGTTAAAGTGCTCGCCGAGCCCGACATTTTGATATGCGACATGACCCACTTTGGCCAAAGGTGTGAAAATTGACGTTTTTCGCCGATTACGGCCGAGCGGTTGGCCTTTTCCGGAGTTTTCTTGCACCATGTTAAAGTGCTCGCCGAGCCCGACATTTTGATATGCGACATGACCCACTTTGGCCAAAGGTGTGAAAATTGACGTTTTTCGCCGATTACGGCCGAGCGGTTGGCCTTTTCCGGAGTTTTCTTGCACCATGTTAAAGTGCTCGCCGAGCCCGACATTTTGATATGCGACATGACCCACTTTGGCCAAAGGTGTGAAAATTGACGTTTTTCGCCGATTACGGCCGAGCGGTTGGCCTTTTCCGGAGTTTTCTTGCACCATGTTAAAGTGCTCGCCGAGCCCGACATTTTGATATGCGACATGACCCACTTTGGCCAGGGGGGGGGGGGGGGGGGGGGGGGGGGGGGGGGGGGGGGGGAAAAAAAAAAAAAAAAAATATAAAAAAAAAAAAAAAAGTAGAGAGGAAGGCAAAGGTGTGAAAATTGACGTTTTTCGCCGATTACGGCCGAGCGGTTGGCCTTTTCCGGAGTTTTCTTGCACCATGTTAAAGTGCTCGCCGAGCCCGACATTTTGATATGCGACATGACCCACTTTGGCCAAAGGTGTGAAAATTGACGTTTTTCGCCGATTACGGCCGAGCGGTTGGCCTTTTCCGGAGTTTTCTTGCACCATGTTAAAGTGCTCGCCGAGCCCGACATTTTGATATGCGACATGACCCACTTTGGCCAAAGGTGTGAAAATTGACGTTTTTCGCCGATTACGGCCGAGCGGTTGGCCTTTTCCGGAGTTTTCTTGCACCATGTTAAAGTGCTCGCCGAGCCCGACATTTTGATATGCGACATGACCCACTTTGGCCAAAGGTGTGAAATTTGACGTTTTTCGCCGATTACGGCCGAGCGGTTGGCCTTTTCCGGAGTTTTCTTGCACCATGTTAAAGTGCTCGCCGAGCCCGACATTTTGATATGCGACATGACCCACTTTGGCCAAAGGTGTGAAAATTGACGTTTTTCGCCGATTACGGCCGAGCGGTTGGCCTTTTCCGGAGTTTTCTTGCACCATGTTAAAGTGCTCGCCGAGCCCGACATTTTGATATGCGACATGACCCACTTTGGCCAAAGGTGTGAAAATTGACGTTTTTCGCCGATTACGGCCGAGCGGTTGGCCTTTTCCGGAGTTTTCTTGCACCATGTTAAAGTGCTCGCCGAGCCCGACATTTTGATATGCGACATGACCCACTTTGGCCAAAGGTGTGAAAATTGACGTTTTTCGCCGATTACGGCCGAGCGGTTGGCCTTTTCCGGAGTTTTCTTGCACCATGTTAAAGTGCTCGCCGAGCCCGACATTTTGATATGCGACATGACCCACTTTGGCCAAAGGTGTGAAAATTGACGTTTTTCGCCGATTACGGCCGAGCGGTTGGCCTTTTCCGGAGTTTTCTTGCACCATGTTAAAGTGCTCGCCGAGCCCGACATTTTGATATGCGACATGACCCACTTTGGCCAAAGGTGTGAAAATTGACGTTTTTCGCCGATTACGGCCGAGCGGTTGGCCTTTTCCGGAGTTTTCTTGCACCATGTTAAAGTGCTCGCCGAGCCCGACATTTTGATATGCGACATGACCCACTTTGGCCAAAGGTGTGAAAATTGACGTTTTTCGCCGATTACGGCCGAGCGGTTGGCCTTTTCCGGAGTTTTCTTGCACCATGTTAAAGTGCTCGCCGAGCCCGACATTTTGATATGCGACATGACCCACTTTGGCCAAAGGTGTGAAAATTGACGTTTTTCGCCGATTACGGCCGAGCGGTTGGCCTTTTCCGGAGTTTTCTTGCACCATGTTAAAGTGCTCGCCGAGCCCGACATTTTGATATGCGACATGACCCACTTTGGCCAAAGGTGTGAAAATTGACGTTTTTTCGCCGATTACGGCCGAGCGGTTGGCCTTTTCCGGAGTTTTCTTGCACCATGTTAAAGTGCTCGCCGAGCCCGACATTTTGATATGCGACATGACCCACTTTGGCCAAAGGTGTGAAAATTGACGTTTTTCGCCGATTACGGCCGAGCGGTTGGCCTTTTCCGGAGTTTTCTTGCACCATGTTAAAGTGCTCGCCGAGCCCGACATTTTGATATGCGACATGACCCACTTTGGCCAAAGGTGTGAAAATTGACGTTTTTCGCCGATTACGGCCGAGCGGTTGGCCTTTTCCGGAGTTTTCTTGCACCATGTTAAAGTGCTCGCCGAGCCCGACATTTTGATATGCGACATGACCCACTTTGGCCAAAGGTGTGAAAATTGACGTTTTTCGCCGATTACGGCCGAGCGGTTGGCCTTTTCCGGAGTTTTCTTGCACCATGTTAAAGTGCTCGCCGAGCCCGACATTTTGATATGCGACATGACCCACTTTGGCCAAAGGTGTGAAAATTGACGTTTTTCGCCGATTACGGCCGAGCGGTTGGCCTTTTCCGGAGTTTTCTTGCACCATGTTAAAGTGCTCGCCGAGCCCGACATTTTGATATGCGACATGACCCACTTTGGCCAAAGGTGTGAAAATTGACGTTTTTCGCCGATTACGGCCGAGCGGTTGGCCTTTTCCGGAGTTTTCTTGCACCATGTTAAAGTGCTCGCCGAGCCCGACATTTTGATATGCGACATGACCCACTTTGGCCAAAGGTGTGAAAATTGACGTTTTTCGCCGATTACGGCCGAGCGGTTGGCCTTTTCCGGAGTTTTCTTGCACCATGTTAAAGTGCTCGCCGAGCCCGACATTTTGATATGCGACATGACCCACTTTGGCCAAAGGTGTGAAAATTGACGTTTTTCGCCGATTACGGCCGAGCGGTTGGCCTTTTCCGGAGTTTTCTTGCACCATGTTAAAGTGCTCGCCGAGCCCGACATTTTGATATGCGACATGACCCACTTTGGCCAAAGGTGTGAAAATTGACGTTTTTCGCCGATTACGGCCGAGCGGTTGGCCTTTTCCCGGAGTTTTCTTGCACCATGTTAAAGTGCTCGCCGAGCCCGACATTTTGATATGCGACATGACCCACTTTGGCCAAAGGTGTGAAAATTGACGTTTTTCGCCGATTACGGCCGAGCGGTTGGCCTTTTCCGGTTTTTTGCAGGTTTTTTTGTACCACCCTGTTAAAGTGCTCGCCGAGCCCGACATTTTGATATGCGACATGACCCACTTTGGCCAAAGGTGGTGGAAAATTAAAATTTTTCGCCGATTACGGCCGAGCGGTTGGCCTTTTCCGGAGTTTTCTTGCACCATGTTAAAGTGCTCGCCGAGCCCGACATTTTGATATGCGACATGACCCACTTTGGCCAAAGGTGTGAAAATTGACGTTTTTCGCCGATTACGGCCGAGCGGTTGGCCTTTTCCGGAGTTTTCTTGCACCATGTTAAAGTGCTCGCCGAGCCCGACATTTTGATATGCGACATGACCCACTTTGGCCAAAGGTGTGAAAATTGACGTTTTTCGCCGATTACGGCCGAGCGGTTGGCCTTTTCCGGAGTTTTCTTGCACCATGTTAAAGTGCTCGCCGAGCCCGACATTTTGATATGCGACATGACCCACTTTGGCCAAAGGTGTGAAAATTGACGTTTTTCGCCGATTACGGCCGAGCGGTTGGCCTTTTCCGGAGTTTTCTTGCACCATGTTAAAGTGCTCGCCGAGCCCGACATTTTGATATGCGACATGACCCACTTTGGCCAAAGGTGTGAAAATTGACGTTTTTCGCCGATTACGGCCGAGCGGTTGGCCTTTTCCGGAGTTTTCTTGCACCATGTTAAAGTGCTCGCCGAGCCCGACATTTTGATATGCGACATGACCCACTTTGGCCAAAGGTGTGAAAATTGACGTTTTTCGCCGATTACGGCCGAGCGGTTGGCCTTTTCCGGAGTTTTCTTGCACCATGTTAAAGTGCTCGCCGAGCCCGACATTTTGATATGCGACATGACCCACTTTGGCCAAAGGTGTGAAAATTGACGTTTTTCGCCGATTACGGCCGAGCGGTTGGCCTTTTCCGGAGTTTTCTTGCACCATGTTAAAGTGCTCGCCGAGCCCGACATTTTGATATGCGACATGACCCACTTTGGCCAAAGGTGTGAAAATTGACGTTTTTCGCCGATTACGGCCGAGCGGTTGGCCTTTTCCGGAGTTTTCTTGCACCATGTTAAAGTGCTCGCCGAGCCCGACATTTTGATATGCGACATGACCCACTTTGGCCAAAGGTGTGAAAATTGACGTTTTTCGCCGATTACGGCCGAGCGGTTGGCCTTTTCCGGAGTTTTCTTGCACCATCCATGTTAAAGTGCTCGCCGAGCCCGACATTTTGATATGCGACATGACCCACTTTGGCCAAAGGTGTGAAAATTGACGTTTTTCGCCGATTACGGCCGAGCGGTTGGCCTTTTCCGGAGTTTTCTTGCACCATGTTAAAGTGCTCGCCGAGCCCGACATTTTGATATGCGACATGACCCACTTTGGCCAAAGGTGTGAAAATTGACGTTTTTCGCCGATTACGGCCGAGCGGTTGGCCTTTTCCGGAGTTTTCTTGCACCATGTTAAAGTGCTCGCCGAGCCCGACATTTTGATATGCGACATGACCCACTTTGGCCAAAGGTGTGAAAATTGACGTTTTTCGCCGATTACGGCCGAGCGGTTGGCCTTTTCCGGAGTTTTCTTGCACCATGTTAAAGTGCTCGCCGAGCCCGACATTTTGATATGCGACATGACCCACTTTGGCCAAAGGTGTGAAAATTGACGTTTTTCGCCGATTACGGCCGAGCGGTTGGCCTTTTCCGGAGTTTTCTTGCACCATGTTAAAGTGCTCGCCGAGCCCGACATTTTGATATGCGACATGACCCACTTTGGCCAAAGGTGTGAAAATTGACGTTTTTCGCCGATTACGGCCGAGCGGTTGGCCTTTTCCGGAGTTTTCTTGCACCATGTTAAAGTGCTCGCCGAGCCCGACATTTTGATATGCGACATGACCCACTTTGGCCAAAGGTGTGAAAATTGACGTTTTTCGCCGATTACGGCCGAGCGGTTGGCCTTTTCCGGAGTTTTCTTGCACCATGTTAAAGTGCTCGCCGAGCCCGACATTTTGATATGCGACATGACCCACTTTGGCCAAAGGTGTGAAAATTGACGTTTTTCGCCGATTACGGCCGAGCGGTTGGCCTTTTCCGGAGTTTTCTTGCACCATGTTAAAGTGCTCGCCGAGCCCGACATTTTGATATGCGACATGACCCACTTTGGCCAAAGGTGTGAAAATTGACGTTTTTCGCCGATTACGGCCGAGCGGTTGGCCTTTTCCGGAGTTTTCTTGCACCATGTTAAAGTGCTCGCCGAGCCCGACATTTTGATATGCGACATGACCCACTTTGGCCAAAGGTGTGAAAATTGACGTTTTTCGCCGATTACGGCCGAGCGGTTGGCCTTTTCCGGAGTTTTCTTGCACCATGTTAAAGTGCTCGCCGAGCCCGACATTTTGATATGCGACATGACCCACTTTGGCCAAAGGTGTGAAAATTGACGTTTTTCGCCGATTACGGCCGAGCGGTTGGCCTTTTCCGGAGTTTTCTTGCACCATGTTAAAGTGCTCGCCGAGCCCGACATTTTGATATGCGACATGACCCACTTTGGCCAAAGGTGTGAAAATTGACGTTTTTCGCCGATTACGGCCGAGCGGTTGGCCTTTTCCGGAGTTTTCTTGCACCATGTTAAAGTGCTCGCCGAGCCCGACATTTTGATATGCGACATGACCCACTTTGGCCAAAGGTGTGAAAATTGACGTTTTTCGCCGATTACGGCCGAGCGGTTGGCCTTTTCCGGAGTTTTCTTGCACCATGTTAAAGTGCTCGCCGAGCCCGACATTTTGATATGCGACATGACCCACTTTGGCCAAAGGTGTGAAAATTGACGTTTTTCGCCGATTACGGCCGAGCGGTTGGCCTTTTCCGGAGTTTTCTTGCACCATGTTAAAGTGCTCGCCGAGCCCGACATTTTGATATGCGACATGACCCACTTTGGCCAAAGGTGTGAAAATTGACGTTTTTCGCCGATTACGGCCGAGCGGTTGGCCTTTTCCGGAGTTTTCTTGCACCATGTTAAAGTGCTCGCCGAGCCCGACATTTTGATATGCGACATGACCCACTTTGGCCAAAGGTGTGAAAATTGACGTTTTTCGCCGATTACGGCCGAGCGGTTGGCCTTTTCCGGAGTTTTCTTGCACCATGTTAAAGTGCTCGCCGAGCCCGACATTTTGATATGCGACATGACCCACTTTGGCCAAAGGTGTGAAAATTGACGTTTTTCGCCGATTACGGCCGAGCGGTTGGCCTTTTCCGGAGTTTTCTTGCACCATGTTAAAGTGCTCGCCGAGCCCGACATTTTGATATGCGACATGACCCACTTTGGCCAAAGGTGTGAAAATTGACGTTTTTCGCCGATTACGGCCGAGCGGTTGGCCTTTTCCGGAGTTTTCTTGCACCATGTTAAAGTGCTCGCCGAGCCCGACATTTTGATATGCGACATGACCCACTTTGGCCAAAGGTGTGAAAATTGACGTTTTTCGCCGATTACGGCCGAGCGGTTGGCCTTTTCCGGAGTTTTCTTGCACCATGTTAAAGTGCTCGCCGAGCCCGACATTTTGATATGCGACATGACCCACTTTGGCCAAAGGTGTGAAAATTGACGTTTTTCGCCGATTACGGCCGAGCGGTTGGCCTTTTCCGGAGTTTTCTTGCACCATGTTAAAGTGCTCGCCGAGCCCGACATTTTGATATGCGACATGACCCACTTTGGCCAAAGGTGTGAAAATTGACGTTTTTCGCCGATTACGGCCGAGCGGTTGGCCTTTTCCGGAGTTTTCTTGCACCATGTTAAAGTGCTCGCCGAGCCCGACATTTTGATATGCGACATGACCCACTTTGGCCAAAGGTGTGAAAATTGACGTTTTTCGCCGATTACGGCCGAGCGGTTGGCCTTTTCCGGAGTTTTCTTGCACCATGTTAAAGTGCTCGCCGAGCCCGACATTTTGATATGCGACATGACCCACTTTGGCCAAAGGTGTGAAAATTGACGTTTTTCGCCGATTACGGCCGAGCGGTTGGCCTTTTCCGGAGTTTTCTTGCACCATGTTAAAGTGCTCGCCGAGCCCGACATTTTGATATGCGACATGACCCACTTTGGCCAAAGGTGTGAAAATTGACGTTTTTCGCCGATTACGGCCGAGCGGTTGGCCTTTTCCGGAGTTTTCTTGCACCATGTTAAAGTGCTCGCCGAGCCCGACATTTTGATATGCGACATGACCCACTTTGGCCAAAGGTGTGAAAATTGACGTTTTTCGCCGATTACGGCCGAGCGGTTGGCCTTTTCCGGAGTTTTCTTGCACCATGTTAAAGTGCTCGCCGAGCCCGACATTTTGATATGCGACATGACCCACTTTGGCCAAAGGTGTGAAAATTGACGTTTTTCGCCGATTACGGCCGAGCGGTTGGCCTTTTTCGGGAGTTTTCTTGCACCATGTTAAAGTGCTCGCCGAGCCCGACATTTTGATATGCGACATGACCCACTTTGGCCAAAGGTGTGAAAATTGACGTTTTTCGCCGATTACGGCCGAGCGGTTGGCCTTTTCCGGAGTTTTCTTGCACCATGTTAAAGTGCTCGCCGAGCCCGACATTTTGATATGCGACATGACCCACTTTGGCCAAAGGTGTGAAAATTGACGTTTTTCGCCGATTACGGCCGAGCGGTTGGCCTTTTCCGGAGTTTTCTTGCACCATGTTAAAGTGCTCGCCGAGCCCGACATTTTGATATGCGACATGACCCACTTTGGCCAAAGGTGTGAAAATTGACGTTTTTCGCCGATTACGGCCGAGCGGTTGGCCTTTTCCGGAGTTTTCTTGCACCATGTTAAAGTGCTCGCCGAGCCCGACATTTTGATATGCGACATGACCCACTTTGGCCAAAGGTGTGAAAATTGACGTTTTTCGCCGATTACGGCCGAGCGGTTGGCCTTTTCCGGAGTTTTCTTGCACCATGTTAAAGTGCTCGCCGAGCCCGACATTTTGATATGCGACATGACCCACTTTGGCCAAAGGTGTGAAAATTGACGTTTTTCGCCGATTACGGCCGAGCGGTTGGCCTTTTCCGGAGTTTTCTTGCACCCTGTTAAAGTGCTCGCCGAGCCCGACATTTTGATATGCGACATGACCCACTTTGGCCAAAGGTGTGAAAATTGACGTTTTTCGCCGATTACGGCCGAGCGGTTGGCCTTTTCCGGAGTTTTCTTGCACCCTTGACGATAAATCACGAATTAAATGAGAAATACTTAAGTAAGAGGAAGAAATGCAGGTTCTGTCTTTGTAGGAGAGAGTAATGACTTTTCAATTAGATAGAATGGATTTATTGCCAAAATTCTCTTGGAGATGCCTTCAAAAACGTCCAACTTCAAAGGCCTGGCAGAAGGTTTTGTCGTGGCATAACATATTTTATTTCATTATCATGAAATTCAATTATCAAAGAATAGAAAAAGATAAAAAAGATAAAAGTGTTTTCTTGTGGAAAAACTATTTTATATCTTTGTAGTATTTGAACAAAAATAACTTGAATGAGTTATGATGACTGAAAAATAACTTGTACAAGTGATAAAGTGAGTGATTAGTAAAAGTTAAATATAACTTGTAGAAGTTACAATCATGGTGATGAATTATTTGAAAGGTAATTTATATGAGTTACATCCAAGACTGGTCTACCTGTGGAATTAAGTAGTCACTTAAGTGTTATTCTGTAAATATATTAAACTCAGAAGTAATAAAACACAGTATTGAATTTAAGTTTCAAATTGCTTAAGTCAATGCTAATGCTAAAACATTACTTTCCCAAATAATGCTAATGCTAATGCTAATGCATTACTTTTGAAATAATAGGTAATGCTAATGCTAATTCAAAGGGACATGTCCTATAACTGATGCCAAGCTATATAACCTCCAAAACAGAAATAATGGAACCTTTCGAAGAATTATAACTCAGCTATACATTCCAAGTCATTAACGATAAAATCAATGGTTTTAAATATACTGTAGTACCGTAAACCATTCAATAATCTATGTAGAGTTGTTGTTGTTGTTGTCCAATTAATGGGTGGATGCGATTGATTACAGAAAGCCTCTATATTGATTACTTGTGGTAAAATGAAGCATTTTTCGTCATAGGTTCTTCTTTGAAATTGCATTTATTTATCATATTACGTTCATTGAACACACAATCTATGTTTCGAGAATATGATCTGCTAGATGTAGGGAGTGCCTCTTTAATGCTGAAATTTGAGCAAGTAATGCTAATTCAATGCATTAGATTTGGAAGTAATTGACCCAAACCCTGGTAAACATTACAATGTAAGTCTATGGAAATATATTTACCATAATTATACCTAAACTTTAGGATAAACATGCATTCGAATTCAAGGTTTACAACAGAAATGATTCATTCCATTTCATAAAAACGAAAAACAAAAGCCATTTATTAAACCATTTTGATTGAGATGTTATATAGTTTATTTCTATATACCTACCCTGTACACATTCGAAGCGCAATTTAAACCTGAATGTTGTTAGTACATATGAAACGCCACTTCGGACACGGCCCTATCTAGGCTAATAAATTTAATTGATATGTTACACACACATAGTTTCCCCAATATTTTCTTACATGTTCCAACATTTTAAATCATGTTCAAATTAATTTCATTCACAAATAACAATATTTCAGTTGCTCAACATGTGCATTATTTTGCGTAGTAATAAAAATTTGCGTTATTTTACCGCGACGTCTTTACGAACACAACAAAATATATCATGCCTTTAACATCTTTAAGTATATAATTAATGTATTTATCATTCCAAAAGGGAATGTAACTTTAGGGGTAATTTCTGGTTTACCGGTCTCCAGTTATCGAGACTAATGTTTAGGTATCAGTTGATATTTGAAAGGAACGGTATAACTTTTTGATGTTTTTGATGTTTAGTCTTTACATTTTTGTTATCGCTGCTCTCTATAGTTTCCGCTGAAAAAATCTCCAAAATGATATACTAAAACATAAAAATGTATTTTAAGAAATAGCTAGAATCAACAACCAAGTGCAGTTTGCAAAAAAACTATTGAAAAGGGTGGTTTTACGGCACCGCTACACTATGTGTTCAGACAGGATTTTCGAAAGCGGTTGTAACGCTTCATAATTTAGAAGCATATAATTTCAAAAATATTATTTATAGGAATTTATACTGAGACCCTACAGGGAGTTTTGTTTCTTGTTTTTCGAAACACTGAAAATATCTCCTGAATATAACTATCTCAGTAATACAAGTGATCTGAGTAATCGTACTTTCTTGAATGCCGCATCGGTGTTTACGGTGCTTTTACATGTAACCATGCCGGAAAAATCGTTCTTTCTGGGGGGTGTCTGTGTAAATATTTTGCAAGTTCGCGTGAATTAGTGAAATGCAAATTTGAAACCAGGACCACATATGAATTCGTAGGTCGCTATTCGAAATGGCAGTTATTGCGAATGTTGGGCAACTACGAATTGCGAACTGCAGATAATCTACCTGGTCGTAGCTCGAGATTCAAATTGTAAACAGACCAGTTGCCGATCAGTATCCGAGAGCTGTACCGTAATTTCAGTACAGTAGGCCGCTTCACTTTATTGGTCGCACCCCTATATATTTACGATTTTAGAAACAAAAATTAAGTGGCCGCCGCCGGTACGCTGAATCCAGGCGTTTAAACGAGCCGGGTCTGACTTTATGACTTTAGGTATAATCAATCAGTCCCGTTAATTTGATTATATGCGGTATTAAATGGTAGATGATTGACATATGAAGTCTAAATGGGTTGGAAAGTATTCAAAGTGGGTAAACTGTTTTCAAACTGCGTATAGGGTATCTAAAATTCCCACTCTGCGCATTTAAACAATAAAAATGTCATATACGCTGCTTAAAACTAACAATATGAAAAATGAAAAGGTCATATAGGCCGCATCGCTGCATAGGCCGTATCTACGAAAATTCATTTTTTAAACATATAGGCCGCGTCCTATTGTCCGGAAAATACGATAAATTGCACACTATTTGCAAATTCACAGTTAAAACCTGTATCGCGTTTTGTGAAGTGCAAACCAGTTGCCACTTCGTGAGCGAATTACAGAGTACCAATTTGCTATTAAATATGTATCCGTAATTTGTGAACAGTAAACCAGTTGCCAGTTGGCAATTCGAAAGCTGGCGGATTTTAGAAACTGAGACCTTAGAGCTGTTATGATAGGGTGACTTTTAAGGAGAGCTATGACTCGCCAATGTTCGGTTATACCCTGGACACCTTAACGCTACGATCTCCGTACGAGTAAGTTTTCACTCGAAATTTTGAAAAATCGCACGGAGTCCGTACGGACATCGTTGACTCTTGCGAGCATCGAACTATTTTTTTGAACTCGTAGAGGGCTCGGGGACATTTTCGAAGTCAGGAGAAGCTCGCAAGAGCCCTGTACGGGCACCACAAGAGCCCCAGTAGGGCTCGTACGGGCATTGCACGATGTCCGTGCGGATTTGGAACACCGCGAGGCTCGTAAGAGCTTGCCGGTGCTCGCACGAGTATTCTCAGGGAGTCGCACGGTCAACGAACGATGTTCGTACGATACTTCGGACACCGGATAGGGAGCTTGCGATGTCCACACGAGGCCCGCAAGGCGTAACGTTCGCCATACGGGCTCCATACGACATCCTTCATCCTAGCTAAAATGAAAATTTTTCAGATATCGCCTATGTTACTGTGTGCAGGCACCGTACGAGTGCGTCGCACGAGTTACCTCCGAGCTCCTTCCAAGCTCCGCACGACTTGTCTGCGATGTCCGTACGGATAACCTACAAGTGCATCCTCAAAAAGATCGTACGGGACCTGTATGCATGTGACCTGAAGCTACGATTGTTCGGAGACCGAACGGATTTTAAAAGTTGGTGGAATCGTACGATGTTATAAGTCGTATGGACATCGTATGGATATGTGACCAAGGCATTATCGGTCAGGATAGACAATTTTGTTTACTCAAACACCATCTTTTGTGTGTTCTGCGAAATCTTAAGCGGACAAAAATACAGTTACTTACTGAGCAGGTGGTGTTCATGACCTCATGTAAATGTGAATTCCATCGTTCAAGCGCGGGTAATATTTGTCTAACAAATAATTTCTGATGTTTCTAAGTGTAACTGTATCGTGTAGAATCGCAAGCTACCCTATACAAAAAAGCCTGGATCGGAGTCTCTCCTTTTTACCATACTGGTACCTTGTGTTTACAAACATTTAACACATTAAAGAAACTTCCTTATACATGTACATGTAATTCAAAGTGATGCAATAAATGTTGGGATTTTCTTATCACGCCAGTGCGAGAACCTCTCAATTATGTCGATTTTGTGAAATAACTCTTTCTTAACGAGAGAGAGACAGGAGAGAGACAGAGACAGAGACACACAGAAGACAGAGAGAGAGCAGAGAGAGGGAGAGAGAGACAGACAGAGAGAGAGAGAGACAGGAGAGAGACAGAGCAGACAAAGTTTAAATTCTTGTCTTTGTTTTTTGTTTTTATAAGGCCATAATTATGGACAAAAGATATGTTAAGATCTACCTTGAAATTCTTTGCATATCTTATATGTCAGCTTCATAAAATAATGTTTTATTATTATTATTATTATTTTATCAATACAGGCGCGTAGCTGCCGATACGCACAATACACACATTCGTATACATCGCAAGCAAAGATCGAAAACTCAAATATCCCGAAAATGCAATAAAAATGAAAGGGTGGGGGAGAGGAGTGAGAGTCACGACGATAGATCCGGATCATGCCTGTTTGTTCTCGCCAAAAAGACCAAAATGGCTTTAAAATGCTCAAATTGTCTTCGCTCGTTCAAGAAAACCGATATGGAAGTTCATTTCAATGAAAGCCTGCAGTCTTAGAACATATACTTTTCTCAAAGAACTAGCTGATCCTACATATATCTATCGTGATTTTCTCACTTCGCAAATTAAAAAATATCGTGGAATATTCATTTCAAATAGATGTACTATAAGAGAAATCTCCTTTCGAGAATTTAATATTAGCGAATAAGTTTGCTCACTGAACAACTGCTCACTGTTTCGCTGAACA
>JAFMSR010000003.1:16494969-16564906 GCA_022818135.1 Saxidomus purpurata
TTTCGATGTTTAGTCTTTACATTTTTGTTATCGCTGCTCTCTATAGTTTCCGCTGAAAAAATCCCAAAAAATGATATCCTAAAACATAAAAATGTATTTTAAGAAATAGCCAGAATCAACAACCAAGTGCAGTTTGAAAAAAAACTGTTAAAAATGGTGGTTTTACGGCACCGCTGCACTATATGTTCAGACAGGATTTTCGAAAGCGGTTATAACGCTTCATAATTTAGTAGCGTATAATTTCAAAAATATGATTTATAGGAATTTATACTGGGACCTTTCAGGAATTTTTGTTTCTTGTTTTTCGAAACAACGTAAATATCTCCTGAAGATAACTATCTCAATAATACAAGTGATCTGAGTAATCGTAATTTCTTGAATGCCGCATCGGCGTTTACGGTTCTTTTACATGTAACCATGCCGGAAAAAATCGTTCTTTCTGGGGGTGGGGGGGGGGGGGGGGTGTCTGTGTAAATATGTTGCAAGTTTGCGATTCATACTTGCAACAATCCTGTGAATTAGTGAAATGCAAATTTCAAACCAGGACCACTTACATGTATGAGTTCGTAGGTCGCTATTCGAGATGGCAATTATTGCGAATGTTGAGCAACTACGAATTGCAAAATGCAGATAATCTACCTGGTCATAACTCGAGATTCAAATTGTAAACAGACCAGTTGCCAGTTCGCAATTCAGGATCAGTATCCAAGAGCTGTACCGTAATTTCCGTACAATAGGCCACTTCACTTTAAATGGGTTGGAAAGTATTCAATTTTGGTAAACTGTTTTCAAACTGCGTATAGAGTACCTAAAATTCCCACTCTGTGCACTCAAATATCAATTTAAACAATAAAAATGTCATATAGGCTGGTTAAAACTATCAATTTGAAAAATGAAAAGGTCATATAGGCCGCATCGTTGCATAGGCCGTATCTACAAAAATTCATTTTTTTATACATATAGGCCGCGGCCTATTGTCCGGAAAATACGGTAAATTGCACACTATCTGCAAATTCATAGTAAAAACCTTTATCGGGTTTTGTGGGGTGCAAACCAGTTGACACTTCGTGAGCGAATAACAGAGTACCAATTTGCTACTTTAATATGTATCCTTATTTTGTGAACAATAAACCAGTTGTCAGTTGGCAATTCGAAAGCTGACGGATTTTAGACATTGAGACCTTAGAGCTGTTATGATAGGATGACTTTTAAGGAGAGCTATGACTCGCCAATGGTCGGGTATACCCTGGTCACATTAACGCTACGAGCCCAGGGCTGACCAACTAAAATTACTAACAGTCTTTCGGATGAGACTTAAAAACCGAGGTCCCATGTACGGGTGAAAACCTGGCATGATAAAGAAAAGGGGTGTCTCTGGAATTGGGACGCTTTCTGTATCTTGCACTATCCCCCGAAACCTAAAATAACTAAACTCTTCTGTGGGCGTTGGTCATATGGGAAACCGGTACCAACGATAACACCCTAATATACCATACTACAAGCCGTACGAGTAAGTTTTCAGTCGAAATTTTGCAAAATCGCACGGAGCCCGTACGGACGTCGTTGACTCTTGCGAGCATCGTACTGAATTTTTTGACGCGTAGAAGACTCGGGGACTCGGTGAAAATGCTTGACCGAGCTCCCGAGTTCTCGCTGAGCTCGTAGAAATTTTCGAAGTCGGATCGAGAACTTGCAATAGCCCTGTACGGGCACCATAAGAGCCCCTGTAGAGCTCGTACGGGCATCGCACGATGTCCGTGCGGATTTGGAACACCGCGAGGCTCGTAAGAGCTTGCCGGTGCTCGCACAACTATTGTCAGGGAGTCGTACGGTCAACGAACGATGTTCGTACGATACTTCGGACACCGGATGGTGAACTTGCGATGTCCGCACGAGGCCCGCAAGGCGTAACGTTTGCCATACGGGCTCCATACGACAACCTTCATCCTAGCTAAAATAAAAAAAAATCAGATATCGTCGAACTGGTTTGTTCTTATTGTACGGACACCTAGCAGGCATCGTACGAGTGCCGTACGAACACACGTGCATCGCACGAGGTACGTCCGAGCTCCGTCCAAGCTCCGCACGACTTGTCTTCGATGTCCGTACGGATAACCTACAAGTGCATTCTCAAAAAGATCGTACGGGACCCGTATGCGTGTGACCAGAAGAGACCGAGTTGTGTTTAAAAGTTGATGGAATCGTGCGATTTTATAAATCGTAGGGACATTGTATGAATATGTGACCAATGCATTATCTGCCAGGATAGACACTTTTGTCTACTCTAACACCATCTTTAGTGTGTTCTGGACAAAAAAATACCGTTACTAACTGAGCAGGCGGTGTTCATGACCTCTTGTAAATGTGAATTCCATCGTTCAAGTGTGGCTAATAATGTTTATTAACAAATAATTTCTTATATTTCTTAGTGTAACTGTATAGTGTAGAATCGCAAGCTACCCTAAACAAAATAGCCTGGATCGGAGTCCCTGCTTTTAACCATACTGGTACCTTGTGTTTACAAACATTTAACACATTGCAGAAACTTCCATATAATTCAAAATGATGCAATAAAAGATGGGATTTTCTTATCACGCCAGTGCGAGAACCTCTCAATTTTATCGATTTAGTAGAATAATTCTTTATGAGAGAGAGAGAGAGAGAGAGGGGGAGGGAGAGAGAGAGAGAGGCCATATGGAAAAAATGATACGTTTTGATCTACCTTGTAATTCTATATATGTCTTATATGTCACCTTCATAAAATAAAGTTTTTTAATTATTATTATTATCATTATTATTATTATTAAAAAAATGACGACAATAAAGTTAAACTTATTTTACTACAGCAATGTGGATCTATTTTTAACTTTTAGCGTAGGAATATGATTTGAATATGCATTTGTGTACAACTTACATGGTGGACAGCTAGGATAAATTAAATTGGCTTTATATTTAAAACCATTACTATAAGTTTTAGAGCCTATTGATGATGTGACGAAGATATAGCGAAAAACAATCTGAATGTCCAACGTACATTTTGCCATATACATTTGAGGCATATTGGATATTCGAATGTACAGGTCAATATCAACCCATACTGATGTTCGCATGTCTGCCCTTTTGATGAATAGAACTTTTTAAATGATACATTTAAATCATTATTTGTTAATTTCTTGTGTCCATTTCGTGGTATAAAGACGGTATAGCGATAGAAAATCTGAATGTAGCCATGTACGTGCGAGGGATATTGGATATTCGAATGTTCAGGTCAAAATCAACTCATACAGAAGTTCGCACGTCTGCACTTTTGAACTCATAAAAAGATGCATTTTAAGCTCTATTTGTTCTGTTTTGGGTCCATTTCGTAGTGTAACGATGGTATAGGGATAGACAATCTGAATGCCTAATGTACATTTTTTAATGTACATTCGAGGGATATTGAATATTCGAATGTATAGGTCAAAATCAACCTAGTTGATGTTCGCATGTCTACAACTTTGATAAAAGATACACCATAACCACAATTTGTTATGTTTTATAGGGATAGAAAATCTTAATGTCCAATTTTCATTTTGCCATGTATAATCGAGGGACATTGGACATCCTCGAGAATGTACATAGATGTATTAATATAAACATTGACAAGGTTTGCCGCGTGTTTCGTGCTATGTACAGCTCCACGTGATCTGTAAATGAAAGTTTGGGTTAAACAATCTGAATATCTAACCTACACGAAGAGAAGTTGATTGGTTATTAGAATATCAAATATCCAATACCCAATAGTTTTCTAACTTAACAGCGCTCACCTTAATTTCTTCAGTCTAGTTCTAATCAGTGTTGGTGAAACTGGGCAGGGATGTTCCTTGCATGAAGCTCTACCAAAACTGTTCAAATAATGCTGTTCCAAGTAGAATTTAACTCTGGCTGCCATGGCAAGAAATAGGAAAAACATTTTTTTAAAATCTTTGAAACCACAAGGCCTAGAGCTTATATATTTAGCATGTAGCATTACCTAGTGGACCTCTACCAAGATTGTTCAAATTATGACCCCCAGGTCAAAAATGAGACCGCCAGGGAGGTAGAGCTTACGTATTTTGGCATGTATCATTGCATGGTTGACATCTTCCAAGAATATTCAAATCATTTCCCCCAGGTCAAAATTGACCCTTTCTGCTATTGATGACCTTGTACTATAGCCAATGGAAGCCAGATGAGCGATATAGGGCCATCTTTGCCCTCTTGTTTATTATAACAGTTTTCTTGATTATATTAAGAGTCGTAAGAATTTTGTTTTGTTACTTATAAATTTTTTGTTTTATTGGCAAGCACTGAGAATAGTCGAGCGTACAATCATAAGACAGCTCTTGTTTCTTTTAGTATCAAACTGTTTTATCTTGTTTGGATGTCATAATATTGTAGTTTACATACACTAGCAGTACGTGTGAAGAAAAATAGAAATCAGTGAATTATAACAAAACACGGATACATTTTGAAACATATTTTGCTCGTTCACGAACAAAGACAGTGTCAAAGAAAAATGAAAACACATGCATCCCGCATAACGCAAAGATACTTTTCATTGTTAATTTATACTGATTTATTTTAGCTCGTTTGTGAAGGAAGCTTGAAGCTTATCGAATCACTCTCGAGTCCACTTCCTGGAAAAACCAGTATATCATATATAGTATGTCATATGAGGAGGTACGGTCGTGACCCCTGTGGTGCTTGAACCCGCAATTTCCGGGATTAATGCAAGTCTTTCAAAAATATATGAACTAAATAAAAAGTAGATGTATGATCCGAGGGAAGTCCCAATATCCAGACATGGAAAACTATGAGACATTATTTTTTTGATATTTTAATTTTATTTAAGTTTCATGGAATTCAAGTCACTGTTTCCTGAGAAATAGACCGGGCAAGAATGTGTGGCGGACATACGGACGGACGGATATCAATATCGGGGAATAACAAGCGAAAAGTACTTTGTACATCTAAGCCTTAAAACTGCACGCCCACCGCTTCTGGTGATTTTTTTCTCTCAAAATGATCTATAAAATATCAAATGACAATGTTAAAGTAAATGATTTCCTAAACAAGTTTAAGAAAAGTAAAATTCAACAGAGCCTCGTTACCTCAAAAACAGTTACCCCCAAGCAAGATATTCCCATCTGCACGTGCAACCAGTGAAAGATTAATTCTTATAAGCGTCCCGTTTCAGAGACACCGTCTGGTTCTTTAACGTTCCCGGCGTCAGCACCGATACATCGGACCTCGGTTTTAGGTCTCATCCGAAGAGCCTTAGTTTTGTTAGTGGATGAGCCGGTGATCAAACCTGCGATCTCTGGATTATAAGTCCAGCGCGTTAACCACTGAACCAGTGATTCGCTCGGGACGGCATTTGAACGGAATTTATCACGTCCTGTCACGTGATTAACATGGTGAAATAAAGGTAAACATTTTTGTTGCGGGTCAGGATTTTGCAACCCCATTTATTACACAGATCTTTTGTCAACTGATAAATGCATATTCGTTTCAAATGTAAAACTATTTTTGTTGAACAGAGCTAATTAAATTCTTGCGCAATATCCAAGAAGAATTATTTTCCGGCATATTAACCGCGCCCAGGCGATAATCCAGTTATTTGGTTCTATTTGGATACTGCCAACCCCTCTCGCGAGTGTTCTAGGCAGGACTAAAGTGCACGTCTATTTTGTCATTTTGGATATTTTTCAGAAATCGTTTCTACTGCAGCGGTCTAAATTGAATAAACACTCGAGTACATTAAAAAAGGAACCAAGCTGAATAGAGTGGTACCCCACCCACTCCCTACAAATATGGATGAGTTCCAGGTGAGTGCACTTCTGTTACAGGTGGGTGTGTACCCAGCTATCAGATTTTCATATTAAATTTTATCTGGTTGATAAAATTTCACACTTGCAAAGTAAACAATTGATAAATACCATTGAAAGTTGCATCGTTAATTTTAGATGATTTGTCTAAGTTTCCACATAATCATGATAATTGTTTTGATTTGCTGAAATAAAGTTGGTAATACCTTTCAATTTTAAGTCATCTGGGTCCTAATATAACAGGTCTGGTAACGCTCTATATCTATATCAATTATTACCTTGTGATCATGTTCCGGCTAAATGCAGAATTTACAGGTAACGTGAATTGATCACATGGCATCAACAAATCACTTATTACTTACCAATTATCCGCCATATTGACCAAGGTGAAAACAAGCACCTGGCAACCGCATAGTTCAAATAGGGTGTAAGCTTTAAGAGAGTCTTATTTTTAAGACCAGACAAAATTTAAACGTAAAACAAACCATTTCATATATATTTTTACTTATTTCAATGTCTTAGCGATGTTTGTCAGATTGTTCTTTTAAAAATTCTTGAAAATGATTGTTTAATGACGTTCGGTGAAATATCATGCACGACAAGAAAAGACAGAAAATGTATTTTTAATTCGGCCTGTGTAAAATGATCTATATATTTAATTATTTTCTTTAAGTTTCTTGTATTAAGATAAATAATTTATTTGTTACAAGCTTGTCCGAATTTGATATAGATTTCCAAAGTGCACAACTTTTCTCGTATAGGTTTAACTAAAATCAGGTCGAAACACATCATTATATACGAGAATGTTATGTTGAAAATTTTGTCACAAAAATATATTTTATTACAGGACCGTGTGATATTATTAAATACACAGATTTGTTTTTTAGATCTAGTTTTTATAAAGGGCTGGCATTTATATTAAAAATAATTTTAAAAATCATCCGTAATTAAAGTAAAGGCCCTATATTGAATCAATGTGAAACAGATACATATACTAAACGTCACTTACATGTTGCAGAACACTTATAGCTTATCCCTAAAATCCATTCAATAAAATTAAATAACACAAACAATATCTCATTTTACAACGTTGCCATGGTTAATTGGTGGAATTTATGTGGATCTAGCCCAAGGCATAAGTCACAACAAAGGATGCGATATGATTTGTTGTTAATTGGCGACCCCCTGCCAGTAATCTAACTTGTCACACATCATTGCATATTGCACACTGGTCAATTGCATTTGATAATTACGTAACAATTTGCAGAGTGCCCAATCTAAATTACACAACATTTTTTATTGTGTACGATCGATCTAACATATGAATTTATTTATCATGTGACAATAACGAACCATGTATTTAATCAAGGTCTTTCAAATAGTACTATTTGAAAGACCTTGATTTAATGAATGATAGACCTATATAACGTTTATACACATACGTTATTTGACACTTACCTTCGAGTTACATTTATAGTGTATGATCAAGTCTGCATTTAAATATTATTTAATCATCTTACATATATAAAACTTGGTACAAAATAATTCAGCAAATGAAAGTTTCAAGCAACCTTACAAATAATCAGAAAATACTTATTTTTGGCTGTTGATGACAAATTTTATGTACTCCGATGAAATGTTTTTCTATAGATAAGTGAAATTAGACACGTACATGTATTTAGGTAGATATCGTGATTTCAATTATAATGAGTTTTTAATAGATTTACGTCAACATTTTGATTACAACTAATAAAATGGAGAAAACTATTTTGATTTACGATCTTAAAGTAGATCGCTCTAATACTAGATTCTAATTCTTAAATATACCCACAAGAAAAAGTTTCATGAAAAACCTTCGATAACATGCTTGTGAATTTCTTCCTCATTTTAGGAATGTTATTAAATGGAGCATTCGGAGGCAAGTTTTAATCATCAAAGGAACAAATATCGTCCATAATTGAATAATTTGTAAGTCATGTGCATGCGTTGATCTAGATCGTTTTGATACATTGCTAACACATTTAAGAATGAAAAATATCTTTTCCTTTTGATAAAGACAAACAGAAACAGAAGTTGGTGTCATTTGCATATAAAAAACTCGTCATAACTGCTGCATTTTTATACTTTAATCAAATAGTTTTATAACATTACACGGACTTCGCTCTATACGTTATTAACAAGATGGCGGTTGTTTTCACCTCGGACAGCGTTGCTATGCCTGAGCAGGTGCGCGCAACGGTAAATGCCCGGATGTCCGACCTGATCAATTGCCTACCACATAGCATCAACAAAAATGAATTATTACTTACCAGAAGTCTTAAGGAACGAAACTAAATATAAATTTTTACAAAGTGATACATTCACTGTAAATTAAATACATATCTTATGAAAACAAGTATACTGTAAATCTTCAATTAACTCCTCGAGTTAATTAGGCCTCAATAGCCTAGTGGTATAGCGTCTGCTTTGAGTGTGGGGGGTCGTAGGGTCGCTCCCTGGCCGCGTCATACCAAAGACGTAAAAAATGGTACAAGTCGCTCCCTTGCTTGGTGCTGATCATTAAAAAGGGAAACTGGCTTCTCTTCTCTCATACCCTCAAGGTGATGGAAACCATCAGGAGTGAGGTGTCGAGAGTGATTAATATAAGTTGGATAACTTGTTTTACAATGGACCTAAAATAAATTAGTATAAACTAATGTTGTACATAACAAACCGCATCTTCTTAATTTCTGTTCACCGTCATGTATTTTTCCTTTAATGATGATAGCTGAAAATTACATTTAATTATAAATTGTAATTTTTCAGAATTCCTGGAACAGATCTAAATATGGCATTCTAAAAAGTGATACATTAACTGCAAATTATGTAATGTTTGTTTTCCTTTACATATCTTCTTCTTCTTCCAATTTTGTACATGGCCCTCTCTGGAGCATCCACGTACAAATGACTGTACAAGGTTAAGGTGAGGGGCAAACAAGTGCAAGTAAAAATAAAACTTTATACACATGAATGTGGCTTACATCTGTGCCACCCCTCCCTTGAAGGCCTCCAGACTAGGCGCTGTGGCAAGATGCTCAGGTAGCTGGTTCCACAGTCTGTAGCTGAGGGGAAAAAGGAATGACGAAGGTAGTTGGTTCTGCAGTATGGGATGATGTAGCCCATGGCATGACCTCTGGTCGCAACAGTAGTGGCAAGGAGAAACGAGGATGCAGGGATGTCAACGAGACAGTAGATGATGCGGTACATCATGACGAGTTTGGCATGGGTACTTTGTTGTTGGAGTGAGTGCCAACCTAGGTCCGAGATAATCTGGGAGGTGCTGCTTGTGGTGCGATAATCACCTTTGATGAATCTTGCAGCTCTGCATTAGACTGCCTCTATCTGCTTGGTGCAGACCTGTGTGTAAGGGTCCCACACTGTGGAATTATATTCCAGGGTTGGTCTCACCATAGACTTGTGGGCTTGCTCTTTGTTTTCTTGTGGGCAGCTGGACAGGATCCTCCTGATGAATGCCAAGCTGTTGTTTGCCTTCTTTGTGGTGGCGTCGATATGTAGTTTCCATGATAGGTCGTCTGAAAGTGCCGTCCCCAAGTGTCTACCTGTCTTAGCCGTGGTAAGGTTGTGTTTGTGGATGATGTAGGCTGTTTTGACTAGGTTTCTCTTCCTGGTAATGTGGAGGACCTCGCATTTTGATAGGTTGAAGAACATCAACCAGTCCCGTTCCCACTGTTGTAGTCTGTCAAGGTCTTCCTGCAGTTAAATGTAGTCAGCAGTAGACCTGATCTTCCTGTAGAGGACGGTGTCGTCAGCGAAGAGATGTGAAGTGGAGCTCACTCTGTCGGGGAGATCGTTTATGTAAACCAGGAAGAGTGAAGGGCCGACGACTGATCACTGTGGCACTCCAGAAGTGACGGGTGCGGATGCTGACATGTGCATATCCCAAAGTTACATATAAATCTTAATTTTTCAGAACTCCAGGAAAAAAGCTAAATATGATGTCCTAAAAAGTGATCCATTCACTGCAAGTTAAATACATACATTAAAAAAATTAATTTCAGCTAATCTGCAAACTGGTCAACAACTTACGACACATTCTCAAACATTCATCCCCGCCACTTCTGTTTCCTTTACGAAGCCAAAAATATATAAAAAGTAATTTTATTTATCGGAACTTTTGGTAACAAAACTGAATTTAAACTTAAAAAAATTACTCTTATTTGAATGATTTGCAGTGGCCAACTTGCGAAATAGTTTAATATACCGTTATAAGTACACAATTGAGTGCCTGTTATCCATGTAACCCTGAAGATTTGAAATAATGCGCCAAGCCGTGACAGCATAAATGATAGAAAACATTCATTACCAGACCCATTATATTAGGAACCAGAAGTCATGCATACGACTTTAAACATGCTTACAACTTTTTAAATAAAATAACTGTGTTGGTTCAAAAAGGCCCAGTCAGAAAAGGTCCCGTTTTCACAGGATTCTAGATAGGGCATGTTATAATTATATTTATAAAAATTTCATATAACATCTATAAATCAAAGTTCAATCTTTTCAGATCAAACAAATGTCAAGATGTTTTACTGTTTAACTTTAATTTTTGGAAGTGGCTAGGTAGCCAGATCTATAAATTATCATTTTTATTATGATTTAATCATAGGCTGATTTCTCTTGCTTTTTTCAACAATATTGTCATAATTATGATTTTTATTTTATTCACAATTAAAAGTGGCGAAATCAAGGAGAAAATGGTAATTGTCTAACAAATATATAAGAACATAAAAATTTAACCGAGAAATGCAACAAGTGCACAAAGCTAAAATGCATCACATACTGGCATGTCAAATTCATGATTCAAATGGTAGAACCGTGACCGCCTTTTAAGAAAGCTTTGCAAAGTCTCATTTGATAGATTTATACTTTTTTTCCTCACAAACTTCCAAACACATGACTCCAAATTAATCTGATATCATTGAAACTCCGTAGAAATGAACATTTAAATTATTTTCTTATTTTTGTTGTTTTACAGGATACATCCTTGCAAGGCAACTACAGATCAACTATCAATGTACCCAAACTGGAAAAGGGGCCTGGGGCAGTCGAGATGACTAACCTACCCCATAAACCCAGCGGAGATGCAGAGCCTGCACCCCATCCCCCTGTTCCTACTATCCCCAGGGTAGAGAGTTCCAATGAAATAATGAATCTCACCCTGCATCAGGTTAGAATTAATCTTTTTTTCCTCATTTTAATGAACATTTTGATTTTTTTTTTCTGTAAAGAACATTAAATAAGTGACTTTTTATTGTAAAAGAATCCTACAAAATTTGCTATTGTTTGTGACCTCAACTTGTACATTTCTCTAGTGTGCTCGGATGGGGGATGTGAAGAGCACAAAGATTTTATTGAGCAACATGGGAGCAAATGTGAAGAAGAAAATCAACATTCTAGATGAAGATGACCTGACCCCACTTCACTATGCCGCTCGATACAATCAGCTCAACGTGCTAATGGTTCTTGTTGAAAATGGAGCAGGTAACACTTTTCTTTCACTTACTTCTGTCTTAAGATTAGGACTAGGTATTGCTAGCAAAAATGATATTGCAATAAGATTTATTTCACAGTGAAGGTCAGAAAATCAAACAAAACAACCATATCTAAATAGTGTACTCTTGGCTTTTATGACAGAAGGGATCTTATCTAACATGTATACTATAGAACATTCCAGTGCCATGCCTCGTCACAGCATTTCAAGCTACAGATATAAAACTTACATGTTGCAAAATGTAATTTAATATGTATATAGAGCATGACTCATGAGTGAATTCAACTTGTCAATTTGTTACAACCTAATAGAACTATTATTACCGTGGTGATATTTGATGATTTTGAACTGAACTGTACTTTGTGTTGAATATTGCAATATTTGAAATCATATTGCAATCTATTACTGCCTAGAAAAGTATTGCAAAAGCTGGTATATTTCAATAAATTGTCTACTCCGTTTTGATATCTTTCAGTTTTTTTTTTTTTTCTTTTTTTTTTTTTTTTTTTTTTTTTTTTTTTTTTTTTTTTTTTTTTCCCCCCCTTTCCCCTCCTTCCCCCCCCCCCCCCCCCCCCCCCCCCCCCCCCCCCCCCCCCCCCCCCCCCCCCCCCCCCTGATTCTCATTTTATAGACAAAACTGGCTCAGCATGGCTATTTTTAGGTCACGCTAGGTGCCTTTATGACCACCAACTGTAATGTCTGTCCACCATTTTCTTCAAATGACATTGCATCTTAAATCCTTATATAGAGATGTTGATTTATCTTAATCTCGACGGTTCTAGTATAGGCGCTGCAATATCCTGTAAAAAAATATATATATAAAGAAATCTAGGGATGTGGGGCCATTGTGGTCTTCTTGTTCTAAACTTTACTTGAACAATAAAGGTCATAGAAAGATTTTCAGGAGATTTATAAAAGATATCAGAACATCACAGTATTTTCAGATTTTTCTAGTCACTTCCTCATGAGAATAACTTTTGTACTGTAAATTGGGTAAGATTCAAGATGATTTCATTTTTGTTATTTTCTCGAATTTCCCACTTTGCTAATTTAAATATCTCCCAATTCATTTCATCTAGATTTATAATTAGAGATTTTTCCTTTCGCGAAGTTAAAATAAGCCAATAAATCAGTCTGCTCACAAGTCACAAAATATTGGTCAAACAAACAGTACCCAATTTACAGTAAAATAACTAAACAATGTAAGATTTACCCGGTAACATAAAATTTGGGCAAAATCAACTGGTTGAAGCTAACGTGATATGATTATGAACAGATATAAATGCAAGAGATGAAGAGGGTCTGACACCTTTCCACTACGCTGCTAGATTCAAACGTGAGGGGAAGAAGATGAAACCAGAGGAAGATGAAGAGGATGGGGTAAGCTGTACTGTACATGTATATACATGGTCTGTTAGATCTAGGCAGATTTCACTATTAATGGAGATTATGCTTAACACTTCTATGGAAATGTTATGGTGTCACGGTAGAAAATATGTTATCTGCTGTGGATGCTAGTACAGTCTAGCCATGATTGTTAAGCAACCAATGCAAGGATATGATTAAAGAGTCCAGGACCCAGTTGTTTGAAAAGTTAACAAGCCCTTAAAATAATGATCGCATAAATTACAAAATGTACATTTTTGGAGACTTGGTTAGACATTGTAAGTATTAAGAAAAGTAAAAAAATAAAATCCTTTTAAGATAAATATAAAACGTCATACTAGCTTGCCCCACTGTAAGTAGAATTTTGTCTCAAAATTTACCGGATAGTTACTTAAACGATCGGTTAAATTTTTTTAAACCGGGTCCCGGAAACAGCTTGACTTATTACATAAAAATTGGTTGATTTGGAAGTACAAGAGGTGGCAGCTGTAAGACTGCCCTTATTTGGCGCTAGACTGGTCAGAACTCCAGGAAGCATTTACATGTAAACAAGAAAGTGTTTTACGTGGGCAGTCGCTGTAAAAAACAAAAAAAAACAAAGCCACATACCCAGATGAAGGTGTTTGCAGACGTATGTATTTAAAATAAATGTAACCAATACAGGTGACGGAAGAGCAGGTTAACGGTGGTATGAAGGTTAGTGACACGGCAGAGGAACTAGCTGCACAGTCCAGCGTCATACACTACCTGATCAGTAAACGGGCTGACATCAATGATCCAGACATCTACGGTCAGACGCCCCTGCATTACGCATGTATGAGAGGTAACGAGGTGGCTGTAAGAGAACTGCTCACTTACCAACAGTTAAAGCTTGAGGTATTTATGCTTTTTTATATATAGTTTGTAATAACTGAAATATTGTTGCAACATGCATTAAACCTAATAGACGCTTGAAGTTTCTGTATATGATTTATATGCAATCCAAAACAAGTCAATAATATGGCTCCAGTAATGAAACAGCCCCAGTTTTTAGTGATGCCACTTAATTATAAGTTTTGGTAGTCCTCAGCCAAAAATTGTGTCCCTTTCTGATCAGAAAGTAACCACAAATCCTTAATTCAATTGTATATAATTGAAACAAATACAGTCATCAAGTGAATTAAGCAGGTTTATTGTAAAATTGACTCAGAAACTTTTATGTACCGACAGGCAACAGACAAACAAGGAATGACCGGACTGCATATGGCTGCCTCACACAAACAGACAAATATCGTTCGCATGTTGATTGACGCTGGTGCAAGTCTGCGCTGCAAAGATGATGAAGACACGACACCTCTCCTAGCTGCGTGTGCCGAGGGTAACGTACAGGTTGTGAAGAAACTGTTTAAGGCCGCAGCAAAAAGCTCAGGTGGCTGGGTCATGATTCAAGAGGTAAGCTCTTCTCTTTCCAGGCTATAAAGGGCTATAACTTAGTATAAGCGTTGCCAAACACGGAAGGCATGGAGAATAGCTAGGAATTCCTTTTTAGCTCAGCTGAGCACATAGTCGCCTGTACATCTATTAACAATGGTTAACACTCTAGAGGGCACATTTGACATTCAATATTCATGAAAATTGGTCAGAAGATCATAGAAATAAATGTCTTGGTTCAAATGGGGAAGTTGTTAATTACTAAAGAAGAATAAGTAAAATGTAGAAACATGCTCGGAATAACTTTAACTGTTTAATTGAAATTAATGTTGAAAACAAAACTTTTGTAAAGCCAAACTGCACAAACTTATTTCAGAAATCACTTTCAGATGTGATATCTTGTTTAGTACACTGTTATTACTGATGAAGATGTTAAGTTAAAATACGAAAATCAAAACAAAGTGGTTTGGTTCGATTTTTATTCAGATGCAAGATACTATGTCAGATTTATTTTATGGCAGATGGTGACAGACAAGGATATTGACGGCAACACTTGTCTCAGTCTTGCGGTAGAAAACGGCCATTATGAAGTAGTGAAACTTTGTCTAGAAAAAAGTAAGTTCATTTCCTCTGTGGTGTAGTTTCTCCCTTGTGACATCTGTGTTGTTTATCCCCAGGATTTCAGGTATTCTTATGGTGTAGTAGTTAAGGTGCTTCCTCCGAAACCCAATTAATGCTGGTTTAATTCTGTGTCAGGTCATTTGAGGTTTGTCCTTGTGCAGGACACCTGATACCACATGTGCCTCAGTCCACCCAGCTGTACATTAGTGCCATTAATAGAATATGTTTGCTTTCTTTGTAATAACAGATTGGTTCTATCATTGATTGTGTTGTAAGAAGGATTTTTGTTAGTTGAGAAAACTTGTCATTAGTAACTGACTTGAATCACTGTATCCTCTTATTGATTGACAGTCATAGGTTCAAGCTCTGCTACAGACCATGTCTCTTCACGTGAGAAAGTGGGCAGTTTCTTTTGGAGTATAGGGTTATTATAGTACTAGTGTTTCCCCAGGAGCAATGGTTAGGTTAAATGCCTGTAAAAATGGCCAAAATACAGCTGAAATCAGAAAAGGGTGTTAAATTCATACAACCAAGAACGTGCATTGTCATCGCGCTAAATTAAGTAAGTTGTTTGCTCAAGCCCTGCTACAGACCTTATTTTTTATGAGAGAAAGCTGGCCATATTTTACCAATGATAGGAATCTGTGAAAGATAGTAAGTAAAACTGCCCACCTGTAAGTAGCTGGAGTAGTTTTGAAGTTTGTGCTAAAGAAAAGAAATGGAGCACAGGAGTTCTACTAAAATGTGTAAACATAATAATGCAAGTCTTCAGGATAATAAAGATTAACTGAGTAATTACAATGTATGCATCTTACAGGGGCGGACGTAAACACACCCAACAATATATACATGTATCCTCTACATCTGGCTGCGGTTAACGGAGACCTACGAATCGTGCGTCTGCTTGTAGAACACAATGCTCGTATTGATGCCCTGAACAATGAACAGGCAACACCTTTACACAAGGCCGCCCAGTACAACCATGTACAAGTGGTGGAATTCCTGGTGGACAGGTACTGATCAGAGTTCTAGAAGACAATAAGACAGTTTGACATGTCATGCAGAAATATGATCCCCCAATTAGTCTGAGTTTTGAAGCTTTTAAAGCTTACCAGTACTATCATATACAGATAATGCAGATATGTTTATCAGAAAAAGTATGTGCATAGAAAAAAGAACACTTTTTAATCCCCAAAGGGTGGGGGGGGTGCATATAGATTTGCTCCGTCTGTCTGTCTGCTATGAGTGCTGCCATCTTGGAAATTAACACTAAGCAATATGTACATTACTTCGCATAACCGCCTATGGAGAAAATCACAAAAATGTGGGTTTTTACATTTGAGTTTTAAAAAAAAGGAAAAACCAAAAAGGTGCCTAGAGATATTAAAGTTTCAGATATAAAAATGTTATAAAAAGCAAGAATGCATCCAATGATGCTGAAAAACCAATAGTTCAAAATTAAGTGGAACAGACTTTAATTAATTTCATATGACTGTGTAGTAAATACTGAGGTTTTTGCCATCAGTTGTTCATGTTGTTATGTTCTGTTGTGTTACAGGGAAGCTGACATCGAGCGTCGAGACGAGGAGAACTACACCCCGCTGTTACTGGCCAGTGTGTATGGTCGTGCCCCCACGGTGGATCTGCTGATCCAGAAAGAGGCAGACATTACAGCTGTTGACAAGAATGACAAAACTGCAATATTTCTAGCTGCAGAGGAAAATCAGCTGTATGCATTAGAGGTATTCTTGAAAATGATTCACATGTTTTTAGCTCACCTGGCACAAAGTGCCAGAGTGAGCTATTGGGATCGCATTCCGTCCGCCGTACGTCATCCGTCCACCATTTACTTCAAACGACATCTCCTCTGAAACCACTGGGCCAATGTTGATGAAACTTTGCAGGGATGTTCCTTGCATGAAGCTTTATCAAAGTTGTTCAAAGAATTCCATTCAATGCAGAACTCTGGTTGCTATGGCGACAAATAGGAAAAACTTTAAAAATCTTCTTCTCTGAAACCACAAGGCCTAGCAGGGTTCCCACCAGTTTTTTTTGTGGGGGTTTTTATACCCCCTGGGTCATCAAACTGGGGCTGGAGCTTCAAAAATAGGGGGTTTTGACATTTCGAACTTAACATACAGTGCATAGTTTTTTCCCCCGAGTCGTAATGGAGCCGTGAGAACTCCTGAAACCAGCTCTCTATAAATTTTTTGTGTGCGGCAGGTTTTGGCTTTGATGCCGACTTATTGGATTCCCTAAGGCTATCATCATCATGACCGGAGGCTGCTGACACCACCGGTCGCGGTCTATGAAACAAGTCTGTTAGTTTTGTTTGGTTCATAATGTAACCATGTTATTATACGTACATGCAGACCGCCATTTGTGACGTCAAAAAAAAAAAAACCCACGTGTTAGACTGTGTCTATAATTCTCAATTTATAACTTGCGCGTTAAATATTTAACACGGAGCCAGTCGAGGGAACGGATTAAAACGCATACGAACAATGCAGAAAATCTGTGTTATTCGTTTGTGTTTTATACAGACCCCAAGTCGACGAAATGGCTAAAAATAGACACTTTGGAATTCCTCAAACTGTTTATTTTCAGTTAATTTTGCGGATTGTTGCATGGTATGTTTGCAGTTTTTTAGCTCGTCTGATTTTTTGAAAAAAATGACGAGCTATTGTCATTGTCGTTGTCGTTGGTTAAGTTTTGTGTTTAGGTCACTTACATGGAAACTATCAAAGATATCACTTTGAAACTTGGACAACTTATTCATCTAATACCCTTCTTCACATTGTATGCTTAAGATGCCGAGTGTGACCTGTTTTTTGGGGTAAAAAACATGAATTTTGATGGATTTTGGTTGATTTTGAGAATTGGACATAGGTTTTTCATTTTTTGTTAGATTGATTTTAAATTTTCACAAACAGTCAATGAATAATGTACTTCAACATAATCAAATGGGTTTGTGAGTCAAACATTTGGGTGGGGGCGGTGGGGCGGCGATATTTTAGTATTTTTGGACTTTGTCAGTTTTAGCTAATCTGATTTTTTAAGTTTTGTGTTTAGGTCACTCACATGCAAACTATCAAAGCTATCACTTTAAAACTTTGAATACCTGTTCACTATCAAATGTACTATAGAATGAAGAGTTTTACAAGTTACATAACCCTGTCATGTATATTGACTGGATTATTGTCCCTTCTTAACTTAGAAAGTTTAACACACACACCATTTTTGTAACAGTGAACATAATGCAACCAAACTTGGTGTATAAGAAGTATTTATGAATATCTTTAATTGAATTGTGTTTTGGGGGTCACTTGGTTTTACATAGGCTCATATAGGAAAACTTTAAAAATCTTCTCAGAAAGCACAAGGCCTAGAGCCGAGATATTTAGCATGTAGCATTGTCTAGTGGACCTTTACCAAGATTGTTCAAATCATGACCCCCTGGTTAAAATTAACCCTTCCCGGGAGGGGGGAAAGCACTTGATTTCACATAGGCTTATATAGGGAAAAATTAAGAAAAAAACACAAGGCCGACAGGCAGATAATAGATATTTGAAATGTTACTTAGCATTGTGTAGTGTACCTCTACGAATTATGTTAGAATCATGACCCCCTTTTATTATAGCAAATGGTAGTCAGGTGAGCGATATAGGGCCATCATGGCCCTCTAGTTACTATAAAATACAGTGAAACTTCGATGGCTTCATGTTATCAAGTTATCTGAATTCATCAGGCTGGGCAGTTAAGAAGAAAAATTCAACCTACTGTAGGTCTTATCAAAAGAATCCACCTATTACAGTGGTCGTCGTTTGCAGGTTTGAGTGTACTGGTGGTTTTCGAGAACAGTGGTTACGTAAACTGCCCACCTGTATATAAAAGAAAAACTGTTGGATTTGGCTTTAAACCTTAAGGAAAAAATGCAGATACAATGTACATGTAAACACATTTTTAAGGTGATAATCTTTGCCTTTTTCTCTTTTCAGACTCTGTTGAAACACGAGAGTGTACGATCTTTGATAAACACTAGTGACAGATATGATAATGATCCCTTACATATTGCAGCCATGAAGGGTTACCTCCCCATTGTTAGGGTATGATACTTTTATACTTGTTTTTGTTTCAGCTCATTTTGGAAACAATTTTTCTCAGCATTTATTAATTGCTTTCGAAACACCACCATTAATGGAACCAATCACTATGACCTGTACCTCTTTACAGCTTTATAGACGGTGAGTCATCAGTCATCGTGAGATAAGACATAAAAAAGACAGTGTAAATGCTTTTTTTAAACAGATCTGGAAACCTTAAAATTAATATGCAGTTTCATGCTACTCAGTACTGTATGCAATACAGTTTCTGTTTACACTGAAAGTTACGGATCTTACTATGAATAATGATGGAGAGTGTCTCATCCTTTGAGACGAGTGTAGATCATGATCCAGCCTGTACATCTGTGCAGTCTGACTGATCATAATCCTGTTCAGCCTGTAGATGTTCTGCGTTCACCCCTACAAACAATTATTGGTAGTGTTTTTTTGCTTGTTTTAAAGTGTTTGTTGAAGAATGGGGCAGACATGGACAGTAAGAATGAGGAAGAGCAGACACCACTTCATCTGGGTGCCAAGTTTGGTAGAACAAAGTACGTAATTTACATTATTTGACATGTCTTTCACTGGCTCTGTTGTCGGGTAGTTAAGAGTTGCTGACTTGAGATCTCTGTAACCTCTCACTGATTGCGGGTCATGGGTTCGATTCCTGCCACCTACAGAGTCATTTATGTGAGATAGTTGGTAGTTTCTTATGGGGGATAGGGTGTAGCACTGGTCCTTCACAGGAATGATGGTTAGGTAAACTGCCCGCCTGAAGCACAATTGAAATAAGTATGAAACCACCAGAAAAATAATGTCACATTTGTAGTATATTGAAAAGTAACAACCAAAGGAGGCATATAAATAGAGGCTTTCATTATGTTCCAGTACACCTAAACTAGCATCTTGTCTAGAAATTATAAAGGCCTAACTGGAACTTTTTAAATATCCCTAGTAGATGAAAACTGAATGGTACAGTATATTTTGGGTGAAATGTTAGACTTTTTTAATATACTAAATACACTTAGACGTTTAACTGAAAAATTATTTGTATGACATATTAATGGTGGTTATTCAAAGATGGTTATTTGTGGTATTTTTATGTAGCATTGTGAGAGAGTTTGTTAACCAAGACAAGAATGCTGCAAACGATGAAGATGAAAATTCAAACACAGCACTTCATTTAGCTGCTCTGGCTGGACATGCCAAGGTGGCCGAAGTGTTGATTGAATTTGGTGCTGATGTTGCTGCAAGGTAAGTAGATAACTATAAAGGCTGTATTGTTTTTTTTTTGCAATCAAATCTGCATGTTGAGCGAGAAATTGAAGTGTTTTGCCTTCAGCCGTGATTGACTTTTGTTTTAGTTGAAAATTAATTATTTACATCAAATACAGACTTAATTTATTGCAATTACTATTGAATAGTACGGTAAATTAGGCAATATTTGTCATGATTTAATTTTCGCAAATTTCCCACTTCGCTAATTTAAAAATCTCATGAAAGATTCCTTTCACCATAGATTTACCATTAGAGAAATCTCCTTTCGCGAATTTTAAATTAGTGTCAGCTCTAAATAGTCAGAATAAGTTGTCTGCTCACAAATCTTTTTTTTTTCGGTCACACAAAAATTACCCAATTCACTGCATTAGTGATAGGTGTTATGGGCTCTGATCAGTACTCTGGTTCAGTACTCTATCCCTGTACCATCATACCATGGCTTTTCCCGTGAGTTCAGCTAGTTTCTTGTAGAGTGATTGGAAAAATCCAATAAATAGATCAAGTTTTAAAACTTTTAACATTATTGTAAATTGGGTAATATTTGTGATGATTTAATTTTTGCTATTATCCAGAATTTCACACTTATTTAAAAATCTTGCAAAAGATTCATTTCACATAGATTTACTATCGGAGATTTCTCCTTTTTAGTTTGTCTGCTCACAAATCGCGAAATTTTTGTTATGTGAAAACTACCCAATTGACAGTATACATAAAATGATGTTGTGTCAAGCAAAGCTGCTAAAACGTTAAATCTGGCATTACGTTTGTATACAGGAATGTAAGTCTGTGGACACCATTAGATTGTGCTGCAGCAAAGGGATGGATGAAGACAGCCAAGGTTTTACTGGAGGCAGATTCACCTATAGATCCTATGGACAAAGCAAAGGTAACATTTTTCAAATTTTTCTCATATTCAGAATTTAGACATCAAACATGGCTTAACCCATATTTCAGTTAAAGAAGGAAATGAAGCATTGTTAATTTTGTGATAAACAACAACATGGCAGGTTAGAAACTATTATGACGTCACAAATGACATCATATTCTACCACAAGAATAATCTACAGATGTCAGCATTAATTAAAAACACCTCAGTTTTTTTCTGTCTGATATTTGGTTGTGTTAGAATAAAAAAATACCCATTTAATCATTGCTTTCTACTTAATGAACAATAGCCTTTGGCCTTTGGTTTGATAACTGCCTCTCAGAACTCAAATTTATTGTTTATTACCGGTAGATTTACAGTTTCTTACGGAGGATAGGAGTTTAGTACTGGTTCCTCCTAGGAACGATTGTTAAGTAAATTGCCCGCCTGTTAAAATTACCAAAAAGCACAGTTGGAGCGGGCGTTAAACTCCTACAACAACAACAACGAGTATTTAATCTTTTATTCACAGACTACTCCTCTTCATTTGGCGTGTAAGTATGGTCACGTGGAGGTGGTTGAGCTGTTGATAGATTGGGACGCGGATGTTGAACAGAGGGACTCCGATGGTAACAACTGTCTTGATCTGTGCATAGATAACAACAATGCGTGAGTATAGGAATGAACAAATTATTTGAATATTATTTTTATGCCCCCAAAGGGTGGCATATTAAAATCGCACCGTCTGTCCGTCTGACCGTCTGTCCGTCCGTCCGTCTGTCCGTCCGTCCGTCCGTGCGTCCCCACTTACAAATTCGTGTCCGGACTGTAACTTTGTCATGCATTGAAGGATTTTAAAATAACTTGGCACACATGTCTAGCACATCAAGACGAGCGGTCGCGTGCAAGACCCACATCCCTACCTCAAAGGTGAAGGTCACACTTGAAGTATGAAGGTTATGGAATCCTCTATATATGCACACATTCGTGTCCGGACTGTAACTTTGTCATGCATTGAAGGATTTTAAAATAACTAGGCACACATGTCTAGCACATCAAGACGACGTGTCGCGTGCAAGACCCACGTCCCTAGCTCAAAGGTCAAGGTCATACTTAGAGTTTGAAGGTAATGGATTCCTCCATATAAGCATATATGCACACATTCGTGTCCGGACTGTAACTTTGTCATGCATTGAAGGATTTTAAAATAACTTGGCACAAATGTCTAGCACATCAAGACGACGTGTCAGGTGCAAGACCCACGTCCCTAGCTCAAAGGTCAAGGTCATACTTAGAGTTTGAAGGTAATGGATTCCTCTATATAAGCATATATACACACATTCGTGTCCGGACTGTAACTTTGTCATGCCTTGAAGGATTTTAAAATAATTTGGCACAAATGTCTAGCACATCAAGACGACGTGTCGTGTGCAAGACCCACATCCCTACCACAAAGGTCAAGGTCACACTTAGAGTTTATAGGTAATGGAATCCTGTATATATGCATACATTTGTGTCCGGACTATAACTTTATTATGCTTTGAAGGATTTTAAAATAACTGTGCACAAATGTCTAGCACATCAAGCGGATGTGTCGCATGCAAGACCCAAGTCCCTACCTCAAAGGTCAAGGTCACACTTAGTGTTTAAAGTAATGGAATACTGTATGCATGATTACTCTGTCATGCATGGAAGGATTTTAAAATTACATAGCACATTTATTGAGCACATGGAGAGGACACAGACTGTGAGGCACCTCTTTCGGGGGCATTCGTCACTTGGGAGGGACAGCTCTTGTTTTTATCTTTCACTGAGTTTTAGCGCCCTTTTCAACAGTGTGTACAGTTATATAACCATTGTTCTTGACAAGGACTAGGGGTCATATTCCAGTAGCATCTTATGTCAAATCTGAAGATTTTCCTTAAACTTAACAATTTCCATAAGAAGATAATTTAAAAAGGAGAATGTGCATTGCAGCATGTTGAAATTTTATTATACCCCCAAAACGAAGTTTAGGGGGGTATATAGGAGTCACCCGGTGGTTGGTCGGTCGGTCGGGCGGTCTGTTGCATTTTCCTTGTCCGGAGCATAACTTGAAAACTACTGGTTGGAATTCAATACAACTTCATACAATGATCAAGCACATTGAGAGGAAGTGCAGTGCACAAGAACTATAACTCCATCTTGACTAATAACAGAGTTATTGCCCTTTGTTAGTTTTCCTTGTCCGGAGCATAACTTGAAAACTACTGGTTGGAATTCAATACAACTTCATACAATGGTCAAGCACATTGAGAGGAAGTGCAGTGCACAAGAACTATAACTCCATCTTGACAAATTACAGAGTTATTGCCCTTTGTTACTTTTCCTTGTCCGGAGCATAACTTGAAAACTACTGGTTGGAATTCAATACAACTTCATACAATGGTCAAGCACATTGAGAGGAAGTGCAGTGCAGAAGAACCATAACTCCATCTTGACTAATTACAGAGTTATTGCCCTTTGTTGCTTTTCCTTGTCCAGAGCATAACTTGAAAACTACTGGTTGGAATTCAATACAATTTCATACAATGATCAAGCACAATAAGAGGAAGTGCAGTGTACAAGAACCATAACTCTATCTAGAGTATTTTCAGAGTTATTGCCCTTTGTTATTTTTTCTTCTCCAGAGCATTACTTGAAAACTACTGGTTGGAATTCAATATAACCTCATACAATGGCCAAGTACATTGAGAGGAAGTGCAGTGCACAAGAACCATAACTCCATCTTGACTCATTTCAGAGTTATTGCCCTTTGTTACTTTTCCTTGTCCGCAGCATAATTCGAAAAGTACTAGTTGGAATTCAAAACAACTTCATACAATGGTCAAGCACAATGAGAGGAAGTGCAGTGCACAGGAACCATAACTCAATCTTGACTCATTACAGAGTTATTGCCCTTTGTTTTTTCCTTGTCCGGAGCATTATTCGAAAACTTCTGGTTGGAATTCAATACAACTTCATAAAATGGTCAAGCACATTGAGAGGAAGTGCAGTGCGAAAGAACAATAACTCTATCTTGACTCATTTCAGAGTTATTGCCCTTTGTTACTTTTACTTGTCCGGAGCATTATTCGAAAACTATTGGTTGGAATTCAATACAACTTCATACAATGGTCAAGCACAATGAGAGGAAGTGCAGTGCACAAGAACTATAACTCCATCTTGACAAATTACAGAGTTATTGCCAAGAACAATATCTCTTTTTAGTTTGTTTGCAAGGTATTCTGTTACTACGAACTTTCTCAGTTTATAAAGCAGTCTTTTGGGGGTATTAATCACATTTAGTGATAGCTCTAGTTAAATCTTCCATGAACATTTTCTATAATGATGATGAAATTACACACAATCAGTCACTTTTAAACGAGTTATAATAATTAAAAATTTTGGACTTAAGTTAAAATACATACTTAAGAAATCACTTAAGATCCTACTGGAATACGACTCCAGGACTAGACTCTTTGTTCCATGAAACTGCTGCATTCTAAGATGAATAATCAGGTTGGTAGTGGATGTGACCAATGAGTCTCAATCAGTGAGAGGTTAAGTATGTAATTACAAGCACTCGACTGTAGAGATGAAAGTTAAAATTTTCGTGAAAGAAACATTAATTTATCTAGTACAGAAAACAAGATTTTTTTTAATTGATTAAGTAGGTCATAGATAAGGCAAAATAAGTAAATTGAACCTGTTCACAATGGCTTTATTGTTTCAATGCACAATGATACAATAGATTGTAGTGTTGTATTTCAGTATTTAAAGTACTTAAATATTGTGAGGTAGGATTAGAATACTGGCTACAATATATCTAAGGCACAGCTTGTTATACTAGTTTTGTACAGATATTGTACTCTTAAGTAACAGGGACTCAAATACATGTACTTTAATATTATGGTTTGGCAACAAAAAACAATCGTGTTTTTACGGTCTCACAACTGAATTAACTTTGTACTGCCGACCTTATTATAAGAAAATGATTTAAAAGACCAATTTTCAAGTGTTTTAGAGTAAAAAAGACAATTGAAAAAATAATTAAAAGAACTGCTGACCGACCTTAATTTTTTTGGCAAAAAGACCTGAAACACACATATTTTTTGTTTGGCCTTATCAAAGGGTTGTCTTTTATTATAGTCAACCTTTTCCCTCCCTTTCTACACTTCCATTTTTACTGAAAACTATCAGTCCTATCCCTTACTTGAAATTTGACAATTGTACAATTTTAGAAATGTGGCAACGGCAATCATCAAGTCAAACTACTGGCAAGAGGCATTGAGGAATCATACCCTTGATCTGAACACCAATAGACATGACACACCCATGAGGAAACTTATCAGGAAAATGCCAGGTACTTTCTATCTCTCAAATGTTGAACTTGATACTGTAAATTGTATAATTTTCGCGTGATGGAAATATTCGTGATTTGTGATTATAGTAAATCCATGTGGAATGAATCTTTCACAAGATTTTTTATTTAATTAGCGAAGTGGGAAATTCACGAAATGATTGAAAATTAAGTAATCGCGAATATTATCAAATTTACAGTAATCACAAAGCTTATCATCTACATTGTCTAGAAAACTTCATTTTACCGTAAGTTAATTATCTTCAAGCAGTATACATTTGATAATTTTTGTGAAAAAGTTTTGGTGCGAGTGTTTTCTTTGCTTTCAGATATTGTAATGAAAATGCAGAATTTTTAGTTAAAAATGGAAGAAAAAGGCAAATTTATTCCATTATCTTCATTTCTTTTAACAATAAGGAGTACACCATTTGTTGACGTTTTAATTCAAAAGATTAATTAGTGATATTTTATATAAGTAACAAATATATTGTGTTAAAATCTCTGTTAATTAAATTCCAATTGTTTTGACAGATGTGGCAGAAGAAGTGTTTAACCGCTGTATGCAGGACAACAAGGAAAACTTAGAGAGTTATAACTATAAGATCACGTTTAACTACGAGTTCCTTGATGACCTGTACTCTGTCCTCAACTGGAGCGAGAAAGGTAGCAGCGACTCGGGATCATCCTCAGGTACGTCTTTCAAAGTAGTTGTATGAGTTAAACGCCCGTTTCAACCGTATTTTGGTCATTTTTACAGGTGAGCAGTTTACCAAACCATCGTTCTTTGGAAGAACCAGTACTAGACTCCTATCATCTGTAAGAAACTGCCAACTTTCTCACATAAAGAGATATGGCCGGCAGGTAACAGACCCTCATTCTTAGAAAGGTTTCAGTGATTTCAAGTCAGTGACTCTAACCACTCGACCAATCGAGGCGGAAAGTTCGTCTTTCATACATGCTATACAATAAACGTAGCTGTTTTAGTATAGAATTAATTTTTACCATAGGAAGTATATCATGACAGTGCTATTATCATGGATTGTATTTGCTCTATTGATTTTGTGAAGTCTTATTCAAACAAGCCCAACTGGACCAGACTATGATGGTAGAAAGAAGTTTCATCATTATTGACTTTAGGTACCTAGAGTATTAAATGATGTGTTTTATGTACACGTTGAAACAGCAAGCAAGTATTGCATAGACTGTTACATAGAATCTTTACTTTATGATATAATTTTGTTTTCAAGGGAGTTTATATGATGATGAGGATCATTTGACGAAACATGCACGTGCTTACACTACCGATTCAGGAACATTCAAGAAAAATCATCCACTCATGATAATGGTATATAATTCTACTATATATACTATAGATAATACTGTTTCTGTTACCATAGCAACGGTAACTTTGCATTAAGGAAAGATTCAGACAGTTACATGTGTTTGCACATTTTACACACCATTTAAACATATTACAGTAAATTCTGTGTATAATGACTCCGGGTACTAGTATAGTGGAAATTGGTATACAAGGAACAAATTTTCTCCGCCAGAGTTTTTTTTTCTTTTACATGAAAATGTTGTATGGATATAACATATTCTGGATATATGTAACAAATCTGAATAGTCCCAAGGAGTTCATTATAAACAGAGCTTATTGTATGTTTAATTTTTTTTATTGTGTAAACAAAGTCACTTCATACAGCAAGATGAAATAGCCTAGCCGAAGGTTTTCTTTATAGCTGTACGGTCTCTGATTTTAAAGACTAGTATTGCTATATTTTTTAAAGTATACGCTGCGAACAAATGGTTTTTGAAATTCCAGTGTTGTCATGTAGTTCAGCGGTGCCGTTAAACAAAGCTCACTGACATTTTCAGTAGATTTTCTTAAAGTGCTATGTAGATTTTTTCTTGTATTGTTGATTCTAGCCATAACTTTTACCTTAATGTACAGTGGAACTTCCGAAAACCGAACACCGACGGGACCTGCAGAAAAGTTCGGTTTTTGGAAGTTTCCGGTATTTGGAAGACTGGGGTGATTAAGACTGAAAAGGGGAGCGATAATCCCAGGTACATCTTGGTCTGAAAAGTCCTTAGTTTTTAATGCATAGAAGTGATTGTGAATTGTAAATTCAGAACACTTTTCTCAAATAAAGTTCAAATCGGGACGTGTTCAGTGAAAATAAGATACATTTGTACTTCAAGCAAACGATTTTTCAATCAATAGCATGTCAAATAAATTTCAAAATAAAACACACACATTAAAAGTTGGTTGGAACCAGTTGAGACTCACTAATTATTTTGATCCTGTCCTTTAGCGACAAATCAATTCTACAACGTATCGGAGTTGTATCGGGCATTTTTATTATCAAAATGATACAATTTAATAAAATGTCATAATTTTATTGATATTCTCGTCAAAATAAATTTATTCAATTTTCAATAACCTATTTCATAATTTGAAGTCGTGACAGTTTTTGATATGTTACGAAACAAAACCATTGTTCGGTCTAATTTTATAAATAAATCATACTTTTAATAATAACTAAATTAGAATTAATTGGTGTTTGAAGATGTTTATGTAAACATCAAACAGTAATCCGCTGATCCTTTCTTCAATTCGCAATCATTATCTAATACTTACAGTCTTACGTTAATATTTAATCCTTTGATTGCCAGGTTGTGATTCTAATGCGTGTCAAAATAAACGATAACCGCTAATTGGCTAAACAATGGCAATCACTTTGCCGGAGGCAATTATTCATGATCCAAGTGTTTGTAGTGTTCGGGTTTTTGGGAGACAATTTGTACTGAGAGAAGTTAAAATTGACGAAAATATCGTCCGATATTCGGAATTTGGAAGTTCCGGTATTCGGAAGTACGTTTTACATAGAAAATAGAGGAGGAAATTTCCGGACTTTGAAAATTGTCCGGTTTTCGGAAGTTTCCGGTATTTGGAAGGTCCGGTTTTCGGAAGTTCCACTGTATAAGTATATCACTTTGGAGGTATATATTTTTTATCACCATGAATTGTGAATATACAGCTTTAAAATGCAAATGTAACATACAGACTACAGATGCTTGGGGTATGGACTCGCCACCCAATCTAATACTGGTCCCATGTTGTACAGAACATATGTAAATACAAGATTTGAAACATCTCTATTTCTTCTATCACATCTCGGGGATACTCTTTATGTCATTTCTAAAAATAGTTAACTATAGGCACCCAGCTTCATTGTTTATCGATCGTGAATAAAAGGTACCAGTCATTTTTATTATGTGTGCGACACAGTCAAGTATGCGTTGTTGAGGGTTGACTATAGCTTATACAATTTTCCATTGAAAACGTACACAAACACATGCAATTTTGATCGCCCCATCATGTCATTTTTTGGTTGATTATTATTTTAACGTGGAAAATGCTAAAAATATAGATGTTTTAAATTTCCCGCTAGTACTAATACAAGATGAAATCCGCACTGTAAATTCAATGGTACTCGCATGCTTATTTAATATACTGCGATGCGAGAATACTGCGATGCGAGAAACCTATTTTCAAAACGTCATGTATGCAGTAGATGTGGTTTGTGCAGAAGTGACATAAGTGTTTTTTTCTCAAAATTATCATAATCCAACCATATTTGATGCAGTTTGGAGTGGGATTTGATTCAGAAAATTATTTTGCATTGGAAAATCCGGGTGAGCAATTCCTTATTTACACTAATGACTAAAATATGCGGTCGGAGTTTCTAGTTGTTTCAAATCTTGTATTTTCATATGTTCCATACAACATGGGACCAGTATTATATTGGGTGGCGAGTCCATACCCCATGCATCTGTGATAAAGACTTGTTCTCTTGACAAAAATCTGTGGATGTCGGTTAATAATTCAGTATACCGGTAATGTGTTAACTTGAGATGTTGGATATAAAGTTGAAAGAATAACACTGTCTTGTTACAGGTGACGTCAAAGAGAGAGGACTTGTTGGCCCATCCCCTCGTTACCGCCTTGCTGAGATACAAGTGGACAAAGTTTGGCCGTACTTTCTATTATGTGAACTTCCTCATTTACGCTGTGTTCCTCACTTTCCTCACTGGATATGTCGTGACAACAGATGCCCCGTACATGTAGGTTGCTTCTAATAGGTTATATTGTATCAACAGATGCCCCACAGAGTCTTTTTTCATGGAACACTCTGTCCACAAAGGTCAAGCTGAACTTAATGAGAAATCATTCACACAGGGCATCTGTCATATACTGGATAGTTAGCTAAAGTCTTTAGTTTCAGTTACTGTAAATCACTTTGAAATCATGAGACAAAAAGTTCGCGGAGGTAAAAAATTTGCGAAGATAAAATATGGTGAATTTTTTGTCTGCGAGTCAATTCACGAGAACATGAAGAAGCAATCCCGCTGGTTCCCACTGTTTTAAGGATATTGGTAATTTCTGGAGAACTATGAATAAACAAACTGATGAATTTGCAAAGCAGCACTCTCACATACATAAAGTTCTGCAAATATTTCATGTATTTTACAGTATTGAACTAGATAGCTAGATGGGTAGGTAGATAAGTAGGTTAGAAAGTGGGTAACATTACCAATGTTACGTTGTTTCTGATAGCTACGTCAATTTGCGACTGTAAAATAACTTTTTTATAGTCGCTAAAATCGAACAATATTTTAGAGCATTTTACATTAGAATAGGGTTAACCATTGAGTGATTTTGACATTTGTGAATGTATATACGTTTTTTTAGCTCGACTATTCGAAGAATAAGGAGACTATTGCACTCGCCCCAGCGTCGGCGTCGGCGTCTGCGTTGGTTAAAGTTTTTCATAAAGTCAAATATCTTGAATACTATCAAAGGTATTGACTTGAAACTCAAACTATATGTTTACCATCAACATCTTCACCTGAGGAAACAATCCCCATAACTCTGTTTTGATTTTTGAAAGATTTATGCCCCTTTTTAACTTAGAAATTTTGGTTAAAGTTTTTTATAAATTCAAATATCTTGAATACTATCAAAGGTATTGACTTGAAACTCAAAGTATGTGTCTACCATCAACATCTTCACCTGAGGAAACAATCCCCATAACTCTGTTTTGATTTTTGACAGATTTATGTCCCTTTTTAACTTAGAATTTTTGGTTAAAGTTTTTATAAATTCAAATATCTTGAATACTATCAAAGGTATTGACTTGAAACTCAAAGTATGTGTCTACCATCAACATCTACACCTGAGGAAACAATCCCCATAACTCTGTTTTGAAATTTGACAGAGTTATGCCCCTTTTAACTTAGAATTTTTGGTATTTTTTTTTGTAAATTCAAATATCTTGAATACTATATAAGGTATTGACTTGAAACTCAAAGTATGTGTCTACCATCAACATTATACACCTGAGGAAACAATCCCCATAACTCTGTTTTGATTTTTGACAGATTTATGCCCCTTTTTAACTTAGAAGTTTTGGTATTTTTTTTTTGTAAATTCAAATATCTTGAATACTATATAAGGTATTGACTTGAAACTCAAAATATATGTTTACCATCAACATCTACACCTGAGGAAAAATCCCCATAACTCTGTTTTGATTTTTGATAGATTTGTGTCCCTTTTTAACTTTGAATGTTTTGTTAAAGATAGAATACTATAGAACGTATTTACTGTCAACATCTTCACCAATGTTTTTGATTTTTGACATATTTATGCCCTTTTTAACTTAGAATTTTGTCACAGTTTTTCCAGACTAAAATGGAAATACCTAAAATGGCTTTCTTTTGAAATGTCATAGAATAATTATGCAGCATGAAGCGGTCATGCTTTTTTAATTCTATACATATCAATTTTGAAAGTTACAAAATTATTCATGATCAAATATACAAGGTCATGTATTTCTTTGAAATTATCCCCCCCATCCTCCCTCCAGTTGGCTTGCAGAATCCAGAGTAAGGCCTTGAATGCAATGTACATTTACAAAGGTCTTTGAACAAGTTTCATATCTTTGACCTTTATTCTTATAGACAATTACACAATACTCCTGTTCTTAGACAAAAACCCCATTTTACCAACAAGCTTTCGAATAGTCGAGCGTGCTGTCATGTGACAGCTCTTGTTATGATTGTAAACAGTTTGCGACCATTGAAAAACGTTTGCGACCTTTTAAAACTCTAAATGCAGTTGGAAATATCAAAATTTCAAAATAATATACCCCATGACTTCACTCACAGCGGATAGGAATGAAAAAAAAAGATTGTGAAATACACGTAATATCAATTTCAACTAGAATTGGCAATCAGTCTTCTCTGGATGTCGCTCTTGAAATTCTGATGGTCACTTTGAACAGTGATATTACTCTAAACCTCCTGAAAAGGTTGTAGATGAAATGCTTGTGAGTTTCAACACCTCAGTCTACATATTTGTATTTCAGGTTGAACAAAACATGTGCAGAACTAGATTCGGAAGGATTTGAGCAACCTCTCTTTGCAATGATAGGAAAGTATGCCATCATGGTGTTGGCTGCTTGGAATCTGCTTCGAGAGGTAGATATGTTCGGTGAATTATAAAATTACATGAAAAGGAAAAATGAGTTTGTTTGCTGTAAATTGGGTAATTTCTGCGTGGAGAAAATTTAGTGATTTTTGTGCAGACAGACTTACGTGCAACTTTAAAATTCGCGAAAGTAGAATTCTGTAATAGTTAATCTATGTGAAATGAACCTCAGGCAAGATTTTAAATTAGAAAAGTGGAAAAATCTCAAAATTGCAAAAATTACATCATCACGAATATACCCAGTTTACAGTATCCTGTTAATCCTGACCTTGCTACGATACTGTAATGGACTTGCCAGTCATTCAACTTTGACTGAACCATTCATTGTTCATAGGGGGTTTTGCTGACAATTTTCTGACTGAATGACAAGCAGTGCAGATCATCATCAGCCTGTACGTATTACCTAAAGTGTTTTCCTGATTTCGTGATTATCTCCCCTTTGTGATATTGGTCCTATATACAGTCAAACCTGAGAACAAAGACCACCCATAGAAAAAAATCCAAAAGCTTGTGAAGACAAGCATGGTCTTTATTTACTTGTGTGTATACTACTGCCTAGATGATAGGTGTTCACAGGATGGTCTTCATTAAACCCCCAGCAGTCCAGGCTGTGGGATCATAATTATATTGTGCGTCATATTTTCTTACTCTTCATAACTTTAGGTAAAAGCAATTATTGAACAATTTTTACCAAATTTGGTAATAATGTAGCTCACATGGAGAGGAAGGCATTGTATTCATTTGCATCAGTGTTGTGAATTCATTGGTGAATAAATTTCCTTGGTATGATGATAGTTCCGATCGACCGTGGAATTTCTCTGCGGGTGAATTTGCCAAGACCCCTATTTCCTTAATAGCTCTCGTTTGGAGCTAGTCTTTACGTTGTTTGGACTGTAGTCATTCAGTATGAAATGTTTGTCTGTATTACAGTTGATACAAGTATACCAGGCCAAACTGAACTACCTGAGTTGGGAGAATCTGATAGAATGGACGGTGTATGTGACATCATTGCTGTTTGTGATTGACTTCGAAAACTGCCAGAAAGATACGGGGTTCAGAACTGTAAGTATAAACTATAACTGGATAATTATTCCCCCCCCCACTCCCACCCACTTCCGGGAGTCATATTGTTTTTGCCCTGTCTGTCTGTCCGTCTGTCACACTCCGTTTCCACTCAATAACTTGAGATCCATTTGACCCACAGTATTCAAACTTCATATGATGATTGCTTTTATAGAGTAGATGATCCCTATTGTTTTTGGGGTCAGTAGATCAAAGGTCAAGGTCAGAGTGGCCTGAACTTTGAAAATCGTTTCCCCTTAATAATTTGAAATCCATGTGACCCACAGTCTTCAAACTTCATTGATGATTAGTCTTATTGAGTAGATGATCCCTATTGTCTTTGGGACTAGTAGGTCAAAGGTCAAGATCACAGTCACCCAAAATTTGAAAATTGTTTCCACTCAATAACCTGAGATCTATATAACCCATAGTCTTCAAACTTCACTGGATGATTTGTCTTACTTAGTAAATGATCCCTCTTGTTTTGGGGGTCAGTAGGTAAAAGGTCAAGATCACAGTGACCTGAAATTTGAAAATCATTTTCGCTCAATAACTTGAAATCTATTTGACCCACAGTCTTCAAACTTAGTTGGATGATTGGTCTTACTTAGTAGATGATCCCTTTTGTTTTTGGAGTCAGTAATTCAAAGGTCAAGGTCACAGTGATCATAAATTTGAAAGCTGACAGTTTCTTACATAAGATAGTGGTCTAAAGTGTACTGATGCTTCCCTGCAAAGATGGTTAAGTAAACTGCCCATCTATACATACTTGAAATACTGTTGAAACCAGTGTTAAACAAAAAAAGGTAGGGCTAAAAGCAGCCACTTTCTGCAAGCCGCCATCTGTGATTCCTCCCTTAACTGGATGCTGATGACTGAGTTGACTGTGAAGTAAGTTCATATGTACCTAAACTTTACTGGTTGTATCAGTAAATTTGGTGCTAAAGACAAGTGGGTGCTTAACTGAGATTACAACTTCCATGAGTATAACAGTAGTTCAGTTCTACATGTAACTGTTCAACGCAACACATCTTATGGCAAGTTGAGAGAAATATCCCATATACATAATAATCTCTTGAATTACTTTTTTCTAGCGGTGGCAATGGAACGTAGGCACAGTGGCAATATTCTTGTCATGGATCAACCTCGTGTTGTTTGCCCAGAAGTTTCCACGGTTCGGTATCTACGTCGTGATGTTTAAGGACATTCTGCGCACCTTCTTTCAGTTCTTCATCGTCTTCATGCTGTTCATTATCGCCTTTGCGCTCGCTTTCTACGCCCTTCTACAGAATCAGGTAAGATACAGACTGAGGGGGATAGAAGTGAATGTATCCATTCATGCATTGTTTATCACCAAATAAACAATGGTTTGGTGTTCTGATGGGCATTGATTAACCAAGAAAGCTTAAAGCCTGAGTGTTTTGTGAATGGAGTAGTCACCTAGATATTCGTTGTTAGCACAAGATTTTACATGTAGGCTAAGGAACATCAAATACAGGTCATGTTAGATTTAGGTTACAGTCAAGTGATTCTTATAGAAATTATGGCCCCTTTTCAATTTCTGTTAATTTGTGGTTTTCCGATCATTATCTCCTGAAAGGTTGGATGGATTTTAATTATTAATAAAATACATGTCAAGTTAGATTTTGTGTTACATTTCACTAACTTTGATATCTGACAACAATATAAATAATTGGTATGTATCATATCTTTGCCAGATGTTCAAAAAAACATGAGCACAATAGAAATTGTGTAAATGTCAGATTTTAGTTAAAAACAACAAATTAGGTGACTTACTTGAATTCCTGTACATGTATATAGCACAGGTGAGTGTAGCGTACCAGGGACCCATACAGTGATTTTTAGTTCAAAATAGCCTACTTACTAACCCTATATCAATAAGAAGGTAAACAACACCGTTTACACATCGACCCACTTTCAGCTTTAATTACTTCATCTAGAATAATGCATATTTATTAAAACCCATTGCATAATAGCATAAGTGTTTATCATTTCCGTAAAGTTTACTTCAAGGCCCAAAAGCAAACCGTTTTGAAATAGCGACTGATAATTTCCGATTTTTTTGACATTTTTCGTCAACCCGAATAAATGTCACACATTTCTAACACTGAATTCTTCCCTTTTAACAAGCTTTTAAACAATTTCGCCTTGTGTCATCCAAATATTACACAACCGCGCTCGTAGAAATTGATTTGATAAATATTTCCACAAGCTTTCCAGTTTTAATACGATCCGTTAATACAGTATTCTTTTATTTCGTTGATATATTTTGTAAACATATACATGCAGCCATACTGATAATGGGAAAACCAGTTTCCATACTGTATCGATCGGCCAGGTCTTACCAAGTCTAGGTTACACATCACTAATACATGTCTATGGAATACTGAGCTCTAGTAGCAGTGTTGTGCCGTTCTTGTGTATGTCCACAGTGACGGTTGCACACTGGAAAATAGACGTACCCGAAATGTGTGAGATTTATTCGAGTTGGCGAAAAATTGTAAAAATTTCGGAAACTATCAGTCGCTGTTACAAAGCGGTTTGCTTTGGACCTTGAAGTAAGCGTTACGGAAAATATAATTCGTTAGGTATATATGCAATAGGTTTTGATAAATTGCACTATTCTGTATGAAGTAATTGAAGCTGAAACTGGGTCTATGTGCGAACTGTGTTGTTTACCTTCTTATTGATATATAGTCATTAGGCTATTTTTATCTAACATTCACTGTTTGGGTCCCTGGTACGCTACACTCACCTGTGGTATATAGATTTTCATCAATTAGACTTCAAATGTAGGAAACAATATAAATTACAAAATTAAAGAAATACGATTTGCTGTGAAGAAATTTTGGGTTGACTTTTCGAGATAAAGTAGGTGTATGCATTGATTGAATGAGAGTTTATAAAATTTAAATCTTCAATTAATTTACATCGTTAAAATTTATTAATTATACTGCAACAAGATTTCAATACAATGACCCGCATGAGTGGGACAGATATTGTTCACATGGGTTAAAAATAGTTCTTAACAAATAGCAAATGACATCACAGCCTTTATGTATAAGCCAGATATTACGCAATATTTCACATTAAAATTTTGATGTTATATACTATTATAGTTTTATCATAGAGCCTACACCCTAAAAAGGTCTATGTGTACTGAAATTTGTTTACTTTAGAGCCTACATCCTAAAAAGGTCTACATGTACTGAAATTTGTTTACTGTTCTATGGGTTGTACTGTTGGTATTTTGACAGGAATCTTTTTCGACGGTATGGCAGTCCTTGATAAAGACCACAGTGATGATGATTGGGGAGTTTGAGTATGACGGAATCTACACCGACGGTACTGTGCACTACGAGGTTCTTGGCTACATTCTGTTCTGTGTGTTCATGGTGGTCATGTCAATCATCATAATGAACTTGCTTGTAAGTTTTACAGATTTTTAGCTCACCTGGCACAAAGTGCCAGAGTGAGCTATTAGGATCGCTTTCTGTCCGTCTGTCCACCATTTCCTTCAAACGACATCTCCTCTGAAACCACTGGGCCAATGTTGATGAAACTTTGCAGAGTTGTTCCTTGCATGAAGCTCTATCAAAGTGTTCAAAGAATTCCATTCCATGCAGAACTCTGGTTGCTATGGCAACAAATAAGAAAAACTTTAAAAATCTTCTTCTCTGAAACCACAAGACCTAGAGCTTAGATATTTGGCATGTGGCATTGTCTAGTGGACCTCTACCAAGATTGTTCAAATTATGACCTTGCGTCAAAATTGACCCCGCACGGTGGTCACTTAGTTTTGCATAGGCTTATATAGGGAAAACTTTAAAAATCTTCTTCTCTGAAGCCAAAAGGCCTAGAGCTTAGATATGTAGCATGTAGCATTGTCTAGTGGACCTTTACCAAGATTGTTCAAATTATGACCCCCGGGTCAACATTGACCCCGTGGCGGTGGTCACTTGGTTTTGCATAGGCTTATATAGGAAAAACTTTGAAAATCTTCTTCTCTGAAACCACAAGGCCTAGAGTTGAGATATTTAGCATGTAGCATTGTCTAGTGGACCTCTACCAAGATTGTTCAAATTATGAGCCCTGGGTCAAAATTAGCCCCGCCCGGGGGGTCACTGGTTTTACATTGGCTTATATAGGAAAAACTTCAAAAAATCTTCGCTGAAACCACAAGGCCTAGAGCTTAGATATTTAGCATATGGCATTGTCTAGTGCACCTCTACCAAAATTGTTCAAATTATGAGCCCTGGGTCAAAATTAACCCCGCCAGGGGGGTCACTTGGTTTTACATAAGCTCATAATTATAGGAAAAACTTTAAAAATCTTCTGCTCTGAAACCACAAGGCCTAGAGCTGAGATATTTAGCATGTAGCATTGTGTAGTGGACCTCTACCATGGTTGTTCAAATTATGACCCTAAGATCAAAATTGACCCAGTGCGAGTGGTCACTTAGTTTTGCATAGGCTTTATATAGAAAAAACTTGTAAAATCTTCTTCTCTAAAACCACAAGGCCTAGAGCTTAGATATTTGGCATGTAGCATTGGCTAGTGGACCTCTACCAAGATTGTTCAAATAATGATCCCCAGATCAAAATTGACCCCGCATGGGGGTCACTTAGTTTTACATAGGCTTATATAGGAAAAACTTTAAAAAATCTTCTTCTCTGAAACCACAAGGCCTAGAGCTTAGATATTTGGCATGTAGCATTGCCTAGCAGACCTCTTTAAAGTTTGTTCAAATTAATGCCCCTGGGGTCAAAATTGGCCTTACCCTGGGGGGGGGGGGGTCATTTGTTTTTCAAAGATGTATGTAGGAAAACCTATTGGGTATATAACATTGTTTAGTGATCTTCCACCAGGCAAGTGGACTTGTACCAAGGTGAGCGATATAGGGCCATCTTGGCCCGCTTGTTTTCTGAAGTTTGAGAAAAGTTTTGTAAACTATAAAAAGTTGTACCCATACAGACATGCCTGGCATGGTTTTCACATGTAGGGCTCATTAAATACATACTGTTATGTACACTGTAGGTTGGTTTGGCTGTAGATAATATTAAAGAAGTACAGGAGCAGGCAGAACTCACCAGGAAAGCTATGCAGGTATGTACACTGTTTGCTACATTGTGTTTTCATTAATCAACATATAAATAAAAAACAAAGCCACAGGAGATATAGTTGAAATGTAGTGATGTACTGCAAGGAGCTCATATAACCAATGTTTCAGCCTTTCACAGCAGATGATTGTGAACATCAAACTTCTGTGACCTAGTTGGATAGCTTCCATTTGCTACAAAAGCAAACAAACAAGTTGCCATTTTTCAAATTATATTCTAAAAACTGTGAAGACTATGTAAAATTCATGTGATCTGTTCTATAAAGTAAATACCGACAGGTTTATTTGACTGATGAATGCAGTTTGTGAAAACACGACACATTATTGTGTTATTACTGTTTTTGCCTTAATTTGTAAATTTTGATGTGAAGGCAATGCCACATGTGGCTATTGGTTTGATATGCTGTAAATTACTTTGAATTCGTGAGAAAAAAAAATTTGCGATTTTGTGGTCCCGTGATCAATTCAGGAATCTATGAATTTCCAAACAAGCAGGCCAGAATGTTTCTGGACCCCACGCATTGCCAGGGAACTAAATTAGTAAAAGGGCTTTAAAGTGACATTATGCGCAATTTTTTGATGTAACAATCCAGCTGAAAATGGTGTGTGTACAAAAGCGAGGGAAATAATAGCTTTTAACCCAATACACCAAACTCTCCCCACCCCCCCCCCCCCCCCCCCCCTACCAGTATGAAAAAATAACTTTCCAAATATTGATTTTCTTTTTGACTGGGAGAGTCAATTTAAGAAAAGAACACTGCATGCAGGAGTTGCTTCCCTTCCACTGCTGAAATCTCTACCAACATCAACAACAACACAATCAACTATCATTTTATCAGTCCGATATTTTTATATCTAAAGCACCAATTTCAAATACTAATGTGGCATAATCATTAATTTAACACATTTAAATGCACAGCAACCAAAAATTGCATTTTTAAAATTGTCACCAAAAATACACTATGTGCAGTAAGATGCGCATAATGTCACTTTAAATAAGCAAATTGATGGAAATTGCAAACAAGTGCTCTTAGATAATAAAATGCGAAAAATAAAGTTCTAACAAAAATTTCATGATTTACAGTAAATGAATTTTAAAAACCTTATTATCATTACATTGTTCATTATTTGGTAAATATTGAAAATCTGGTTTATATGAAGGTTAATTGTTTTATCTGATTGTACATTATAAGGTTGAACTGGCGTTAGACGTGGAGAGGATCGTACCCGACTTCTTCCGTAGGAGACTGGTCGTAAGAAAAGATTCGCTGAAACCAAACCAAGGCGTCCATAAAATGTTGAGTGGTATATTTGGACTTGAAAGTTACGGACTTACAGCACAAACTATCAGCAAAGCTCTGAACCCAGAACTGGTATGTACACTTTAAATTAAGTATTTATTCAGTTTAGCTTACTAATACTTGTTTCATAACACAGTGGTATAAAAAAAATGAAACTAGAACTGCTCAAGACATTGTTGGTTAGAAATCTGGGGAAGTTGGTGAAAATTTATTTTGATCTATATTATAAATAAAAGAAGCAATTTGTGTTATAACAGAAAAGAATCACAGATTAAAGCCCCCATTTCACATCTGTTTTCATAAGATAAACTCATGTCATGTATATTATCAAGTTTCGACTCTTGCAGTCGAAAATGGGGCATATTTTTATCAGACCTCTTTTCTAAATTTGGCTGTTTTGCTCTTGAATATTTATTTAGATTCTTTACTACTTAGTCATGTATCAACCACAACACAGCCAGATAGGGCTGACTTATTAAAACAACATAAGCGAGCATGAGATTTATGGAAAATATATCGCGGGAATTACAATATTCTAAAAATACATATTTTTAATGACATCATTATAAATGTACATGTAATTATGAAGTACTTTGAAACAACTTTTCCAAAAGATTAATCATCAAAATGATGATAAAGCATACGCAAATTTTTTTAGAGAAAATCAAAATCCAGTCAGTAAAGTTAGTGTGGATAGGGGTCCTTTAAATTTAATGTTCTTTCATAGGATGAGATAGAAAAGGTGAAGGAAAGCCAGGAGAAGTTACAGTCAACAATAAACAAGATGCGTTACAACAACAAAGAAATGAAAGGCCAGATTAACAACCTCGAAGGAATGTTGAAAGCTCTAATGGCGGCTCAGGGTGTCGCTTGGCAGGATGAAGATTTCCAGGAAAGTGATGAAATCAGTCCAATGGGAGTTTACTCATAGACTGGTTCTCTGAATCTGGAAATTTTATCATTGACTGGTTCTACTCATAGACTGGTTCCAAGTGTTTTGATTATTTTTTCTTTGACTGGTTCTACTCATAGACTGTTTCCCAGTGTTTGAATATTGTTTCATTGACTGATCCTTCTTGTAGACTGGCTCTCTGTATCCAGGAGTTTTATTATTGACTGGTTCATTTTACAGTTTGTGTTAAAGCAGATATTTTTATAGTTATTTATATTTCTATTCTGTGAGGTTTTATTCACAGACTGATAGGTTTATGTTCTATACTGTAATCTACTGGGTAGACTGGTTTTAAATACTGAGAAAAATTAACTAGGATAGGCGATAGGAGAAATTATGAGCATTTTCACTCACTCATTCTTACAAATATATTTACTTATTATGAACTGCTGGAAGGTAAAGCAAACTAGAACAAATAAAGGACCATAAATGAGTATAAAGTATTTTAACAATATTTGTACCAAGCAAATTATTTTATACTTGTTATTCACAACTTTCTTGCTACATGAATTTGTTTGGTAATTGATGTACATGTAGGTTGATATTCATCTTGTACAGATCTCACAAGCTTTGGTGTACTTATTTTTAATTTGAATAAATTCGAGCCCCACTGTGTGAAAACCAGTGTGAGCTGTTTGTGAACAGTCTGGATGTAGATCAGCTTACATATCCTAACAGTCTCATCTGAACCCATACTGTCCACTCACCCATTATAGACAGCCAAACTGACTGACTGATTGTATTTATTTATCCTCCATTCTGGCTGAGGACATATGACCGAGTGAGCCTCACATTATTGCAATTGTAGTTGTAGTAATGTTTCAGAATTGTAACAAATTTTTATCTTTTTTTTATGTTGATGATAAACTTTAAAATGTTGGTTTTCAAGCAGCTGGGCTCATTTGTTCTCTTTTGATTTTTGTTTCAAAATTATCACCGTATGTGTTTTCTGTTACTACTTGTAGACTTGTAGTTGATGAGAGTTCGTAACATCCACACTAAAACTAAATTCTACTATTTTATGTTTTTCGGTACTTGATTGAAATGTAACAGTGAAATTATCAAAACCTTCTACCATGATGTACTGAGTGATATAATAACTGGAAACCATACAACATTGACGCCATTAAAATGCTATACTTTCTGATGAGAATTTCCTTGATTTTTGGCATTTTATTGAAACAAACTCGACAAAAATAGAGTTTTAAACATAAAATATTTACGTTCTGATTCTGAAGAAGTTCTTTCTTTCGTGATATTCATGCATAATATCATTATTTCATATTCTACCGACACAAAAGGGTAATACGTTTATAGGCTGTGTTTGATTGTTGCCTAACTATTTTTACTGTTGTGATAATTCTACTAAATGGCATGGTTAATGAGATCTTACATGTAACATGCATGTATGTACTTTCTGGATTACAAAACAAAACAAAAGAATGTTTGATTGATTATTTTTTTCAATGACATGAAAGGAAGATAATCTCAGAAGTGAACATTTGGATCTCAGTAGTCAAAACTGGGATCTCTAAAGACAAATTGGGAACTTGGAACTCAAAATTGGGTCTCAGAAGACAAAATATAAATATGACAAATTACATTTAAGGTAAAAAAAATATTATTAGCCTCACTCTGGAAAATCTAGTATCCTTATTTCAAAAATGAATCAATTAAATCCATATGGAGAATTGTTTGTTTTTGTTCAGTGCGGTAGTTCCTTAAGACATGTAAGCTAAGAGGATCCAGAAAGTACTCAGAGTTTTGTTTCCAAACAGTAATTAGCAATAAACACATTGCAATTACTTGTTAGCTCTCATTTTCTTTTACGTAAACAATTTATGAATTTTATACTATCCAGTTTATTACACAGTTATCTGGCCAAAATGTGTGAGTGTATTGTATTTTGCATAAAAAGTGCTGAGTTTCTGAGATAGTGTTCTTTTACATGTGTGTGGTCTAAGCCAATAATTTTTGGACATTTGTGAGATAAAACTTGTGTTAAATTTTTTTGTGATCTATTTACATGTACTTGATTTTGTTGACATTTTTCTTCAAAGACTTGTGCCTTTCATATCTTTATTGATAATGCTCATCCTTTTGTTCATTTTGTGTAAGTTAAATATATTTCAAGAAAGGTTCATGCACGGACCTATATACACATGTATATAGGTCAGTGGTTCATGGAAACTTTGTAAATGCATTGAAGTTCATGATATTACATAAGTGTCTAGATCTGTATATCGTAAACCTGTCATAAAAACTTAATTCTGATTGGCCGATAGTGGTCTAGCGTCAGGTCTACTTAATTTGTGGATAGTGGTCAAGTGCCAGGTTTATTTAATCCTGATTGTCCGATAGCGGTCAAGGCCAGGTCTACTTAATCCTTGTTTGCCGATAGGGACCAAGTGCTAGGTCTACTTAATCCTGATTGGCCAAAAGTGATCACGTGCTTGGTCTGCAAAAGTATGTGTAGACCTGGAAAATAACATGAAGACCAGCATGGATTTCAAGACTCTTTTATATTTTCGCATATTTTCACTACTTTTTATGAAGTATATGATATAATATAATCATATAGTATATACTAGTAAACTTGTATGTTTCTTGGTTTAAAATGCAATCGTACTAAAATCTATGCTCAAGTACACTATTTTTCTTTAGTTGAATTCATTAATTATGTATTTTCATATTTTCATTCTTCTTTCATTTTATAAGGTGTGTGCAGGTGTGTGTGTGCCATTCTAACAAGGTTTATAAAACCCTTTATATAAACAAAGAAGCAAACACACATGGGTATATTATACAAATATTGACTGGTGATAAGGTGAATATCCAAATCTATGGACCTAAGGTATGTGATATTTACAGAGGCTGAGGGCCTAGGTGAATATCATCTGCATCAGGGCCATAGATTTGGATACTCACCTTATCGTCGGTCAGTTTGTGTTTTATGGTATGACTAAGGTAAACATGCTGTTTAGCAACAATAATATATAATTGATATATAGCAATTTTACTAATAGTAAATAAAAATATACCATTGTATACATGTACTTTTTGGCATCGAAAGCACAAAACTGACATTTAGCATAAAGGGAAATGGTAGTTAGCAGGTCTCGAACCCATGACCCTAAATCAGTGAGAGATCACAGTGATTTCAGGGAACACGTGATTTCAAGTCAGTGACACAGAGATGGTTGCTACCAAATGTTAAAAAAGCAACTTTCGACACTTTGTTTTTACCATAATGTTATCAAAGTGTGTGCCTAATTTGTTGAACACTTTTGTTTATAAGACTATAAACCAGGGTATCTGTTGATATATCATGTGACTTACAATAAACCAATCACAGTGCCTGGATATATTTAGTCATACAATAATCCACAATATACCATGGCTGTTTGTGCAACCCACTTTTTCCATTGTATTGATATGATTCTATTAAGTTTTAGAATTTTAACGAAATACAGCTGTGTACAACTGTGTTGATTTGTTAGTTTTACACTTGGTGATGAGATGCCGTCATTCATTAAATGAACTGCTGATACAGAAATCCAGCATTAAGGCCGTATATTGTTATTTGTTAAGTTGTATCACATCAGTTATGTTACAGTCAGTCGTGTATAATACAACTATGCAGTAGTTTTATAGCTTGAATTTTGTAATTTGTCATAGATTCTAACTGACGTAGATTTGATTACCTCGTGTAGTTTTAGATAAGATTTATAATAAAAAGAAAAAATTCTGAAAAATTTATGTCAGTTTCAAGTTAGTCTACTCGTACAAGACTTTGGAAAAATGATGATTCAGGTGTAAATGGCATAATATTAACTTGACTAGATATTTTAGCCTATGTGACCAGTGTAGATCATGATCAGGTAGTCTATCCATGCAGTATGATCATAGTCTACACTGTTTATATGTCAACAGGTTATATTTCTTTGAAATGTCCCTATCAGGATTTATTATTTCTGTTAATTAAACGATGGTAAAGTTTCAGGGTAAAGGTGAAAAGCTATATCTTCAATATGTTTGGACAGTTCAATGATATATCTTCAATATGTTTGGACAGTTCAATGCTATATCTTTGATATTTTTGGACTGTTCAATGCTGTATGTGAGTTAAAGTGAAACTTGAATCGCAAAATTTATTTAGAAACATTTATCCATTGTTGTTACCTTTGTAATTTTGTATGTTAAAACATGTAATATAATATCTTACTAATATGCAATACCATTGAACACAAAATACAGTACATTATAACCTTAAATGAATTTTGAAGAAAGTACAGTTTTTCAAGGTATGAAGTTTATGGCTATAATGGGCAGTTAAATATTTATATTTAGTGAGTTTCTTATCATATTGTCTTACCAAAAAGTAATGCGTATAATTTACAATATATAGCAATTTTGTCTTTGGAATTGTTACTGGACTAATGTTTGGTAAAGGTTTGACAGAGTAATCAATGCAAATGCATGATTTCAAGCTCCTGATATTATTTGCTAAAGATGTACGTGCAAGAACAGACCCTTAGTTGGTAAAATCATCCCACCTTGACTGAAGATCGTGTGAAAATTCTGTTGTGATAGAATTAAATTATCTCTGCATGTTTATGAATGTATATGATGTAATGTATATATGCTGTTATTGACCTGTAGATATATTGTACATGTATATATATTTAAACAGTGTATTACCCTGTGATAATGTACATGTAATAGTTTATATAGTACACGTGTATGTTGAAAAAGATCTGATTTTTTTCCTCTTTATTCTTGTTGATTTTTTTGTATTTATATAATCGTTTTCTCTATAAATCGTCCCTTCAGTGTATCATAGTTGCTATTCTTAATACATAACAGTGACAACTTTGTTGTACTAAAGGGACAAATTTCTGTTTGAACATAACTCTTGCACTGTAAATATGGCCTGCACCATGGGAAAATGGGCATTCAGACACACTATCCCGAAAATAGTTTTGGTCCTTCTACAATATCATTTAACCAATTTCTTGTTACTCATTTCTGCTTTACATACATAGAAAAAAACACCATCATGTTTTTTCTGGTGAAACTGAAAGTAAAGAATCATGTTTATTTTATTAACATAAAGAACTTTTGAAAAAATATCATGTTTACTTCGATCGTTACATGTATGAGCCAAATTATGTAAATAGTGTGCATAAACTTAGCCTAACAACACCAAACACTGTAAATAGGATTTTTTTACAGATTTTCATAGATATTTTTGTAACTGAAAGGGAGTAGGCAAGATTTATTTGAGCTTTTAACATAATTGTTTTTTTACGGGTTAGTAAAAGGAATGGGGCTATATGTTTCATATGTGCTGGTGTACACCTGCCAGTGTATTTGTTTCTTTTTATCACTAAAGCAGTCTGGATATACCGGCACACACCAGATATATGCCAGCATGGATGAAACATATATCCCCAAAGACTATGCAGATAAAATGTACATGCCAATTTACTAATATTGAGGAAGTTTGAAATTCTTAATGTTTGAAACTAGTATCATAAAAGACCAGATGGATATAGCATGCAGAAGAGATTGTTTTAACCTAAAGCAACATCTTGATGTACTTTAGAGATTAAAAATACTGATCTGTGAGTTCTATTTTTTTACTAACAAAATACTTATTTAAAATTGGTAGAATACAGGAGTAATCAAAGTTGTTCATGAAAAACAAAACACAGTACAAACTACACAATATGCATGCATGTTCTTGCTCATTTGTGCTACACTTTTTATTTTGTGCAACCCTTATATATGTTAAACTTACAGATTTTGTTAACTTTAACCAGTGCTCAATACATTTTATGATGTTATGTTACAATTTCTTGAGATATTAATTTGTGATGCCTAACCAGAAGAGTGAAATGTCATGTGGATTTTAACACATGATATCTTTATTTTATTTTATTTTTTTTAAAAAGGGTACAGCCTTAATTAAATTAATTAAAATATTAGTGTTCTGAAGGTTGATCCTTTGGAATGAATCTTTTAATGACAATTTGCCGTAAACATGCCGGCATAACAAGTGTTATTTGGGCGGCCGAGCCCTGGTATTTAAGTTTGACCACGAGGTAGGACATACTCTTGTGATCCCCTGCCTAAGGCGGAGGGATATTGTTTTGGCGTTGTTCGTCTGTCCGTCCGTCCAGAGTCATAACTCGAGAACCAACGGATAGAATTTAATGAAACTTAAAAGAAGTGTACAATAGCATAATGCAGCGACGCACACACAACTTTCGTCAAGATTGGATTAGTATCTCCAGAGTTATTGCCCTTCAATTGGTATTTTCTCCTATATTCTATATAAAAACATTAAAATTCTATTTCTCTATCAAAATTAAATTGTAATTTGCTCAGATATTTAAATGATCACTCTTTCTAATATCCACTACCTGCACTTTCTGATTTTTTTTTTAGAAATGAGGCCCCTTACTGGGGTGTAATGCTTTTCTGAAATACTCTATATAGAAACTTACAATTTTTGTTTTCTGAAAGTAGTAGTACTGATTTAATTAAACTGATAAAAATTGAGTTCTGTATCACTGTGAGTGCTTTTTTTCTGAAACAGGCAGACCAATTCACTTACCAGTTATTCTTTTTCAGCTATTTGCTTAGTCTGGCGGGGGATATAAATTCACTGAATTTGCTTGTAATGCCAGATTTTAACTGAAATCATAAGTTTTTTATGATACAATTAGAATATTCAAGGGTTGACTGCAAAACTGTAGTAACTTATATGAAATAAAGAAGGACTTACAACAATTTTGCGATCAACCTTTGACTTTTACTACACAACAGCCGACTGTCATAAAGCTGTTGAAATAAACCACTGTTCTATGTCTACCTCAACATCTGATATTCGTTTTTTATTTCATAAATTTTGAAAAAGGGTACAGAACAATTTCATAGATACCGGCATGTTTTATCTTTTGGAAATAAAAAATGTATGAATTCTAAAATTTTCTAAAAGTTTCATCAAAATATGATGTAAACATTTCATTAAGACAAAGAAGTTCTTAACTAAAAAGGGTAACATTAAATTTGACCATTTTTTGTCTATATTTATAAATGAAATATACAATCAAAAAGGAATTTTATGCCATTATTTTAGAAAACTACACTTGTGATACCTTAAAAAGTAGAAAAATGTTCAAATACCTTTAGAATTGAATGTAGAATTGTGTTGATGTGAAATAAGGAATCAAACTTACATTTATTTAACATAAAATGTGAATGAAATTGTTCATTCCGAGCACCAGCTCGACCACATCTCTTCAAGATTTTTATTTAGCTGTTGAAACCATTTTAATTGTCTCTGTTTGCGTTCTATCATCTTTGATAATATTATATATAAGGGCCAACCCAGTTTACAACTACTTTTTGTTGAATGCACTCTAATTCTAACATTTTGTGCAAGTATATATACTGGCAAGTGACTTTACTTCTTGTTTTGTACTTTTATTTATATATTTTATATAGACAGTTGTATTAGCAGTTGTATATTTGATATGTATGTAAATCTTTATATGATAGTTATGTAATAAAACTAAAATTTTCTACTTCTTGAAGCTTTATTTCTGATATCTTACCTCTCCGCCTTTGGGAAAGGGGGCGGGGGGGGTTGAATCAGGTGATCAAACTTACAAAGATAATGCTCAAATATTATACTCCTTTACAAATTTCTTAATTCTCGTAATATCTACAGATAATATAAAGACGATATGGTATGACTGTTCCGAGCTTTTTATGCTTTCAGTAATTTGATTACCGATATTGACCTATGCTAGACGTAAATGCATGACTTCCTGGTACCCATGAAGCTGCCTTTTGTGCATTTTCAGAAGAACTCATAAACCTTAAAACTTGTTAATTTGTAGGCCAATACATTCCTAGGATTAGCAGAAAAATGTGTTACATTAATAAATGTGCAATTTTAAAAGTTTTAGATAACTCTTCAGGTTAATATCTTATCTGTTGGGAGGGATTGCATAATAAAACATCCATGAATCAAATAAAGTATTTTAAATACATGGGTTCTTCTATGTGATTGGCCAGAAATATAATCATAAAATATAGAGCTATATAGAACCTGTTACTGAGTTAAACATTAAACACATTGACCACCTGTAAACATTCCGTTTTGAGGCGACATTAGTCTGGAATACTTCCAAATGAAATCGGTATGGCGGAAAACGACAAAGATTTTGGGAGGCTAATCCGGTCCAAACTGTTGATTGAATTTGGCGGACATTTGATAATTACGGAAGTGACGTCATGCCGACCTGATCGATGTGCTATGTTTCAGTGAACCATGTATATGTGTGTCTATGTGTATCTTTAAACCTTATTTTGTTTCAATTGACGATTTAACCTTTTGTCTTTGTTGACACTGTACTAAGTACAGCACATGACGTCTATAAGGGGAGCGGTGATGTAGAGGTTAATGTGCCTGCCGCTCATCCCGGAGGTTGCGGGTTCGAGCCCCACTGGGGTCATGACCGTACCTCCTCATATAACACCAGTACTGGTTTTCCAAGAAGCGGACTCGAGAGTGACTCGATAAGCTACAAGCTTTCATCACAACAGAGCTAAAATAAATTACAAACTAGTACATGACGTCATACTTCTTTCACTTTCACCCGATGTGTTGTAAGCGTCAGCAAAAGGACTGAGCTGTCACAAAAAAGAAGACTTTTCATTGGTCCACGTACAGGGGTCACGCGCAGGGGTCACCTTGCCGCGCATGGACTCCTTTTCTTTTTTTTTTTTTTTTTTTTTCCTTATGAGGGGTCGTTTTAAAGACTTCTATTTGGATGTCAATATATCTGGGTTTGAACATGACATGTCTGCTTTTAGCTTACGAAAGATATTCAAATATTCGCTTGTCAAAACGAATCCCACAGGGACCTGTAAGCAAATGAAGATAAACTGAAAATTTTCAAAATGTGTCAAAGTTCGTTTTCAGTGATGTCTAGAAGTGTAAGCATTTGCCTCAGATGTGTAATTTTTTTCGGATGCAGCCTTTAAATTGATATAGACTAGACAAAACATATTCCCTACGATAACTATTGATTCTACGGAAAGCCAAAAATGTCTTAACCACCATATACCCCGCGTCTCATTGATGGTCGCTTTGAACCAGCAACATATACATGTATAACTCAGATATTATACGTTTTCTAATGCATTGGTAATATCTAAACATTTAAAATACAACCATGTTTAAAATCGACTATATATTTAGAGAATCTAGAAGACTATATGTCTTAGTGTTGACTTTGAAAGCAAGTTCGCGTCTCTCTGAAGACATTTGTAGAATGAGATTCTATGTTCACTACCCTAGATGTACGTAAACTTGTTCGGATTTACTGTCATTTTAAATATAGACATGTCTTTTTTCTCTTCAGTATTTCAAACTAAATCGGGCACTTCATTATAATAAAGATATCTTATTGCAAACTAATTTTATAGCCGTTTCTTAGGCGGGGTCTCGAACTTAGGTCATACCTGAAAAGAAGGTCACAGAGGGGTCAAAGGTAAAGATAGACCCCAAGTATTATATATTTCCGTGACCTACTCATCAAGACGAAGAGAATGAGGTATCACATGACCCGATTCTAGAGAAAAGTTGTTTCACCCCCAGAAAAACCCAAAGGGTATAGCCTTAGGAAAAATGCCATTTTCGACAAAAATTACTTTGCCCCCATTTTCGCAGGGATTGTTCAGGGATCACTTTCGACGAAGGAACTGCAATCAGAATGAAGATATCTTATTGCAAACTAATTTTATAGCCGTTTCTTAGGCGGGGTCTCGAACTTAGGTCATACCTGAAAAGAAGGTCACAGAGGGGTCAAAGGTAAAGATAGACCCCAAGTATTATATATTTCCGTGACCTACTCATCAAGACGAAGAGAATGAGGTATCACATGACCCGATTCTAGAGAAAAGTTGTTTCACCCCCAGAAAAACCCAAAGGGTATAGCCTTAGGAAAAATGCCATTTTCGACAAAAATTACTTTGCCCCCATTTTCGCAGGGATTGTTCAGGGATCACTTTCGACGAAGGAACTGCAATCAGAATGAAGATATCTTATTGCAAACTAATTTTATAGCCGTTTCTTAGGCGGGGTCTCGAACTTAGGTCATACCTGAAAAGAAGGTCACAGAGGGGTCAAAGGTAAAGATAGACCCCAAGTATTATATATTTCCGTGACCTACTCATCAAGACGAAGAGAATGAGGTATCACATGACCCGATTCTAGAGAAAAGTTGTTTCACCCCCAGAAAAACCCAAAGGGTATAGCCTTAGGAAAAATGCCATTTTCGACAAAAATTATTTTGCCCCCATTTTCGCAGGGATTGTTCAGGGATCACTTTCGACGAAGGAACTGCAATCAGAATGAAGATATCTTATTGCAAACTAATTTTATAGCCGTTTCTTAGGCGGGGTCTCGAACTTAGGTCATACCTGAAAAGAAGGTCACAGAGGGGTCAAAGGTAAAGATAGACCCCAAGTATTATATATTTCCGTGACCTACTCATCAAGACGAAGAGAATGAGGTATCACATGACCCGATTCTAGAGAAAAGTTGTTTCACCCCCAGAAAAACCCAAAGGGTATAGCCTTAGGAAAAATGCCATTTTCGACAAAAATTACTTTGCCCCCATTTTCGCAGGGATTGTTCAGGGATCACTTTCGACGAAGGAACTGCAATCAGAATGAAGATATCTTATTGCAAACTAATTTTATAGCCGTTTCTTAGGCGGGGTCTCGAACTTAGGTCATACCTGAAAAGAAGGTCACAGAGGGGTCAAAGGTAAAGATAGACCCCAAGTATTATATATTTCCGTGACCTACTCATCAAGACGAAGAGAATGAGGTATCACATGACCCGATTCTAGAGAAAAGTTGTTTCACCCCCAGAAAAACCCAAAGGGTATAGCCTTAAGAAAAATGCCATTTTCGACAAAAATTACTTTGCCCCCATTTTCGCAGGGATTGTTCAGGGATCACTTTCGACGAAGGAACTGCAATCAGAATGAAGATATCTTATTGCAAACTAATTTTATAGCCGTTTCTTAGGCGGGGTCTCGAACTTAGGTCATACCTGAAAAGAAGGTCACAGAGGGGTCAAAGGTAAAGATAGACCCCAAGTATTATATATTTCCGTGACCTACTCATCAAGACGAAGAGAATGAGGTATCACATGACCCGATTCTAGAGAAAAGTTGTTTCACCCCCAGAAAAACCCAAAGGGTATAGCCTTAGGAAAAATGCCATTTTCGACAAAAATTACTTTGCCCCCATTTTCGCAGGGATTGTTCAGGGATCACTTTCGACGAAGGAACTGCAATCAGAATGAAGATATCTTATTGCAAACTAATTTTATAGCCGTTTCTTAGGCGGGGTCTCGAACTTAGGTCATACCTGAAAAGAAGGTCACAGAGGGGTCAAAGGTAAAGATAGACCCCAAGTATTATATATTTCCGTGACCTACTCATCAAGACGAAGAGAATGAGGTATCACATGACCCGATTCTAGAGAAAAGTTGTTTCACCCCCAGAAAAACCCAAAGGGTATAGCCTTAGGAAAAATGCCATTTTCGACAAAAATTACTTTGCCCCCATTTTCGCAGGGATTGTTCAGGGATCACTTTCGACGAAGGAACTGCAATCAGAATGAAGATATCTTATTGCAAACTAATTTTATAGCCGTTTCTTAGGCGGGGTCTCGAACTTAGGTCATACCTGAAAAGAAGGTCACAGAGGGGTCAAAGGTAAAGATAGACCCCAAGTATTATATATTTCCGTGACCTACTCATCAAGACGAAGAGAATGAGGTATCACATGACCCGATTCTAGAGAAAAGTTGTTTCACCCCCAGAAAAACCCAAAGGGTATAGCCTTAGGAAAAATGCCATTTTCGACAAAAATTACTTTGCCCCCATTTTCGCAGGGATTGTTCAGGGATCACTTTCGACGAAGGAACTGCAATCAGAATGAAGATATCTTATTGCAAACTAATTTTATAGCCGTTTCTTAGGCGGGGTCTCGAACTTAGGTCATACCTGAAAAGAAGGTCACAGAGGGGTCAAAGGTAAAGATAGACCCCAAGTATTATATATTTCCGTGACCTACTCATCAAGACGAAGAGAATGAGGTATCACATGACCCGATTCTAGAGAAAAGTTGTTTCACCCCCAGAAAAACCCAAAGGGTATAGCCTTAGGAAAAATGCCATTTTCGACAAAAATTACTTTGCCCCCATTTTCGCAGGGATTGTTCAGGGATCACTTTCGACGAAGGAACTGCAATCAGAATGAAGATATCTTATTGCAAACTAATTTTATAGCCGTTTCTTAGGCGGGGTCTCGAACTTAGGTCATACCTGAAAAGAAGGTCACAGAGGGGTCAAAGGTAAAGATAGACCCCAAGTATTATATATTTCCGTGACCTACTCATCAAGACGAAGAGAATGAGGTATCACATGACCCGATTCTAGAGAAAAGTTGTTTCACCCCCAGAAAAACCCAAAGGGTATAGCCTTAGGAAAAATGCCATTTTCGACAAAAATTACTTTGCCCCCATTTTCGCAGGGATTGTTCAGGGATCACTTTCGACGAAGGAACTGCAATCAGAATGAAGATATCTTATTGCAAACTAATTTTATAGCCGTTTCTTAGGCGGGGTCTCGAACTTAGGTCATACCTGAAAAGAAGGTCACAGAGGGGTCAAAGGTAAAGATAGACCCCAAGTATTATATATTTCCGTGACCTACTCATCAAGACGAAGAGAATGAGGTATCACATGACCCGATTCTAGAGAAAAGTTGTTTCACCCCCAGAAAAACCCAAAGGGTATAGCCTTAGGAAAAATGCCATTTTCGACAAAAATTACTTTGCCCCCATTTTCGCAGGGATTGTTCAGGGATCACTTTCGACGAAGGAACTGCAATCAGAATGAAGATATCTTATTGCAAACTAATTTTATAGCCGTTTCTTAGGCGGGGTCTCGAACTTAGGTCATACCTGAAAAGAAGGTCACAGAGGGGTCAAAGGTAAAGATAGACCCCAAGTATTATATATTTCCGTGACCTACTCATCAAGACGAAGAGAATGAGGTATCACATGACCCGATTCTAGAGAAAAGTTGTTTCACCCCCAGAAAAACCCAAAGGGTATAGCCTTAGGAAAAATGCCATTTTCGACAAAAATTACTTTGCCCCCATTTTCGCAGGGATTGTTCAGGGATCACTTTCGACGAAGGAACTGCAATCAGAATGAAGATATCTTATTGCAAACTAATTTTATAGCCGTTTCTTAGGCGGGGTCTCGAACTTAGGTCATACCTGAAAAGAAGGTCACAGAGGGGTCAAAGGTAAAGATAGACCCCAAGTATTATATATTTCCGTGACCTACTCATCAAGACGAAGAGAATGAGGTATCACATGACCCGATTCTAGAGAAAAGTTGTTTCACCCCCAGAAAAACCCAAAGGGTATAGCCTTAGGAAAAATGCCATTTTCGACAAAAATTACTTTGCCCCCATTTTCGCAGGGATTGTTCAGGGATCACTTTCGACGAAGGAACTGCAATCAGAATGAAGATATCTTATTGCAAACTAATTTTATAGCCGTTTCTTAGGCGGGGTCTCGAACTTAGGTCATACCTGAAAAGAAGGTCACAGAGGGGTCAAAGGTAAAGATAGACCCCAAGTATTATATATTTCCGTGACCTACTCATCAAGACGAAGAGAATGAGGTATCACATGACCCGATTCTAGAGAAAAGTTGTTTCACCCCCAGAAAAACCCAAAGGGTATAGCCTTAGGAAAAATGCCATTTTCGACAAAAATTACTTTGCCCCCATTTTCGCAGGGATTGTTCAGGGATCACTTTCGACGAAGGAACTGCAATCAGAATGAAGATATCTTATTGCAAACTAATTTTATAGCCGTTTCTTAGGCGGGGTCTCGAACTTAGGTCATACCTGAAAAGAAGGTCACAGAGGGGTCAAAGGTAAAGATAGACCCCAAGTATTATATATTTCCGTGACCTACTCATCAAGACGAAGAGAATGAGGTATCACATGACCCGATTCTAGAGAAAAGTTGTTTCACCCCCAGAAAAACCCAAAGGGTATAGCCTTAGGAAAAATGCCATTTTCGACAAAAATTACTTTGCCCCCATTTTCGCAGGGATTGTTCAGGGATCACTTTCGACGAAGGAACTGCAATCAGAATGAAGATATCTTATTGCAAACTAATTTTATAGCCGTTTCTTAGGCGGGGTCTCGAACTTAGGTCATACCTGAAAAGAAGGTCACAGAGGGGTCAAAGGTAAAGATAGACCCCAAGTATTATATATTTCCGTGACCTACTCATCAAGACGAAGAGAATGAGGTATCACATGACCCGATTCTAGAGAAAAGTTGTTTCACCCCCAGAAAAACCCAAAGGGTATAGCCTTAAGAAAAATGCCATTTTCGACAAAAATTACTTTGCCCCCATTTTCGCAGGGATTGTTCAGGGATCACTTTCGACGAAGGAACTGCAATCAGAATGAAGATATCTTATTGCAAACTAATTTTATAGCCGTTTCTTAGGCGGGGTCTCGAACTTAGGTCATACCTGAAAAGAAGGTCACAGAGGGGTCAAAGGTAAAGATAGACCCCAAGTATTATATATTTCCGTGACCTACTCATCAAGACGAAGAGAATGAGGTATCACATGACCCGATTCTAGAGAAAAGTTGTTTCACCCCCAGAAAAACCCAAAGGGTATAGCCTTAGGAAAAATGCCATTTTCGACAAAAATTACTTTGCCCCCATTTTCGCAGGGATTGTTCAGGGATCACTTTCGACGAAGGAACTGCAATCAGAATGAAGATATCTTATTGCAAACTAATTTTATAGCCGTTTCTTAGGCGGGGTCTCGAACTTAGGTCATACCTGAAAAGAAGGTCACAGAGGGGTCAAAGGTAAAGATAGACCCCAAGTATTATATATTTCCGTGACCTACTCATCAAGACGAAGAGAATGAGGTATCACATGACCCGATTCTAGAGAAAAGTTGTTTCACCCCCAGAAAAACCCAAAGGGTATAGCCTTAGGAAAAATGCCATTTTCGACAAAAATTACTTTGCCCCCATTTTCGCAGGGATTGTTCAGGGATCACTTTCGACGAAGGAACTGCAATCAGAATGAAGATATCTTATTGCAAACTAATTTTATAGCCGTTTCTTAGGCGGGGTCTCGAACTTAGGTCATACCTGAAAAGAAGGTCACAGAGGGGTCAAAGGTAAAGATAGACCCCAAGTATTATATATTTCCGTGACCTACTCATCAAGACGAAGAGAATGAGGTATCACATGACCCGATTCTAGAGAAAAGTTGTTTCACCCCCAGAAAAACCCAAAGGGTATAGCCTTAGGAAAAATGCCATTTTCGACAAAAATTACTTTGCCCCCATTTTCGCAGGGATTGTTCAGGGATCACTTTCGACGAAGGAACTGCAATCAGAATGAAGATATCTTATTGCAAACTAATTTTATAGCCGTTTCTTAGGCGGGGTCTCGAACTTAGGTCATACCTGAAAAGAAGGTCACAGAGGGGTCAAAGGTAAAGATAGACCCCAAGTATTATATATTTCCGTGACCTACTCATCAAGACGAAGAGAATGAGGTATCACATGACCCGATTCTAGAGAAAAGTTGTTTCACCCCCAGAAAAACCCAAAGGGTATAGCCTTAGGAAAAATGCCATTTTCGACAAAAATTACTTTGCCCCCATTTTCGCAGGGATTGTTCAGGGATCACTTTCGACGAAGGAACTGCAATCAGAATGAAGATATCTTATTGCAAACTAATTTTATAGCCGTTTCTTAGGCGGGGTCTCGAACTTAGGTCATACCTGAAAAGAAGGTCACAGAGGGGTCAAAGGTAAAGATAGACCCCAAGTATTATATATTTCCGTGACCTACTCATCAAGACGAAGAGAATGAGGTATCACATGACCCGATTCTAGAGAAAAGTTGTTTCACCCCCAGAAAAACCCAAAGGGTATAGCCTTAGGAAAAATGCCATTTTCGACAAAAATTACTTTGCCCCCATTTTCGCAGGGATTGTTCAGGGATCACTTTCGACGAAGGAACTGCAATCAGAATGAAGATATCTTATTGCAAACTAATTTTATAGCCGTTTCTTAGGCGGGGTCTCGAACTTAGGTCATACCTGAAAAGAAGGTCACAGAGGGGTCAAAGGTAAAGATAGACCCCAAGTATTATATATTTCCGTGACCTACTCATCAAGACGAAGAGAATGAGGTATCACATGACCCGATTCTAGAGAAAAGTTGTTTCACCCCCAGAAAAACCCAAAGGGTATAGCCTTAGGAAAAATGCCATTTTCGACAAAAATTACTTTGCCCCCATTTTCGCAGGGATTGTTCAGGGATCACTTTCGACGAAGGAACTGCAATCAGAATGAAGATATCTTATTGCAAACTAATTTTATAGCCGTTTCTTAGGCGGGGTCTCGAACTTAGGTCATACCTGAAAAGAAGGTCACAGAGGGGTCAAAGGTAAAGATAGACCCCAAGTATTATATATTTCCGTGACCTACTCATCAAGACGAAGAGAATGAGGTATCACATGACCCGATTCTAGAGAAAAGTTGTTTCACCCCCAGAAAAACCCAAAGGGTATAGCCTTAGGAAAAATGCCATTTTCGACAAAAATTACTTTGCCCCCATTTTCGCAGGGATTGTTCAGGGATCACTTTCGACGAAGGAACTGCAATCAGAATGAAGATATCTTATTGCAAACTAATTTTATAGCCGTTTCTTAGGCGGGGTCTCGAACTTAGGTCATACCTGAAAAGAAGGTCACAGAGGGGTCAAAGGTAAAGATAGACCCCAAGTATTATATATTTCCGTGACCTACTCATCAAGACGAAGAGAATGAGGTATCACATGACCCGATTCTAGAGAAAAGTTGTTTCACCCCCAGAAAAACCCAAAGGGTATAGCCTTAGGAAAAATGCCATTTTCGACAAAAATTACTTTGCCCCCATTTTCGCAGGGATTGTTCAGGGATCACTTTCGACGAAGGAACTGCAATCAGAATGAAGATATCTTATTGCAAACTAATTTTATAGCCGTTTCTTAGGCGGGGTCTCGAACTTAGGTCATACCTGAAAAGAAGGTCACAGAGGGGTCAAAGGTAAAGATAGACCCCAAGTATTATATATTTCCGTGACCTACTCATCAAGACGAAGAGAATGAGGTATCACATGACCCGATTCTAGAGAAAAGTTGTTTCACCCCCAGAAAAACCCAAAGGGTATAGCCTTAGGAAAAATGCCATTTTCGACAAAAATTACTTTGCCCCCATTTTCGCAGGGATTGTTCAGGGATCACTTTCGACGAAGGAACTGCAATCAGAATGAAGATATCTTATTGCAAACTAATTTTATAGCCGTTTCTTAGGCGGGGTCTCGAACTTAGGTCATACCTGAAAAGAAGGTCACAGAGGGGTCAAAGGTAAAGATAGACCCCAAGTATTATATATTTCCGTGACCTACTCATCAAGACGAAGAGAATGAGGTATCACATGACCCGATTCTAGAGAAAAGTTGTTTCACCCCCAGAAAAACCCAAAGGGTATAGCCTTAGGAAAAATGCCATTTTCGACAAAAATTACTTTGCCCCCATTTTCGCAGGGATTGTTCAGGGATCACTTTCGACGAAGGAACTGCAATCAGAATGAAGATATCTTATTGCAAACTAATTTTATAGCCGTTTCTTAGGCGGGGTCTCGAACTTAGGTCATACCTGAAAAGAAGGTCACAGAGGGGTCAAAGGTAAAGATAGACCCCAAGTATTATATATTTCCGTGACCTACTCATCAAGACGAAGAGAATGAGGTATCACATGACCCGATTCTAGAGAAAAGTTGTTTCACCCCCAGAAAAACCCAAAGGGTATAGCCTTAAGAAAAATGCCATTTTCGACAAAAATTACTTTGCCCCCATTTTCGCAGGGATTGTTCAGGGATCACTTTCGACGAAGGAACTGCAATCAGAATGAAGATATCTTATTGCAAACTAATTTTATAGCCGTTTCTTAGGCGGGGTCTCGAACTTAGGTCATACCTGAAAAGAAGGTCACAGAGGGGTCAAAGGTAAAGATAGACCCCAAGTATTATATATTTCCGTGACCTACTCATCAAGACGAAGAGAATGAGGTATCACATGACCCGATTCTAGAGAAAAGTTGTTTCACCCCCAGAAAAACCCAAAGGGTATAGCCTTAGGAAAAATGCCATTTTCGACAAAAATTACTTTGCCCCCATTTTCGCAGGGATTGTTCAGGGATCACTTTCGACGAAGGAACTGCAATCAGAATGAAGATATCTTATTGCAAACTAATTTTATAGCCGTTTCTTAGGCGGGGTCTCGAACTTAGGTCATACCTGAAAAGAAGGTCACAGAGGGGTCAAAGGTAAAGATAGACCCCAAGTATTATATATTTCCGTGACCTACTCATCAAGACGAAGAGAATGAGGTATCACATGACCCGATTCTAGAGAAAAGTTGTTTCACCCCCAGAAAAACCCAAAGGGTATAGCCTTAGGAAAAATGCCATTTTCGACAAAAATTACTTTGCCCCCATTTTCGCAGGGATTGTTCAGGGATCACTTTCGACGAAGGAACTGCAATCAGAATGAAGATATCTTATTGCAAACTAATTTTATAGCCGTTTCTTAGGCGGGGTCTCGAACTTAGGTCATACCTGAAAAGAAGGTCACAGAGGGGTCAAAGGTAAAGATAGACCCCAAGTATTATATATTTCCGTGACCTACTCATCAAGACGAAGAGAATGAGGTATCACATGACCCGATTCTAGAGAAAAGTTGTTTCACCCCCAGAAAAACCCAAAGGGTATAGCCTTAGGAAAAATGCCATTTTCGACAAAAATTACTTTGCCCCCATTTTCGCAGGGATTGTTCAGGGATCACTTTCGACGAAGGAACTGCAATCAGAATGAAGATATCTTATTGCAAACTAATTTTATAGCCGTTTCTTAGGCGGGGTCTCGAACTTAGGTCATACCTGAAAAGAAGGTCACAGAGGGGTCAAAGGTAAAGATAGACCCCAAGTATTATATATTTCCGTGACCTACTCATCAAGACGAAGAGAATGAGGTATCACATGACCCGATTCTAGAGAAAAGTTGTTTCACCCCCAGAAAAACCCAAAGGGTATAGCCTTAGGAAAAATGCCATTTTCGACAAAAATTACTTTGCCCCCATTTTCGCAGGGATTGTTCAGGGATCACTTTCGACGAAGGAACTGCAATCAGAATGAAGATATCTTATTGCAAACTAATTTTATAGCCGTTTCTTAGGCGGGGTCTCGAACTTAGGTCATACCTGAAAAGAAGGTCACAGAGGGGTCAAAGGTAAAGATAGACCCCAAGTATTATATATTTCCGTGACCTACTCATCAAGACGAAGAGAATGAGGTATCACATGACCCGATTCTAGAGAAAAGTTGTTTCACCCCCAGAAAAACCCAAAGGGTATAGCCTTAGGAAAAATGCCATTTTCGACAAAAATTACTTTGCCCCCCATTTTCGCAGGGATTGTTCAGGGATCACTTTCGACGAAGGAACTGCAATCAGAATGAAGATATCTTATTGCAAACTAATTTTATAGCCGTTTCTTAGGCGGGGTCTCGAACTTAGGTCATACCTGAAAAGAAGGTCACAGAGGGGTCAAAGGTAAAGATAGACCCCAAGTATTATATATTTCCGTGACCTACTCATCAAGACGAAGAGAATGAGGTATCACATGACCCGATTCTAGAGAAAAGTTGTTTCACCCCCAGAAAAACCCAAAGGGTATAGCCTTAGGAAAAATGCCATTTTCGACAAAAATTACTTTGCCCCCATTTTCGCAGGGATTGTTCAGGGATCACTTTCGACGAAGGAACTGCAATCAGAATGAAGATATCTTATTGCAAACTAATTTTATAGCCGTTTCTTAGGCGGGGTCTCGAACTTAGGTCATACCTGAAAAGAAGGTCACAGAGGGGTCAAAGGTAAAGATAGACCCCAAGTATTATATATTTCCGTGACCTACTCATCAAGACGAAGAGAATGAGGTATCACATGACCCGATTCTAGAGAAAAGTTGTTTCACCCCCAGAAAAACCCAAAGGGTATAGCCTTAGGAAAAATGCCATTTTCGACAAAAATTACTTTGCCCCCATTTTCGCAGGGATTGTTCAGGGATCACTTTCGACGAAGGAACTGCAATCAGAATGAAGATATCTTATTGCAAACTAATTTTATAGCCGTTTCTTAGGCGGGGTCTCGAACTTAGGTCATACCTGAAAAGAAGGTCACAGAGGGGTCAAAGGTAAAGATAGACCCCAAGTATTATATATTTCCGTGACCTACTCATCAAGACGAAGAGAATGAGGTATCACATGACCCGATTCTAGAGAAAAGTTGTTTCACCCCCAGAAAAACCCAAAGGGTATAGCCTTAGGAAAAATGCCATTTTCGACAAAAATTACTTTGCCCCCATTTTCGCAGGGATTGTTCAGGGATCACTTTCGACGAAGGAACTGCAATCAGAATGAAGATATCTTATTGCAAACTAATTTTATAGCCGTTTCTTAGGCGGGGTCTCGAACTTAGGTCATACCTGAAAAGAAGGTCACAGAGGGGTCAAAGGTAAAGATAGACCCCAAGTATTATATATTTCCGTGACCTACTCATCAAGACGAAGAGAATGAGGTATCACATGACCCGATTCTAGAGAAAAGTTGTTTCACCCCCAGAAAAACCCAAAGGGTATAGCCTTAGGAAAAATGCCATTTTCGACAAAAATTACTTTGCCCCCATTTTCGCAGGGATTGTTCAGGGATCACTTTCGACGAAGGAACTGCAATCAGAATGAAGATATCTTATTGCAAACTAATTTTATAGCCGTTTCTTAGGCGGGGTCTCGAACTTAGGTCATACCTGAAAAGAAGGTCACAGAGGGGTCAAAGGTAAAGATAGACCCCAAGTATTATATATTTCCGTGACCTACTCATCAAGACGAAGAGAATGAGGTATCACATGACCCGATTCTAGAGAAAAGTTGTTTCACCCCCAGAAAAACCCAAAGGGTATAGCCTTAGGAAAAATGCCATTTTCGACAAAAATTACTTTGCCCCCATTTTCGCAGGGATTGTTCAGGGATCACTTTCGACGAAGGAACTGCAATCAGAATGAAGATATCTTATTGCAAACTAATTTTATAGCCGTTTCTTAGGCGGGGTCTCGAACTTAGGTCATACCTGAAAAGAAGGTCACAGAGGGGTCAAAGGTAAAGATAGACCCCAAGTATTATATATTTCCGTGACCTACTCATCAAGACGAAGAGAATGAGGTATCACATGACCCGATTCTAGAGAAAAGTTGTTTCACCCCCAGAAAAACCCAAAGGGTATAGCCTTAGGAAAAATGCCATTTTCGACAAAAATTACTTTGCCCCCATTTTCGCAGGGATTGTTCAGGGATCACTTTCGACGAAGGAACTGCAATCAGAATGAAGATATCTTATTGCAAACTAATTTTATAGCCGTTTCTTAGGCGGGGTCTCGAACTTAGGTCATACCTGAAAAGAAGGTCACAGAGGGGTCAAAGGTAAAGATAGACCCCAAGTATTATATATTTCCGTGACCTACTCATCAAGACGAAGAGAATGAGGTATCACATGACCCGATTCTAGAGAAAAGTTGTTTCACCCCCAGAAAAACCCAAAGGGTATAGCCTTAAGAAAAATGCCATTTTCGACAAAAATTACTTTGCCCCCATTTTCGCAGGGATTGTTCAGGGATCACTTTCGACGAAGGAACTGCAATCAGAATGAAGATATCTTATTGCAAACTAATTTTATAGCCGTTTCTTAGGCGGGGTCTCGAACTTAGGTCATACCTGAAAAGAAGGTCACAGAGGGGTCAAAGGTAAAGATAGACCCCAAGTATTATATATTTCCGTGACCTACTCATCAAGACGAAGAGAATGAGGTATCACATGACCCGATTCTAGAGAAAAGTTGTTTCACCCCCAGAAAAACCCAAAGGGTATAGCCTTAGGAAAAATGCCATTTTCGACAAAAATTACTTTGCCCCCATTTTCGCAGGGATTGTTCAGGGATCACTTTCGACGAAGGAACTGCAATCAGAATGAAGATATCTTATTGCAAACTAATTTTATAGCCGTTTCTTAGGCGGGGTCTCGAACTTAGGTCATACCTGAAAAGAAGGTCACAGAGGGGTCAAAGGTAAAGATAGACCCCAAGTATTATATATTTCCGTGACCTACTCATCAAGACGAAGAGAATGAGGTATCACATGACCCGATTCTAGAGAAAAGTTGTTTCACCCCCAGAAAAACCCAAAGGGTATAGCCTTAGGAAAAATGCCATTTTCGACAAAAATTACTTTGCCCCCATTTTCGCAGGGATTGTTCAGGGATCACTTTCGACGAAGGAACTGCAATCAGAATGAAGATATCTTATTGCAAACTAATTTTATAGCCGTTTCTTAGGCGGGGTCTCGAACTTAGGTCATACCTGAAAAGAAGGTCACAGAGGGGTCAAAGGTAAAGATAGACCCCAAGTATTATATATTTCCGTGACCTACTCATCAAGACGAAGAGAATGAGGTATCACATGACCCGATTCTAGAGAAAAGTTGTTTCACCCCCAGAAAAACCCAAAGGGTATAGCCTTAGGAAAAATGCCATTTTCGACAAAAATTACTTTGCCCCCATTTTCGCAGGGATTGTTCAGGGATCACTTTCGACGAAGGAACTGCAATCAGAATGAAGATATCTTATTGCAAACTAATTTTATAGCCGTTTCTTAGGCGGGGTCTCGAACTTAGGTCATACCTGAAAAGAAGGTCACAGAGGGGTCAAAGGTAAAGATAGACCCCAAGTATTATATATTTCCGTGACCTACTCATCAAGACGAAGAGAATGAGGTATCACATGACCCGATTCTAGAGAAAAGTTGTTTCACCCCCAGAAAAACCCAAAGGGTATAGCCTTAGGAAAAATGCCATTTTCGACAAAAATTACTTTGCCCCCATTTTCGCAGGGATTGTTCAGGGATCACTTTCGACGAAGGAACTGCAATCAGAATGAAGATATCTTATTGCAAACTAATTTTATAGCCGTTTCTTAGGCGGGGTCTCGAACTTAGGTCATACCTGAAAAGAAGGTCACAGAGGGGTCAAAGGTAAAGATAGACCCCAAGTATTATATATTTCCGTGACCTACTCATCAAGACGAAGAGAATGAGGTATCACATGACCCGATTCTAGAGAAAAGTTGTTTCACCCCCAGAAAAACCCAAAGGGTATAGCCTTAGGAAAAATGCCATTTTCGACAAAAATTACTTTGCCCCCATTTTCGCAGGGATTGTTCAGGGATCACTTTCGACGAAGGAACTGCAATCAGAATGAAGATATCTTATTGCAAACTAATTTTATAGCCGTTTCTTAGGCGGGGTCTCGAACTTAGGTCATACCTGAAAAGAAGGTCACAGAGGGGTCAAAGGTAAAGATAGACCCCAAGTATTATATATTTCCGTGACCTACTCATCAAGACGAAGAGAATGAGGTATCACATGACCCGATTCTAGAGAAAAGTTGTTTCACCCCCAGAAAAACCCAAAGGGTATAGCCTTAGGAAAAATGCCATTTTCGACAAAAATTACTTTGCCCCCATTTTCGCAGGGATTGTTCAGGGATCACTTTCGACGAAGGAACTGCAATCAGAATGAAGATATCTTATTGCAAACTAATTTTATAGCCGTTTCTTAGGCGGGGTCTCGAACTTAGGTCATACCTGAAAAGAAGGTCACAGAGGGGTCAAAGGTAAAGATAGACCCCAAGTATTATATATTTCCGTGACCTACTCATCAAGACGAAGAGAATGAGGTATCACATGACCCGATTCTAGAGAAAAGTTGTTTCACCCCCAGAAAAACCCAAAGGGTATAGCCTTAGGAAAAATGCCATTTTCGACAAAAATTACTTTGCCCCCATTTTCGCAGGGATTGTTCAGGGATCACTTTCGACGAAGGAACTGCAATCAGAATGAAGATATCTTATTGCAAACTAATTTTATAGCCGTTTCTTAGGCGGGGTCTCGAACTTAGGTCATACCTGAAAAGAAGGTCACAGAGGGGTCAAAGGTAAAGATAGACCCCAAGTATTATATATTTCCGTGACCTACTCATCAAGACGAAGAGAATGAGGTATCACATGACCCGATTCTAGAGAAAAGTTGTTTCACCCCCAGAAAAACCCAAAGGGTATAGCCTTAGGAAAAATGCCATTTTCGACAAAAATTACTTTGCCCCCATTTTCGCAGGGATTGTTCAGGGATCACTTTCGACGAAGGAACTGCAATCAGAATGAAGATATCTTATTGCAAACTAATTTTATAGCCGTTTCTTAGGCGGGGTCTCGAACTTAGGTCATACCTGAAAAGAAGGTCACAGAGGGGTCAAAGGTAAAGATAGACCCCAAGTATTATATATTTCCGTGACCTACTCATCAAGACGAAGAGAATGAGGTATCACATGACCCGATTCTAGAGAAAAGTTGTTTCACCCCCAGAAAAACCCAAAGGGTATAGCCTTAGGAAAAATGCCATTTTCGACAAAAATTACTTTGCCCCCATTTTCGCAGGGATTGTTCAGGGATCACTTTCGACGAAGGAACTGCAATCAGAATGAAGATATCTTATTGCAAACTAATTTTATAGCCGTTTCTTAGGCGGGGTCTCGAACTTAGGTCATACCTGAAAAGAAGGTCACAGAGGGGTCAAAGGTAAAGATAGACCCCAAGTATTATATATTTCCGTGACCTACTCATCAAGACGAAGAGAATGAGGTATCACATGACCCGATTCTAGAGAAAAGTTGTTTCACCCCCAGAAAAACCCAAAGGGTATAGCCTTAGGAAAAATGCCATTTTCGACAAAAATTACTTTGCCCCCATTTTCGCAGGGATTGTTCAGGGATCACTTTCGACGAAGGAACTGCAATCAGAATGAAGATATCTTATTGCAAACTAATTTTATAGCCGTTTCTTAGGCGGGGTCTCGAACTTAGGTCATACCTGAAAAGAAGGTCACAGAGGGGTCAAAGGTAAAGATAGACCCCAAGTATTATATATTTCCGTGACCTACTCATCAAGACGAAGAGAATGAGGTATCACATGACCCGATTCTAGAGAAAAGTTGTTTCACCCCCAGAAAAACCCAAAGGGTATAGCCTTAGGAAAAATGCCATTTTCGACAAAAATTACTTTGCCCCCATTTTCGCAGGGATTGTTCAGGGATCACTTTCGACGAAGGAACTGCAATCAGAATGAAGATATCTTATTGCAAACTAATTTTATAGCCGTTTCTTAGGCGGGGTCTCGAACTTAGGTCATACCTGAAAAGAAGGTCACAGAGGGGTCAAAGGTAAAGATAGACCCCAAGTATTATATATTTCCGTGACCTACTCATCAAGACGAAGAGAATGAGGTATCACATGACCCGATTCTAGAGAAAAGTTGTTTCACCCCCAGAAAAACCCAAAGGGTATAGCCTTAAGAAAAATGCCATTTTCGACAAAAATTACTTTGCCCCCATTTTCGCAGGGATTGTTCAGGGATCACTTTCGACGAAGGAACTGCAATCAGAATGAAGATATCTTATTGCAAACTAATTTTATAGCCGTTTCTTAGGCGGGGTCTCGAACTTAGGTCATACCTGAAAAGAAGGTCACAGAGGGGTCAAAGGTAAAGATAGACCCCAAGTATTATATATTTCCGTGACCTACTCATCAAGACGAAGAGAATGAGGTATCACATGACCCGATTCTAGAGAAAAGTTGTTTCACCCCCAGAAAAACCCAAAGGGTATAGCCTTAGGAAAAATGCCATTTTCGACAAAAATTACTTTGCCCCCATTTTCGCAGGGATTGTTCAGGGATCACTTTCGACGAAGGAACTGCAATCAGAATGAAGATATCTTATTGCAAACTAATTTTATAGCCGTTTCTTAGGCGGGGTCTCGAACTTAGGTCATACCTGAAAAGAAGGTCACAGAGGGGTCAAAGGTAAAGATAGACCCCAAGTATTATATATTTCCGTGACCTACTCATCAAGACGAAGAGAATGAGGTATCACATGACCCGATTCTAGAGAAAAGTTGTTTCACCCCCAGAAAAACCCAAAGGGTATAGCCTTAGGAAAAATGCCATTTTCGACAAAAATTACTTTGCCCCCATTTTCGCAGGGATTGTTCAGGGATCACTTTCGACGAAGGAACTGCAATCAGAATGAAGATATCTTATTGCAAACTAATTTTATAGCCGTTTCTTAGGCGGGGTCTCGAACTTAGGTCATACCTGAAAAGAAGGTCACAGAGGGGTCAAAGGTAAAGATAGACCCCAAGTATTATATATTTCCGTGACCTACTCATCAAGACGAAGAGAATGAGGTATCACATGACCCGATTCTAGAGAAAAGTTGTTTCACCCCCAGAAAAACCCAAAGGGTATAGCCTTAGGAAAAATGCCATTTTCGACAAAAATTACTTTGCCCCCATTTTCGCAGGGATTGTTCAGGGATCACTTTCGACGAAGGAACTGCAATCAGAATGAAGATATCTTATTGCAAACTAATTTTATAGCCGTTTCTTAGGCGGGGTCTCGAACTTAGGTCATACCTGAAAAGAAGGTCACAGAGGGGTCAAAGGTAAAGATAGACCCCAAGTATTATATATTTCCGTGACCTACTCATCAAGACGAAGAGAATGAGGTATCACATGACCCGATTCTAGAGAAAAGTTGTTTCACCCCCAGAAAAACCCAAAGGGTATAGCCTTAGGAAAAATGCCATTTTCGACAAAAATTACTTTGCCCCCATTTTCGCAGGGATTGTTCAGGGATCACTTTCGACGAAGGAACTGCAATCAGAATGAAGATATCTTATTGCAAACTAATTTTATAGCCGTTTCTTAGGCGGGGTCTCGAACTTAGGTCATACCTGAAAAGAAGGTCACAGAGGGGTCAAAGGTAAAGATAGACCCCAAGTATTATATATTTCCGTGACCTACTCATCAAGACGAAGAGAATGAGGTATCACATGACCCGATTCTAGAGAAAAGTTGTTTCACCCCCAGAAAAACCCAAAGGGTATAGCCTTAGGAAAAATGCCATTTTCGACAAAAATTACTTTGCCCCCATTTTCGCAGGGATTGTTCAGGGATCACTTTCGACGAAGGAACTGCAATCAGAATGAAGATATCTTATTGCAAACTAATTTTATAGCCGTTTCTTAGGCGGGGTCTCGAACTTAGGTCATACCTGAAAAGAAGGTCACAGAGGGGTCAAAGGTAAAGATAGACCCCAAGTATTATATATTTCCGTGACCTACTCATCAAGACGAAGAGAATGAGGTATCACATGACCCGATTCTAGAGAAAAGTTGTTTCACCCCCCAGAAAAACCCAAAGGGTATAGCCTTAGGAAAAATGCCATTTTCGACAAAAATTACTTTGCCCCCATTTTCGCAGGGATTGTTCAGGGATCACTTTCGACGAAGGAACTGCAATCAGAATGAAGATATCTTATTGCAAACTAATTTTATAGCCGTTTCTTAGGCGGGGTCTCGAACTTAGGTCATACCTGAAAAGAAGGTCACAGAGGGGTCAAAGGTAAAGATAGACCCCAAGTATTATATATTTCCGTGACCTACTCATCAAGACGAAGAGAATGAGGTATCACATGACCCGATTCTAGAGAAAAGTTGTTTCACCCCCAGAAAAACCCAAAGGGTATAGCCTTAGGAAAAATGCCATTTTCGACAAAAATTACTTTGCCCCCATTTTCGCAGGGATTGTTCAGGGATCACTTTCGACGAAGGAACTGCAATCAGAATGAAGATATCTTATTGCAAACTAATTTTATAGCCGTTTCTTAGGCGGGGTCTCGAACTTAGGTCATACCTGAAAAGAAGGTCACAGAGGGGTCAAAGGTAAAGATAGACCCCAAGTATTATATATTTCCGTGACCTACTCATCAAGACGAAGAGAATGAGGTATCACATGACCCGATTCTAGAGAAAAGTTGTTTCACCCCCAGAAAAACCCAAAGGGTATAGCCTTAGGAAAAATGCCATTTTCGACAAAAATTACTTTGCCCCCATTTTCGCAGGGATTGTTCAGGGATCACTTTCGACGAAGGAACTGCAATCAGAATGAAGATATCTTATTGCAAACTAATTTTATAGCCGTTTCTTAGGCGGGGTCTCGAACTTAGGTCATACCTGAAAAGAAGGTCACAGAGGGGTCAAAGGTAAAGATAGACCCCAAGTATTATATATTTCCGTGACCTACTCATCAAGACGAAGAGAATGAGGTATCACATGACCCGATTCTAGAGAAAAGTTGTTTCACCCCCAGAAAAACCCAAAGGGTATAGCCTTAGGAAAAATGCCATTTTCGACAAAAATTACTTTGCCCCCATTTTCGCAGGGATTGTTCAGGGATCACTTTCGACGAAGGAACTGCAATCAGAATGAAGATATCTTATTGCAAACTAATTTTATAGCCGTTTCTTAGGCGGGGTCTCGAACTTAGGTCATACCTGAAAAGAAGGTCACAGAGGGGTCAAAGGTAAAGATAGACCCCAAGTATTATATATTTCCGTGACCTACTCATCAAGACGAAGAGAATGAGGTATCACATGACCCGATTCTAGAGAAAAGTTGTTTCACCCCCAGAAAAACCCAAAGGGTATAGCCTTAGGAAAAATGCCATTTTCGACAAAAATTACTTTGCCCCCATTTTCGCAGGGATTGTTCAGGGATCACTTTCGACGAAGGAACTGCAATCAGAATGAAGATATCTTATTGCAAACTAATTTTATAGCCGTTTCTTAGGCGGGGTCTCGAACTTAGGTCATACCTGAAAAGAAGGTCACAGAGGGGTCAAAGGTAAAGATAGACCCCAAGTATTATATATTTCCGTGACCTACTCATCAAGACGAAGAGAATGAGGTATCACATGACCCGATTCTAGAGAAAAGTTGTTTCACCCCCAGAAAAACCCAAAGGGTATAGCCTTAGGAAAAATGCCATTTTCGACAAAAATTACTTTGCCCCCATTTTCGCAGGGATTGTTCAGGGATCACTTTCGACGAAGGAACTGCAATCAGAATGAAGATATCTTATTGCAAACTAATTTTATAGCCGTTTCTTAGGCGGGGTCTCGAACTTAGGTCATACCTGAAAAGAAGGTCACAGAGGGGTCAAAGGTAAAGATAGACCCCAAGTATTATATATTTCCGTGACCTACTCATCAAGACGAAGAGAATGAGGT
>JAFMSR010000003.1:16565406-16593380 GCA_022818135.1 Saxidomus purpurata
CTTGGACATTCTATACATGGAGCTGAATTAGCAGGCATTTTTACTTTTCAGATTAACTAAGAAAGTTGTGCCCTTTCAGTCTCATTTAACCATATGTAAAGCTTACTAGCGTGACTCAATCTTCTCATTCTACTCAAACTTCTTAATCTTATCATTTTACACAAGGTGCACACAATAGCACTTTGAGATAATTGATTAATTAGAAAAGAAGCAGCATTACATGATAATTGCCTAATTAAGTATACACCTTAATGTTTGATCAGAGTCAATGTCTGGAAAACTTGTGAAAAACTTAATAAATTTATTTAACTTCATAGTTACAGTCTGTGTTACACATTCCTGTTTAATAAGTAAAAAATTATATAACAGTTTATTAATTTTTGTCATATAACGGTATTTTCATTAACATGAAGATATTATACCTATTAATAAAAACAGTTCTTTATTTTTTACATCTTATTTCTTATCATGCTTATTCACATTATTCACACTCAATCAATCCAAACTCAAATCTGCAACTTATAATCATTAAAATATTCATAATAATAATAGGATTATTATCTAAATTAACAAACATCTCTAAATACTCAGTATCTAAGGTAAATGCACTTCCATATATATAAGTTTATTTGGGGGAGAAATGTCTTGGGGGAGAAATGACTAGGGGAGAAACGACTAGGGGAGAAATGACTAGGGTGTGAAACATCTGTAAACCCAATCCAGCACACTTAACAGGAACTTTATTTCATATCAACACCTAAATGTTACATTGCGTCAGTTTTTAGGCCATCGCAAGGCATGTGGAGCTCTTGATAATATAGTATGTTTCAAAGTTTATATCCATGGAAGGTTTTCTTTCATCATCAAAAGCTCACAAAAATAGTCAAAGGAATCATAGTATTACTTTGATTAAAGGCAGTGGCTAGAGTTACGGTACCGGTCTAGAGTTACGGAAGTTCCAAAGCAAAACCCTATGAGGAAAGGCTAGAGTTACAGAAGTTGATAAAATCATCAAATGGTTTGTCAAGATTATTTAATTCTATATTTGGTTGATTGTCATAAACATGATACATAGGATCAAACAATTTGTTACAAACCAGTTAGCTTTGTCGTTGGACGTAATTATAGGTCCAATCTGAGTATTATATACCAAAATTTTCATCAAAGTTAGTTGAGTTTTGAAAATGTTTATGTTAAGGACATGAATTATCAGTTTATTAACAACTGAAAGCATTACCGGTATGTGCATAACAAGCTTCAATCTATGTTGATATTAGATTCTATATAATTATACTTTGTAATTTTAATAAAGAAAAGTATTATACTCCTCAATTTCCATAGTTATTATTTGAGTAATTACCTTTAAGTAGGTGTGAAATCCTATTTTTATCTAATACATTACCTTCTTGACGAAATGAAATCCTTTTTTGAAGAGCTTTTCTGATCGATGATGTCCGTCGTCCGTCAACATTTTGATTCAAATGACATCTCCTCTGAAACCTCTAGGCCAATGTTGATAAAACTATGCAGGAATGTTCCTTGCATGAAGCTCTACCAAAATTGTTCAAAGAATTCCATTCCATGCAGAACTCTGGTTGCTATGGCAACAAATAGGAAAAACTTTAAAAATCTTCTTCTCTGAAACCACAAGGCCTAGAGCTTAGATATTTGGCATGTAGCATTGTCTAGTGGACCTCTACCAAGATTGTTCAAATTATGACCCCTGGGTCAAAATTGACCCCGCACAGGTGGGCACTTAGTTTTTGCAAAGGCATATATAGGCAAAACTTTAAAAATCTTCTTCTCTGAAACCACAAGGCCTAGAGCTAAGATATTTAGCATGTAGCATTGTCTAGTGGACCTCTACCAAGATTGTTCAAATTATGACCCCCGGGTCAAAATTGACCCCGCGGGAGTGGTCACTTAGTTTTGCATAGGAATATATAGGAAAAACTTTAAAAATCTTCTTCTCTGAAACCACAAGGCCTAGAGCTTAGATATTTGGCATGTAGCATTGGCTAGTGGACCTCTACCAAGATTGTTCAAATTATGAGCCCCGGATCAAAATTGACCCCACACGGGGGTCACTTAGTTTTACATAGGCTTATGTAGGAAAAACTTTAAAAATCTTCTTCTCTGAAACCACAAGGCCTAGAGCTTAGATATTTGGCAGGTAGCATTGGCTAGTGGACCTCTACCAAGATTGTTCAAATTATGACCCTCGGATCAAAATTGACCCCGCACCGGGTGTCACTTAGTTTTACATAGACTTATAAAGTAAAAACTTTAAAAATCTTCTTTGAAACCACAAGGCCTAGAGCTTAGATATTTGGCATGTATCATTGGCTAGTGTACCTCCACCAAGTTTGTTCAAATTATGACCCCCGGGTCAAAATTGACCCCGCACCGGGGGTCACTTAGTTTTACATAGGCTTATATAGGGAAAACTTTAAAAATCTTTTTCTCTGAAACCACAAGACCTAGAGCATAGATAATTGGCATGTAGCATTGCCTAGTAGACCTCTTCAAAGTTTGTTCAAATTATGCCCCTGGGGTCAAAATTGATCATTTGTTTTACAAAGGCGTATATAGGAAAACTTATTTGGTATATAACATTATCTAGTGATCTTCCACCAGGCAAGTGGACTTGTACCAAGGTGAGCGATATAGGGCCATCTTGGCCCTCTTGTATACATTGGTAAGTAATGGTTACTGCGCAAGGGAAGGACATGATGTGACAAAAGAAGTAACTAGTGCATTTTGAAAGAATAAAATTTGTACAATGAAGTGCTGACGTTTACTGTTCCAGCTTTGCTTGGAATGCTTACAGATAGACATCATAGCAGATAATTTCAAGGATAACATCTAATCATATATTTAGAAGAGTGTTACTTTAACAATTATGATACATGTATATTTGCTTTCTTTCAGATTTGCTAAGACTGGGTTCATGTAGAGTGCTCCACAAGCTGTAAATTGCTCAAAGAAAACTGTAGCTACACAAATTCCAACAGTAATTCAAAATGGCAGTTTGTGTAGCTGTCATTGCCAAAGAGGTGATCTATTTACAATCCGTTTACTGTAAATCATGAAATATTTACGAGTACTTTATTTTCGTGTTTTTTACAATAGAGCAATCCTTCACAAATTCATCATTTTGCTTAAATGCACCGGAAGTGATATTTTTTAACAAAGTGAACCTGTAGGCACGCTTGGTCATGGTCTCATAACTTGATGACCTGGAGAGTAAAAAAAATGACCAGCAGATTTCCCTATGGATTTGAGGTCAGAAGGTCAAGGTCACCAGGACCTTTGATATTGAAATAGTTTCCAAGTCATTAGTCAAGAATCAGTCAGCATACTTTTTCCACATTACTGATTGCATCAAGGGGGGCATTCGTGTTTTACGAATAGATCTTATTGTAATGCATTTTCTGACTGAGCTTGTTTTGCTTAGTTTCCTTTAAATAATTTGTGTTTTGTTTTGTAGAATTACCCTATGTACATAAAGGCAGCGTCTGCAGACAGTGAATTAAAGTTTTACTACACAGTTCATACATCTCTTGATGTCATTGAGGAAAAAATATCATCATCGGGTAAAAATGCAAACGATCTTCGGGAGCTATATCTAGGTTTACTTTATCCCACAGAGGACTATAAAGTGTATCCTTAAAAATATTAAGACACAAAAAATATGTGTTTTCAGTCTCCTGACCTGCCATAACTCTTTACTGCGGACCTCAAATTTTTTTATCCCCCCGCCAAAGGTGAAGGGGATATTAGAAATGGTCTCCGTCCGTCCGTCCATCCATCCGTGCTCACATTCTGGTACTTTGGTGGCTATACAGACAACAGGTAACAGTGCATTTACTTTGATGTCATTCATTCCGTAATGCTGTTAAGTGGCTAAAAAGAACAATGGGGAGAACAAAAGGCTAGCCACATAAGTATCAAAATGTGAGTACGTCCGTCCGTGCGTCTGTCCCAATTTTGTCCGGAGCATAACTCCAAAAGTACTTGAGTGATTTTCTTCAAACTTCATACACTGACATAGCACATTGGTAGGAAGTGCAGTGTGCAAGAACAATAACTCTACCTGGCCTACTTTTATAGTTATTCCCCTTTATCAGATTTACTTTAAAAGTTTTGTCCAGAGCATAACTCCAAAAGTACTTGAGGGATTTACTTCAAACTTAATACACTGACATAGCACATTGGTAGAAAGTGCAGTGTGTAAGAACAATAACTCTACCTTGCCTACTTTTAGAGTTATTCCCCTTTATCAGATTTACTTGAAAAAAAAATTCCAGAGCATAACTCCAAAAGTACTTGAGGGATTTTCTTCAAACTTAATACACTGACATAGCACATTGGTAGGAAGTGCAGTGTGCAAGAACAATAACTCTACCTTGCCTACTTTTAGTCAAATAGAAAAAATATCATACCTATACTGATAATGAACATTAATATAATTTTGCAAACCTTCTCTTCATTGCCTTATTCTTTTTCCACTTACTTGAAAACTGTACTCAGCATGACCATAACTATATGGCTTTTTAAGGATTTCCTCTCACCAAGTAAAATGTACGAAAGTACAACCTTCAGGTAACTTCTTCCCGGCGGGGGGATTAACCATGTGTAACATGGCTCTTGTTTTTATGAGAAAATGACCAAAAGATTGATATTAAAGTGTTTCAGAACAAAAAGGCAAAAGAATAATCTAAAAATAACTGCCCACCAACCTTAAATCTTCAGAGACCTGAAGCACATAATTTTTGTTTTGCCTTATGTACAATATTTGTGACTGGCACTAATAATTTTTTACCTCCTCTTAGCACTACACCCACAACGAATTATACGTAGTTGGCAGATTTTGACCAAACTTGTCAGAAATTTAATTGTTATCATGTACCAGTCCTCTAATTGACACAAATTGAGATTGGACCAGAAAGTAGATCTATAGCAAAAAGTGTTGGGTTTGTTGTGCCTAAACTTTGTCTGAATGTCACCTTGGTACCATATCTGTTTCCAATAGATACCCATAGCTCGTATGAAGAAGAGTGTCACAAGTCAAGAAACAGAATGTAGCAGTACAAATTTATTTTATCTCTACAGTTTACTAGTAAAACTAATAAATGAGATTTTGATGAAACCTGGTTAGAATTTTATTCAGCCCAATGGGTATATCAAATGTCAAGCTCTTTTTCTGTTTTAGTCTGTCTGTTTGTGTCCTTAACATTAAACAGGTATGGATATGTAACCAATACAAAGATCAAGTTCGTCATTGTGGTGGAATCCTCAAACACAACACTGCGAGATAATGAAATAAGAAGTGTGAGTTGTTCCTTGATGATTTGGTATCCCTCTGTACTTACTGTAAATTGGGTAATATTCGTGATGATTTAATTCACGCTATTTTGCGAATTTCCCACTTTGCTAATTTGAAAATCTCGCAAGATTCATTTCGCATAGATTTACTATCAGAGAATTTCATTTCGCAAAACAAGTCTGTCAGCACACAAAACACAAAATTTTTGCCACATGAGAATTACCCAATTTAGAGTTTACAGGTACAGTCTTGGACTCCTCATCTGCAGGTCCCAAGTTTGAATTTTGTCAGTGAGTTTAACTGCCCCTTGGCCTCCATAATTTAGATTTAGCTGTCATTAATAGACTACATCTACTCCAGAATATTTTCAGTTAAAGTCAAATATATTCAATGAGCTGCCATTATAAGATCAGAACACCAGCACTCATTTTTCTGTACAGTTCAGTGTAAGAAATAAAACGCACAGGATATGACACCAACTGTTAACAGAACCAAAATACAATTTGAAGGGAGCTTGCCAACAGTTAATAGAAAAGTTTACTTTTGTGTTTACCGGTATTTATGACTAACTTCAGCACTGGTATTGCTACCATGTTGTAAACTCTTTGTAACAAACATTGATAACTGTCAATTCTGTTTCAGATGTTCAGAAAATTACATAATGCTTATGTGGACATGTTGTGCAATCCTTTTTACATTCCTGGAGAAAATATTACTTCAAAGTAAGTTGATAGATTTAATAGTGTAAATTAAATATCAGCAGTACTTAATTAAAATGCTGTTGAAGCAGAAATTGAACGGCTGTATACCTCGGAAATCTGTCAAATAAAGGAGGTAGAAGTAGATTTAAAAATTTACTCACTGGAACAAAAGGAAAATGTTTTTCTATACTTCACATTTGCCCCTCAATGTCAGACAACAGTTTTGAACATACACTAGAGATGTAAAAATTGTTCTAATGTTGAAATTGTAGTCAGTATTGGATATCATCTTAAATTGTGTCGATTTTTGCTTCAGAACATTCAACAACACTGTGATATCAATGATGCAAGAGTGACCATGTGATGTGTATATAATAGACAGTACTCAAGGTGGTCGTCAGCTTATGTACATAACTTGTTTGACGAGCCTGCTCAAACAGGCTGAAGTGTTTAACTTCAGTGAAAATGAAGTAATGCCCATGAAAAAAAACTGAAGTAAACTTAGTTTTTACAGCTTTTAGTGATGATGGCTAACGATGAAGACTCCAATGTTCCTCGTCTGTTTGCTTGCAGGTGTGTTTGTGTTTTCAATTATCAGTATGGATGGGTAGTCTGCCATACATAATTTCATTTTATAGGACTTTTTTTTCTTAATATGTAATGTGAAAATGTGCAAATGTGCAACGTTTATTATTATAGAGTTTTAAAAGTGCAATAAAAACTTTGAACAGTGGATCAGGTCATAAAATAAATTGTTTAAAATTAAATTGCTCAGTTTTATGATTGCCAGGTCAATAGCTGGAATCCAAACATTTAGGGACCCCTTTTAGGTTCTAACCTTGGCGTGACATATGGAAAAGTGATCCACAAGTATTACCCTTCCGCTTCGAAGGCAGGTGATATGAAAATGAGTCTATTGGAGTTGAATTTTAGATATGTCCACCTAGGAGGTGTCATGGTCAAGAGTCACTGACTTTACATCCACATTAACCCTTTCATTGACTGAGGGTCATGGGTTTGAAGCCCTGCTACTAATCATGTCTCTTTATGTGAGAAAGTTGGCAGTTTTTTTGTTGAGCCGCTTGCGAAAGCTCGATATAATTGTCCAAATGGCAGTTCGGTGTATGTGCGTCCGTCCGTCTGTGAGTTTAGTTTGTTCGAGCATATCTTCTTCATGCATGGAGGGATTTTGATGTAACTTGGTACAAATGTTAACCATCATGAGACGGAGTGTCATCCGCAAGAACCAGGTCCCTAGGTCTAAGGTCAAGGTCACCCTTAGAGGTTAAAGGTCAAATTCAAGAGTGACTTTGTCCGGAGCATATCTTCTTCATGCATGGAGGGATTTTGATGTAACATGGTACAAATGTTCACCCTCTTGAGACAGAATGTCGTGCGCAAGAACCAGGACCCTAGGTCTAAGGTCAAGGTCACACTTGGAGGTTAAAGGTCAAATTCAAGAATGACTTTGTCCGGAGCATATCTACTTTATGCATGGAGGGATTTTGATGTAACTTGGTACAAATGTTCACCATTATAAGATAGAGTGTCATGCACAAGAACCAGGTGCCTAGTTCCAAGGTCAAGGTCACACTTAGAGCCCAAAGGTCAGATGCAAGAATAATTCAAGAATGATTTGTCCAGAGCATTTCTTCTTCATGCATAGAGGGATTTTGATGTTACATGGCACAAATGTTCACCACCATGAGACTGAGTGTCATGCGCAAGAACCAGGTCCCTAGGTCTAAGGTCAAGGTCACACTTGGAGGTTAAAGGTCAAATTCAAGAATATCTTTGTCCGAAGTTTCTTCTTCATGCATGGAGGGATTTTGATGTAACTTGGCACAATTGTTCACCACCATGAGCTTCCCTTGTTTTTTAGAATTACTTCCCTTTGTTGTTACTATAAATAGCTTATTATTGTAACTGTTTTGTTACTTGCTGTAGAGTAAAATCGAGACCACTTTTCTGTGGTACAACATGCATGGTACATCCAATATTTAGGTGTATTTTGACATATCTCTACTTAAAAAAGGAGTTAGTCCTTTTGACAGCTGGCAGGCTCGGCATGTTGCGCGTGGGCATCTAGTTTGGCCTTGTGGTTTCAGAGAAGATTTTTAACGGTTTTCCTATATAAGCCTATGTAAAATCAAGTGACCCCCGGGACAGGGTCAATTTAAAATTGGGGGTCATAATTTGAATAACCTTGGTAGAGGTTCACTAGGCAATGCTGCATATCTAAGCTTTAGGCCATGTGTTTTCAGAGAAGAAGATTGTTAAAGTTTTTCCTGTTTGTTGCCATGGCAACCCAAGTTCTGCATGGAACATAATTTTAAGCAAGGAACAAGGTTTCATCAACACTAATTAGGATTTTGAAGAAATTATGGTGCTAGAGTTTAAACACAGTTCAATATTGCAATATTGGCACAATTGTTCACCATCATGAGGCTACCCTTGTTTTTAGAATTACTTCCCTTTGTTGTTACTATAAATAGCTTATATTGTAACATTTTTATTACTGGCCGTAGAGAAAAATCGAGACCACTTTTCTGTGGTACAACATGCATGTTACATCCAATATTTAGGTGTATTTTGACCCATCTCTGCATGGTAAAGAGTTAGCCCTTTTGACATATGGCGAGCTTGACATGTTGCACGTGGGCATCTAGTGTTAAATTAGGGGCCATAACTCTGGAAGAACTAATCCAATCAAGCCCATAATTGAACTCATAAAGGATCTTATGGTCATATACATTCTCTGTAAATATGGTTAGAGTTAGAGAAGAAATGACGGTCCTCAAGTGTAAACATAGTCAAATATTGCATTTTTTGTTAAATCAGGGGCCATAATTCAGGAAGTACTGATCAAATTAAACCAGTAATCGAACTCATCCGAGGTATTGTGGCCATATACATGTACATGGTATTCAAGCTTCATTATGATTGTTTTTAAAATGTAGATGCTCGAATGTAAACAAACTAATTGTGGATGGACGGACTACGGACATTCAATGTCCTAAAATCTCACCATGACCATTCTGTGGTCAGGTGAGCTAAAAAGGGACGAGGTGGCCCTATAATGCTCAACACATTGCAACACAGATCAGACCTGCATTTTTAACGTGGGCTATGAAGGTGTAACTGGGATAAATTCTTAATCAGCTATCAAAATATAACCTCATGACAACACGAGGTTTATTGTTGACTTGACCTAGTGACCTTATTTTGATCCAACATGAACATTTCAAACTTCATGTCGAGTTCATTAGGAAAAACATTTTGATTAATTATCAGGATGGATACAAAATGTGGCTTCTCAATGTGAGGACAACTGACACTGGGTAATTAGAAAAGCTCCTCTTGAGCTTTAGTGAGCTTAAAAGTAGATATGATCAAAGAGTCATCCCAAAAGAAAGTCATTACTCCTGTATTTTCAAACTTATATTTCATATGAGACACATTATATGTTTAACACACATAAATCGGATGGTACACAGAACATACAATTGATCTACATAAACATGTATAAAACAAACTTCATTAAAGGTCACAGTGTCTAGCTGTTAGATTTTGACCCACATTTTATAAAATATTGGCAACATCAAATGTGATAAATAACTGGATGTTACAATAACAATTGAAAAGAAGTTGAGTATACTGAATAGACAATCATTTATGATGAGTATTTTAAATCTGGAATTATCTGACATAGTGAATGTATATAATCCGGTCTGGGGTGTATACATGGTTGATATTCAGAAAATGAAATTTTATCGTGCATTCTTGAAATTAGTACTTCAGTGTTGCTAAATATTAGTGTAGTCTATGAACAGTTTCCATTTGACAATATGGGTACTCTGCTCTCCAATTAGAAATTTTATTATGTTTTATACATTGTATAAACATTTCAATGAATACTCCTCAAATTTTGAGCAGTCAGGAAATGTATAGGAGCTTCAGTCCCATATGTACAATTGAAGAATTCAAAAACTTTTTCTGTTTGTTGCATTCACAAAATACATTATTGAAAATGTCACGTTTTATGTAGTTACCACATCTTCACTGTGATGGGATATGGCTTTTTGTCTCACATAATTATGATTGTGTGTATATTGAATGAGAGGCGACACACTTTCTGATCAACAGCAACAACAAAATACCAACCATTGCTAGTAGATGAAAAGATAAGTTTGTGTCTTTGTATTGTAGCTGACATTAAATTTGGCTTGTTAATTTCACTTCGACCAAGTGTTGTTTGCAACACACTGTGTAAATAAATCAAGTCTGGTTTTTATTGTTTCAGAAATACAACTGTTTATAAGTGTACAGTATCACAGAATATCATATACATATGAATGCATAATTATATCACAATTTAAATATCACAAATTGCTTTCACATTATCACATATATTCACTTGAATCTTGTCACAATATAATTATAATTTAATTAAATGCAACAATCACATTTCATATCTATGAGACAGTAATTACATCACATGAAAATATCATATATATATATAATATAAGAGTTTAATGATTGTTGTGATCTAACAAGGTGACCTGTTCCACAAAGAGCAACCCATAAAGCAAAAGGATCTGGATCAAAAACTTGTTACATTCGGGATAGCAAATGCACCTTCATTGCTGTTAAAACATTGTTCTATAATGATAAGCATTATTTTTGGACACAAAATGACCCATGTAAACTGGGGCTAAAGCATTTTTAATCTTTAAAACATGACAGAGAATATTCTGTTGAATCTATTCTACATGTTCTTTAACAGGTAACCAGTTGAGTTATCTAAAATGTATTGCGTCTATAGGATTTCTACAGTTCAAATCAAGTACAAACCCAATTAACTTGTTCTGAGTGACTTGTTACTAAAATAACTGTCTTGTTTTAATATGAGAAAGAACTTTGGTTACATAAATAATTGTAAGAACCTAAGATTCTGTTTCTTATCACCTATAAATTCAACTAGTAAAATACAAATAATTTGCTCAGTGCATGATTTTAGTATAATTTTGTGTCCCTTCACTGAAGTACACAAACAAGCAAAACAAAATATACTAATGAAATGTTAAAATCTAAAATCAGCTTCTGCCATATCAATTGCCCATTTGAATTTCTCTCTATGAAATTTGTTGTAAACTTTTTCCACTGGTACTTCCCACTTCTTACACCTGTAAACAGACAAATCAAGAACATTTCCTGAAACCACAATGCCTAGAGCTTAGTTTATTGGCATGTATCATTGCCTGGTTGATCTCTATTAAGATTGTTGAAATCATGACGCCCAGGTCAGAATTGACCCTGCCTGAGGAGCAACTAATTTAACATAGGCTTATACAAGGAAAACTTCAAAATGCTTTTTGTCTAGAACCACTAGGCCCAGAGCTTAGATTTTTGGTATATAGCATTGTGTAATGGACCTCTATGCTTAAATCAGAACCCCGAAGGTCAAAATTGACCCTTTCTGCTACTGATGACCTTGTTTTATAGCCAATGGTAGTCAGGTGAGCGATATAGGGTCATCTTTGCTCTCTTGTTCAATGATTGTTTTGATTTGGTTTTTGAGTTTAACACCCTTTTTCAACAATATTTCAGTCATATACAGGCAGGCAGTTTACTTAACTACTGTTCCTGGGAAGAACCAGTACTAGACCCATATCCTACATTAAAAACTGCCAACTTTCTCACAGAAAAGAGATCATGGTCAGTAACACAGCTTGAACCAATGACCCTCAATCTGTGAGAGGTTTTGTGATTACAAGTCAGCAACCATAACCACATGACCACAGAGGTGGTCCTCTATGATGGTGTATCATAAACAAACTTGACCTTTATTTATTACAAGGCAGAAGCCTGCTGTATGACAAATGTAAAACAAGAGCACCGCCTGCGGATGCCTGACGCTCGTCTGATTTCATCCTTCTAAGTTTATTTATCACCATTTTTTAAGTAACAGTGTCCTTGACCTTGGCCCCAGAACACAATCCCACAAAAGGTTTAAAATTTCATAATAATAACTAGACACTAAGTTTCGTCACAATAATTAAACTGCAACTAAAGATGTTGTTTTTTTTCTCCATTTTTCTATTTTTAGAAAAAATCCTGGACTTTAACCCCATGAGCCCCAAACACAATCCCAATTAATTAAAAAGTCTTTATTCATATGTATTACACATTTAATAATTTAAAAAGTTACATTATGTCAGTTGTAACAAAAGATATTGAACATATTACTGTTTTTTCTATTTTTAGTGAGTGACCTTGACAATGACCCCAGGAGTCCCAAAACCCAGCCCTATCTTCTTAAATACTTACTACAAACAAAAGTTGGTTACATTATGTCAACTGTAACTAAAGATATTGAATATAATACAGTTTTCCTATTTTTAGTAACAGTGACCTTGATCCCAGGAGCCCTAAAATACAATCCAATTAAAGATATTCATAAATATTTCTTATACACTAAGTTTGGTTGCATTATGTTGACTGTTACAAATATTGTGTGTGTGAAACTTTCTCAGTTTAGAAGGGGCAATAATCCAGCCAAATAAATTACAGGGTTATGTAACTTGTAAAATTCTTCATTTATACTATTGTACATTTGATAGTGAACAGGTATTCCAAAGTTTCAAAGTGACAGCTTTGATAGTTTGCATGTAAGTGACCCAAGCACAAAACTTAAACAAGAGGGCCATGATGGCCCTGTATCGCTCACCTGTCTACCATTGGCAAAAATAAAAGGTTATTAATAGCAGAAAGGATCAATTTTTACCTTTGGCTCATGATATCCTCTTAATAACCCTATGTAAAATCAAAAGACCCCCGCAGGCAGGGTTAATTTTGAACCTGAGGTCATGATTTGAACAATCTTGGTAGAGAGTCAATTATTGCCACATGCTGAATATCTAAGCTCTAGGCCTCATTATTTTGCTGTCTGATCATGATCTGCACTGTTGGCTATTCATTTTTTTGCTGTCTGATCATGATCTGCACTGTAAGCTATTCATTGTATGTTGGCTGGTCATGATATGCACTGTCAGCTATTTATTTTTTGCTGTCTGATCATGATCTGCACTGTTTGCTATGCATTATTTAGCTGTCTGATCATGATCTGCACTTTCATTATTTTGCTGTCTGATCATGATCTGCACTTTCATTATTAAGCTGTCTGATCATGATCTGCACTGTAAGCTATTCATTATTTTGCTGTCTGATCATGATCTGCACTGTAAGCTATTCATTATTTTGCTGTCTGATCATGATCTGCACTGTAAGCTATTCATTATTTTGCTGTCTGATCATGATCTGCACTGTAAGCTATTCATTATTTTTCTGTCTGACCATGATCTGCACTGTAAGCTATTCATTATTTTGCTGTCTGATCATGATCTGCACTGTAAGCTATTCATTATTTTGCTGTCTGATCATGATCTGCACTGTGAGCTATTCAATTTTTTAACAATTTATGGTACTTTCCAAAGTGATAGATACAACTACATTTTTTGTACCAAAATCTTTAACATGGAAGTTCAACTAGGGGTCAAGAACATGTATTGCATCATCGCTATTTAAAACTTTATATAAGTGCCAATTTTAGGCCAGAGTTTTTATATTGCTTGGTTTATGGGAAGTTTTCTAAAATATTGAGTATGAAGGACTTTTCCTACTATATTGAACAGAGCACATATTGAACATCAGTCTACTGCGCCTGTCAATAATCATCATTTTCGAACAAAATAAACACTTTAAAATAATTACTTTCAATTTTATATCCCTACTATTCTGACACTTCATTAACTAGTCTGTGTAGTCTGAACAGCGGAAATAATAAAAATAAAATGTCAGTTCATAATGTCATTGTTATTCTACCTTTTCAAAAAATAGGACAGGCAGTCGCATAAACCAAGAGATATAAAAACTCTGGCCTTACCATAGAGAGATGATTACAAGACAAATGTCATTTATCAATCTTATATGGTGTTAAAATACTGCAATAAAATTAGCAAATGAGGTGTTCAATAAACAACACATTATTAAAACTAGAAATCATCAAAACAACCTTTCTGACAAATTTCAAGGATATCTGGGCTGAAAATGTAACATCTAGAGTGTTAACAAGGTTTTTCCATATTTGGGCTCTGTGACCTAGTTTTTGACCCCAGATGACCCATATTCGAACTTGGGCTAGAAATCATCTTAACAACCTTTCTGACAAATTTCCAGGATATTTGGGCTGAAAATGTTACCTCTAGAGTGTTAACAAGGTGTTTCCATATTTGGGGTGTGTGACCTAGTTTTTGACCCCAGGTGACCCATATTAAAACTTGAGCTAGAAATCAACCAAACAACCTTTCTGACAAATTTCAAGGATATTTGGACTGAAACAGTAGCCTCTAGAGCCTTAACAAGATTTTTCTATTTTTGGGCTCTGTGACCTAGTTTTTGACCCCAGATGACCCATATTCGAACTCGTCCGAGTAATTACTGGGACAAACATCCTGACCAAGTTTCGTGACAATTGAGGAAAAAATGTGACCACTAGAGTGTTAACGAACTAAATGTGGACGGACGACGGACATTCATCGATCCTAATAGCTCACCCTGAGCCAGCTCAGGTGAGCTAAAAATCAGACTAGCTAAAAATTACAAAGTCCAAAAATACTAAAATATCCCCCACCCTCCCCCTCCCCTTCCAAATGTGTGACTCAAAAACCTGTTTGATATATAGAAGTGCATTATCCATTTGTTGTCTGTGAAAAAATCTGAAATCAACCTAACAAAAATTGAAGAAGCTATCTCCAATTCTCAAAATCAACCAAAATCCATCAAAATTCATGTTTTTTACCCAAAAAAACAGGTGAGACTCAGCATCTTTAGGGTACAATGTGAAGAAGGGTATTAGATGAACTAGTTCCCCAGATTTCAAAGTGATAGCTTTGATAGTTTCCATGTAAGTGACCTAAACTCAAAACTTAACTAACGCCTCCAACGACGCCGACGACAATCAAGTGACGACAATAGCTCATCATTTTTTTCAAAAATCAGACGAGCTAAAAATGTAAATTGCTAATTTTCACGAATGAAGCACTTCGCACATTCATCAAACTTGCTTAAACAGCAAACAAACATTGAACAAACAGTATTTGATTGCAAATTTAAGATCTGGCTTCAAAATAGAAAATTTGAAAATCATGGCAAATATAAAGACATTTACAGTAAGCAATTGACCCTAAAATTACTCGGGATATAATGACTGGAACTGTGACACACTTGCCTCTAAATTTGTGTAAGTAACGAGTCAATAAATTTCAATGTTGACCTCCAACAATCTTTATCTGGGCATAAACTGACCACAGCAAAGTTCAGTGTCATGTGACAGGTTGGTGATTTTATGATATCTAGTTTTTATCAAAAGTACCATGATACATACTAGTACCCCACCCAAAATATTTAACTACCGACCACTATTATGTAACAATGTATAAATCAACATACCAGGCGACAGTGACCCTTGGATCTACAAAGTGAAGCTTTGAGGTTCCCAGAGCAATCTCTTTGTTATCCTCCTTGTCCGTACCCTGTACCTCCAATTTTGTATCTGGATAGTTAAGATTGGAGGTTTCCAGAGCAATTTCTTTGTTCCTGTCCATGTCCGAGGCCTGTACCTCCAACTTTGGATCTGAGCTGTTATGCTTGGAGGTTCCCAGAGCAATTTCTTTGTTCTCAACGTTGTCCGTGGCCTGTACCTCCAACTTTGACTTTAGGTTTCAAAACAAAAAAGTTTCTATATACAGGGCCTAATTTCTAAAACAATTCAAGGGCTGGGTGTGGATAAGAGAAAGAGTGATCATTAAATGATTTAAGCCAATTACAATTGAATTTTGATAACCAGTTGCAGAGAAATAGAATTATAATGTTTTCATATTGAATACAGAAGAAAATAACAATTAAAGGGATACTAAGCCAATCTTGGCTAAAGTTGTGTGTGCGCCGTGGCATTATGCTAATGTATACTTACCTTAAATTTCCTGAAATTTTATCTATTGGTTACTTAGTAATGACTCGGGACGGCAAACTCAAGGAAAATGCCAAAACAATATCCCTATGCCTTTGGCGTAGGATAATAAAGAAGTACATGTAACACAAATGTTGTAATTTTGCAAAATCACTGCACTTTCAAAGTGAATTAATTTCGATTACATTATGAAATTTTTATGTGCCAAGTTTCAGGATCTCATAAAACAAGTGAAAGAAATAAACCAGCTGGCTTTATAAAAATTAGCAGCTTGGAGATAAAGTATCTTCAAAATAACATGAATTGTATACCGTATAATCATACATTTGCCATTTTATTTTCCATCTGTTTGCTGAAGTTTTTCAGAGCTGCACGTTGATGCTTACACAGAATGGACTCAGCACAACTTTTTGCACGGTTGTAACTCAACATCTTTGCAGGCATTGGGTCTTCCTCTATAACAAGATGTAAACAATATCTAGCATTAAACAAAAACAGCTTGAATTCTAGCCCAGTGAGATAAAGAATTTATATTTCCAAGGGCTATTAAACTCTACCTTGCTGGAGACAAAAAAAAAATACAAAAGGGTAATTCTCTCATACTAAATCTATGTGAAATGAATCTTTCGTGATTATTTTAAATTAACAAAGTGGGAAATTTGCAAAGAAAATAGTGAAAATAAAATCATCATAATGTCAGTATTATGGGAAAATTAAAGTCTACAAAAGTATTACCCAATTTACAGTAAATGTTCACCACACTTGTATCTAAGATAAGTTTATACAATGGTAATGTCCGATTTAAAATATGGGCAAGTCAATTTTAGCAATTAAGGATGGTAAGTATATATATTATCACGAAGCAGGAACGTACCATTTGTCATGAGATCAAGCTGTTCCTGTAAGATTTTGGAGGCATTGTAAGTAAGGAACACCTTGGCTGTGAGTCCCTTCATCAAGTCCTGAAGATGCTTGTTCAAGATGGCTGTCTGTAATATGTACATATTAGAAAATATAAACCTGAAACTATCAAGTTTTTTAAAACGAACCAGTATTGTTTTTGACTTTATCTTTCTTTATCTTAAAACAAATGTAACTGCAAGTACATATTGCCAACTGTAAGTTTCTGCAGGTCTAATCAAGCTATTTATTAGACAAAGAAAAAAATCAATATGCTGAAAAAAGTATGTTACATGATTGTATCGAGAAGTAGTATATTTTTCTAAATTATTTAAAATAAGTGGGCGTCCTTCTCTGAAGGTAAAAAGGTTGACTTCAAAACTATTATTTAAGGTATGGGGCAAAGAAATGGTACAAATTGTGGCCTGAAATATTTTGGTCAATCCTTGAAAATTATTTTGTTTCGAGTCAACCAACCCAGAGTTGTTAGGACAACAGGTACAAAGTAGGTGCTTTTTTATTTATTCAATCATTTCTTTACACTGAGACATGGAATATTTCCTCCCTAAATATATCCTGCATGAATAAAAACAAAAAACTGGCAGTACTTACATTCAGTCGATTTAAAAACAATTAATCTTCGGGCTGTTTTTTATCCATAAACAGTAGATGGCAGTACTTACATTCAGTCGATCAAACAAATCATCTCCGGGCTGTTTGTTATCCACAAACATCTGTAGATTCTTAAACACCCTCTTTTCTACCGGCACAGCATTCTGGGTTCGTATAGAATCCTTTCCGAGGAAATCAAATTCTACTACATTTGCTTTTCCATCTTTTTCTTCATGAAGAGTTATATGTTTGACACGTAGGGAGCAGCAACTGAAAGTATCAGCTGTTCCGCCCTCTTCCTTCTCGTTACCAACTCTCATTGCCAACTATTTCAGACAAATGCACATAATTTAATGTAACCTTTTTAGAAAATGTAACTTTGTCCTGTGTGTGACCCAAAATCAGTTTTCAAAATGATATGACTAATCTTACAGTGACAAATTAATGAACATGTATAAAGGGAAATGCCACTGCCTGATTTGATTCTGATGATGAAATGGTCCTCAAAACAAATGCAAAATATTCAATTTTACCTTTTCTGTATTTAAATTAACCTTTTCTGTATTTATTTAAACCTTTTCTGGGACTTTCATACTACATAAACTGAAAGCAACCATGTTGTAGAAGTAATACTAGTTAAGGCAGTTTACCTAACCATCATTCCTAGGAAGAACCAGTACTCGAATCATATCATCTATAAGAAAACTGCCAACTTTCTCACATAAAGAGATAGGGTCGGTAGAGGGGCTAACCCATGACCCTCAATCTTTAAGAGGTTACACTGATTTCAAGTTAGTGACTCTTACCACATGACCATGGAGGCAGATAGAAAGAGTAAATACAAAATGCCTTGTTCAATCCCTTACTTTATCAATGAAGTACATAGCAACAGCCCTCTGACAGATTCTCATCTCCTTGGATTTCCAGTCTTCCTGGTAGTTGGCTCGGATCTTGTCAATACACTTGTGTAGTTGCCGAGCAGTCTCATACTTCCGCCAATCTATTTCTCCTTTCAATTTTGATTCTGCGTGCAACATCACATACTTGATCTGACCCTGAATGTTGTCATTCCAACTGACCAACCATATTACCTACAATAAAGAATACCCTGCTCTGTTTCATGTTCTCGGATAAGCTCCGTTTATAAGATTCTAAATTCCACCCAGCTACAAATATGCAAAACTAGTGAAAAATTGCTGGTTCTTTCTCTCAAAGTGATTGGTATGACCACTGGCCGTGTCTGGATAGCTCCAAGTTAGTTGATATAATTACTTTCACAAACAAGCTAAATCAAATGAGTACATGCAAAATACACACTAACTTGTAATTTTTCTGATGCTCCAATCAGTTATTTTTAGAAAAAGAAACCATAAACTTTTCTATTAAAAATAGACATCTTAGCAGATTGTAAATGTCAAATACAAATAGCATGAACTTTGTAAATGAGCAACTATCCTATTCAACATAAAATCCTTGTCAATCAGCTGCTTAGTTATAGCCTACGACTTTCTTGGTTTAAATTACTACTGTGCATCTGAACTCCAAAACATGGTTTAAAGACTATGAACACCGCTAAAATGAATACTATTTCTTAATTTTAAGACTCTGATATTGCTTTACCATTACTTATCTAAGTTATTCTATTGACCAAACTTACTCGATTTGATTTGATGAGAATTTTATCAAGGTCCGTCCCAAAGAGCATGTATGTTAGCTTAATATTGGGATGAGACCCCGGCATGTCTCCCGTCATGCCTAAAAGACAAAATTTTGAAGCCAAAAAATAGGAGAAATTTACTTGACTGCAATTTCCAGCCAGTATAGCCAAAGGTTTAATTTGATTGGTTGCCAAAGAGTAGGCCAGTCACGGCGACCAATGAGATCTGAGACCAAACTTACTCTTCCACTCCTTACCTTATATAGACATTCTATTTTTAGAACAATTGATCACATGACTAACTTTCACTCTTGGCTAGCTTTAGAATGTTAATTTAGATTTATTCTTTACATCTCCGATGAAGACCTGAGAAAAGTGGAAACATTGGACAATTAAAACTTAGTTAACCCTAATTGGTATTGATGTATGTTCCACTTTTTGTTAATTTTTTGTGATGCTTTTCCAAAACCCTAATTAGTGTTCTTAAATTTAACTGAAATTAAATTCAGCAGCTACTCAAAAACTTTCTGCTCTAAATATCTGATGACAATTTTACTCTATAATGCTAAAATTTCCAAACTTACTGTATTGTCATGTTGCACTCTCTTCCATTTGTGACCCTTTGGAGGTGCTGGAATTTTTGAATCCCTTAAAATGGACAGGTTTTGAAAACTTTAATTCAGACTAGACAAAAGCAGGGAAGTATAAACGTGGCATTGTTTAACAATTAATGTTTTCAAATAAAAACACAGATATCTAATTAGAAGTCTAATAATATATATTTCATATCATGGCTCTTTTTTCCAAAATTTCACTAAGCAAAGGGCCGTAACTATGTATATATGGCAAAATTGCATCACACTTAAACTGTAAATCATAGAAATTTTACTAAGAAATTTTATTACCCAAAGTGAATTCATGACACATTAATTTGCACAGAAATAAATGTGCTTGGACCAAGTTATTTTTAAAACTTTATGTTGTGATTTTTTCACTTTTAAAAAAAGTCTTATTATCTATTTTGACCTCCAACTTTCTTTTCAAATCTTCAATACAATAAAACTTTAAACTCACTTGCTACAGTTGATGATAACATCCTCTGGCTGGACTCTCCTCTTCAACATTCCCTGTTTGGGGTGGTCACCTCGTCCTCTGAATAGCCCTGGAGGGTCAATCTTGAAGTTACCAATCCTTTGTTTGTGCCCATCCATGATACAGAAACCATATTCCTCTTGTAAACGTGCATTATCTTCTTTCAATTGCTGCATGTGAATAAAGGAAATTAGCATAAACACTGATGACTTAATTCCTCAGAAAAAAGGAGATTTTTTTCTATAGGAGGTGTGTTTCCAGTTTCCTGACCGACCTTGACCTTTTACTATCAACCTCAAACCTTTTTTTATCAGAAAATGATCAAAAAGAACAAAGTGCTTCAGAGGAGACTTGTGCAATCTAGTGATTTTCTCTTTACATTTCCATCCTATTATTACATTTTTCTTGGCTCACCTCTTTTTCTTCCTTGGGCCTGTTTCTCCTCTTTTCTAATTCCAGCTTAAAATGCTTGTACATCTCTTGAAAGTTACACTTCTTAAGATCTTTGATTGTTTCACGTTCACGTGGAGTCATCATCTAACAAATGCATCAAAGATACTCAGCAAAAAGTGACCGATACCACCCCTTCAAACACACAACATAAAACTACTACGTCCTCTGAGATGAACAATGTATTTGTCACTGTCAGGTGAATGGATCAGTCTTTAAAAAAGCTTACTTTTTAGTATTCATATCAGAAAATTTTACCTTCTATAAATTTTCTTTAAAATCATGCAGACTTCATTCGCACACTGTGACTTAACACCAGGATTTAAGTTTTGCCTTCAGCTAACTATCACTTAAATTTCCCCCAAATTGAGGGACTAGTGTGGCTTCCCCGAACTTGGAAAAATTGCCCTGCAAATTACCTTTCTCCAGTCCTGGAAGAAGTTAGTGTTGAATACTTCTTTTGATGTATAATTTTCTTCCAATATCTTGGCATAGAACATAGCCACTTCCTCTGCCTCAACACTTAATACCATAGGTTCACCTAGAAAACAACAGCATTGAATTAAAGAAGTCTTAAAGCCAACCCACATTTCAAAAGAAAGCTTAAAAGCTGGCCATCCGGTTTAGAAATAGATACCTTATGTGCCAACCTCCGGCAAAAGAATGCTAGCAAATTGCAAAACCTTATCTAAAGCATTTAGTGCTAAATATACGGGCTAAATAAAGTCATTCAAGCAGAACATTCTGATACAGAGACTGGAAAGTATGAAACAAAAATTGGCCAACAGTTGGAACAGAAAAACTGAAATCAAAATTAGGGAGAGACTTAGAGAGAAACAAACATTTATACATATTAACCTTAAGAGTTTATTGCTACCCCGCGCTTGAGATATTTAAAGTTCTGTCACTTAAATTGGCTTAATCATACCGTCATAGTAAAATCTGACATCTTTTGGAATGGGGCTCGTAATCTGGAGCAAACACTGGTCCTTTATGCTCAAGGAATTTCCACTTCTCCTGACTGTCCTGTTTCTTTTCCTCCCACCACTTCCATACTTCCTGAAATCATTTCTAGCAAGTATTTGATATGTTACATGTGAAAAAAATGAGCAGAAAATCATCTTCTTTTTTTTTGTCAGATATTTTTGGGTCCCTGGTTTTTGTTATTTTTTCAAAGAAAACAGTGTTAAGAAGATAAAAGCGGATGATAATACAATGTTTTCATTTAACAAACGTGTACAAGTAATTCACAGTTGACATGACATTGTGTTTTAACACCAGTCCAATAATTATTTGACATTAAGCTTATTTCTTCATATCACTGACTCCAGTAGATTCTATATTTTTTTCTTCTAAAAATATTCTTCTCAAAGTTTTAAAACCTTGTAACACAATGAGATAACATCTTTCTACTCTACATGCATGTTTCAGTTAAAATAAAATTATTAAAATTGATTATTCAGCGATTGTGTTTATATATAAAAAATATACCTGGTAGTAGCATTAAATACTGATATATATGTTGCTGTTATAGACACATAAGGTGACAGTTGTTGGTGACATCGTGATATTCAGACCTGATCCACATTATAAAATATGGGACTTCAGTTCCTAAAATAAAACCATACAGGAACCCCTGCAAAATTTTCACTCATCAAGATCTACCCTTAATTGCATGATAAATGCTTTGACAGTAATTATTTCTTTGCACAAACATTTTCTCAATAACAAAGAAGAAAGGGCAATATTCATACTCATGCTTTTAAAAATTTGTGACAATATCAAAATGTCCCCAACGAGACCAAGCTACCCACCAATGGTACATCATCCTTGTCACTTTTAGGCTCTTCCATCAATGGTTTTGGCAGTGTTGCTTTCACTTGAGAATTATGTTCACTCTTAACTGGCGACTGTAGCTCTCTCTTAACCATCACCATCTCTGACTGTTCTCTTTCTTTACTTTCTTTTTCTTTCCGTTCATGTCTTTCTTTTTCTTTCCTTTTCTGTCCCTGTTTTTCTTTTAGCTCCTGTATTTCCTTTTCTTTAAACTCACTTCGTTCTTTCTCTTTATCTTCATCCAAATTCTCATTCTTGCTTTTAGAATCTGAACTATTGTATTTTGAACTGCTTGAACTGTGCTTGCTTTTATGCTCATGATCCTTGTCCTTTTCACGGTCCTTATCCCGATGCTTATCTGAGGACGAATGTTTGCTTCTTGAACTTGAACTGTGTTTACTCTTCTCAGAAGACCCGTGTCTATCCTTGTCTTTATCAGAAGAAGTGTGTCTATCCTTGTCTTTACTGCTGCTGTGGCCACTACCCGAGCCGTGTTCATCTTTACTGCTTGACGAGTGGCTGTCTATATGTTTGTGTGTGCTGCTGCTATTACTGGAATGACAGTGTTTACTTGAGCTTGATGAGTCATGCTTTGAGCTGCTTGAGCTTGAACTATGTTTGTATTTGTCTGAGCTGCTCGATGAACTAGACTTATGTTTGTCTGAACTGGAACTGTGCTTTGACTTTTCCCGTTCTCTGTCCCTGTCATCTTCTCTATTCATTTCTTTAAAAATTAAATTGTAGATTAGTAATTTTCTAGCACACAGGACTAAACCTTACTAGTTAAAGTTAATATTGATACAACCTGTGGGTACATTTGTTAGCAAGATGATCAAGATGGTACTGTATCACTCACTTGATTACATGACCCACATATGCCTAAATGTGACCAAAATTCAACTTTAATATTGATAATACCAATTATCATGAAGATTGCATAGTAAATGTGGCGAGTACATGTCAACAAGGTTTTTCTCTGATTTGACTGTGTGACCTTGTTTCTAACTCCAGAGTACAGATGACCAAGATCTGAACTAATATAATTAACCTAGAAACCATTGATACAAACATTCTGCCCAATTTTCATAATGATTAGATGGTAAATGTGGTGACTCTAGAATGTAACCAAGGTAACCCAGATTCGAACTTGACCTTGTACATTCTGACCAATTTTCATGATGACAAGGTTGTAAATGAGGCCTATATGGTAATGGTAAGAATTTTATATAATTTGACCTGGTGACCTAGTTTTTATCCCAAAATAACCCATATTTGAACCTGACATAGATTTATCAAGAAAGTCATTCTGACCAAATTTCATTATGCTCCAGTGAAAACATTATGACCCATATTCAAACTTGACCTAGATTTCATTCAGACATTCATGCAATCTGACAAAGTTTCTAGAAAATCCAATGAAAAATGCGACCTTTATTAATTGCATACACAAGGTTATTATATGATTTGATGTGCTGACCAAATTTTTTACCAAAATGACCCATATTCAAACTCGACCTAGACTTTATCAAGGCACCCATTCTGACCGAGTTTCATGAAGATACAGTGAGAACATGGAGAAAGGCAGCCTTTTTTTGCATACACAAGTTTAAGTATGGATGGATTGACGGGCGGCTGCCATCTAGCGATCACAATTTAATAGCTTACCACAAAGTGCTCGGGTGAGCTGAAAATCAATGAAAAATAAATACACGTGTATTGTCTGCTGGCAGAGGAATTTCATTGTAATTCAATCAATAGGCGGTAAACAGTTATGTTTGCCAAATAGTTATATTTGCTATGCTTCTTACACAATGCAGTTTCTCATTGTTATTAAGTTTTGCTGGGCTGCCATAAAAATGATTTGCCTACAAAAAATTATTACAGAGTTGTGTTTTTGGGATATTCCACATTCACTGTCACCTTCTATTTAAGGTTCTACTGGATCAAATTCAAAAGGTCTAATTAATTAGCAACAGCTAGAAGCAGGCTAACTTATATACTTCAATGAAGCTCATGTTTTTTTTGTTTGCATGTCTTTTTATTGAATTATATCTATTTTCAAAATTAACTGGCACAAATCACAGGTAGCCGGTGCGGGGTATGGACCCCCATCCCCGCAGATGCCCCTCTACAAGTACAGCCCTGGTACCCCATATACTGATATATTAAATCAATTTTTTTTTCTATTGTTTTGTTTTAGTATATGGGGTACCAGGATTGTTGAGGGGCCTCTGGGGGGATGGGGGTCCAAACCCCACGCTGGCTACCTGTGGCACAAATTTGAACTGTTTGGCCTCCAGGCTAAAAAATTTTAAGTGTTGTTTTTCACCAAAAAATAAATAGGCAAGTTCCTTACCAGATTCTGTTGAATCCATCTATACTGGTAGGCTAGCTACTAAAGCTCCCTGAAAATCGGAAACGTGTTATAAATAATCAGTAAATTAAGTATGAAAAATAATTATTGCACCATTGTCGAGATATCTGTTCTATTTATCGTGTTTAAAATCACAGGCATAAAATAATACAAATATTTTTGGATTCAGAAAACGGAAAAGTCCGCATACTGGTAGCGTCCGCTTACTGGTCCGGTCTATCAATAACAATGTAATGTTTACATGTCAAAATGTGCAACCGTCAGCTGTTTTTCAGGTCGTTTCTCTAAATAAACATAACAACCCCCAAAGAGTTTGGTGTTAATTGTTTGGGGATTCATGCCTCTAAACATCAATACTAACAAATTTACATGACTCTTCGCTTTTCGAGAAATATTCTGCAAAATTAAGTCCGCGCAACTGTCATATCGAGAAATCCGAGGATATATTACCGGATTCCGTACTGTATACCGGATTTTGCGTCGCCTAAATGTTAAACTTGTATTTTGAAAAAATGCTTAGTGCGACATAAATTTGATTACGGGGCCCTTAATCTTATAAAAAGTATTTTTTATACCGTTTAAATTACTTCTTGAAAATGTGATGTTATATCTAAAGAGCTAACTATATTATTGAATTTTTACCTATTATTCCATTAAACACGAACAAAATATGACACTTAAATGAACTTAGATTACAAAATATAATATTCTGTATACCTGATGGTGTGTTAAGTGTTTTTACAAGTGGACTGACAACACTTTTATCACTGCCTGCTGCTGCAAGTCAAAGTAATTTATACATGCAAATCAATTAGTTTAACTAATAAATAGAAGAGATTCACGAACTTCAGAGCAGCCCTTGTACATGCTCATGTACTTGCACTCATACCAGAGTTCTTTTTGGAGCTACTTCATTTGAACATTGGGGAGGGTCATCTATGGAACATTCACGTGAAGCGTGGTTGAAATTGGTCCAGTAGTTTTTCCCCAGAATTTGAATGGATGCCGGACATTGAGTGGTCACAAAAGCTCACCCTGAGCACAAGTGCTCTGGTGAGCTTAAACCTCTTGTAATAAAAACCGTTGCTATGGATCTTGCACATAAAAGAAGAAATGGTCAATGAAATGCAGTTGGAATTAAGAGTCAATACATCCACAAGGATCTGTTACCAGAAGTCTCGTAGGATTCCCTTGTATAAGAAAGCAAACTATATCTCTAGGTTATGCTCAACAAACATAAATATTCCGCACTAAACACTGAAGTCATGGGATAACCTTTCACAAGCCCTCAATAGGCTAACAGATGTCCACCTCAGAGGTCGCATGGTTAGAATCGCCAAATTTAAACCACTTCAACCTTTCTTTGTCCGGGGGTCATGGTTTTCTAACCCTGTTACCGACCAAGTTGGGTTCTAGTACTAGCACTGCCCAGAAATGATGGTTATGTAAACTGTGCCAATCTAAATATGACTGAAATACGGTCGAAAGCTTACAACAGTTGATTAGGATTGTAGACTACAGTTTTGCAATCCAGTTCTTCATGGCACCGACAAGAATATCAGAATCATTGAAATGGAAACTATCATTGGCAACGACTGCCAGGTGAGCTGTAATAACAGCTACTGTTTGGGACTACTTGCTGTAAACAACCGAGGTAAGTCACACAATTGAAGGTCTGGCTAGTGTAAACTATAGACGGCCAGTATGGCTCTATAATGCTCAGCCAAATCCACAAGGAACATACTGCAACACAGATCAGACCTGCATGGGGTATGAAGGTGTAAGTGCGATAAATTCCTCTGTGTCCTCAAGACAACACTCAGTTTATCTTTGACTTTTCACAACGGGTACAAAAATGTGGCCTCTTAAATTTCAAAAATAAATGCGAGGACGCAGGTTAGGTAATAATAAAAGCTCAGCTTGAGTACTTTGAGCTCAGATGAGTTTCAAATTAAAAGATATTATGAAAGAGTCTTCCTAAAAAAAAGGAAAAAAAAAAGAGTCAGAACTCGCATATTTTCATACTTTATATTTCATTGGAGACACATGATATGTTCAACACACCTAAATCTGATGGTACACAGAACATACAATTGATCTACATATATAAAACATAAACTTCATTTAAAGGTCAAATTTTGTATCAATATACAGATGTATTTCCGGAACAATAAAAACCCAGACTTGATTCATTTAAACAGTGTATTGCAAAACATACTTGGTCAAATTAAAATTAATACGATAAATGTACTTTCAATTACAACTATACGAATTTATCTTTTTGTCTACCAACAATGTTTGGTGTTTTGTTATCACCTGTTATCAATCTGTAAGTGTCACCTCTCAATCAATATACATGTACACACACACATATAAATACGTGGAACAAAAGTAAAGCCATCACAGTGAAGATGTGGTTACTACAAAAAACGTGACTTTTTCAAAAGTGTAGTCTTTAGTGGACACAACAAACAGAAGAGGATATATTTATGGGACTAACGCATCTTATAAATTTCCTGATCGCTCAAAATTTTATGAAAATTGAAAGAATTGTTTCCAATATCAAGAATGCACAATACAATTTCATTTCTTGAATATCAACCATGTATACTCTTCAGGTTGGATTATATTACATTCAAAATGTCCGATCATTCCTGATTTCAAATAATAATCATAAATGTTGTTTTTGACATCACATTTTTTAAACACTTCCATCTATTAATGAGGTATACCCAACTTCTTTTCAACTGTCATTGTGACACCACATTATTTATCACATTTGATGTTGCCAATATTCAATACTATGTCACAGTATGTGGGTCAAAATCCAACAGTTCAATTTATATGGTTTTAATTTAAATACTCTTGCATAAAAGTTGATTTTACAAAATTAGAAAATCTTTTGTAACCTTATTCATGTCACAAACTTGCAGCAACTAAAACTGGCGCCAGTTTAAAGTATTTCACTATCAAAAACTGTACTACATTTAAAT
>JAFMSR010000003.1:16600350-16770249 GCA_022818135.1 Saxidomus purpurata
CACGGAAATGTCTGAAGGCACGAGTAATAGGTTTCCATTAACCGGATTTAATGATCATTAATATTATATGTTGCCATTCACAAATACACGAACCGCCATTAAGTGGAAGAGATCAAGTGAATGGACCTCAGCTGAGAGCTTGGCAAACATGATAAAAGCCGATTACACCATTGGGAACGTTGATGACGGTGATAAAGCGTTCTAGATAGAGTCGTCACCTAAATCACAGCATGGCACTGTTAATTGTGTGTAATTTAAGTGTAAATTGTTGCACAATGTCTATTGGCCAGCAAGGACAAATACGAAGAGTTACAGATTTGTTTGGTAAACACTTAAATCGGGTCATCATCATATTTGTTCATGTGGTGTGTAAGAAAAATATCAGTCCTGTTACTAAGTAATACAGGGTAAACAGGTTGAAACTATCATGTGAAAACATCTGACATTATTATTAACATGCAAAAGAAATATGTTATTAAGAAACTAAATCTTTGCCACATTCTAGAAGCGGTTCTTCTGCGCAAATTTCATCTGAAATGAAACATTTAACAAAGGTCGCATATATGATATTCAATGTAAAAACTATATGCGTTTTTTCTTTGTTTAGATTTTAAGATTCAATGAAACGTGAAAACAACTAGATCATAAACTATTTTTGGGCATATTTCTCAATTTAATCGAGACTTCTGCTAACGTTTAAGTTGCAGCTCTGTTCAGTTTTACACTTGATCATTGTTAGCATATTTGATTTCCTTTTCACTCAAAAAGCGCTGTTGTCTTGAAACCTATGGCTTAGGTTTCAAAAAATTATTATTCTTCACTGTGATAGGTATGTGAGGCTAAGCTACACCTATCTATGTAGCACAAACACAGTCCGAAAATAATTACCATATAATTCATTAACCTTTTAAAGAATACATGTATTATGAACGTTTTACCCTGCCAACACTGAGCGCAAATGAGTCTGCCTTTAATATCAGTGATCATGATCTGCACTGTTTAATCTTTAAACGGAATTCTCTAAATTAATCTGAAATTTTCGGAAGGGCAAGGGTTAACATGCGGACTATAACAGTGGGTCTCTCCTATCCAGTTTGCATGGTCACTAGTTTCCGCGTTGGACCGCTGGAATTTTCATGTTTAGAGAGTTTTAAACATTTAAAACATTAGCTTTCAGAACTTTTCGCACGTGTAACTTTGCTTAGAACCTCTGAAGACAGATACGTACATAATTATCTTTTTAGACAACACACTTCGATGTGTTTTCTAACAAGTTGTCAACTTGCCACCAAAGGAAGCTTAAAAAACTGGTAGCAAAGTGTTTTAAGTAGGCCGTGAATTCATCTTTTAAAAACTTATGTTTTGATTAAAAGCGCGAAAAAGCTTACAAGTTCTCGTCAAAATAATACTTTCGGAAATATCAACATTTTTACCAGTAGTCAACTTGAACTTTAAACATCTTCCTTGCCGGGGTCATCTCGTAGCCCGTCAAATCTTTAGAATTGTCCACCAGTGCATCCATCTTTCGACAACGTGTTGTATTTAAAATGATAACACAAATTATCGTTTAATCCAACGTTTCACGTCCTAGTCTTTTCACCGAAAAACCACGTCCATATAGTTTTAGAAAGAAAACAACTCTGTATAAAATTTACTCCTTGTTCCTCGAAATCGAGACACCAGCTATAATTGCCTGATGGTTAATCAATGGATAAAGTACGTCAATGAACAAAACCGCTCTACCTATTACCAAGGGAGCTTTTAAATGGCAGAATTTCTCAAATACAGGAAAAAATCATTGACGCCTAAATTGACGTGATGAAAAACAATCTGGTCATCGATTTCACCCTGACTTGAACACTTAAGTATAAATGTCATAAATATAATTAGAATAAGTTTATACAAAAAGGGGCGGTTCAGTACAGAAAAAAAACTGTTTTATTACAGAAAAATCAGCTGCGGAACAGGGGATAAAAATAGTATGGCTGTGACCGAAGTCCGACGTGTACCTGCCCACGTAGGCACCGTTGTGTTTTTTTTAGATATTAAAGATCTTACCTTGTATGGTGTGTAGAATTAGGCTGTCCCGACCAGAGGGAAAGGGGTGACGCTATATACGTTCGTCCCAAACACAAGTACTAACTAAAAACATTTAAGTCATTTCAAATATACCCCGAACCGAACTGAATCCGAAATGTGATTGAATTCTATTCTTGTCGGGTTCGGTTGGTGCTTTGAAGGTCACGCTTAGGGGTCAGTGGCTTTTTAAGAATTTTTCTTGAAACTTCCCCAAACTTCATTTCAAGAAAATTTGCTGAATTCATGTTCCAACTTAGCCGACTTAAAGTGAAGGTCACCCCTAGGCATCAAAGTTTACCTTAATGTCGCGGGATATAAACATGTAGCTGGTGTTTACGATGCTCTCGTTGTGAACATAAGTGAACTATTTAACTTACTCACAGATACAGAATATTCTATATTATTACAATTATAACAAGTCAATTTGATATTTTTTTCATTACTGTAATTGAATATTTATTCAATAGTGAATAATTCAATTACAGTAGAATTTTATTTTTTTGTCATTTTTAGGAGGAATTTTCATCAGTCCATGTTTCAATTTTATAATGTTAATTTAATAATCTGCAGACCAAAACATCCCGACGGTACTTGTTGTTTCATCAAGCAAAACTGGAGTGCTCTTGATGTCTTCTTCTATAAAAAATCATAGCCAACATTAACAAACCGAACATGACATAAATAACCTTAAAAATCACTTCAAATATAAACTTATTTCATTTTCTTAATCACTAGCTAGTTTTTATTCATTGTTTTATTTTGACCTGCCTCCCGGTTCAGGCTGCTGACTTAAATTCGTTAAATGATCTAATTGATTTAAAGTTATTGGTTAAACATTACTGTTTATGGATTAAAGGGTGAGAGCAAGCCAGGTAAATAAGGCGTAAACAAGGCTGTAAAAACAATGGCCTTCCTATTTATTTAATCGAGCACTAGAGCTCTAAATAGTTATGTTAGATGGTTATACAAACATACCTTTGCATTTTTTGCTGCTACTTGCTTCATCAATAGCTGCAGATCCCTTGCGTTTTCTGTTCTTTATTAGGTTTAACAATTCCGCCGTCCACACGCTCAGGTCCGGCGGTCTATGTACTTTGTTCCCTGTAAGTTTGGTTAACCTACTCCGTGTATATATAACTCTGTGTTGACACGGAGGGTCGTCGTTGTCGTCGTCGTTGTCGTTGTCGTCGTCATGTGCGTTTTGTGTTGAGTAGCAATTGCCCATCTTTTTGTGTAGAATTATCAGTGTTTGGCGGCTTGGTGTTAACTTGTAACTACTTCTTTGCTAAGTTGCAACGTCAAAGTGCACAATATGTGTTGACGTCATCGCACAAATGAGTAAAACGTCATAAAATAGCATAAAATGTGCTGTTTTTGGCCATTTTGCCGATGTTTAACAGGAGGAAAAACGCGTGTTAACGGGGAGATTCATGCGCCGTTATAACCCGTTTTCATTTATGCGCAGTACAGGGCCATTGTAAACATGGACGGCCATTGTTTACCCAAGCCTTAAATCATGTACGGCGCCAAAAGTGCCGGGGTTAAAAAAAGCTGGTGGGTCCCTAAATGACGAAATCAACACGGACGTTGTCCCGCGCAAATTTGAACGGGTACAGCTATTTTTATGGTGTTTTTTTTTGGGAAAAATTTAGCATTTATTTGTGTTATAAGACCCTGCATAAACCTTCGGAATGTAGATTGGCGAGGGTGCGTTAACCCTACAATAACAATTGTCAAATCGTTTGGACCCAGCTTTTCGAAGTTCTAACCGGCTGTTAACTAACTAAGTTAAGAAGATTTTCTGAAGCGAATTCATACAGTCAAGATAATAAGAACTAGAAAAACTCGTCAAAACAAACCCAATATTCCACTTACAAGTGTTTCCCATCAAGAATATTTTTAATTTCAATCAAAATTATTAATTGACGGTTAGATTAAACGTCTGTTTAAGTTTCGAACAACCGGATCAAGATGTATTCAAGAAAGGATGAATGTTTTAACAAGTCATAAAAAATTACATTTCACATTTATTTCAAATTCAAAATAAGATTACTACAATTTAGGCATAGTAATGTAAATTAGAGTCAATACCTAATGTCCAATCAAGATCTCACTAATGCTACTTATCTACATTTTCTACTGTGCATAACATATTTCCAGTATATTTATGTTTTGATCTTGTTGAGTTTCTGGTAGCAGACATCTAAAATTTTAGATTGCCTAGATCATAAACAAGTAAAAATGGCACGTATTCTTTTGTTGAAGTCTGTTCCTGTAAAATGTTATATCCAAAAGGAGTGTCAGAATACATAAGGTTTAGTTAAAATGAAAATCAGTATACTTTATAAATGGTTTCATTAATACTGTTTGAAATGTTTTGGTTGTTTATTGTTTGTATCTTTGTGATATTTACTACAGGATTATTTACCTAGATTGCTTCAGCCCAACAAAACAATAAACATGTAGCGTATATATGAATATAACGGGAGTGAATTGGAAGGAGAAATTTAAATTAAAATGGATTTCTTTGAAATAAAAACAGCCAGTGAAAGATTCTTATAATTAGGCACGTGGTTAATTTACATTGATTGATGGGCAGCAAAAATAAGTGAGGTATAAATGAGGTATTTTTCGTCATAGGTCCGCCTTTGAAATTTATTTATCATTTAACGCTTATTGAACACATAATCTATGTTTAGATAATGTAATCTGCTAGATGCGGGGAGTGCCCCTTTAAATGCTGATTTTACCGATATTAATAATAATAATAATAATAATAATATAATATTATAATTTTAAATATTCCCCTAAAAAAAAAAAAAAAAAAAAAAAAAAAAAAAAAAAAAAAAAAAAAAAAAAAAAAAAAAAAAAAAAAAAAAAAAAAAAAAAAAAAAAAAAAAAAAAAATTTTTTAATAAAAAAAAAAAAAAAAAAAAAAAAAAAAAAAAAAAAAAAAAAAAAAAAAAAAAAAAAAAAAAAAAAAAAAAAAAATAAAAAAAAAAAAAAATAAATTTTATTTAAAATAAAAAAAAAAAAAAAAAATTTTTTTTTTTTTTTTTTTTTTTTTTTTTTTTTTTTTTTTTTTTTTTTTTTTTTTTTTTTTTTTTTTTTTTTTTTTTTTTTTTTTTTTTTTTTTTTTTTTTTTAAAAAAAAATTTTTTTTTTTTTTTTTTTTTTTTTTTTTTTTTTTTTTTTTTTATATTTTAAAAAAATTTTAAAAAAAAAAAATATTTTTTTTTTTTTTTTTTTTTTTTTAAAAAAAAAAAAAAAAATTTTTTTTTTTTTTAAAAAAAAAAAAAAATTATTTTTTTTAACACACACAAAAAATATTGACTAGAATATTTAGCTTAAAGGGGCACTCATTATATTCTCGAAACATAGATTATGTGTTCAATGAACGTAAAATGATAAATAAATAAAATTTGAAAGAAGAACCTATGGCGAAAAATGCCTCATTTTACCACAATTAATCAGTACAGAGCTTTGAACGGTTGATCTAACATCACTTTAAATTTTCAGATACTTTCCACATCGGAAAAACCTCCTTTTTTTATAACGATCCATTTAATTCGACGAAAAGTACTGATGCATATTCAGGTAAAGCTATTGATTTGTGATCGCCTGATGTCCGTCTTAGGGGTCAAAATTCATTCATCACATTAAAGCTGCTCGCACTCAGATTTTGGCAAAAAATAAAGTTCTTCATACTGTGTGAAAATAACGTACTTTAGAACATAAAGTCGTATAAAAAGGTTCCAGTATGAATTTATGTCACTTATATCTGTTAGTTTGAAATAATACGCTACCAAATGATAAAGCGTTGCAAACGTTTTTGAAATTCCAATATAAACATATAGTGTAGCGGTGCGTCGATATCTGCGAATTCCTACGTAGATTTTTACTCATAATTTTGCTTCTAGCCTTTAGCACAAAGTGCCAGAGTGAGCTATTAGGATCGCATTCCGTCCGGCGTCCGTCCGTCTGTCCGTCCATCCACCATTTCCTTCAAACGACATCTCCTCTTAAACCACTGAGCCAATGTTGATGAAACTTTGCAGGGATGTTCCTTGCATGAACCTCTATCAAAGTTGTTCAAAAAATTCCTTTCCATGCAGAACTCTGGTTGCTATGGCAATAAATAGGAAAAACTTTAAAAATCTTCTTCTCTGAAACCACAAGACCTAAAGCTTAGATATTTGGCAGGTAGCATTGTCTAGTGGACCCTTACCAAGGTTGTTCAAATTATGACCCCAGAGTCAAAATTGACCCCGCGCGGGTGGTCACTTAGTTTTACATAGGCTTATATAGGAAAAACTTTAAAAAATCTTCTTCTCTGAAACCAAAAGGCCTAAAGGAGCTTAGATATTTGGCATGTACCATAGTGGACGTTTACCAAGATTGTTCAAAATATGCCCCTTGGATCAAAATTGACCCCGCACGGGGGTCACTTAGTTTTACATAGGCTTATATAGGAAAAGCTTTAAAAATATTCTTCTCTGAAACCACAAGACCTAGAGATTAGGTATTTAGCATGTGGAAATGCCTAGTGGACCTCTGCTAACATTGTTCAAATTATGACCCCTTAGTCAAAATTGACCCTCCAGGGGGTCACTTGATTTTACATAAGCTTATACAGGAAAACCTTTAAAAATCTTTTTCTCTGAAACTACAGGGCCTAGAGCTTAGATATTTAGCATGTAGCATTGCCTTTTAGACGTCTTTAAATTTTGTTCAGATCATACCCCTTGGGTCAATATTGGCCCCGCCAAGGAGGGCACTTGTTTTACAAAGATTATATATAGGAAAACCTATATGTAATATTGTCTTGTGGTCTTCCACCTACCTTGTTCAAATCATGCCTCTTTGGGTCACAATTGACCACGCCCATTAGGCAAGTGGACTGGTATTCAGGTGAGCAATATAGGGCCATCATGGCCCTCTTGTATATTTATGTATTAGTGTGTCATTTTTAACGGTTATTAGAGAGCGAGCAGCTTAAGATTTGTCGGTGGCACACTGAGCCTGACTGAGCGGATCAAAGTTCACCCCCCTTCCCCTCCCATGTCGCGGGATATAAACATGTAGTTGGTATTAACAATGATCTCGTTGTGAATAAGTGTGAATTATTTAACGTACTCACAGATACATAGTCAAATAACAATACATACATAATATTCTATATTATTACAATTATAACAAGTTAATTTGAGATTTTGTTCATTACTATAATTGAATATTTATTCAATACTGAATAATTCAATTACAGTAGAATTTTATTGATTTTTTTTCGTCATTTTTAGGAGGAATATTCATCTCCATGTTTCAATTTAATTTTGTTGATTTAAAAATCTGCTGCCCAAAACATCCCGACGGTACCTGTCGTTTCATCAAGCAAAACTGCACGGGTTTTGGTGTCTTCTCCTGTAAAATAGTAAAGCCAACATAAACAAACATGACATAGATAACCTTAAAGTGACATACCCTATAACTGATGTCAGACTAAATAACCTCCAAAACATAAATAATAGAATCTTTTGAAATTACAACTTAATCTAACAGTTTCAGCTATGCGTCCCTAGTCATTATCGATAAAAACAGCGGTTTAAAATAAACTGCAGCACCGTAAACCATTCAATAATGTAAGTAGAGTTGTTGTACAATTAATGAGTGGATGCGATTTATTACAGAAAGCCTCTATATTGATTAATTGTTGGACAATGAGGCATTTTTCGCCATAGGTTCTTCTTTGAAATTGTATTTATTTATCATTTTACGTTCATTGAACACATAATCTATCTTTCGAGAATAAAATCTGCTAGATGTAGGTAGTGTCCTTTAAAGCTGCTCGCTCTCAGATTTTGGTAAAAAAAATAGTTCTTCAAACTGGATGTAAATCATGTATTTTAGAACATATAGTCATATAAATAGGCTTCAGTATAAATTCATGTCACGTATATCTCTCAATTTCAAATAATACGCTACCAAATTCAAAACCGTTGCAAACGCTTTTGAAATTTCAATATGAACAATCGATTTCTGCAAATTCCGACCTAGATTTTTGCTTATTTTTTATTCTAGCATTTAGTTTTATATTTATGAATAAGAATGTCATTTTTTTAAAATAATATTTTTTTCAACGGTAACTGAGAGCGAGCAGCTTTAAATAATCACTGCATGTATAAAATAATTTCATTTTCTTCCACTAGCTAGTTTTTAACCTGACTCCCGGTTCAGGCTGCTGACTTAAAATCGTTAAATGATCTAACTGATTTAAAGTCATTGGTTAAACATTACTGTTTATGGAGTGAATGGTGAGTGGGAGACACGTAAACAAGGCGTTTAACTGCTATAAAAATGGCCTTCCTATTTATTTACTCGAGCACTAGAGCTCTAGATTGTTTTGTTAGATGGTTATACAAACATACCTTTGCATTTTTTGCTGCTACTGGCTTCAACAATAGCTGCAGATCCCTTGCGTTTTCTGTTCTTTATTAGGTTTAACAATTCCGCCGTCAACACGCTCAGGTCCGGCGGTCTATGCACTTTATTCCCTGTAAGTTTGGTTAACCTACTCCGTGTATATGTAACTCTGTGTTGACACGGAGGGTCGTCGTTGTCGCTGTCGTCGTTGTAGCCATGTCTGTTCTGTGTTGAGTAACAATTGCCCATCTGTTTGTGTAGAATTTTCAGTGTTTGGCGGCTTGGTGTTAACTTGTAACTACTTCTTTGCTTAGTTGCAACGTCAAAGTACACAATATGTGTTGACGTCATCGCACACCAGAGTAAAACGTCGCCATCTTTATTGTTATTTTGGCATAAAATGTGCTGTATTTGGCCATTTTGCCGATGTTTTAACGGGAGGAAAAATACGTGTTAACGGGGAGATTCACGCGCCGTTATAACCCGTTTACATTTATGCGCAGTACAGGGCCATTGAAATTTTATTTATTTATCATTTGCCGTTCATTGAACACATAATCTATGTTTTGGGAATATAATGAGTGCCCCTTTAAGCTAAATATTCTAGTCAGTATCGGTAAAATCAGCATTTAAAGGGGCACTCCCCACACCTAGCAGATTACATTATCTAAACATAGATTATGTGTTCAATGAACGTAAAATGATAAATAAATAAAATACCTATGGCGAAAAATGCCTCATTTTACCACAATTAAGCAGTACAGAGCTTTGAACGGTTGATCTAATATCACTTTAAATTTTCAGATACTTTCCACATCGGAAAAACCCCCTTTTTTATAACGATCCATTTAATTTGACGAAAAGTACTGATGCATATTCAGGTAAAGCTATTGATTTGTGATCGCCTGATGTCCGTCATCTATAGTAGGGTGACTTTCTGGCTTTAAAAAATGGGAACCTGGACCCCCCTTATAACAAGCTGAGTCATATATCAAAATGTTCGTAATAGATTGTAGTTTATGAAACTGCCGGCATAAATTGGCATAAATGGTGGCGTTCCGAAAAATCCAAGATGGCGTCCAAGATGGCCGCCGAAACTGAAAAATCCAGTTTTTGTAGTACTGTTGGTCCAGATTTTTTTTAAAGACTGAGTTTTGGTTTTAAACATTGAAATGTATAAATACACACTAAATATACGATTTTATGATGTTTTTTCACGAATTTAGGGAAATTTATGAAAAATTGACAATTTTACACGTAAGAGTGATCAATTTTTCGGTTTTGAGAGGTATTTTTTTAACAGCAGTTCATTTTTTTACCAATTTGATACACCTATGTGGCAAAGAATAAAATATGACTTATAGCTTATCAAAATAATTATATTACAGCAGTAAAAAGAGAACAAAATTTGAATGCACATGCATTTAAAAGTGGGTGGGGTAATTTCACATGTATTTTCGCTCTATGTATTCATTGTTTATTTGAACATTTTATTTATTTTACCTTCGATATTTTGTACTTCAAATGGATAGTTTCCAGCTTATATGTACTACTTAGCAAATTTTAATGTGCAGATCATTTAGTAGAATCCAAAATGGCTTCCAAAATGGCTTCCAAAATGGCTGCCATTTAGACTAAAATATGGTCAAATTTAAGGGTACTGGGCACTTGGAGTGTACTTTTCTTATATTGATATATTCTTTACCAGCTTATATGCACAACTGTTTTTAAGAAGACACATTCATTCATTTGACTTCATATATGACTAGTCTAATTCTGTTGACTGAAAACTACAATTTTTAACAACACGGTTGGGTTTTGGAAAGCAAACACCGTTATTACCTTGTTACACAAAGAATAGCTGAGCAGTCGAAACAGTGAAAACTGTTACTTATTTCGGCTACAATTTTCATACTGTTTCATCATATAATTGTTTAAGCAACATTTTCTGATTGCTTTATAAATGTGGAAATGAATAAAAATATAGATAGGACAAATTTGATGAGTAACATTTAGCAATATCACCTGTTCAAGTTTAGAAGTGGGAAAATTCAAATGAAAAACATGTAAACAATGTATGTAAACAATGTAAAACACAGATAATTGTATACAAATAAATCATGAATGAAAGGTACACTCTAAGTAAAATTAAGTTTACTTAGTATCTGTCTTAATGGCCAAGTGGTTAAGATTACTGACTTGTAATCACAAAACCTCTCACTGATAGAGGGTCATGGGTTGGAACCCCGCTACCAACCATGACTCTTTATGTGAGAAAGTTTGGTTTTTAAGTTTACTGACCGTTTTTTAAACTTAAAAACCAAACCGAACTTATTATATGATACAAACACCATTTAACCTACATGTATTTCAAAAGTCAGTAAGCGTAACAAAATATTTTGAAAGTGCACTAAGAGCAAATGAATGCAAAGGTCAGTCTGCCTGCCCAATTGTATCTGACTTTTGGTTGTTAACCAAAGCCCTTGAAATCGTATGGGCCTGACATACTGAATTTGAAGGAGTTTTATTTCTCACAGGAGGTATCCAGTTTATGATATCAGTTTTTGCTTGCATTGGTCATTTGTATGGTGATGCTGGCTTGAAAGACTTCATGATGGATTCTGGTGTTTGGTACTCAATCACAGGCTCTTTTTCAGTTTCAGAAGCTATGAATCTCACCTCTGAGGTTTAGCAGGAAGCTGTGCAAGAAATGGTAGAAGAAATTAAAAGTTCTTTTCTCCCTATCATTGCTGAACTCAGATCTGCATGAAGATCTACCTCTAATTTGTTTAGATTTTGGGACGACTACTAACAGGAGTTCTCTTCCTCTCACACTGTTCCTTTTGCCATCAAGGTATGGATTGTGGGATGTTTCTTGTTTGCTGCAAATCGAACAGTGTACTCAAGATTCATGCCATACCTTGTCCTTCAAATTAATCAACTCCCCAATGAATAAGTAGATGTATTTGAGAAATATTCCATCGTAACTAAACTGACGCAGGGTTCAGTTCAATGGTGTTTGGTTTGACTATGTATTAGAAGTAACTGACAACGAAGCTACAAAGTCACCTAAATGATTGGTATCACACATACTGACAGTGCGTTGGAACGCTGGTTTCTGTCTCGACCTCTGATATCAAAAGATTCTTCTTCATACTCTTGTAGTTTTGATACTGGCCTCAATGTTTGTACAACAAACATCGCACTTTTACGCCTTTTCGTAAAAAAACATACAACAAGGCAGAACATAAAGTGCTTGAGATGTTTGATGAGAATGTTTAGACCCCTTTTTAGACAAAACTGCTTAACTTTGCAACTGGAATGTAAATTTCGCAGGTGTTGTATGACTTTTAATAAGTGACTGATTCCGTTTGAAAACAACAAACCTTTTAAAAGAACTTTTGACCTGCTACCAATGGCAAAACTGACTGAAAACAATCAAAAGTTCAAACCGTGTTGTTGATGTTAATTCAAAGGTGGTCAGTTTAAATGATGAAGAAATGACTGTGAAATTATTTGCTATTAAAGCCTTCAAAGAGGTTCCTTTCGAACGTCTACTTTCCTTCGAAAATGCACCCATTCCACTAAGTTTGTTTTCAGATATATGTACTGGAGATAATTATGATGTAAACCCCCCAAAAAAAACTGATTTAGGCAAGAAATTGGAGAAAATTGTAAATCATGATTTTTACTCTCTAAAGTATGTCTGACCCTTACTGTGTTGTGTATGATGCTATGGCAGTTATTTAGATGTTGCAACCTTCTTATTATCAAACACTTACGTACAGATGACTGCTGGATTCTGGAATTACGTTATAAAAAACAGTGTTCAAAGTACATAAGTACATGTTATCTTTGACTAGTATTTTACAAATAGTTTAAAACTCCAGACACGCCAGAAACGTGGTAATATTGCTTCCACTGCCACTGCTGTAATATATGAAAATTAACATGTTGATACCAGACTTGGAGAGAGTCTTGGTCAGTAGTAAAAGCAAAATTGAAAATTGCAAGGGTCTACTTGAGAGGGAAGAAATCGTTTTCGTCTTTGGTGGTTTGGTTGAAAAGCCCTTTATATTCGCTGTAATGCTGTTTCTTTTTAATTACGAAATATAGTTCAGTTAGGAAGAAGCTAATTGTAGAATAATTATGCAATTGGCATAATAGCCTTTTATGTGGGATCAAGAAAACCGTTGCTGTTAGTCCAGACAGAGATTGTTTGGTTCTGTTGCTTCATTACTACAATAGTCTTGGTATTGACACACTCTTTCTCAAAACTGGTCGAAAATCTATACATACTGCACATGTACACGTATATACCAACTCATTATGAAAGTTGCAAATTTGTTGCCTGCCCAGCTAGAGATGATCTTACAAGGTATGTTAAATATTTCATCCATGTATGGCATACTTATAGGTAAAAAGAAAGCAGTCCAGGTACTTTTGAAATATGCAGACAAACTTTGTGAACTATCCGGCTTTGACTGTGATCCCTGTTTGTCTTCTGTGTCTAGGTCTGCTGCCACTGATCTTGGTGGGTGCCTTTATGGGTCAGGAAACTGTGATTCCCTAAATTCTTTGCATAGAAGTATTGTTCTTGAAGAGAAACGGGTTAAACCAAAAAAGCTTCCTCCAACTGATGACAGTTTTATGTTGAATTTACTTCGTTGTACTTATCACTTAGTAATTTTGAGAATTGACATAAACAAAACTGTCCCTGACTGAGCCATTAGATTTTTGTTATGTGGTTGACGAAGATACATTTGGCTTTATCATAAAGATGATGTCACAACCTGCCGCAGTACTAGAACTTTAAAGTAACCTGGTTCGTCTTTGCTGTGCTGTGATGAATGCATCTGCACAAGAAATCAACAACCTTGTACACAAGTCTGTGTGTGTAAAAGCTGTATGAAAACACAGGTACTAGTTAAAAAGTGTTTACGATGTTAGCTTTTACTGGAATCGAAGACTGCTAGACTTATGTCTTACATTTCCTTGCAGTTTTCCGTTTGCATTTTAATATAATTTACTGAATTAAATGAATATGTTTTTACTGTACAAAAGAACAGATCATAATGCCGCTGTTGCAGATTTTAAGTATCTGACTGAGTTTTGCTGTAACTAACAGTTAGCTGAAAATTTCAATACATTGCTACCTTGGGTTATTTGTTACATACTATTTGATTATGTGATGAGTTCTACATGTTGATAATGTGATGCATTATGTTAATGAGCCTTTGTGTCTGTAACAAATAAGCAACCAACGAAGTTATACACATACCGTTTACTATGGAAGTGGAAAACACGTGTAATATCAGGTAACTCGTGTATTTGAGTTTTATCTCAGACTTAGGTCACTACTTTAAGATAATAACTGTTTTAGTCTCAAAGCTTTTCTGTGCATTTTGTTGAAGAGGATAATGCAGTTGGAGAAAATGCGTGTGAAATTACCCCACCCACTTTTAAATGCTTGTGCAACTATATTTTTTTATTTTTCTTTCTGCTGTTATATAACTATTTTGAGTAGCTTTGAGCCAAATTTTATTTCTTTGTAACATTAATGTATCAAATTGGTAAAAAAAATGAACTGCTGTTACAAAAAATATCATTCCAACACCGAAAATTGTCCACTTTAAAGGGTAAAATTGTCTATTTTTTTCAAAAATTTCACAGAACAGGTGATATTGCTAAATGTTACTCATCAAATTTGGCCTATCTACATTTTTATTCATTTCCACATTTTATAAAACAATCAGAAAAAGTTGCTTAAACAATTATATGATGAAACAGTATGAAAAATGTAGCTGAAATAAGTAACAGTTTTCACTGTTTCGACTGCTCAGCTATTCTTTGTGTAACAAGGTAATAACGGAGTTTGCTTTCCAAAACCCAACCGTGTTGTTAAAAACTGTAGTTTTCAGTCAAAAGTATTAGTCATATATGAAGTCAAATGAATGAATGTGTATTCTTAAAAACAGTTGTGCATATAAGCTGGTAAAGAATATATCAATATAAGAAAAGTACACTCCAAGTGCCCAGTACCCTTAAATTTGACCATATTTTAGTCTAAATGGCAGCCATTTTGGAAGCCATTTTGGATTCTACTAAATGATCTGCATATTGAAATTTGCAGAGTAGTACATATGAGCTGGAAACTATCCATTTGAAGTACAAAATATCGAAGGTAAAATAAATAAAATGTTCAAATAAACAATGAATACATAGAGCGAAAATACATGTGAAATTACCCCACCCACTTTTAAATGCATGTGCATTCAAATTTTGTTCTCTTTTTACTGCTGTAATATAATTATTTTGATAAGCTATAAGTCTTATTTTATTTCTTGCAACATAGGTGTATCAAACTGGTAAAAAATGAACTGCTGTTAAAAAAATACCTCTCAAAACCGAAAAATTGATCACTCTTACGGGTAAAATTGTCAATTTTTTCATAAATTTCCCTAAATTCGTGAAAAAACATCATAAAATCGTATATTTAGTGTGTATTTATACATTTCAATGTTTAAAACCAAAACACAATCTTTAAAAAAAAATCTGGATCAACAATACTACAAAAACTGGATTTTTCAGTTTTGGCGGCCATCTTGGACGCCATCTTGGATTTTTCGGAACGCCACCATTTATGCCAATTTATGCCGGCAGTTTCATAAACTACGATCTATTACCAACATTTTGATATATGACTCAGCTTGTTATAAGGGGGGGGTCCAGGTTACTTAAAAAATAGAGCCCTTTTTGACTGATTGTCACCCTACTACTATCTATCGTCTTTGGGGTCAAAATTCATTCATCACATTAAAGCTGCTCGCTCTCAGATTTTGGTAAAAAATAAAGTTCTTCAAACTGTGTGAAAATAACGTACTTTAGAACATAAAGTCGTATAAAAAGGTTCCAGTATGAATTTATGTCACTTATATCTGTAAGTTTGAAATAATACGCTACCAAATGATAAAGTGTTGCAAACGTTTTGGAAATTCCAATATAAACATATAGTGTAGCGGTGCGTCGATATCTGCGAATTCCTACGTAGATTTTACTCATAATTTTGTTTCTATCCTTTAGCACAAAGTGCCAGAGTGAGCTATTAGGATCGCATTCCGTTCGGCGTCCGTCCGTCTGTCTACCATTTCCTTCAAACGACATCTCCTCTTAAACCACTGAGCCAATGTTGATAAAACTTTGCAGGGATGTTCCTTGCATGAACCTCTATCAAAGTTGTTCATAAAATTCATTTCCATGCAGAACTCTGGTCACTATAGCAACAAATAGGAAAAACTAAAAAAATCTTCTTCTCTGAAATCACAAGGCCTAAAGCTTAGATATTTGGCATGTAGTATTGTCTAGTGGACCTCTACCAAGATTGTTCAAATTATGACCCCAGAGTCAAAATTGACCCCGCACGGGGGTCACTTAGTTTTACATAGGCTAATATAGAAAAAAAACCTTTAAAAATCTTCTTCTCTGGAACCTGATGGCCTAGAGCTTAGATATTTGGCATGTAGCATTGTCTAGTTGACCTCTACCAATATTGTTCATATTATGCCCCTGGGATCAAAATTGAACTTGCCCGAGGGTCACTTAATTTTACATAGGCTTATATAGGAAAAACTTTAAAAATCTTCTTCTCTAAAACCGCAAGGCCTAGAGCTTAGATATTTAGCATGTGGCATTGTCTAGTGGACATCTACCAAGATTGTTCAAATTATGACCCCTTGGTCAAAATTGACCCTCCAAGGGGGTCACTTGATTTTACATAAGCTTATACAGGAAAACCTTTAAAAATCTTTTTCTCTGAAACTACAGGGCCTAGAGCTTATTTAGCATGAAGCATTGTCTTGTAGACGTCTTTATAGTTTGTTCAAATCATACCCCTGGGGTCAGTATTGGCCTTGCCAAGGAGGGCACTTGTTTTACAAAGATTATATATAGGAAAACCTATATGTAACATTGTCTTGTGGTCTTCCACCTACCTTGTTCAAATCATGCCTCTTGAGTCAAAATTGACCACACCCATTAGGCAAGTGGACTGGTATCCAATATAGGGCCATCATGGCCTCTTGTATATTTATGTATTAGTGTGTCATTTTTTTAGCTCACCTGGCACAAAGTGCCGGAGTGAGCTATTAGGATCGCATTCCGTCCGGCGTCCGTCGTACGTCTGTCCACCATTTCCTTCAAACGACATCTCCTCTGAAACCACTGGGCCAATGTTGATGAGACTTTGCAGGGATGTTCCTTGCATGAAGCTCTATCAAAGTTGTTTAAAGAATTCCATTCCATGCAGAACTCTGGTTGCTATGGCAACAAATAGGAAAAACTTTAAAAATCTTCTTCTCTGAAACCACAAGGCATAGAGCTTAGATATTTGGCATGTAGCATTGTCTAATGGACCTCTACCAAGATTGTTCAAATTATGACCCCCGGGTCAAAATTGACCCCGCGCGGGTGGGCACTTAGTTTTTGCATAGGCATATATAGGAAAAACTTTAAAAATCTTCTTCTCTGAAACCACAAGGCCTAGAGCTAAGATATTTGGCATGTAGCATTGTCTAGTGGACCTCTACCAAGATTGTTCAAATTATGACCCCGGGTCAAAATTGACCCCGCACCGGGGGTCACTTAGTTTTGCATAGGAATATATAGGAAAAACTTTAAAAATCTTCTTCTCTGAAACCAAAAGGCCTAGAGCTAAGATATTTAGCATGTAGCATTGGCTAGTGGACCTCTACCAAGATTGTTCAAATTATGAGCCCCGGATCAAAATTGACCCGCACAGGGGGTCACTTAGTTTTACATAGGCTTAGGAAAAACTTGAAAAATCTTCTTCTCTCAAACCAAAAGGCCTAGAGCTTAGATATTTGGCATGTAGCATTGGCTAGTGAACCTCTTCCAAGATTGTTCAAATTATGACCCTCGGATCAAAATTGACCCCGCACGGGGGTCACTTAGTTTTACATAGGCTTATATAGTAAAAACTTTAAAAATCTTCTTCTTTGAAACCACAAGGCCTAGAGCTTAGATATTTGGCATGTAGCATTGGCTAGTGGACCTCTACCAAGATTGTTCAAATTATGACCCCTGGGTCAAAATTGACCCAACACCGGGGGTCACTTATTTTTACATAGGCTTATATAGGGAAAACTTTAAAAATATTTTTCTCTGAAACCACAAGGCCTAGAGCTTAGATATTTGGCATGTAGCATTGCCTAGTAGACCTCTTCAAAGTTTGTTCAAATTATGCCCCTGGGGTCAAAATTGACCTTGCCGGGGGGGGGGGGGCGGATCATTTGTTTTACAAAGGCCTATATAGGAAAACTTATTTGGTATATAACATTATCTAGTGATCTTCCACCAGGCAAGTGGACTTGTACCAGGGTGAGCGATAGAGGGCCATCTTGGCCCTCTTGTTTAACGGTTATTAGAGAGCGAGCAGCTTAAGATTTGTCGGTGGCACACTGAGCCTGACTGAGGGGATCAAAGTTTACCCCTCCTTCCCCCTTCCCCCCCCCCCCATGTCGCGGGATATAAACATGTAGTTGGTGTTAACGATGATCTCGTTGTGAACAAGTGTGAATTATTTAACGTACTCACAGATACATAGTCAAATAACAATACATAATATTCAATATTAATTCAATTATAACAAGTTAATTTGAGATTTTTTTCATTACTGTAATTGAATATTTATTCAATACTGAATAATTCAATTACAGTAGAATTTTATTGATTTTTTTGGTCATTTTTAGGAGGAATATTCATCTCAATGTTTCAATTTTATTATGTTGATTTAAAAATCTGCTGCCCAAAACATCCCGACAGTACCTGTCGTTTCATCAAGCAAAACTGCACGGGTCTTGGTGTCTTCTCCTGTAAAATAGTATAGCCAACATAAACAAACATGACATAGATAACCTTAAAGTGACATACCCTATAACTGATGTCAAACTAAATAACCTCCAAAACATAAATAATAGAATCTTTGGAAGTATTATAACTTAATCTAACAGTTTCAGCTATGCGTCCCTAGTCATTACCGATAAAATCAGCGGTTTAAAATAAACTACAGTACCGTAATCCATACAATAATGTAAGTAGAGTTGTTGTTGTACAATTAATGGGTGGATGCGATTTATTACAGAAAGCCTCTATATTGATTAATTGTTGGAAAATGAGGCATTTTTCGCCATATGTTCTTCTTTGAAATTGTTTTTACGTTCATTGAACACATAATCTGTCTTTCGAGAATAAAATCTGCTAGATGTAGGTAGTGCCCTTTAAAGCTGCTCGCTCTCAGATTTTGGTAAAAAAATAAAGTTCTTCAAACTGGATGTAAACAACGCATTTTAGAACATATAGTCATATAAATAGGCTCCAGTATAAATTCATGTCACATATATCTCTCAATTTCAAATAATACGCTACCAAATTCAAAACCGTTGCAAACGCTTTTGAAATTTCAATATGAACAATCGATTTCTGCAAATTTCTACCTAGATTTTTGCTTATTTTTTCATTCTAGCATTTAGTTTTATATTTATGAATAAGAATGTCATTTAAAAAAAAAACATTTTTTCAACGGTAACTGAGAGCGAGCAGCTTTAAATAATCACTGCAAGTATAAAATAATTTCATTTTCTTCCACTAGCTAGTTTTTAACCTGCCTCCCAATTCAGGCTGCTGACTTAAAATCGTTAAATGATCTAACTGATTTAAAGTCATTGGTTAAACATTACTGTTTATGGAGTGAATGGTGAGTGGGAGACACGTAAACAAGGCGTTTAACTGCTATAAAAATGGCCTTCCTATTTATTTACTCGAGCACTAGAGCTCTTGATTGTTTGTTAGATGGTCATACAAACATACCTTTGCATTTTTTGCTGCTACTGGCTTCAACAATAGCTGCAGATCCCTTGCGTTTTCTGTTCTTAATTATGTTTAACAATTCCGCCGTCCACACGCTCAGGTCCGGCGGTCTATGCACTTTATTCCCTGTAAGTTTGGTTAACCTACTCCGTGTATATGTAACTCTGTGTTGACACGGAGGGTCGTCGTTGTCGCTGTCGTCGTCGTGGTTGAAGCCATGTGCGTTCTGTGTTGAGTAACAATTACCCATCTTTTTGTGTAGAAATACCAGTGTGCCTTTAAAGCGGTTTGGCGGCTTGGTGTTAACTTGTAACTACTTCTTTGCTTAGTTGCAACGTCAAACTACACAATGTGTGTTGACGTCATCGCACAAATGAGTAAAACGTCGCCATCTTAATTGTCGTAGATACTAATTTTGTGCAAAATCCATGTGTTTTGGTGTGTTTTCGCACTGTTTACCGTTGAATCCTCTGTATTCAACTTGCATTACTTTCACACGCACGGATGTCTGAAAAAGCCGACAAGCTACGGTCATGCAGGACAGGTGTGGGCATTCCGTAAGAGTATTCATTTAATCAGAATTTGCGAATAACTATAAAAAATACACGAATCTGTTATACTCGTGTGTGTTTTGTTTACGAAATCGGCCATGTTTTATTGGAGCCTTTTCGTTACGCTAATTGGAGCAGCATCGTTAAATTAGAGCCGTTGCGTTTTGCCGATACAGTGTGTTTATTCATTATTTGAAACTTACCATACTTGTTTACTATCATAACCTCCATCTACAGATAAGAGTACATAACTCTGTCAAGGCTTTTGACAGAATTATGGCCCTTTTTTGAAGTAGAAAGTGTATTGAGCTTGGTTAAGTTGTTCGTACCACCGCACTTTATTTCAAAACCATTTAGAGGTATTGCTTTGAAACTTACCACACTTATTTTATCACCATATCCTCCGTCAACAGACAAGAGTACATAACTATGTCAAGGTTTTTGACAGAATTATGCCCCTTTTCGACTTAGAAAATAGTTGAATATGGGTAAAATCCACTTATTGACTTAACCCTTTAAGATGTTGCTTAGACAGGAGTTGGTAATTCTGTCGAGGATTTTATTTGAATAATGTCCCTTTTCGACTTAGAAACTCGGTAAAAATTTTCATTCTTGACCACTTATTGACTTAACCATTTGAGATATTACTTTGAAAGTTGGAGTACTTATGTACCATCATAACATCTATATGTAAGCACGAGAACATAACTCTGTGAAAATGTTTCTTGATTTGTACTTAGAAATTCCTAGTTAAAGTCTTGTGGCACACTTAACTGTCAACATTTTGTTTTATTGGCAAGCACTAAAAAGTCGAGCGCGCTGTCCTACTGACAGCTCTTGTTAAAATTGTTTTGTAAAGCTTATACAGTTATAGTGTAAACTGTGTACACAAAGATTATTGATAAGTTTTTAGGTCAGTCAATAATTACAGAAAGCCTCTATATATTGATTAATTGAGGTAAAATGAGGCATTTTTCGCGATAGGTTCTTCTTTGAAATTGTATTTATTTATCATTTTACGATCATTGAACACATAATCTTAAGTTTCCAAAACATAAATACTAGAATCTTTGGAAGTATGATAACTTAACGTAAAAGTTTTAGCTATGCATTCCCAGTCATAATCGAAAAAAAATCAGCTTTTTAAAATATACTGCAGTACCGTAAACCATCCAATAATCCATGTAGAGTTGAAACAATTTATTACAGAAAGCCTCTATATTGATTAATTGTGGTAAAATGAGGCATTTTTCGCCATAGTTTCTTCTTTAAAAATGTATTTATTTATCATTCTACGTTCATTGAACCTATAATCTATGTTTCGAAAATATGATCTGCTAAATGTAGGGAGTGCCCCTTTAAACAAAAAATTGCAACTGTTTTAACATTGATAGCCAAATTCATTCGGCTCAATCCAATGTCTTGACCAATTTTATAGATCTGAATTTTTTGACTGTCAAACCTGGTTAAAGGGGTACTCCCTACATCTAGCAGGTAAAAAACATAAATTATGTGTTAAATCAATGTAAAACGATAAATAAATACAAATTTATTGGTTTACGGTACTGCAACACAATCTAAACCGCTGATTTTATCAATAATGACTGGGAATGCATAGCTGAAACTTAAAGGTTAAGTTGTAATACTTTCAAAAATTCATTACTTATGTTTTTGAGGTAATTTAGTTCGAAATCAGTTATAGGGATGTCCCTTTAACACCAGGCATTCCCTTTAATTCTGTCATGTCCCGTTTTCGCTGTTGCAAAAATGATTTGTACAGTCGTTTTCGAATCATCCGTGAGTCGACATATCCTATTCAATTAATTTGAGCAAAAGTAGCAATAACAATCGAGAAAAATATGTTTCCACTGATAAAACACTTGTCTCAAACAATGAATTTCCGTATGATTTACCCTTTACATCTCCTAAACATATTGTACACTTTCTGGCGAGGCGGCCGCCATTTCCTCTATATATTAAATGTGAATGAAAACGTTTATACATATCGTTATTTTTTGGTTGTTACTATGGAAATGCTAATTATTCTTAGAGTATAAATCAATGATAAATGTTTTATTTAAAATTTTGATGGTCACTTTGAACGGTAATATCACTTTCAATTTTCAGATACTCCCCACATCGGAAAGACCTCATTTTTTATAACGATCCATTTTATTGGACGAAAAATACTGATGCATATTAATGATAATGCTAATAATAATAATAGTAATAATATCTTTATTTTCCGAAGGTAACACAATAATAATAATAGTAATAATATCTTTATTTTCCAAAGGTAACACAATAATAATAATAGTAATAATATCTTTATTTTCCGAAGGTAACACATTAAGACAACACTTTATATACTATGCGGCCTTCATAACAACAAAGAAAACATGGCAATTCACATTCATGCAAAACAAATAGAATCTTGAAAAACTAAAAATTACATTTTACTAATCAAGTGGAAAAAATGGATAAGTGATAAGTGACAGACACACATACACGCATATCAAACTAAAGAATATGAATTAGATCTAAATTGTAAAGCAACTACTGTATGCACTAAACATCAAATATACTGGTGAAAATTATTTAATGAGATTTAATGAGATTTGTATAAAATTTTGTCTTGAAGAGGATCGCAACATGTATCTGTTATTATTCGCAAGAGATATCAAATCACTAATATATATTGAGGGACATCATTATGGAATGATTTGTAAGTTATTACTCATGCATGATAGAAATAGCGATTTTCAAACGTGAGCCACTGAAGGATTTTAAAGAGATCTGCAGATGGTTTACAGTGCCCCATTGTGTTCCTTTAATTGTTCGTTTTGTCCTCGTGTGTTTGCTTTGTATGCTAGTGTGTGTTGGTAGTGTATATGTGTGTTTGTACATGATTGTGTGTGTGTGTCGTGTGTGTGTGTGCGTGTGTGTGTGTGTGTGTGTGTTGGTGGTGTGCACTTCTGGGTGCTGTGGGGCTCGTTTTGGGGAGGCTGCGTTTTTGGTATGTGGTATTCCCTGTTTGATATTATTTTTGTTTTTACATATTACCTTCACTGCTCGCTTCTGGAGATTTGTAATTTTTGAGATGTGCGATTGCTTATCTTTTAATGCATAAGGAAATATTCCAAGTCTAAAAACAAAAATAATATCAAACAGGGAATGCCACATACCAAAAACGCAGCCTCCCCAAAAAAACAAAAATAATATCAAACAGGGAATGCCACGTACCAAAAACGCAAGACTGTTATTTATTACTGCTGTAATTGGCAAAATAATATGATCACCACAATAATTGATGACTAATTCATTTATTACGAAGTTCCGCCAGCCACTTTTCCCACGGTATATTCAGTAATAGACCGTGGGTTCCGACGATAACTTGCATATAGATCATCATTTTCAAAAAATCGAGCTGAGACAACTCTCACGAATAACTTGTGACGTATCGCGATGAATATCGTGACGTCACATTCCCTGACAAAGTGCACATGTAGAGCTATTGATTTGTGATCGCCTGATGTCCGTTATCTGTCTGTTGTCTTAGGGGTCAAAATTCATTCATCACATTAAAGATGCTCGCTCTCAGATTTTGGTAAAAAAAAAAAGTTCATACAACTGTGTGAAAATGACGTATTTTACAACATATAGATCTAGTCACATGAAAAGGTTCCAGTATAAATATTTGTCAATTAATTTTGTAGATTTGAAATAATACGCTACCAAATGATATTATTAAAGCTTTGCAAACGCTTTTGAAATTCAAATATAAACATATAATGTAGCGGTGCCGTAAAACCAGCATTTTCAATCGATTTCGGCACATTCTTACGTAGAGTTTACTCATAATGTTGCTTCATATCTATGTATTGGTATGTCATTCATTTTTTTTAACGGCAATTGAGAGCGAGCAGCTTTTAGATGACTGAGGGGATCAAAGTTTACCTACATAATTATACCGCGGGATATAAACATGTAGCTGGTGTTCACGATGCTCTTGTTGTGAACATGTGTGAACTATTGAACGTACTCACAGATACATGGTCAAATAACAATACATAATATTCTATATTATTATTAGTTATTGGGTTTGTTACTGACCCACTACGGAAATATAGGGGGTCTGTAGGATTAATAATAGGGGGCGAGGCGATAGCCGAGTCCCCCTATTCATCGAACAGACCCCTATATTTCCGTAGTGGGTCAGTAACAAACCCAATAACTGATTTATTTCATCGACCACCTTCCATCACTTATCTTCACCCAGATGAGTTGGATGGGGTAAATTTTTTTCCATAATAACCTTTCTTTATAAATCCAGATTCAAAGTACAAATATTCATGTACATCCTATTTGTCAACATTATAATGATTTTTTTTATTGTTATGGTAAAGGAGATGCATTTTCGTGCATTTTTATGACTGCACGGGCCATTTTTGTTGAATGGCAGCCATTTTGTTCTTATGTGCCAATAGTGGGTCAGCTTCTAACCCACTATAGAAAAATAGTGGGTCACCATGTGACTTCTCTTATCCAATGAAAAGACCAGAAACTAGTGGGAGGTGAAATAATACACAATAACATGTCAGTTTGATATTTTTTTCATTACTGTAATTGAATATTTATTCAATACTGAATAATTCAATTACAGTAGAATTTTATTGATTTTATTTTTTGTCATTTTTAGGAGGAATATTCATCTCCATGTTTCAATTTTATTATGTTGATTTAATAATCTGCTGACCAAAACATCCGGACGGTACTTTTTGTTTCATCAAGCAAAACTGCACTGCTCTTGATGTCTTCTTCTGTAAAATATGATAGCCAACAATAACGAACCGAACATGACATAGATAACCTTAAAAAATCACTTCAACTCTAAAATAATTTAATTTTTTCAACCACTAGAAAATCTAGCTAGTTTTTAATTATTGTTTTATTTTTTACCTGCCTCCGGATTTAGGCTGCTGACTTAAATTCGTTAAATGACCTAATTGATTTAAAGTTATTGGTTAAACATTACTGTTTATGGAGTGAAGGGTGAGTGCGAGACACGTAAACAAGGCGTTTAGCTGCTGTAAAAAATGGCCTTCCTATTTATTTACTCGAGCACTAGAGCTGAGCGGTGGTGTAGATGTTAAGGTGTCGACCATTCATCCCGGAGGTTGCGGGTTCGAGCCCCACTGGCACGACTGTTCTTTCTCATATGACACATTTTTCGAGCTAAAATAAATTAGTATAAACTAAACTAGAGCTCTAAAAAAATTGTTAGATGGTTATACAAACACACCGTTGCATTTTTTGCTGCTACTTGCTTCATCAATAGCTGCAGATCCCTTGCGTTTTCTGTTCTTTATTAGGTTTAACAATTCCCCCGTCCACACGCTCAGGTCCGGCGGTCTATGTACTTTATTCCCTGTAAGTTTCGTTAACCTACTCCGTGTATATATAACTCTGTGTTGACACGGAGGGTCGTCGTTGTCGTTGTGGTCTTCGTTGTTGTCGTCATGTGCGTTCTCTGTTGAGTAACAATTACCCATCTTTTTGTGTTGAAATACCAGTGTACCTTTAAAGCGGTTTGGCGGTTTGGTGTTAACGTGTAACTACTTCTTTGCTTAGTTGCAACGTCAAAGTACACAATATGTGTTGACGTCATCGCTAAATGAGTAAAGCGTCGCCATCTTAATTGTCATTCTAGCAAAAAATGTGCTGTTCTGGCCATTTACTTAGCCGATGTTTTTAACAGGAGGAAAAGCGTGTGTTATAGGGGCACTCCCTACATCTTTCAGATAATAGTCTCGAAACATAGATTATGTGTTAAATGAACGTAATATGATAAATAAATGCATTTTCAAAGAGTATCCTATGGCGAAAAATGCCTCATTTTACCACAATTAATCAATATAGAGGCTTTCTGTAATAAATCGCATCCACCTATTTATTGTACAACAACAACTCTATATAGATTATTGAATGGTTTAAGGTACTGCAGTAAATTTTAAACCGCTGATTTTATCGATTGACTTACTGCATAACAGAAACTTTTAGGTTGAGTTATAAAACTTCCAAAGATTCTATTATTCATGTTTTGAGGTTATTTAGATTGTCATCATTTATAGGGTATGTCCCTTTAATTAAGTTATAATACTCCAAAGATTCTATTTTTTATGTTTGGGGGTTATTTAGTTTGCATCAGTTATAGGGGACATACCCTTTAACTGATAGATCTATAACTAATTCTTGAATGTCCTGTCAGTTACATATTTCCTTAACCCCTTAAACGATTTTGATGAAACTCAGATCAAATGTTCACAATTTCAAGACAATAAGCAAAACGCGTAAGTCACGCTGGCTCAAGGTCAAGGTCACAACTTAAGGTCAATAGTTTAGAGTCCTGAATTTCCTGTTCGTACCATATTTCCTTAACCCCTAAAAGGATTTTGATGAAACTCAGGTAAAGCTTTTACCTGATCAAGACAATGTGCATAACCCATGAGCCGGTAACGTTGGTTCTAGGTCAAGTTCACAACTTCAGGTCAAAGGTTTGAGTCTTGAATTTCCTATCCGCTCCATATCTTCTTAACCCTTTCAAGGATTTTGAGGAAACTCTGGTAAAATGTTTACCTCATCAAGATGATATGCATAGCTCATTGTCTGGTCATATTGGGTGAAGGTCATGATTACAACTTAAAGGTTGAGCTGCTCGCTCTCAATTACCGTTGAGAATTTTTTTTTTAATTTGACATACTTATTAATTAATATAAAACTAAAGGCTAGAATCAAAATATAAGCAACAATCTAGGTAGGAATTTGCAGAAATCGATTGAAAATGTCGGTTACACTGCACGGCTACACTATATGTTTATATTGAAATTTCAAAAGCTTTTGAATTTGGTAGCGTATTTCTTTAAATTTAGAGAAACATATTATACGTACGGAAGCCAAACAAAGTGGCACTATTGGGCTTCCGTATATACGTGACAGGAATTTATGCATGAAAACAAAAAAAACAAAAATAATATCAAACAGGGAATGCCACGTACCAAAAACGCAGCCTCCCCAAAACGAACCCCACAGCACCCAGAAGTGCACACCACCAACACACACACACACACACACACACACACACGCACACACACACGACACACACACACACACAATCATGTACACACACACATGAGCCTTTTTATATGACCATATGTTCTAAATAAGTTATTTTCATACAGTTTGAAGAACTTTATTTTTTTACCAAAATCTGAGAGCGAGCAGCTTTAAGGTCAATGGTTTAAGTCTTCAATATTTTCTGTCTGATCCACGTCTTCTTAACTCTTTGTAGGACTTTTATGAAATTGTAGTCAACTGTTTACCTCATCAAGTTTATGTGCAGAAACCGTGACCTGATGTTATCGATTATAACTAGGAGTACATAATTGAAACTTTTAGGCCAAGTTATAATACTTGCAAAGATTCTATTATTTTGCCACTGACCGTTCCAAGGCGGTGCCCCACTGTGTTCCTTTAATTGTTCGTTTTGTCCTCGTGTGTTTGCTTTGTATGCTAGTGTGTGTTGGTAGTGTATATATGTGTGTGTACATGATTGTGTGTGTGTGTGTCGTTTGTGTGTGCGTGTGCGCGCGTGTGTGTGTGTTGGTGGTGTGCACTTCTGGGTGATGTGGGGTTCGTTTTGGGGAGGCTGCGTTTTTGGTACGTGGCATTCCCTGTTTGATATTATTTTTGTTTTTTTGAGATCAAAGGTTTGAGTCCTCAACCGCTTTATTGATTTCAATGAAACTCTAGCAAAATGTTTACCTCGCTTAATTTGCCTTTAGGAAATCAACGCTGTGCACCTCTGAGAGTATAAAAAGTTCACCCAGTAACATTAATTCCTTCAATGTTTCTATTTGCAGCGGCGGCTATATGTGTCTTATTCTTAAAAGAGATATCTCTCTAATTTTAAAGAGAATATTTTGGTTTAATAGCGGTATCTATTTTACGCTGTGAGATATCTTTGTATCACCGAAGGATAGTTCCTGAGCTCTAGAGATACTATATCTTCTACTTACAGAGATATCTGTTTAAAACATCTTTAGATATAGATCTTTCTATTTTTGAGCGATATCACTCGAAGTTAGAGATATACCATAGTGAACAGTTGTGAAATAAAATTATAACTTATTCACATATACGTGGTCAGATAATAACGCACTCAAAACAGCATATAAGATTCTATTTTATTACAATTTAATATTCATTACTGTAATTGAATACTTATTCATTACTGAATAATTCAATTACTGTAGAATTTTAACAAAAGTTTAATTGATTTTTTGTTGTCTTATCATCTCCCTGTTTCAATTCTAACAATCTGCTGACCAAAACATTCCAACGGTACTTGTAGTAATATCCAGCTCTGTAAAACAATATTTATGAAGAATTATATTTACAATCAATGTACGTAACCAATCAAAACAATATAAAAAATGCCACCCAGAAATATGTTTATTCAGGTTTACTTGGCCAAAAACGCGTAGATAAGTTCGACCAAATAGAAAGATTGACTTTCTTCGACATGTTTATAACATAAAATTCGACCTTGCCATTTTAGAGCTTGGTCATAATTAAATTGTGACCCAGTATAAAGCATTAGTACTCAGGACGAACACGTACTAGTAACCCTACAGTTGAGTTAGAGTTTTTTTGATAGCTATATACATTGTACCTTTACAACCATTGTTGGCACAGGCTGCGTTTGAGGTATTCCTCATGACGTCCATTAGCTCTTCCGTCCAGATGCTAAGGTCCGGCGGTCGGTGAACTTTCTTTCCTGTGATCTTTGTTAATCTGCTACGTGTATACACGATTCTTTGTGGACATGGAGGGTCGTCGTCCTCGTCATCGTTTTCTATGTAAACTGTCGAACGACAATTGCCCATTGTAACGTGATATAAAACAATTATATTTGTTACTTAGAACGCGTTTACAACGGCTTTGCACTGTCGCTATAAACTTCTTTGTTGCTTAGTTACAACGTCAACGTACAATATCTGAAGACGTCATCGCGTGATATGCACGTGTTCGCATTTTTATCAAGTTTTGTTGGTCTGTTGTATGCAAGCAATGAACTAATCCTAATATGTAATTCTTACGGTAGAATGTATTGCAAATTAAATATAGTATTATTAAACATAACGTCACACAATATATGTAGATCAGAGATGTGAAAATAGCATTTTAAACGTATCCTTCGGTCGTTACTAAAACCCGGAATGAAACAAAAGTTGGAACGGAAATTGGATGGGACTTGGAAAGCGTCTTTGAACGAAGTTTTGGAATGAATTTCTAATAAATAAACAAACAGTGTATGCTATGTTGTTTAAGACTAATCGTTCCGTTTATCAAATATTTTTAGTGTTTAAAGTCATATTAAATTTTAAAGATTTTTATTGTCTATCAGTACATTTCGGGCATATGAAGCCGAGAGAGTCTGCAATAGTTGTATAAAGCCCTACGCACTGCGGATGATATTCATTACCACATGCATCGCAAAAATATACATGTACATAGTTCTTGTGCCAGGGATATAACAGACACAAAAAAGTTCAACATTTATGGTCTTTTTAATTGCCTTTCGTCGTTTTTTGCAATCGGTAACAGGAAATGGTTTCATGTTTTTACTCTCAATGCATGTGGATAAGTGCTGCCTTATACGTCTGGGTAATAAATTTGTGTCGAAGGGTCCCTGCCAAAAGCTAAAGCTATTGAATTAGCAATTGCATAGATGCCACAATCGTAGCTGTTTGTTTGCATTGCTTTTGTTCCAAATTGCACATTCAGTGTGTTTCCTTTTGTTGAAACAAGACTGGACACAACCATTTCTTCCTGATGGCGAAGGTCTATGAAAGCACACTAGTATTAAGGCAATTTATTTTGCTCACTGTCATTCAATGAGAACCTCCATCATTTGGTGATCTAATTATTATTTGTATAAATAGTCGTTAATGTCTATTAAAATCCAGCTGATGGGCTAGTTGGCAAGACTGAAAACCCTCTAAGTCCGGAAATTGATAATGTAGTAAATTCATGACACTGTCGATGATAATGTCATTTATCCATTGCCTAGATTCAGAAATGGAAAAGTTTAACTTTGACTGCTGGAATCCACACCTTTAAACTACATCGTATGTCTTTTTTTCAAATCAGACTTTGGTGTAGATGTTGTAACATTCTCAAATGAAACATGATTTTGTCTCACATATTGTGTTAAAATAGTTTTGTCTGTGGATATTTCCTTCAGTAAATCAAACAGCATCTGTATCTTTTCATCTTTACCTGTGATATCTTTTTTGTTCAAATTCTTCAATTCATGTTCTATAGATATCTTTTGGTCTAGGGCATCGAACTCGTGTGCCTGCTTAGTATTGTGTTCCAAATTTCCAAGTTCAAATTCTTGTTCTATATTTAATTTAATGTTGTGTTCCAAAGTTCCTGTTCCAATGTTTAGTTCCTGTTCAACCTCCTGTTCAATGTATTCAACGTCATCATATAATAAATGATATTGTTCCATATTCTCCAGCTTTAAGTCCGGGTTGTTGGTTTCTGTGTTTAATTTCTTTAGTTTCGCATCACTGTCAAGTCATATATCACAGGGTCGAGCGCGCTTTCGTCGTGGTTTCTGACGTGCTGGGCCTCCTACCTATTTTCTGACAACCCCTAGATTTTGGGGTAGAAGATAATTTTCAAACAACTCAACTGTCGATCCTAATTTCACTCCCAGAATATGAATGCATTGGACATGAACATGTTTCAGTTGCATTGAGTATCACAACGTGAAGACCCGATGTATCCATAACGATTAAATGCACGTAATTTCGAGGAAGATGATATAAAGTCTTGTGCAACTAGTTTTTTGCCCTTATTATTCTGCTATTAGAAGCATGCTGATTTTCAAACGTATTTCAAGTATGTGTGCCAAAACATCTCTATTTCGAATGGAGTTCACAATGTCCTTTAGATGACACACAATGTTTCTTGATTCAAAATTTTCAATATCTCGGACTTGGTCATACTTTGTCCTCGTGTGTTTGCTTTGTATGCTAGTGTGTGTTGGTAGTGTAAATGTGTGTGTGTACATGATTGGGTGTGTGTTGTGTGTGTGTGTGTGTGTGTGGTGTGCACTTCTGGGTGCTATGGGGCTCGTTTTGGGGAGGCTGCGTTTTTGGTATGTGGCATTCCCTGTTTGATATTATTTTTGTTTTTCTGCTCTTTCTAGATAGTTTAGTACCAGAAAGGTACACTTCCAGAAAGGACCGGTCATCATAGGTACATAACCTCCAAAACATAAATAATAGAATCTTTGGAAGTGTTTTAAATTATTTAAAAAGTTTTAGCTATGCATTCCAAGTTATTATCGATAAAATCAGCGGTTAAAAATAGACTGCAGTACCGTAAACCATTCATGATATATGTAGAGTTGATGTTGCACTATTAATTGGTGGATGCGATTTATTACAGAAAGCCTCTTTATTGATTAATTGTGGTAAATGAGGCATTTTCGCTATAGGTTCTTCTTTGAAATTGTATTTATTTGTCATTTTATACACATAATCTATGTTTCTAGAATATAATCTGCTAGATGTCGGGAGTGCCCCTTTAAAAGCCTACTGTTAGACCCAGACCAGAAAGGCTCACTGTTAAATGTAAGGATTTTATTGACAATCCCATATGTTCATATACTGTTTATACTGAACTAATTTATTTCTCCTAAGTTTTGGCAATGTTTGGCCATGGCTCAAGATCGGGCTGCTGACAAATATAAATGGCTAGTCCTAAATAAAACAGCAAAGTAAATATACAGCAGCAACATGTCAAATCATATATTGACTTTACAAAGTCAAAATTATTAGAGCCGAACACTGGGAAATAGAGATTGGACTCTGAAAACTTATTGTCCTGAAAATATATCGCTGACTGCAAAATGGCCTTGACACGCCAGACCCAAAAGTAAACTGGCATGAAGCGGCCACCGCCAATAAAGTGGCTAATAATACATGTAAGTCTGAGTATTGGGTAAACAGATTGTTAGCTTAATAGTTCAAAGAAAAATCAATGCCTGTGTCTCATAAATGACGAATGCCCTCAAAGATATGTCTCACAGTATGTGACCTTGACCTTTATGGTGCGGACGCGTTACTTGAACATGACACTTTATCTCCATGTGATGAAGATTTGTTCCAATTCATTTTAGAATATTTTAGTGTGTATCAGAGTTACAATCCAGACATGAGCATGTGCATGTATGATCTTGACCATTAAGGTAAGAACACGGGACTTGCATGTGATATGTCATCTCCATGTGTTCAACAGTGTTGTCATGTGAGTTTAAAATCCTGCTATGCATGGCAGAGTTACCATGTATACAAGATTCTTCCACCTTTAAATGCGACCTTGACCTTTTAGGTAGGTTCATGGGTAATGTATGCGGCTCGTCGTCGTGATGTGCTGTACATATGCGCCAAGTTAATTTACGAAGGCCGGACACACGGACGGATGGTGCGATTTTAAAATGACAGCCTTCGGGGTCATTAAACAGTTGGGACTATTTAATATTTGCTAATTACCAAATCAAGGACCAATTCTCACATGTGGGTACAGGGGCGTAGCTAGACACATATATTTGCACATATTTTGCTGGGGACCCGGGGCCATAGGCCCCCCGATGGTTCTAGGATTTTGCCCTGGACAGGGGTCCAGCGGGCCGGAGGCCCCCATAAGCTATGTCTGTGGTTTAAGCAATTTCTGGAAGATTCAGATGCGTTTCAACGAACCTATGTATCTATTGTAGACGAAACAAAAGTTGATATGAAACGAAAATAAAAAACTGTCAAACTTTGAAAAGTTCTCTTTACTAGTCTACGTGATGCGAAAACTGTTTTAATTTGGAACATCAGAACAAGACTGTTGAGCAACTTTCTCAGTTGTAGATCCAATTTTACGTTCGCGCTTCTTTATTGTTGTTGCACTAGGATGAGATATAGAGAATATAAGATTACTGTCTTTTGATAACAGTTGATATCGGACGAGGATGATATCGGCCAGGGAAGCCGAGGCTTGCCGAGGCTTTCTGGTCGATATTCATCCGAGTTCGATATCAACTGTTATCAAAAGACAGTAACCTTGTATTCTATTTATTATGCAGCTGACTTCAATTTTCCCTTTTCACAATTAAAACCGAAGAAGTAAATTAAGTGATTTACGTTGTGTTTATGACGTCATCAACGGTTTAAATCGGCGTTTTAAATCCAGCACCGTTAATCATGTTAATGTTATGCTTTATAGGAAATGCTGAACATTAAAACATACCTAAAAAGCATTTGTACAAGTTTTAGAGGCGGCTTATAACGTTTCAGCTCATATCATTTAAGTAAGAAGACGTTAGTGTGAAAAAAGGAAGGGGGGTGAAAAAATGAAAATCAACTTTTTCTCGAAAATTGATTCGAAATTGCTATAGATGGGTAGATAATGATCTAACTAAGAAAATGAATACCAACAACACTATATTTAATTCAAAAATAAAAATTCTACAGTCATTTTTCGATTTTATGTGATGTGCGGTTTGCTTGTATTCCCAGAAATTTTAATGAAACTCACCTCTGTAGTCTGAAGTATCTACCGAAAAGTTAATTTATTGTATAGCGTGTAAGAAATCCACAATCGCCGAGATATTATTTCATAAATTTCACTCAATGTCTAAAGTGGGCGGGACCTAAAACGTGATATCAGGACAGTGTCATAATAACACTGTCCTGTGATATCAGACGTCGCGATATCAACAAATATCAGACCGGCGTTATTGGGTCGTCGTCATGGCAGTTGCATAATAAATGTTGAGCTCCGTCAAAATGTTTGAAATCTGGGTTTCACCAACACCAGGTTCAGCATGGCTGAACATATTTTTTCATAACAGTCCAAAAGTCCAAATAGTACCGAAGCTACAGAGATGTCTAATTGCGGTAATAGTCGAACCCAGTGACAAAATTAATCTGCGGGAGGTTTAGTTATTACAAGTAAGTTATCTCACCCAAACGACCACGCAGCTCAGTGAACTTGTCTACTACGCACAAATGATAGCGGTTATACATATGTAAAACGGTGTCGGGTAGTTTTAACCCAAATAATATTATCTATATCTGTATAACATCAAGACATAGGCATGCCTGAGGATGTGGTCGTCGTAGTGCATGTTATTTCATATACTAGCAATACTTTTGTTACACATATGTGTTTTATGGAGAAAGAACGAATAGCTTGAAATCGGTTTTTTCCATTTTTGCATAAAAAGAAGGAACGATAAAATGCGCTACCCTTCATCTGTGAATACTAAACAGATATTCTGAAGTCTAAATTTCAAAGTAAATATCAGGAAAACAGGTTAAAATGTATGTTTACCTGCTGCCATATTTGTATTGATATCGAAGCAGCGACAACTACCGTCTTCGGTTACTTTATGCCGCTTGCCGCTTGTGACTGATGTAGTGAAACTGCATTGCCGGCACTTGACATCAAGGAATGATGCTAGCCCATATTTGGTTTCATTCATAATGTCTGCCAAATGTAACGACGAATTACAGTTCTCACATATCCTGATCCGCGAAATACCCAGGTTCTATTATTCGACGCCCGTTCCTCCAGGGAGATTGATTATTTTTACAATCACCTGAAGCATCGACTTAACTTTGGACAGGCACTAGATTGGATTGCCGGTGTTTTAACAGGAGAAAAAACGTGTGTTAACGGGGAGATACAGGTAAACAATGGACCTGTCTTCCAAGTCTTACATCATGTACGGCGTCAACAGTGCCGAGCTTAAAAACAAAAATAATATCAAACAGGGAATGCCACGTACCAAAAACGCAGCCTCCCCAAAACGAGCCCGACAGCACCCAGAAATTAAAAACCGCTGGTGACGTAATAAATATGACGTAAACAACACGGCTGTTGTCCCGCGCATTATTGAACGTCGTACCAGTAAGAGCGTTTCATTTTTATTTCTATGATTTTTTATGTTATTTATGCTAGAATAGCGCTAACGAACGTTTATTCGTGTCATAACACCTGCAGAAACCCACGGGATATGTTGGTGCCCTCGCCCTAACGGGTTCGGGCACCAACCATCCCTCGGGTTTCTGCAGATGTTTTAACACGAAAAAACGTGCGTTAACCCTACAAAAGCTTGAATAACGGCAAGAAGGTTTTGTAGAAGGGTGACATTGATACCGTTAGTAATTACAGAGGAATAACTTGACAAAGTACTTTGGGTAAATTGCTTACAAAAATAAAAAATAGACTGAACTCTGAAAATGTTCATGTCATCATTGATGCTCAGGCTGGTTTTAGGCGAAACTTGGGAACTATGGTTATTTTTTTTGGGCATGGTCAGAGTAATCAAGTATTGAATAATAATAATAATAATAATAAAAGAATGTATGCAGTTTTTTATGGATTTTACTTAGACGTTCGATTATCTGTAAAGAGACATCATCTGGTATAAGTTTATAAAGCTAGGGGTCAGAGGTAAAATGTTTGATATTGTCAAATCTGTGTACACTAATGTAAGTAAAACAAAATTCCCATGCATGATTTGTGTGCGCCAGGGAGGATCATTTTCCCCGTTTCTCTTTTCTATATTATTGAATATTGAAGAATAGTTTATGGTACACGGGTTTAATGGTAAAGATGTTGGAAAATAAAACAAGTTTTACTCTTATATGCCGATGATATTGTAATTATGTCTGAGACAGATAAAGAATTAAAAAAAGGTTTGATACTGTAAGAAGAGTATTGTGAAATGTCGAAACTGGGTGCTAGTTCTACCGATTTGTTTAAAATGCGGACAAATAAAACATAATTTAAAAGTCAGATTTTAGAAATTGCTAATAACTTTACATGTTTTGGAATTGTTTTACTACTGATGTTTTTTTAAACAATATATGCTACCTAAGCAATACAAACTATGAAGACAGTGTAGAAACTGAAATCAACTATTATTCATTATACATGTATGTCAGTAAAAAATCAGTTGTAACTGCCTGATAAATTTACTGTACCTATCTTACATTATGGGTCTGAGGAATTGGGATTAAGTGAGTCTGTAGTTTTGGAAAGAATACACTTAAATTTTTGTAAAAGATTACTTGGTGTAACAATATAAACAAACATAACTTTATATATGGTGAACTTGGTAGAACTTCAATCTTAACAGGTTGTAAAGTAATGGTTAAAAATAGTACAAACGGAGAATCATAGATAAATGTGTTTATGGTCTGATGTGCAGATCGTTGGAAATAAGGCCAAATAACAATATTTCTTGCGAAAATTATGTAAAAAATTGTTACAGTCACTTGGATTTAATGATGTATGGTTATTTCAAGGCGTTGGTAATAATAACTTATTTAAAATATACTAAAATCTAGATTAAGTGTTGCATTTATACAAAAATAGATATCTGGTATGAATGATTAAGTTATTCTTTGAATTCAAGTTTTCCATTTCATCCCTATTTACGGTTAGTTAATATAGGTAAGTTTAGAGCAGCACTATGTAGATTTAGAGGCTTATCACAAAGATTAGAAACTGAAGCAGGCAGGTGGTATGATTACAATGAAAGAAAATGTATCTACTGTAATGTTTCAGGGGATGATTTCCATTTTCTTGCTAGAAGGTTCACTTTATAATTGTATGAGAAAACGTTAACTAAAGACACCAAAACCCCAAATATCCTGTAATTTATTGAATACATGACGAAGATGAAGTTAGTACATGTATCAACAAGAATTAAGCTATGTGCGTACAAAAATTATAATAATTGATGTATGCCTCATTCATCTCGTGCTGTATATTTGTAGTACATGAGACACTTGACCTAACGTCACCTTACTGTTCTATATTTATGCTTTTGTGTTTGTATGTGTGCACATAGACGTATGGTCCATTTCGTATGACAATAAATTATCATCAAAATATTTAGGGCGTAAATCAAACTACATTTGTACTTTCAATGTTGTGGCTGATTTCTGCCAATTCTTGTTTTCGTGTTTTCTCGAACAGGCGTATGTACAAATTTTAAAAAAATAAATTGCAAATTTGTCTTGTCTTCGTACCTTGGCTTTCGGGGCCAAAGTTATCATGTCGGTGGGATATAGATACCGACACAGTGTCCTTTGTTTCCAGTGTCGCGTTTGTGTCGTCTCTACATGCAGATATGACACAATCAACATATTTTGCAATGGCTCATTTTTACCTTTGTTTCTCCTGCTACGTGGAAGCTATCGTATCCGTTAGATCAGTACGTGGAAGTTATCGTGTCCGTTGGTGCTATCATTTTCTAAAAGACATCCCCATTTTGTTTAAAAAAGCAAAAATTGTGAAATCAAGTGCGCATTAAAATTGCATCGAAACAATATTTCTTTCCGTAACAGAATCTTCTATGAAGTACACAAACTTTAAAAGATTTTCCACATTTTACAGTTCGTCCGTGGAATTTACCACATAATTTCCTTGTTGACATGCAGTCCAGCGTCGGAATTTTTAAGTGTTTGAGAAAACTATAGAAGCAAGGACGATGGTAGAGTTATCAAAGAAATTGGCAAAACATTCCGCATAAGTTGGTATGGGTGTCAGGAGACAATGCAACGTGAAAGTATTCAAATACCTGACAAAATCCATCCGAAGCGACGAAATTAAACGGCCATTTTGTCCGTTGCAGCTATCAAGAAAGTCACGTGATTCCCCACCGTGATATATAACAAAGAATAATCATATTTTCTCTTCTACAGCCTTTTGCAAAAAAATTGACTTCGATCACCTATCGATTTTATTTGATAATTTGAATAAACTACTATATGGTGGCAATATATCAAAATTTCAGGTGGTGTCACCGGACAAAATTCTTCGTAAAACGGCAAAATATATCAAGAGTACCTTCCAAAATACGACGTTATTTACGTCAAAATTGTCGAAATAGTCGGCATACTGACTATAAATACACTCTTTATGTAATAAACAGGCAATTAAAATTTGTGTATACTTGTTACATAAAAAATGAAACTTGAATCTTCAAAATCTGTTCATAAATACCACAGGTACGAACGTTTGTATGTAAGCGCCTAAAGAAATTGGGTAGACTGCTTGACGACGTCATGACGTCAACGTCGCGTGAGCGTGTTCTTATCAAATAGCATCACATTAAAGTACATAAATCGTAGACTGCATATGCAAAATTTGACCGTTTTCTGAGGAGGTTGAAATATTCAGACGTAAGGTGTGGATCTACCTTAAACAAACTCACTAGAAGCCCGCTCCCCCTATTAGTAACTGTTAGTGGGACCATTCTTCGTTTTATGAACTGTTATTAATCATAAGGGATACAAACATGTAGAAAAAGTTAAAAGCTATCACGGCGTTTATTAAAATATTTTTCAATCATATTCAAAGCATACACAGTCTTGCATGTCCGTAAAACGTAAGACCAAACGCTAGACTCGTTCTTTTCGTGAATATGTCCCACAATCATCTCTGCATTAACTCAATGTCCATATGAATGTTCACAAGTCCAATACGCCCTGTAGTCAGGCAGGTTCTCTGGTACGTCTTCAATCGTTTCGTGCTATAATGTACTCAGATTTCTTAGTACATGTATAGTCGCTTTATATGATTCCTATTGGAGTTTAAATACAGTCCATGCATACAGTAGTTCGTTCGCAAACAAGTTTGGTTTAAGAAACTTTTATACATTTTCATTTTTGCTGGACAGTCTCCAATCAAGGATCGAGTTTCAACCGTTCTTTTAGCGTTTAAGTGGCAAGAGGTCTGTTAACTAATATAAGATATGGCAATTTTACAAACCTGTTCAATACAATTTATTATGTTTCCGCAATATTGTCCAGGCGTAAAAGTGTGAATTAAAAGCTGACGGTAATTTATATCATATTTGCTTCACTTATCCCTTTTAAAAGCATATGCATAGGTTGTAAGGTGTATGGTATATTTTCGTTCAAATAGATTTCACTAAATATTCTGACATTTTTTGTTCAATATTTTATCAATCTCGTTATTTGGACTTATTTTGAGCTGAGGGCCGGTTTAAACAGATTACTTCATTGTAAAAAATGCACTTGGTTCGATCGCATGTAATTGTAATCCTGTTGAACGTTGGATCAAAATTGACTAAACCAATAAAACTGTAGGCGAAGTGCTAGAGTAGTTTTGATAAGTGATAACCTTGTCAAAAGTGCTGGTCTTACTTTATTTTAAATTTCCCGCCATCTGTCAAATCTTAACAGCACTTCCTGTTGAGTTAAATTGACAGTAAGTGTAAACATTATATAATTTCCTTTAAATGGAACATCAAACAATATATATTACTTAGGAATTTAATAACACAGATGTTTTCTATTGTGCTGGTCAATCATAGAATTTGCTTGACGTGACATTGAAAGCATAACGAGGGTGTTGTGATAGTGTTACTTCATTCGGACAACACATTTTGGATACACTTTTTCAAAAGTGAAATATCTTAACACATACGAAATACTTTACAAAAAAAATGCATAATGCACATTAAATAGTCATGCAATTATCGCATACATGTTCCAACAGCTGTCCTGCTTAGATATGAATCTAGTCTAATTAATTTGGTGTTTCAGTGTGATCCCTTTCACAGATTTCTAAGTTCTCCGTGGTACGTTGTATAGCGGAGAGCTGTTGTCTTGACACTGTATATCACACAATCCCTCATGTGTTTTGTGCACAAGGAATATCTCGGTGAGCGATAATTTCCCTGGGCGATAAATATCCAGGGTATTGTGTTAAGAAATCAGTTCTACGCTAGTCTTCGAACAAGTCAAATCTTCGATTTGCTATTCAAATTCAAAAGGTTCTAGTACTTAGTTTACAAGATATTGATGTAAATATGTGTACATGTAAAACTCAATATTGAAAATAGCAAAGGAGAGAAAATGTAACGCATTTTTATAAGTTTTCGTATGTATATGTTGTGTCGTTTGGATGAGAACATCCCGCCGTCCTATATCTGGAGAAGCAGCTCTGCATACCGCAGGTACAGGTTTCATCCGTATCAATGTAAAAGATTAAATTAAATGGGCGTTGTTCCTGTGTCGCTTTGGTGCTTCATTGATGGATATATTTGACACATTCTTTACGACTTTAGTACGAAAACGATGTAAAACTCAATAAAATATATAAGTCATAAGGTTATTTATCACGTGCTTACGCACATTTCATTCACAAATGTATGTTTCAGTTGATTATAAGTATGTATTACTTGTAACAGTGTATATGTTTAAAATATACTATGTGTTTGTTTTTATAAACTACATCGATAGATAACATTTTAAAACCTGTGTTGTTTAAATCTTCAAGTATGTGCATACTCATAAATGTACTTACTCCTGCCCAGCAAGCGAAATAAATCTCGAGTCTAGCTCATTGCAAAAGATGTTTTATTGTTTGTTGTGAGGTAGAGTGTCAAGACCTGATATTTCATAACTGTCACTGTCACACCTCTACTACTTAAAAATATCAGCCTATAAAATTGATTTGCCTTCGAAGTCGAAATAGTTAGACTACAGTCTGGGCATTGGAAGAGCTCTATATTTACAATATAAGCACCATTGGTTAAACTTGTGTTAACTGATTGAATAATTTTGGTGTTATTTTTTTTCTAATTTTCATACCAGGTCAGAGAAGAGACAATGCTGTTGTCACTACCGGATGAATCTTTGCTGAATGTGTTGCGTTTTCTACATTACACTGATCTGAACAAGTGAGAATTACTATTGTTAATCTGTGTTACCACATGTCTGTCTATTTGTCTGTCCTGCAGATTTTTTTTTTGTAAGTCAGGAATAGTTTTCTTATTAAATTCCGTAGACTCTCAAAATCGTTGCGGCTTGAAGCAAAATTCATGGAAACTGTCTCAAAAGTAGGTAGGCAAAGTGTGAATTTGTAGTCTAAACAACTGGTTGCATTGAAAGAATGATGACCATGCTAGCAGTGTGTTATTCTGCGGATGTTTACAGGTGTATAGTGTAATTTAAACTACCTTTGTAGTTAAGTCATGATCTACCGTGTTTGCCATTCAGTCAGAGAATTCTCAGGGTGCATCCCACTGTACAATAAATGGTTCTGTTCAAATTGAAAGATTGACAAGTTTATTTTAGGAATGAACAGGGTAGAGGTTAGCACTTCTGTAGATGAACAATGTTAAGAAGGTTAGTATAAATCTATGACATTCAGCTAGGCATGACTTTTCTGTTGCCATAGTATTCCAAAGAGCTCAAATTACAGTTGCGCCTCAATGAACTTGCCTGATCTATAGTGGTATTAATTTCCTTAAAATACATGAGTACATGTAGAATGGTTCTATAAATTACGCAATAACAGACTATAAACAGATTAATTAATTTCAGCATTTCGTTAGTGAACAAAAGGCTTCATAGACTGTGTTCCGATGATTCCCTATGGAGATGGCAATGTTTTCACTACTTCTTAAATTCAGAGTAAGTTTTAGCATTTTGCATTCAGAGTATAGCTTCTATTGTTTCCTCCTGTCTTCAGAATGAAACAATAGCTGCAGAAAGAAACAGTGTCATCAGAAAATAACAGTCACCTCAGATATTTTCTTGAAAATTCAAACTCTGACAGATGAACCATACCAAGTCTTTACAAATCTGATTCTCTTCTTATCATTTAGTTTCATGTACATGTAACATTGATTGTAGACTTAGTTAAATTTACATTGTGCATTGATTGTAGACTTGGTTTCATTTATATTGATGGTAGCATAGTTTAATTACTTGATTATATACTTGGTTACCTTGAGTATTGCTTTCCCCCATTCCCATTCCTCCAATTAATTTACATTTTGCTGGTTGACTTTGTTCATTTACATTGATTCTAGTTTTCATTGACTTAGAGGTGACTTGCATTACATTGACGGTTGACTGATGTTTCTTCAAATTGATTATACACTAATTTTCATTTACATTGATGGTTGACTTGCTCTCAATTACATTGATCATAGACTAAGTTTCTTCTAACTTACATTAATAGAATTTAATTAACATTATGGTTGAACTTTGTTTCATTTAACAAGTTCCATTATAGACTGGTTTCATTTACATTATCGGTTGACTTGGTTTATTTAATTGATTATACACTTGGTTCCATTTACATTGAAAGGATTGGTTTCATTTACATTGATGGTAGAAGTTTCCTCTAACTTACATTAACATATTCTAATGTTGCTCTTATAGTTCTGTAAAACTTGTGCCAAAGAAAAGGAATGTGAAAGTTGCATTTAGATTCCCAACGGGAATCAAACTGGCAACCATTCCTCCCATAAATGTAACATTTTGCTGGTTGAATTTAATCTAGTTCTAGCACTTAGAGGTTTGATATTCTATGTATACTGACATCATTCTGTATTAAAAAAATGCTACACTTGCTTTTGCAATTGATGCAAAAACAATATCTTTCTAATTCATCATATTGAAAACATTCTCAGGAGTTGATCACTGCAACTTCTCAGGTCAGATATGTACAATAAACTCCGTACATATCCGTAAGACTGGATAGGGAAATTCTGAATAAACAATTGTCTGGGCTTTTTTTATTCCTTCTTTTTTATAAAGCCAAGGATATAACATGCTACTTATATAAGGTGAAATGGTTAGGGGTAGTATGGGTTATTGTAATTGTTTAGTTCATCCGGTACCTGCTGATGTAATGTGATTTATTTATTTTACAATAATACAGCATATGTTGATTTCAATACCTTTTTTGGGGAGTTGTTTTTAAAAATACATATACATAGTTATCTGCTTTTCAGATGTGATAAGAAACAGACCTGGTACCAGCATTTTGTATCGTTGTTCAGAGAGTTTGGGCACTATAAGAATTATAAGAAAATCAAAAGAGCCTGGAATAAAATAGAGACTTTCCTGGAGAAATATTGTCCGACTATACTTGCATCATTACAAGGTATGGTATGGTGATTTGAAATCATTACAAGGTATGGTATGGTGATTTGAAATTTCAAAGACATGTTATGGATAAAAAACAACATCTATACTGTTGAGGATCTATATTGTTGAGGGTCATGGTTTCGAACACCAATACCGACCTCACCCTATGTTAGAAGGTTTGTTGTTTTTCATATGAAGGATGATAGTCTAGAACTGGTTTATACTGAATTATTTTTGAAAGAAGAGCCTCTAAGCTTGTTGTAGTGCTGTTTAGTCACAAGGGGTAAATGCATCTGATAGAACAATGTGAAAGGAAACAAGAGATTTGCAGAAGTTATCGAAGCATAGCAACTGTGCAACTAAGTCTGGACCTGCCAAAAGATAAGCAGGTTGGAGATGAAGTAAACATTTAGCCTAACTATTGAAACATACCATATGACAATGATTTTATTGAGTGAAAACAAAATATAGAACATGGGAGAACTTGACTCAGTTGTCTCACTAAACCTCTCACTGTTCAAGCTACCAACTTGACGCTCTTTGCGAGAAAGTCTGCAGATGTTTTGGAGGATGATAGAGTCAAGTACTGATCCTTCCCAGGAGCAATGGTTAGGTATACTGCCCACCTGTACATAACTGAAATACAATTGAAATGGATGTTAAACCCTGAAAAATAATAAGACAATATGCCACAAAGCTTGGAACAGACAGAAACACTTTTGTCATGTTGAACAGGTTGAAACTTGAGTTACTGCCTTACATGTGTTAAAATGAGAAGCAAACATAAGTTAGACTTTTGGTTGATATTGTTATTTGACCATGTGTTTACAGATGGGGTATCAGAGGAGGAGCTACAGGATGTTGAAAGCTGTATACAGCAAAAACTGCCAGACGATCTGAGATTATCATACAGGATATGCAATGGGCAGTACCTACCAGCTCAATCACCAGGGTAAGAAAGGATTTTATGGATTTCTTTGGTGGATTAATCCGCAAATTTAAGATTCAAATGAAAACAGCATTACCATTTTCTATAAAAAAGTGAAATCCACAAATTAGGGTAAACTCTATCCATGAAATTGGATTTGATTGGAAATTCACGCATTTTTATGTCCACGAATTTTCGTGCATTCACAGTATTCCAACTTGTTTTCAGTTTAGAATGTTTCCCAAAGTTAACGTTAGACTTACAATATTAAGTTTACTCCAGTTTGATTTTGATTTTGATTTTTTACAAATTAAGAGTCTAAAAGTAGCTATACGCTTGCATTGGAGTCCTCAGTTCAGATTAATGGGAAAAGCTTTATTAAAATTGGACATTATTGTTAATTCTTATCAGGCTGATGACAAGTGATTCTGCTTTTGTGACCAATGCAGATCATGATCAGTCAGTGTATTAATGCAGTCAATTAATGATCTACACTATTCAGTCAGATAACTTTGTCGCTGACTAGAGTCTAGCCAATTGACCAATCAATAGTATCGGCCAAAATTAATGTACCGGTAAAGATGGACACGTTTATTTTAGAAATATAGTTTGGTATTGGTGAGTGATGAAGCTGTATCATGTATCTTGTGTATTTTAGACTCGTTGGTGGATGTATGATCTCCACTCATATCAGGACAGACTGTCTCGTACCTCTTAACGAGATCAAAGAGTCATACCAGGTAAGTGAAGTTTACACATGACTAACTACATTTTGTTTGTTCTATGTAATGTTCAAATAATTAAAGACTCAGTACCAGTATTAATGTTTTTTCTGCTATAAATTAGATAGCGAGGATAACAGTTATAAGTGTGAAAAGATATGAAAGTCTTGAGTTTTTGCTTAAAACAGCATCTTGAAAGTCTAGCTGTAGAAAGCTTACATATAAATCACTTCAATTCCTTGGAAGCATGCACTTTAAGTTTGTGGTAATCAGTACTGGTGCTTATATACTACCTGAGTAATAACAAGCAATATCTTTAAAAGAAAAAACAAACGGCGTAGGCCGAGGTACATGTCAGTTTAGACATAATCATCATTCCTGAAAAGGTTGTCAATGGAGGCAGTTGAATATGCAGTCTATCTTAAGATCCACAGCTACATCATTTACCAATTAAGCAATCACATAATAAAGAGGGTCGTTTACTGCAAATTCCACTTACCATGCTTCCATTCGTAACATTTGATTGGTGCAAAAAGTAGGTCAAAAACTAGCATATACAGATTATGCCATAATAGTACTCCAGAACAACACCTCTCTACAACAAATACATTTCTGTGTTCCCAAGCGTGTTCACTCCTGAGATATTGCACTGTATTATCTTTCTTATTCAACTGACAGACCGATCAAGCCATGCTTTAACCATTACTTTTTTATGGATACAGAAATAATTACATGTAACTGCATTTTGGTATAGACGAAATTTGCACTTAAAATTAGTATGTGTTCCAGATAGTAAATAAATTTTCTTTCCCATTGTAGAGTACTGGATCACTATCTGGGTGTGCGTTTCTTTCTGTGGATCAGATCTGTCAAGCTGCACAACTTATTGCTCTATCAGACAGCGGAGGGTTTAAAGTAGGATCTGTGTACTCCTTCATGCGGGATCCATATAGACCAGGCCCTGACTGTTTCATCATGGGTAAGTGTTAAACCCTTACCTCACTCAAAGTCTGCCTCTGTGGTCCAGTGGTTAGGGTCGCTGACTTGAATTTGCTGTAACCTCTCATAGATTGAGTGTCATGGGTTCGAGCCCTGCTACCGATCATGTCTCTTTATGTGAGAAAGCTGGCAATTTCTTATGGAGAGTAGGGAGTAGTTTGGTACTGGTTCTTCCCAGGAACAGTGGTTAGGAGAACTACACGTCTGTAAAAATGACCAAAATATGGTTTAAACATACGATAACAACTACAACACTACTGTCTGTGCTATGTGGGAATAGTGACAAATTACGCTAAAATACTATTTCTTGTATGTTCATAACAGTGTTATATGTATTAACTTTTTCTAAAGAAAATGTGTGCTAGTTTTAATGGTAGTTGACTGTAGTGTGAACTATTTCTGAACCTCTCACTGATTAAGGGTTGTGGGTTTGAGCCCCCACAACTGAGTTGACCCTTTGTGTCATGAAGTTGGCAGTTTCTAATGAAGGATGGGAGTCCAGTACTGGTTGCTCACAGGAATGATGGTTAGGTAAACTGCCTGCCTGTAAATAGATAAACCACAGGAAAAAAGGATGGATTTCTACCATACATGTAGCTTACTTTAAAGGGGCATTACTGTTCAAAGTGTCAGACCGTCATAATTTTGAGAATGACAGTCATCACTGATTTTTACTACCGGAATAATGAATATTGCCTTAGTAAGGAATAAAAATATTTGAATTTGTGTAATAGCTCAATTCCCATTGAATGTAGTGGAAATCTGTAAAAATCTGTTTTAACTATCCTATGAAAAATTGAAAATCCAACCTTTACTGTAATGCATATTTTTATCTAATATCTGTTGATAGGAGACCTCATTCAGTATAACCCATTTTTAAAATGTTTTTCAAAGCGTCTACTGTGAAAAAGCTTCACTTTTTACTGTAATTTATATGATCATTTTGATGGGTAATCGTTTTTTCATATGTTACAGGTTCATCATTTCTGGAATGGCTGTGTGACTATGCAGACAAACTGGAACAAAATGCATTTTATATTGCTCATGAACACATATTCAAGTAAGAGAGTTTGTTTTAATAACTTCTAACATGAATCTAAACTTTGTCTCTATATACAAAGACTAGAAAAATCATGTTTAATAATGCCATAAACAATGTGGTAACTGATATGCCACGAATTTGACTTCACTTTGTGTGGCTTGACGTTGAATAAATATCCGTGTAGAAAATAGCCCTTTGCATTTATTCACCTTTGGTCATGTTAGAATCATGTTACTGCCTAATAAACAACTCGGGCCTCTGGCCTTCATGGTTGATTACTGCGCATCAGAATTCGAAATCATTGTTAATTAGACAAATGGAACACTGCTGGAAAAGTTTCCCAGTCTACAGTATTTATAAGGGGATTTAAAAAGTCCTTGTTAGGGGCTTACTCTAACTGTTGAACTTGAAATACTTTTAAGACCTCTAGAAGTTAGGTCATTACCCCATGATTACTAAGGTAACATTATTTTTAGGTGAGCAATCTTGTATTGTTCATCTGCTCATCTAATTGAATGAACTATATCAATATAAGGCACAAAATTCTGTTCAAACTTAAACAGCTAAAAATGTTCTTTCTAGAACCTTTTGAACACCGCCATAGTTGGTTATTTTAGATGAGAAGTCAGTTGCCTGGATATGCAGTCCACTTATTTATAATGTAAACTTTTTACTATTGTAGATTTTATCATGAACCAAGCTGTGTAGATGGAAACAATGGAATTACAGTAAAACCTACAACCTGTTTTATTCCTGAACTCAGCCGTGTCAACCCTCCCACACACTTCTTTGCTTACAGAATCATGTAAGTGTAGAGCAGTTAAATATGAACTGTAGATGATGTTTGTAAAAGAAATCATTAATTTTCATAGTCATAGCATTTTCAGGAATGCCCAATTCTTAGATTTCAATCATGTTTTACAAAGTGGATGAGATTACAATGCAGTCTAAACTAAGTCTACACGGTAATCTGGTCATTGTCTACACAGTTTATAGTCTAGTGACACACTCTAGATTTCAAGGAGATAAGCTTATTTAAGGAAGTGATTTATACTAATTTAGTTCTGCTCAGTTGTGAATCAAGTTCTTACAATTTATATTCATTGCCCTTGAGACTCGATCAAAATGAAATCAACCTCAAAGAGAGAAAGAGAGAGAGGAATGTGGAATTTATTGTTTCATGTCAAAGAAAACCACCACTTTATGGCCCTGGTAGGATCAAACCTGTGACCCTTAGATCCCGAGATGAAAGTGATAACACTTACTACTAAGCATTTAAGAAAGTGATGGTTAGATGAATTGAGACCACTTGCTTCCATGGTGAAGAGTCACTGACTTGAAATCACTACAACCTCAAAGACTGTCACTATTCTAATACTGGTCCTCGAGAACAATAGTTGGATAAACTGACTGAAATAATGCTGTTACAGCCATTAAATCCCAAGATAATATACATGTATGTTAAAATCTGCAGGCAGTTTTTGTTCCTATATTTGATAAAAATCCTTGCTTTTATTTTTACTTTGATGTTTATTTCCAGGATAGAGATGTCAGAAGGCGCTCCAACTGACCAGTCATGTCAGCTGTACTCGCGATACTGGCATATTAAAGATGGTAATGGTAAGGAGGAGGAAGTCAGTGGACCGGGAGTTGTGGGTATGTTCCACAGTTCAGTCACATTTTACAGATTATAAAAATTGGGAGTTATTTGTGGCAGATCTTTGAAACTTAAGTGTCAGGAAATTGTGTCAGAGTTTATTTCTTTTTGTGATGTGGAAGGTACATGAAGTGCATATGTCAAGATATTTTGTTTTTCAGATGTTTTATTATAATATGTAGTTAACCATCACAATGTAGGTCTTCGGTTTTATCTTCTATTTATCAGTTTGTCTGTTAGAAAAACGTTTTCTATTTAAAAGGAAAAATAATGAACAAAATAGCATTATGAGATGGTTTTTTGGGGGCTTGGGATCTAGATGTGGCAAATTATACTTATTTATTGATTTTTGCTTGCAAAAGAAGTTCTTACAACTTAGATTTGTCGCTTGAGACACTCCAGATGGAATCAACCTCAAAAAGAGAGAGAGGCAATGTGGAGTTATACCGTCTTCCCTTAGGACTCTTCCACTACATGTTCTCTGGTAGGGATCAAACCTGGAACCCCTCGATCCTGAGGTGAACATGCTACTACTGTGCTACGACAGCTCCAAAAAATGCACTAAAATCTTTTGATTTATTGCTTTGCACAAACAAGCAAAAGTCACAAAATATATGTTTTGATATATTTAGGAGAATACCCTGTGATGAAACCAGGTGCTAAATTTGCTTGGATCAGCTGTACCACATTTGAAACACCCACAGGAGAAATGAAGGGCTATTTCAAGTTCAGGAACCTCAGAACAGGTAAGTCTTATCAAAAAGCAAGCACGTTCATATCTCCTAAACCCCATGCATGGGTTTCCATTAAACTTTCATAAAATGTTTATTTCATCAGAACAACATGCAGAACACATGTTCAAACTGAACCTGTTCAAGGCCAATGACTCAATTAGAGGTCAAAGTTCATGTGACTATTGCATATCTGCTCTGTTACTGTGGTAATGTAATGATTACTGGATTTTAAATCAGATGTTCATCATATTTAGGCAATGTGCAGAGGACATCTTTTCAGCTATCTCTGGTCTAGGTCAAAGTGTCTTTTAGAGGTCAAAGGTCTGTGATTTTGTACAAAGTCTTATAAAAACACAATACTCTAAACATTGTCAGAAGCAAAGCCTTGAAGCAACTGTGATTATATTTTGTTGACATTCATAGAGCATGAGCTCACCTGGCTCAAAGTGCCAGGATGAGCTATTAGGATTGCTTACCATCCAGGGTACCTTGTCCATTTTTACTTTTTCCTTAAAATGACATCACTTCTGTAACTACTGGGCCAATGTTGATGAAACTTGGCAGGAATGTTCTTTGCATGAAACTCTATAAAATTTATTCAAAAAAATCCATTCCTAGCAGAACTCAGGTTGCCATGGCAACAGGAAGGAAAATCTGGAAAAAAATTCTCCTCAAAAACCGGAAGGCCCAGGGATTAGAAATGTGGCATGTAGCATTGACCCCACCCTGGCTGTCGCTTGATTTTACAAAGGCTTATATCACAGGCATAAGAATATTTTATATACCAAACATGTTCTTTCTGCATTTTATATGTTATTCTGTTGAAAAAAGAACCATTCAGACATAATCCCATCACAGCATCATATATGACCTTCGACGCGCGAAAATGTACCTTTGGACATTTGTTACATTATTCGACAATAATTGATAAAAAAAACCATAAAATTTACATTTTTGTCACCTTCTTTAAATGCAAAACCAATGTTAAAAACTGATAACCACTATATTTTCCTCAACAGAAACATAATATTGGCTTCAAAATCCTCCAAGACCATTACTATGGCAACAGTGATTTAAAATGATTCTTTTTTTTTATTTTGGCTATACCTTATGAAAAAAGGCATATCGTGGAAAAAAGACATGATATAGTTCACCAGATACGATATATATTGAAAGAGTATATAATGTTGCAACCAAAAATAAATGATGCTGTTAGGAAATGATTACCGTAATAGTTTACTGCCCATGTAAATTGAAGTGAGTTTTGACGTCAAATTGTGGTATGTGACGTCATTTTTAGAGTGAAAAATGACGCCTTAGGTATACTTTTTCAAACTGTTGTAGTTTTGTATGTACTGGACTCAGGTAACTGAAATTTTCCAATATTGATATTGAAATATTGTTTATTCAAAATATACAAGAAAGTTAGTTTCCAAGTATTTTGTCCGAAGGCCCATTTTCCAGTGTCGCTGGTCATATAATATAAAGGTAAACAATGCAACTGAAAGGGAGCTTTCTCAGCATAGATTTGAAAATCAGAATTTTCACACTTGCCAGATTTGAAGAAATAATCCTATTTGATGAGCAATTCAAGTTTTATCTCTTTTATGCTCATATTGTTTACCTCTATAATATATATGATACTGTGATGGGATATTTTCTGATTGTTTCTTTCTTCAACAGAGTAAAGTATAGGAGGTTTTAGGAATCCCCGATATGACGTCATTCCGGCGCATGCGCATTGACTGGCCGTCAATTGATCGGCCAAAATGAAATAGAGCATTTGACCGTACGGCAGTTTATATTTTAGGCTATAACGTTATTAAATGAAACAAAATCTAGTTTATATGCAGTGTCTGTGTTACTGTGTCTATGCCAGTGATGCTTATGTATAGTTTTAATTATAAAGTCCGATATGAAAGTGTGAATTTAAACTGAATCGGCCAAAACGAATGTAACTTGACAATGTCCGCTTTCCCTAGATTACTTGCTATTCCTGCCGAAAGTGTCACTATTCTTTTCTTCTCCTTTTTTTTGAATTAGCGCCGATATTCATTATTTTTACATATAGTGCTTAGTATATTTTGTTGCTGTACATAGATGGAAAAAATTGCTACAGTAAAGTTCTCCGTATTAAGATGATCCTCTAAATTGTACATAATACATCTTGTTGGAATTTTTCAGACTCCAATTTTTGCCACAATTTTTTTTATAAATGTTAATTTGTAAATTATATACTTTGTTTAGAAAGGTCAAGGCTTTATTCGGGTATTTTCCCTAGTATATGTCTCTAATTTCAGTAAAACAATATTCATAGAAATCATGCATGTGTCTGTGAAGCGTACATTTATTTATGAATAGTGTCAAATTAAACTTTAGAAACCATGAAGATCCTATAGCTATATAATACATGACACTGTGCTATATATGTTTTCACAACGCCTGGCGATGACATAAGACACACAAATGATACGTTGCCATAGAGATCCAGTATGGTATATTGTCCCCTAGGGCATAAAGCACGATATGACTTGGATTTAATTAATCCATGTTACATCCTGTTTATAGACTAATTGGTCACACGTTATAGATGACCAGTTTGAATGAATTGCATAACGCGGCATATGGCACACATCAAGCTTTGATTGAATCTACATGATCAATTTATTCATCATAATATTTTATGACCAAGTTAAATGATACCCTTGATATAAGGACGCAGATAAGACAGAATATTTTTAAATTTCAGATAGCTGAGTTTCTTTTTATTTTAGAGGCGACAACAAATGTCTGAAAAAAAGAAATTTTAATTCGATATTTTGAAGTCTTTGTTTTCTCTAAGTTTGAGGTTTTCCACTAATCTACATATACTTTGTTAATGTAGCAACATGCCGTCAAACATATTAAAATTTTTGAAATAATGAGTAATCGCAGACGTAAACTGGCGTGTGGGCATTTCAAGCAAGCAGTTGCTCAGCTAAGAAAATATACAGTTAATTAGGCATGTTTTATAATGTGTTATTGAATATTTTAATACAACACTTTTTTGGAAGTGTCACTTTCACATGTGTCTGTTGCTGTAGATGTCATGAACGTTGATTACAGTAAACCACGGCAGTATACACTTCTGTAGTGTATACTTCTGTAATTATATCAAAACAGGGATATCTTTTTCTGTCATTTATTTTTGAGACATACATATGCATTATATAACCAAACAAAGGTACTAGTATACATGGGAGTCTTCTGGGGTCTTGGCGGGTTCACCAGAGGAGAAATCCCACGATCGGCCGGGACTATTAACATTTTTTTTAAAATACACAAAATACTTTTAAAGTAGGATTATGGTTTTGTATAATACTAAGTGTGCTGGTTTTGAAAAAAGAATACCTCAGAGAGGAAAGGCTAAGATAGAAAGAGAATAATCAGTGAATGAAAGGTGAAAGACGGGAAATCTCACAAAGCCATGATCAAAGTTAATTCTTTGATTATAGCAACAACTATCAAATATATATTATATAAGAAATAATGTATTTACTTCCACTTCAAAACTTAAAAGAAACTTAATAATATTTAGTTTATTTTGGCAATAAATAATGTCTATACTGTATCAATACACACTCGGCATATGGCCAAACTCAATACAGTTGACGGCCACGCTATTTTTAGTAACGGAAAATCCAGGATGTGACGACACACTAAAACCTCCTATAAATAGAGAAAACATGTTTGGGATGTAAAATATGCTAAATGAAAGATTAAAAAAGAACTGAGCCAGTGCCTTTGGCTTAATTGGAAAAACTTAAAAATTCTCCTCTGATACCTCAAGGCGTAGAGCTAAGATATATAGCATGAAACATTACTTAGTGGACCTCTATCAAGATTGTTCAAATCATAACCCCCCAGATGACATTGACCCTGCCCAGGGGCTCACTTGATTTCACAAAGACTTGTAAAGGAAAAAACTAAAAATTCTTCTCTGAAATCACATGGCTTAGAGCTTAGATACTTAACAGGTAGTATTGCATGACGCCCGAGTCAAAGTTGACCCCACCCAGGGGGTGTCATTTGATTTTACAAATGCTTATATAGGCAAAAATTCAATTCTCTTTTTGTCTAGAACAAGGCCAAGAGTGTAGATATTTTGAATGTATTCAGATTTTTGAAACAGAACCTGACCAATTTTGCTATTGATTTTGTGTTACAGCCAATTGTTGCCTGGTGTGCAATATAGGGCCAGGACAGTGGACACTAATTGAAAGCTAGATCAGAACAGAACAGACCAGAATTTTATTTACCCAAGACTTGAACATATACTGTTCCTCGTCTGATAGAAATTAAGACAGTTGTTACTTATTGAAAGTTTTTAACAAGTAGACACTAGGACAGTTGGCACTAATTTATAGTTTTTACATATAGAAACTAGGACAATGAACATTAATTAATAACTTTTACATATAAAAACTAGGATAGTGGACACTAGTTAAAAGCTTTTACTAACAGAAACTAGGACAGTGGACACTGAATAATTGCTTTTACAGATAGAAACTCGGACAGTGGACACAAAATAATAGCTTTTACAGATAGAAACTAGGACAGTGAACACAAATTGAAAGTTTTCAGACATTGTGTAGGAAGATACATTAGTTGTGTCTGCTTTAGTCATGTGACTGCTTAATTTAGGTGACCAGTGAAACAGATTCAATCGCCTGTTAGTTCAGTAAGCTAGGAATAAATAGTTTTGATGCACACATACATGTAAAGGTGTATGGCGTCATATACACATATTTATAATGGGTCATCTGCTAAAGTAACAAAGAAATCTGTTTTGGAATCAATAATTAAGATACGTAAATATCAACTGCTTAGGGCAGAGGACTGTGTAATTTAGGTGTTTACCAATTCAACTGCTGTCTTAGTTACATGTTTTCTTTATAGGTAATGAGACAGACATACCATGTCCTGTGTTTTGCATGAAGGCACCACCATGTTTGACAGCAGCAGAACGCGAAGAGATTATCAAGGCTAGACAGAACGGCTGACAGTGTTATATCAGTGCTTTTGTGTTCTGTTGCATTTATAACACACCCAGCCTGCTGGTCGGTGCTGGCTTGAAAATAACATGATAAATTAGTTACTTATTTTAAATGATATTCTTATACGTCAAGATTTGTACAATCAGAATATAGAAGGCAGTTTTCATACAGACTGGTGTATCATAGATCATCTAGCTTGATATCATGTCTAAATTGAAATAAATTGTTAGGCTAGGTTCATGCTAGTTTGCCATGGAACAGCATTCCAGTCTCTGGATTATATTTGATAATCTGACAAGATACACACTGTTATGTCATAGACCTTTTGACAAGATACACACTGTTATGTCATAGACCTTTTGACAAGATACACACTGTTATGTCATAGACCTTTTGACATGATACACACTGTTATGTCATAGACCTTTTGACAAGATACACACTGTTATGTCATAGACCTTTTGACAAGATACACACTGTTATGTCATAGACCTTTTGACAAGATACACACTGTTATGTCATAGACCTTTTGACAAGATACACACTGTTATGTCATAGACCTTTTGACAAGATACACACTGTTATGTCATAGACCTTTGACAAGATACACACTGTTATGTCATAGACCTTTTGACAAGATACACACTGTTATGTCATAGATCTGTTGACAAGATACACACTGTTATGTCATAGACCTTTTGACAAGATACACACTGTTATGTCATAGATTTGTTGACAAGATACACACTGTTATGTCATAGATCTGTTGACAAGATACACACTGTTATGTCATAGACCTTTTGACAAGATACACACTGTTATGTCATAGACCTTTTGACAAGATACACACTGTTATGTCATAGACCTTTTGACAAGATACACACTGTTATGTCATAGATCTGTGGACAAGATACATAATGTTATGTCATAGACCTTTTGACAAGATACACACTGTTATGTCATAGATCTGTTGACAAGATACACACTGTTATGTCACAGACCTTTTGACAAGATACACACTGTTATGTCATAGATCTGTTGACAAGATACACCCTGTTATGTCATAGACCTTTTGACAAGATGCACACTGTTATGTCATAGATCTGTTGACAAGATACACACTGTTATGTCATAGACCTGTTGAGAAGATACACACTATTATGTCATAGATCTGTTGACAAGATACACACTGTTATGTCATAGACCTTTTGACAAGATACACACTGTTATGTCATAGACCTTTGACAAGATACACACTGTTATGTCATAGACCTGTTGACAAGATACACACTGTTATGTCATAGACCTTTTGACAAGATACACACTGTTATGTCATAGACCTTTTGACAAGATACACACTGTTTTGTCATAGATCTGTTGACAAGATACACAATGTTATGTCATAGACCTTTTGACAAGATACACACTGTTATGTCATAGATCTGTTGACAAGATACACACTGTTATGTCATAGACCTTTTGACAAGATACACACTGTTATGTCATAGATCTGTTGACAAGAAACACACTGTTATGTCATAGACCTTTTGACAAGATACACACTGTTATGTCATAGATCTGTTGACAAGATACACAATGTTATGTCATAGACCTTTTGACAAGATACACACTGTTATGTCATAGATCTGTTGACAAGATACACACTGTTATGTCATAGACCTTTTGACAAGATACACACTGTTATGTCATAGATCTGTTGACAAGAAACACACTGTTATGTCATAGACCTTTTGACAAGATACACACTGTTATGTCATAGATCTGTTGACAAGATACACAATGTTATGTCATAGACCTTTTGACAAGATACACACTGTTATGTCATAGATCTGTTGACAAGATACACACTGTTATGTCATAGATCTGTTGACAAGATACACACTGTTATGTCATAGACCTTTTGACAAGATACACACTGTTATGTCATAGACCTTTTGACAAGATACACACTGTTATGTCATAGATCTGTTGACAAGATACACACTGTTATGTCATAGATCTGTTGACAAGATACACACTGTTATGTCATAGACCTTTTGACAAGATACACACTGTTATGTCATAGATCTGTTGACAAGATACACAATATTATGTCATAGATTTGTTGACAAGATACACACTGTTATGTCATAGACCTTTTGACAAGATACACAATGTTATGTCATAGACCTTTTGACAAGATACACACTTGAATGCCAAAGACTATTTTACAAGATATCTGAACAGTATGCCAGAGATCATTTTACCTGATGCAGAAGTATATGTCATATATCATGTGGCAAGATACGATGTACAGACTGGTATGCCATAGACTGTCTGACAAGATGAATACTGGTATGCTGTTGATCATCTTACAATATACAGTTATTTCAGAGGTCACCTACCTGTTGCAGACTGGTATCCTAAAGAACATGTTACAAAATACATACAGTTATTCAAGAGATCACCTACCTCATGTACACTGGTATGGGTTGATCATTTGATGGGATATAGACTGGTATCACATAGATCGCCTTACCTGATGCAGACTGGTATGTCAGAGATCAACACATCTAATGTTGTAGATAATTTGGCAAAATAAAAGTATAGTTAGTAGGTTATCGGTTAAGACAGAATTCACATGACAACAAATGTCTTTTGTGAATGATGCAGGCTTGGATGTAGGATGCTGGTCACATCTAGAATATAGCAATCCTCATATCCTGGAAACGCAAACCAGTATATGGATAGAAATACATTATGCATGAAGTAATATGAAGTGTTTACCTTCAAAGTCAGTCTTGGACAGTTTTTTCTCTGAACCTTACAAATGTTTGCTTTGGGTTGTTATGCCGCATAAGATGAGCAAATTTGAATTGCATCGTTTGTCTGTGTGTCCGCACTTCTATTTTTTCATGTCCTGGCTTTCATGCATTGAGGGATTTTTTAAATAACGTGGCACAAATGTTCAGCACATACAAGACTCACGTCCCCACCACAAAGGTCAAGGTCACACTTTGAGTTTAAAGGTAATGGAATACTGTTTATACCGCAATTTCGGGACAATAAGAGTGACCTCAAAAGGCGATTCCTTGATAAAATTCTACAGGTTACAATTTTCATTCAACTTTCATCAAACTTGCTCAACAGGTTCCCTGTAACATGCAGATGTTCCTCATTGAATTTTGGGTATGGGTCAGAGGTGGAGGTTACAGTAACCTCTGTTAGATTTTCCTTGATATCGCTCTACAGGACACAGTTTTCACTCAACTTTCATTAAACTTGCTAAGATGGTTCCCTGTAACATGAAGATAATCCCTATTCTTTTAAAGGTCAGTGGTCAAAGGTCAAGGTCACAGTGACCTCTGTTATATTTTCCTTGCTAACTTGGGTCACAGTGTTGAGTAAAGTTTCATCAAACTTGCTCAGAAGATTTACTGCAACATGTATAATATTATGAGCTTTTTCGATTTTTTTTGTTGGTGGGTCAAAGGTCAAGGTAACAGTGACCAAAAAGATCATGGTCACTGCTTTAACATAATAGAATCCTGTAAATATTCATACATTTGGTTCCGGATTGTAACTTTGTTGTGCATTAACAATAACATGTGTTAACATGCAAGAGTGGCATCCCTTCCCAATGCCAAGGCCGCACTTGGGGTTTAAAGGTTATGGGATTCAGTATACATTGTAACTCTGTTATGCATGGAAGGATTTAAAATTTACATGTCATGTGCAAGTCCTGCATCCTTACCTTTAAGGTGAAGGTCACCCTTTGAGGTCAGACAATTTAAAATCCTTTGTATATGCAAATGTTCTTGTCCAGATTCATTGAAGGATTTTAAAATGTATTTGAACAAATGTTCGGCATACTGATATAGAATGTCGTGTGCAAGTACCAGGTCAAGACCACACACTATGAAACACCGTTTTGGGGGAATTAATATATTTGTCACTTTTGAGGGATAGCTATTGTTATGCACATTATGCTCAAGTATAACAGCTCAGGGTCTGCATAGCTTTTGAACTTACACATTTTCATTATCATTCAACCGTTTAGTTTCTCAGGATACATAACTGCTCCGATTTGTAAACAAATCTCTTCACAAAAAGCGGCAGTGCACTTTATCTTTTAGAATTTATGCTAAATGTTTATTAACTTCTAACAAAATAACCTCTTTTGAGAGCAGTGTATAGAGTTATTTTAACGAAATTTTCGTTTCAGTTGTCACTTGAAAATAATGAACCATTCTAGATTTATCTACATGTAAATGAATTGGATTCAGTTCATAACAATCATTAGTGCCCTTTTATGACATCATCATCAGGTATAATAACTCTAGTCCTAATTTTATCAGGATTATCCCCTCTACATTATCTGTATTCAATCAATGAAGCACTGACTGTTTGATCTAGTGAACAAGTTGTGTCAGAAATAACTTTTTGTTGTTATCATAAAATGTTAGAAATGAAAAGTTATAGGTAGATGGTCAATGTTTGTAACTTTGTAATTGTTATGAATATTAAATAGTTTTATCATTCCTAGAGTAAAAGCTTATTCTTTTCAGCTCACCTGAGCATGAAGAGCTAAGGTGAGTTATTGTGATTGCCTGGTGTCCAGCGTCTGTCCACAATTAACCTTGTGTATGCAATAGAGGCTGGATTTTTTCACTGGATTTTCATGAAACTTGGTCAGAATTTACAACCTTGATAAAATCTGTGTCAATTTGTAATATGGGTCATCTGCGGTCAAAACCTAGGTCAAAGGGTCAATCATAGAAAAAATCTTATGTATGCAATAGAGGTTGCATTTTGATTTGGATTTTCATGAAACTTAATTAGTAGATTGCCTGAATAAAATCGAGGTCGAGTTGGAATATGGGTCATCTAGAGTCAAAAACTAGTTCATCCTGTAAATTCATAGTAAAACTTTGTGTATGCTATAGATGTTGCATTTTTTAGCTCACCTGGCACAAAGTGCCAGAGTGAGCTATTAGAATCGCATTCCGTCCGTCCGTCCACCATTTCCTTCAAATGACATCTCCTCTGAAACCACTCGGCCAATGTTGATGAGACTTTGCAGGGATGTTCCTTGCATGAAGCTCTATCAAAGTTGTTCAAAGAATTTCATTCCATGCAGAACAAATGGCAACAAATAGGAAAAACTTTAAAAATCTTCTTCTCTGAAACCACAAGGCCTAGAGCTTAGATATTTGGCATGTAGCATTGTCTAGTGGACCTCTACCAAGATTGTTCAAATTATGACCCCCGGGTCAAAATTGACCCCGCGCAGGTGGGCACTTAGTTTTTGCATAGGCATATATAGGAAAAACTTTAAAAATCTTCTTCTCTGAAACCACAAGGCCTAGAGCTAAGATATTTGGCATGTAGCATTGTCTAGTGGACTTTTAACAAGATTGTTCAAATTATGACCCCCGGGTCAAAATTGACCCCGCACCGGGGGTCACTTAGTTTTGCATAGGAATATATAGGAAAAACTTTAAAAATCTTCTTCTCTGAAACCACAAGGCCTAGAGCTAAGATATTTAGCATGTAGCATTGGCTAGTGGACCTCTACCAAGATTGTTCAAATTATGACCCCTGGGGTCAAAATTGACACCACACCGGAGGTCACTTAGTTTTACATAGGCTTATATAGGGAAAACTTTAAAAATCTTTTTCTCTGAAACCACAAGGCCTAGAGCTTAGATATTTGGCATGTGGCATTGCCTAGTAGACCTCTTCAAAGTTTGTTCAAATTATGCCCCTGGGGTCAAAATTGACCTTGCCCGGGGGGGATCATTTGTCAAAAGCGTATATAGGAAAACTTATTTGGTATATAACATTATCTAGTGATCTTCCACCAGGCAAGTGGACTTGTACCAAGGTGAGCGATATAGGGCCATCTTGGCCCTCTTGTCATTGAATCTTCATGAAACTTGGTCAGTATGATTAGTTTAGATTATATTAACTTATTTTAGCTGGATTGTGAAGAAAGCTTGTAGCTTATCAAGTCACTCTGGAGTCCGCTTCCTGAAAACACCAGTACTGGTGTCATATGAAGGGTACGCTTGTGACCCAAGTAGGGCTCGAATCCACAACCTCTGGGATGAGCCTCAGACAACTAAACCTCTACACCACAAATGAAATTAAGGTCCAGTTCGAACAAGGGTCATTTGGGTCAAAAACTAGGTCACAGGGTCAAATAATACAAAATCTTGGCCTATGCTGAAGCGGTTGCATTTTTATGCCCCCGAAGGGTGGCATATTAAAATCGCACCGTCTGTCCGTCCGTCTGTCTGTCCGTCCGTCCGTGCGTCCCCACTTACAAATTCGTGTCCGGACTGTAACTTTGTCATGCATTGAAGGATTTTAAAATAACTTGGCACACATGTCTAGCACATCAAGACGACGTGTCGCGTGCAAGACCCACATCCTTACCTCAAAGGTGAAGGTCACACTTGGAGTATGAAGGTTATGGAATCCTCTATATATGCACACATTCGTGTCCGGACTGTAACTTTGTCATGCATTGAAGGATTTTAAAATAACTAGGCACACATGTCTAGCACATCAAGACGACGTGTCGCGTGCAAGACCCACGTCCCTAGCTCAAAGGTCAAGGTCATACTTAGAGTTTGAAGGTAATGGATTCCTCCATATAAGCATATATGCACACATTCGTGTCCGGACTGTAACTTTGTCATGCATTGAAGGATTTTAAAATAACTTTGCACAAATGTCTAGCACATCAAGACGACGTGTCGCGTGCAAGACCCACGTCCCTAGCTCAAAGGTCAAGGTCATACTTAGAGTTTGAAGGTAATGGATTCCTCCATATAAGCATATATGCACACATTCGTGTCCGGACTGTAACTTTGTCATGCATTGAAGGATTTTAAAATAACTTGGCACAAATGTCTAGCACATCAAGACGACGTGTCGCGTGCAAGACCCACGTCCCTAGCTCAAAGGTCAAGGTCATACTTAGAGTTTGAAGGTAATGGATTCCTCTATATAAGCATATATGCACACATTCGTGTCCGGACTGTAACTTTGTCATGCCTTGAAGGATTTTAAAATAATTTGGCACAAATGTCTAGCACATCAAGACGACTTGTCGCGTGCAAGACCCACATCCCTACCACAAAGGTCAAGGTCACACTTAGAGTTTATAGGTAATGGAATCCTGTATATATGCATACATTTGTGTCCGGACTATAACTTTATTATGCTTTGAAGGATTTTAAAATAACTGTGAACAAATGTCTAGCACATCAAGCGGATGTGTCGCATGCAAGACCCAAGTCCCTACCTCAAAGGTCAAGGTCACACTTAGTATTTAAAGTAATGGAATACTGTATGCATGATTACTCTGTCATGCATGGAAGGATTTTAAAATTACATAGCACAATTTATTGAGCAACATGGAGAGGACACAGACTGTGAGGCACCTCCTTTCAAGGGGGCATTCGTCACTTGGGAGGGACAGCTCTTGTTCATTCCATCAAAAAAAAAAAAAAAAAAACCAAAACCCCCCCAAAAAAAACAACCCCCCCCACCCCCCCCCCCCCCCCCCCCCCACCCCCAACACCAAACCCCCCCCCAAAAAAAACAACCCCCCCCCCCCCACCCCCCCCCCCCCCCCCCCCCCCCCCCCCCCCCCCCCCCCCCCTAAGTCCTGCCCAGGTAACTCATTCCTTTCTAGTGATACCGAGGAATAGGCCTTTCCTACCCCCCCCCCCCCCCCCCCCCCCCCCCCCCCCCCCCCCCCTTTTTTTTGGGTGACCTTTTTAGGGCCATCTTCATGAAACTTTCCCTGTATGATTGTCTTGATTAATTAAGGAAGAGTTTGAAAATGGGGAATCTGAGGTAAAAAACAAAGTCACCTGATAATCTTATTTTTAAGGCCAGTCCTCGAAGTTAGGTCATAACTGGAAAGAAGTTCACAGAAGGAACTGCGATTAGAATGAAGATATGTTATTGCAAACTAATTATTTTCATCTTGATAAGCACACCCTCGGGAAATGGAGGCAAATTATTTTGTGGAAAATGGCCTTTTTCCTAAGGCTATACCCTTTGTGTTTTTTTCGGGGTGAAACAACTTTTCTCTAGAATGGGGTCATGTGATACCCCATTCTCTTCGTCTTGATGAGTAGGTCACGGAAATATATAATACTTGGGGTCTATCTTTACCTTTGACCCCTGTGTGACCTACTTTTCAGGTATGACCCTAAGTCGTTCGACCCCCTGCCCTAAAAAAACGGCTATAGAATTAGTTTGCAATAAGATATCTTCATTCTGATTGCAGTTCCTTCGTCTCAAGTGATCCCTGAACAATCCCTGCGAAAATGGAGGAAAAATAATTTTTGTCGAAAATGGCCTTTTTCCTAAGGCTATACCCTTTGTGTTTTTTTCGGGGTGAAACAACTTTTCTCTAGAATGGGGTCATGTGATACCCCATTCTCTTCGTCTTGATGAGTAGGTCACGGAAATATATAATACTTGGGGTCTATCTTTACCTTTGACCCCTGTGTGACCTACTTTTCAGGTATGACCCTAAGTCGTTCGACCCCTGCCCTAAAAAAACGGCTATAGAATTAGTTTGCAATAAGATATCTTCATTCTGATTGCAGTTCCTTCGTCTCAAGTGATCCCTGAACAATCCCTGCGAAAATGGAGGAAAAATAATTTTTGTCGAAAATGGCCTTTTTCCTAAGGCTATACCCTTTGTGTTTTTTTCGGGGTGAAACAACTTTTCTCTAGAATGGGGTCATGTGATACCCCATTCTCTTCGTCTTGATGAGTAGGTCACGGAAATATATAATACTTGGGGTCTATCTTTACCTTTGACCCCTGTGTGACCTACTTTTCAGGTATGACCCTAAGTCGTTCGACCCCCTGCCCTAAAAAAACGGCTATAGAATTAGTTTGCAATAAGATATCTTCATTCTGATTGCAGTTCCTTCGTCTCAAGTGATCCCTGAACAATCCCTGCGAAAATGGAGGAAAAATAATTTTTGTCGAAAATGGCCTTTTTCCTAAGGCTATACCCTTTGTGTTTTTTTCGGGGTGAAACAACTTTTCTCTAGAATGGGGTCATGTGATACCCCATTCTCTTCGTCTTGATGAGTAGGTCACGGAAATATATAATACTTGGGGTCTATCTTTACCTTTGACCCCTGTGTGACCTACTTTTCAGGTATGACCCTAAGTCGTTCGACCCCTTGCCCTAAAAAAACGGAAAAAAAACCCCCTTTTTCAAAAAAAACTAAGAATAACATATAATACTTTTTCCCTTCCTTTTCCTTTCCCCCCCCCCCCCCCCCCCCCCCCCCCCCCCCCCCCCCCCCCCCCCCCCCCCCCCCCAAAAAAAAAAATAGTTTGCAATAAGATATCTTCATTCTGATTGCAGTTCCTTCGTCTCAAGTGATCCCTGAACAATCCCTGCGAAAATGGAGGAAAAATAATTTTTGTCGAAAATGGCCTTTTTCCTAAGGCTATACCCTTTGTGTTTTTTTCGGGGTGAAACAACTTTTCTCTAGAATGGGGTCATGTGATACCCCATTCTCTTCGTCTTGATGAGTAGGTCACGGAAATATATAATACTTGGGGTCTATCTTTACCTTTGACCCCTGTGTGACCTACTTTTCAGGTATGACCCTAAGTCGTTCGACCCCCTGCCCTAAAAAAACGGCTATAGAATTAGTTTGCAATAAGATATCTTCATTCTGATTGCAGTTCCTTCGTCTCAAGTGATCCCTGAACAATCCCTGCGAAAATGGAGGAAAAATAATTTTTGTCGAAAATGGCCTTTTTCCTAAGGCTATACCTTTTTTTTTTTTTTTTTTTAAAAAAAAATTTTTTTTTAAAAAAAAAAAAACCCCCCCCCCCCCCCCCCCTTTATTAAAAAAAAAAAAAAAAAAAAAAAAAAAATTTCTTTTTTTTTTTTCCCCCCCCCCCCCCCCACTTTCTTCAAAAAAAAAAACCCACCCCCCCCCCCCCCCCCCAAAAAAAAAAAAAAAAAAAAAAAAAAAAAAAAAAAAATATTTTTTTTTTTTTTTTTTTTTTTTTCCCACAAAACCCACCCCCCCCCCCCCAAACGACCCCCCCCCCCCCCCCCCCCCCCCCCCAATTTTCTAGCTATACCCTTTGTGTTTTTTTCGGGGTGAAACAACTTTTCTCTAGAATGGGGTCATGTGATACCCCATTCTCTTCGTCTTGATGGTAGGTCAGGAAATATATAATACTTGGGGTCTATTTTTACCTTGGACCTTTGACCCTGTGTGACCTCCCTTTTTCAGGTATGACCCTAAGTCGTTCGACCCCCTGCCCTAAAAAAACGGCTATAGAATTGTTTGCAATAAGATATCTTCATTCTGATTGCGTTCCTTCGTCTCAAGTGATCCCTGAACAATCCTCGCGAAAAGGAAAAAAAAAAAATTTTTTTAAAAAAATTTTTTTCTTTCCCCCACCCCCTTTGTGTTTTTTTCGGGGTGAAACAACTTTTCTCTAGAATGGGGTCATGTGATACCCCATTCTCTTCGTCTTGATGAGTAGGTCACGGAAATATATAATACTTGGGGTCTATCTTTACCTTTGACCCCTGTGTGACCTACTTTTCAGGTATGACCCTAAGTCGTTCGACCCCCTGCCCTAAAAAAACGGCTATAGAATTAGTTTGCAATAAGATATCTTCATTCTGATTGCAGTTCCTTCGTCTCAAGTGATCCCTGAACAATCCCTGCGAAAATGGAGGAAAAATAATTTTTGTCGAAAATGGCCTTTTTCCTAAGGCTATACCCTTTGTGTTTTTTTCGGGGTGAAACAACTTTTCTCTAGAATGGGGTCATGTGATACCCCATTCTCTTCGTCTTGATGAGTAGGTCACGGAAATATATAATACTTGGGGTCTATCTTTACCTTTGACCCCTGTGTGACCTACTTTTCAGGTATGACCCTAAGTCGTTCGACCCCCTGCCCTAAAAAAACGGCTATAGAATTAGTTTGCAATAAGATATCTTCATTCTGATTGCAGTTCCTTCGTCTCAAGTGATCCCTGAACAATCCCTGCGAAAATGGAGGAAAAATAATTTTTGTCGAAAATGGCCTTTTTCCTAAGGCTATACCCTTTGTGTTTTTTTCGGGGTGAAACAACTTTTCTCTAGAATGGGGTCATGTGATACCCCATTCTCTTCGTCTTGATGAGTAGGTCACGGAAATATATAATACTTGGGGTCTATCTTTACCTTTGACCCCTGTGTGACCTACTTTTCAGGTATGACCCTAAGTCGTTCGACCCCCTGCCCTAAAAAAACGGCTATAGAATTAGTTTGCAATAAGATATCTTCATTCTGATTGCAGTTCCTTCGTCCTTCAAGTGATCCCTGAACAATCTCTCCCCCCCCCCCCCCCCCCCCCCCCCCCCCCCCCCCCCCCCCCCCCCCCCCCCCCCCCCCCCCCCCCCCCCCCCCCCCCCCCCCCCCCCCCCCCCCCCCCCCCCCCCCCCCCCCCCCCCCCCCCCCCCCCCCCCCCCCCCCCCCCCCCCCCCCCCCCCCCCCCCCCCCCCCCCCCCCCCCCCCCCCCCCCAAGTCCGACCCACCTGCCGAAAATGGAGGAAAAATAATTTTTGTCGAAAATGGCCTTTTTCCTAAGGCTATACCCTTTGTGTGTTTTTTTCGGGGTGAAACAACTTTTCTCTAGAATGGGGTCATGTGATACCCCATTCTCTTCGTCTTGATGAGTAGGTCACGGAAATATATAATACTTGGGGTCTATCTTTACCTTTGACCCCTGTGTGACCTACTTTTCAGGTATGACCCTAAGTCGTTCGACCCCTGCCCTAAAAAAACGGCTATAGAATTGTTATCTTCCAGCACCCCACCCGCGGAAAATTAAAAAACCCCTCCCCCCAAAAAAAACCCCAAAAAAAACCCCCCCAAAAAAAACCCCCCCCCCCCCCCCCCCCCCCCCCCCCCCCAAACCCCCCCCCCCCCCCCCCCCCCCCCCCCCCCCCCCCCCCCCCCCCCCCCCCCCCCCCCCCCCCCCCCCCCCCCCCCCCCCCCCCCCCCCCCCCCCCCCCCCCCCCCCCCCCCCCCCCCCCCCCCCCCCCCCCCCCCCCCCCCCCCCCCCCCCCCCCCCCCCCCCCCCCCCCCCCCCCCCCCCCCCCCCCCCCCCCCCCCCCCCCCCCCCCCCCCCCCCCCCCCCCCCCCCCCCCCCCCCCCCCCCCCCCCCCCCCCCCCCCCCCCGAATTAGTTTGCAATAAGATATCTTCATTCTGATTGCAGTTCCTTCGTCTCAAGTGATCCCTGAACAATCCCTGCGAAAATGGAGGAAAAATAATTTTTAAATGTGTAATGAAAATGGCCTTTTTCTTAAGGCTTCCTAAGTTACCCTTTGTGTTTTTTTCGGGGTGAAACAACTTTTCTCTAGAATGGGGTCATGTGATACCCCATTCTCTTCGTCTTGATGAGTAGGTCACGGAAATATATAATACTTGGGGTCTATCTTTACCTTTGACCCCTGTGTGACCTACTTTTCAGGTATGACCCTAAGTCGTTCGACCCCCTGCCCTAAAAAAACGGCTATAGAATTAGTTTGCAATAAGATATCTTCATTCTGATTGCAGTTCCTTCGTCTCAAGTGATCCCTGAACAATCCCTGCGAAAATGGAGGAAAAATAATTTTTGTCGAAAATGGCACAGTGGCCTTCGGCCTTTGGCCATACGACCACCCTCTGACAATTACATGTAACAAGGCTGATATGAAATCAGTTGATTAATAACAATATAATATCAACGAAAGTATAGACCGTTAAATATCAACCAACGTTCCTGTAAGATGGATTGGAGAATGATAACAAATAATCTATAGTATGACTTACTTTACGATGATGTAGTTTCTAAACAACAGATGTTAAAATATCACAGAACACATTACTTGAATTACGCTGCCAATGGTTCAACATACATGTATTATTCTTATCCATAGTCAACTTGCACATGCTTTATTTGATGTCTTTAGTGTAGCAAACATGTCATGTTCCGACAAATGTTATATTGACATCCTCATAAATACGCTGAAAATCAACCTTTCAAAATAAAAAAAAAAAAAAAAAAAAAGTCCATGCGCATGGTCCCAGATAGGGTGACCCCTGCGCATGACCCCTGATAGTGGACCAATTGAAATCCTACTTTTTTGCTGACGTTTACAAAACATTCGATGTAACTCAAATAATAATTACGTCATGTGTAGTGTAATCAAAGACACGCGCGTGACTGCCCAGCGTGTATCAAAATATGCTGTATTTTGACCCCTTAGGATATTGTAGCTTATCGAATCACTCTCGAGTCCGCTTCATCGAAAAAAAATAAACAGCACTGGTGTCATTTGAGGAAATACTGTGTCAGTCGTGTCTCCAGTGGTGCTCGAACCCTAAACCTGCGGGATGAGCGGAAGACATCTTAAGATCTACAACACCGCCTCCTTCCCTACCATGAAATAATGACCCCAGATTCGTTATTTTATATAAAAAAAGACGCACCGGTTATTGTATTACGAATCCTCAAAATGAAGTAAAATGACCCCTTATGCAGTATTTGTGTATATCTCTTTCAATGTATGAAATAACTTTCACTAAACAGAAGTACCACCATTATCATTATTTCAATTATTTTTTCATTTTTTATATTTGTTAATTTTCACAGTATCACCATTATATTTCCGTCTTTCAACTTTTTATTTTCTTTAAACATTTGTTAAATAACACAAAACGCATCCCATCTGACCAAGTATCAAAGGAGCTGTATTCAAATAAGCCTTTAAAGGGTTTATTTATAAATTCCAGTACAATTAATAACCCATGTGTACGGTAAATATTGAACGCATTTTTAAAACATGTACGTAAAGATTTTGATAGCCGGTTTAAAACAATCGATGCTTCGAATTGGTTAAAAAATCGGCTATTTCACAAATGTTAACCAACGGTTTGTCTTAACTTTTAAAAAAGCATATCTTCTCTTGCGTCAATCGCATATTAATTTCAAGAGTGTAACGCAGCATATAGCGCGCGCCATCCTATGTTTCATGCGTTAACGCTCGTGATGAGAAGGTCCCGGGTTTGAATCCCGGCCGGAGCATTCCAAATATCAGAAACGCTTTTCAGTGATTCAAATGAACTGAATTAAAACCCAGAGGTAGTGCTGCGTGAATTGTTGCTATACATCGATCAATTGGTCTATTCATAATGATCTAGGGTCTAGTACCCGGATTCCTTTGTATCTGTATAATGTCTCTTCAACCCGCGCATGTCGGAGGTCCTGGCAGTACCGGCCAGGACTATTAACAATCTAAATCACGAATGAGCTATATGCGACAGAAATGTGCATTCAACCCGCATAAAGCGCATTCTGTTTAAAATATCTAGATTTTCTGTTCAAAGTATATTCATATTTCATTAAATGATACAATGAAGTGATGAAATGAAAGAAAGTAAACCGATGTCTGAACGCCCGAAACAGACTGTATCTGACTTAGATAGATAGAATGATTGAACACTAGAGAAGTACTGTAACAGTTGTTGTTGTTGTTCTTCTTCCAACTGCAGCAGCAGCAGAAGAAGTAGTTGTAACAGCAGTGCTCGGCAGCAGCAGCAGCAGCAGCAGCAGAAGTAGTCGTAGTGATGCAACATAAATAGTAGTAGAAACAGCAGCAGCGGCACCAAGTGCAGCAACTACATACACGTGATCAGAAACATCGAGCTAATCTAAACACCCTGACATATTTTGGATGAAGTCAGTGCAGCTATTTACGGATAGGTTTCATTCGCGTCTTCTGCATTTGATTAAACGTTACTGTACTGCAAGCACCTCTACTAAGCTGTCTAAGGCACTTCGTGTTTGATTCGGAAATTAACTGCGCATGCTCAGCTTTAGTCCTGTAGATACACTTCCTGTTACTAAACTTTCCATGAGGATTATGTGCCAGAAGAACCGCGTAAATACCGGTTTTCAGTGATTAGAACAGACATACTAATGTAAGCCTAAAACTGCTGCGGAGGAGCCCCGTGAACCACGGGAGGTTTATCCCGACCCCGTAAAATAAATAGTTTATTAACCTAGCCCTAATTTTATTGATTCACTTTCAATGGATTTCATTCAAATGCCAATCTATTGGAATTGATATAGTGATATTCAAATATCCCAGGGTAGCAAAATGACAGGTGTTAAACAATTCATGTACTTTTACATTATGTTTTTATTTATTTCATCAACTGTAATGACCTATATTTTGTTGCATTAAAGATAAATTCACCTGGAAAGAAAACGTTTCACACTATTTTTGTGAGGAAAGATATATTCGTTGCACACCAAAACATGAAAGAGCTACGTGCACTTTATAATTATGTCACAGGGTGAGAAAAATGTGCAGCCAGACCGAACTGTGACAATTACAAGTTAGATTAGTACACGGTGCAGTACTCAGCCCTACATTAGGACCAAACATACAAACATGGCCCGTTGGCTTCTGGTAAACATGGTTATAAAGATAAAATTTTAAGGCAAAAGTATAATTAGAAAAACTTTTTTCAAGCTAAGCAATATTTTTACAGCCTGTCAAAGGTCTCTTATCAAAAATGTTACTTGGTAAATCATTCCAAAGTTCTGTTAAGTATACCAGATCCACGGTTTACGGGTACCTTCTTTTTTTTTTGCTCAGCGATGAAATCCTTGTATCAAGCAATATAATACCGCTACCAAAATGCTCGCTTTCCGATTGGTTAATCGATCCGTGTACATATTTGATCGATACGGCTCCATTTTAAGATTATTGAAAATACATATTCTTGTGAAATAGCGCAATAATTTTAAATTGCGGTATTATATAATCGTTATACAGGTTTTTGCCGTGTACATCTGGACATGTACCCTGTTTGTATTGTATGTCACCCTCGCCTTACGGCTCGGGCGACATACAATACAAAAAGGGTACATGTCCAGATGTACACGGCAAAAACCCGTATAACTAATATTACCGGAGTAAATTTGAGATACCACTTTAGAATTGCTCATAACCAAACGAAACTTAAATTGAAATTTGGGTGATAAAAAAATACTACAGGAGCAGAAAGGAGCAGAAGGTAATTTAAGCAGACAAATAGTTACCTTTTTTTTTAAATACAAAATTTACCACATTCAATATGATTATCTCATGTCATTTTGTAAAAGTAGTTTCCCGGATTATCTTGGGTCTGTGTCGTAAAGTATGAACATACTATATATATTTTTAACAAGTGTTTGTTTTCGTGTTAGAGATGCTATGTACAGACAGACTAACGTACCCAAATGACAGTGTACAGAGAAAATGATGAAACGCACCTAACTGCAAAAGTTTATAATCAAAATTGTACAGTATTTCGGTTATGTATATGGCGGCGGTTCACCTAACCACTGTTTCTTTGAAGAACCAGTCCGGTAGTACCGTTTTCCGATCCACGTGTCACGTCTGTATAAAAGGGCTCGAATCCATTACACTTTACAAGTTACAGGTTTATAGTTAGTCTTGTAGTGCCTACACGGTGAAACTTTAACGTGATATAACAACGAAACTAACAATATCATCCTCGATGTAATTCAATTATTATTAGGACGTATAGTAAATTTTTAATGCCCCGTAAAACACTTTCAAATGGCGACTTCGAAAAGACGTAATTTTGATGCCGATTTCCTATTTGTTGTTATAGCAACCTGAGTTCTGCGTTGAACAACTTTGGTAGAGATCCGCAAAAGGAGCATAATAACCAAGTTTCTTCAACTTCTTTCAAGCGGTTTATGAGGAGATGTTAGAAGCCATTTGTTGACGACGGACGACGATGACGGACACACGGTGATCATAAGTTCACCTTGAGTACGTTGTGCTCAGGTAAGCAAAAATACATGTTAAATGTTTATCCTGGTTTAGATGTTGAAAGTAAACAAGCATTTTAACTTTCAAGTAGTATCTAAGATACTGGGGTTAATAAAATGTAAAACAAAAAATAAAATAAAAAAGGGCATAAATATGTCAGACATAAAATAGAATCATAGGTATTAAGCTTAAAAGGGGCATAAATATATAAAATCGAAATCTATTTTCGGGGATTGTTTCCACAAAATAAAATGTAGATATTGATTGTAAAAAGATATTTTGAGTTTCAAGTCAATGCCTTTAGTAGTATTCAAGAAATTGGACTATATGAATTTTAAACAAAACTTCTAAGTTAAAAAGGGGCATAAACCTGTCAGAAATCAAAACAGATTAATGGAGATTATCTCCCTTTATGTAGATGTTGATAGTAAGCATATTTTTAAAGTTTAAAGTTGAAACACTTTTGATAATATTTAAAAATATTGGACTTAAACCAACGTACAATTGGTTAAGTGTAGCTTTCACTTATTCCAGAATAACGCTCCTATTTTTCTATATATATGATGTGTAAGTGTAATTTAAAAGGACATTCTCTACAACGAGCATATTATTATTCCCTCAGAACGATGTAATGTAAAAAACAAATAAATAAGCTTTTAAAGAGTAACATCGAGTAATGTCTTGCATATTACCAATACAGCAACGTTTCATCGCCCCTCCCCCACCCCTAAAAAAGGTGTTATTGGGAGTTTCACTGAACAACAACATAATACGATTATGATAATCTTACTGATGTGTGCTTGAAAATTTTAGCTGAAACTTTCAGTTAAGGTAGCCGCTATTTCTATTATTGAATACAACCTTTTTTGAGGCTACATGTATCTATATAGATAACAGATTTAGCATATAAAGCCTCTTTAAAGTATATTGCATACTCCAATACAATTGTTCCAGTTTCTCTTACACATGTTTTCATTCCATACTTATACTTTTCCCCAGCAACAACGTCACGTACTGGACAGGGTGTTGTCAGCACAGTTTAAAATACAGAATGAAAGATACTGTAAACCAATACATTTTTTCGTATTTTACCAATTGCGTGCTAATAGGCGCTCATTAAATTTCGCGTGATCATTTCAACAAAATATAAAACGGACGTGTTATTTCCTGAAGTAAGGAAAACTGATCTGCACATTTGTTACAAACTAAGCGCTGTTCAAAACTGGTCTTTGTGAATAGAGTGAAAATTAAGTATATGGTTTACAGTATAAAGATATTATTATTGTTATTATTATTATTATTATTATTATCGTGATTGTTATGGTTATTATTTACGCATCAATTCATACTCTATCTTAAACCGCCTGACCTGAATCTGCTGAGTAAGCAACATTGATCCAGAAGGACAATACAATAGGGGATAGCGAATGAGGAAGAACTATTAAAAAATAGTAAGCCATACAATTTTTAATTTAAAAAACCATTTCGATCAATATAAATAACCTCAAAACAATTTTTATTCAAATTATGGAAATGACTGCCACCAAACCTGAAAATTTCAGCTGAAACTTCCAGGAAGCAAACGTAAAATTAGCATACCCGTTTATCACGTAGTTCCGTAAAACATTCATAAACAATTGACGTGTGGATAACGATTTATTATGATTTAAGATGCTTTTATTACTAGTATTGGCATCTGTGCGTGAACGAGACATTTCTCGATATATGTTCTTCTTGAAAAACTCACTTATTTAAAAAAACAACATTTAACACATTTTTATCATACAGTATAATCTGCTCGTTGGAGGGAGTACCCCTTTAAGTAACACAAAAAGGACATCTTACTTCAATTAAGATAGTAGTAATGTTTACATCCAGATCTCAATAAATAAAAATACAAACATGTCGAAGAAATTACTTATGAAACTGAAAAAATATGCATATGTATAAAAATAATCTTGAACAAAGGAAAACATGAGAATAAAGACCACCTGTCAACAAAGACAGCGGTTCTTTTAGTCAGTGTTCTTTGTTTACAAGTTTGACTGTATAAATAGGTGATAATCAGTATCTTGTATATGACTCACATGATGTCACAGTAATATTCACATCAAAAAAAGTGTAAAGCCCCGTGATGTCGCAGATTTGCTCGGATAGGTTACCGAATTTACAGGTAGAATAATGACTATGTTTATTTACCTGTAAACAATGTAGACATATGCTTTTCTTTTTTTGTAGTGTCGTTTCTTCACACAAAATATATTGCCAGAAAGTGTTTCTAATTTTTTGCAATTATCATTGACAGAATATCTTTAAAAAAAAGATGGTCGACGTAGGTGACGTAATAAACACATTTTGTGTTTCAGAAGGCCGGCGTCCTGCTTATTCCGGTACCGAAACCTAGCCAAAACAATGCCTTGATGTCCGGCCCCGGACACCCTCGTTGATCAAAGTTGTCTTCGTACTACCAACCTTGACATACGTGTTCTGTTTTTTTTTTATTTGCAACAATTTATTGCAATTATCTATGATATACAAAAATATACACATTTTTTTTTTCAAAAACCCCCCCCCCCCCCCCCCCCCCCCCCCCCCCCCCCCCCCCCCCCCCCCACCCCCCCCCCCCCCCCCCCCCCCCCCAAAAACCAAAACCCCCCCCCCCCCCCCCCCCCCCCCCCCCACCCCAACCCCCCCCCCGACTACGTTGAAAAAATACCCGAGATAATCAGATTGCTTTGTTGTTACGTTTTACTTATACAGGCGAAATATGTATTAAAATGCTGGCAATAACGAAAGAAAAAAAGTTTCTTTTCAGTTACTGTATTTGATAGCCAATTACGGAAACAAAAGTTCAGCCATTGTGAAAGACATTTCTAGAATAAATATCTAAAGTATGAAATACTATGCTCAGTCCATGAATAGTACATAAACAGTTTATATTTTAAGGAATGTTTTCATTGGCATTAGTTTATACTTATTTATTTTAGCTCGATTGTAAAGAAAGCGTGTAGCTTATCGAGTCACTCTCGAGTCCGCTTCCTAGAAAAAACAGTCATATGAGGAAGTACGGTTGTGACTCGAACCCGCAACCTCCGGGATGAGCGGCCGACACCTTAACCTCTACACCACCGCTCCCCTCATTGGCATTAAGGCCAGGACAAAAATGAATGAGAGGCCTTTGATGTAAACTGAAGCTGAGTGAAAGACAGTTGAAAATGGCGCCTTAGTAACTTTTACAGTGGAGTATCTATACGCCTGTTCAGAAGTCTATTTTTAGTTTTTCAGTGTCTGACATATTGGCACGATGGAAAACTGACAGCTGTCACGTTCTTGATACTTTTGGAACAAGCTTTAGCTGTAGGCAATCGGCAGACGACAATTTTGATCCTGAGCACCAGACAATCAAGATGTTCACTATCATTCCAAGTTTATAGTCACTATTCAATGTTCAATAGTATACTCGTGCAATCACTCCATCAAGATGACCTGAAAAACAAGAGAGACAGCGTGGCTCTATATTGCTGACCTGTGCGCATCTTTATTCCCATGGTCTAAAATTCCCATATACCAGACAAACATCTAAATATGAAGAGTATGACTAAAAACTGTTTTTGTATTTTTCCGAAACTGTGATTTTATTCAAGCACGATGACCTTGTCCCCAGATTTATGAAATCCTTTTTAGAAATTGGTTAATTCTTTCCAACAAAATAGTTTAATGAATTTAGACCCAAGGGATTTAGTTTAAACAAAATTTGAAAAGATTCACAAGACAATTATACACACCAAATATATTGCACTTAAAACTCATGATAAAGTTGGTTGAAATCCACCCAGTAGTAAAGGAGCATAACAGCACACAAATCGAATAATTAGACAAATCAAGGGCAATAACTTTCATAAATGTAAATGAACTAGAAATCATAAAATAACACATCAAGGGCAATAACTCCGCTAAAAGTCATTGAACAGGAATATGCTGCTAATATGCAAATGTAGACATTGACCACTCGTGTGAAGTTTGTTTGAAATCCGCCCATTGGTACAGGAATCATAGCACAGATATCATAAAATTAGACAAACAAGGAAAAGTCAAGGAAAATGCCAAACATGCACAGCTAACCTTTGGACTTATTCATCATTCTGAATAAGGAATAAGGAATAAGGAATAAGTAACCAACTACACGAAGGCTAGCGCCTGAACTTGTACCATATACATACACTAACGTATACGGAAAATATTGATACTGACGTTTCCATTAAAATGCTCAAATATTAGAGAAACATGTATAGGTCTAGGAGAAACGATGTTATAGATGCAAACACGGCAACGCAAAGCAAAATCGCGAAATTTTATTATTGTATTTTTTGTTGAGAGTCTACTGTATCGTATCATGTATTACATTTTGGTGGTGTTACCGAACATTTTAAATGGCACAAACCAGATTCCGTATTTAGGCCTTGTATTGTCTGTTTCAGGAAAGTAACTATAAAAGTTAAACATAACATTTATTTAGAAGAAACTCACACGACCAGACGCCGCTGAGTATATGACGATTTTCTGTTGATAATAAGAAAGTCTTATTTAACAGGCTGGTAACAGTGTCCGATCAGGCTTAAAAGACCAATCAAGCTTTTATTATCTGATCAGGCTTAAATTTATCAATAGAAATTATCTTTTGTGTAAATATTTTGATAAGTATTTTATAAATAACTTCTGAAGTCCTGGAATATGTTACATGCAACATTACAGTATGTTAGAAGTCAACATCACCCAACCATAATCAGCCACTTTTTGTGCCAGAATTCTTGCACTTTTACTTTCACTTTCCATGTACTTTTAATTAAAATATCATAAAGCAAAGCCTCTGGAACACAAAAGTGTTAGTTTTATTTGGATTAAAAGTAGGCAAGGGAACACCAGCTGAAGATATGTAGGACTTTCATAGCAATTCATTAAATATTTCTTTTCATAAATTTAAGCCCACTCGGGCAATAAAAGCTGGTTGGGCTTCTAAGCCGGATGGGGACAATGTTACCAGCCTGTTTAAATGGGACCAATCTATAAGTAAGAAGCAATGAATCCTGTGACAGAGCTCATGGATTCGAATCCCTTTATGACCTTACTCTGTATATGGCCCACATGGTCTAGGAATATAGATTCAGTACCGAATTGTACCATAAACATGTGTCCATCTATACACCACTTACACCACTCGTCTCAAAACTTTGAATATTTAAAATAACGATAATTAATATCCATGTATATCCTAGCATGCAGTCGTTTTAGAATCTTATTACAGTACCGGTACTACATGATGTAAAGAATTTAGGTGCATTACTACCGGACCACAACAATTTCCATGTTTGCAAACCCCAAAAGATAGAGAGCTTCAGGCGACAAACCTCCGATCGGTGGTTTCCAGGGTCCCCCACACGTGTTATTCCATTTTGATATTTATATTAATTTACAGTTTCTACACGGTCGGCAAGTAAGTAAACAATCTAGGCAATACACCTTTCTGCTTCACTTTTGGTCAACATGAACTTGAAAATTGGTCTATCGTATGTGCCTTTAAATGCAGATTCCGAATATGTAGGGGTCATAAAAAGCCAATGATGACTTTTCAATAATAATACGATAAATAAAGAGATAAAGAAATAAAAATAATGTTTACCTTCAACAAGTTCTGACCATCCTTTTCCCCCAAAGAATCTCAATGTAAATAAAAGATCATGGTCAAAGGCGCAAGCTTCTTGTTAACACTTTTAACTGCTCAGGGCCTTTTGTCATTGTGGTTATTTCAATGCTTTATAACAGTGTGTTGTGACATTTACTCAACAGTCCTCTTACGTGAAGAGAAACGAATCTTACCGGCTGGTACATTTATCAGCGCATGAGGCAATTAAAAGGGTTACATACGTATAACCAATGTGCGACAGTACATACGGCTTTTTTAATACTAACGCTTAATATCATAAATAATTCCTTGATCGCATTAAAACGAAAATTTGGTTAAAAAAATAAAATAAAACCCTTTGAAAATCATATTATTCCCCATAAGAAGCCTCAAACATCTTTCATTTGGAACATCATTCGGCCTTTTCTACGGGAACAATCGAGTGGTGTCCCGATGCGCAACAAACCATTGACTTCCGCCAATGGGAATCAAAGCACCGAAAGTAATGACTGCAACTGCGCTTGCTACGGCGTGTTTTAACCTTTGAAATTTAAATCAAAACAGTAATAAGAATGTCTCAGACTAACTGCTGAACATTTACTCATAGTCGCAAATCATGAAAAAGGGAAACGGAAATTTTAGTGCCCGACGAAGTCGTCATTGTATTTCAGAAAAAAAAAGAGTGGTCAACATTTATTCCTTTATAATTATTCATAATATCAGTAAGTACTTAAAAAATTTGGGGAATTTAGTTTCCCGAAGGAACAGAATTGCGAAGCTTGTAACGTTTATTTAGTTTTTATTATGTTTTGTTCTAGGCACCATGATTTTCCGTTGCAGTTGTACATTGAGACACAGCGATTCGAAACATATTCATATTCTTTGGTTAGATTGTGTATACTAAAATTAGGGATTTAAGTCACATCAAAACTGTATTCTCGCCAATAAATGTCCTGCAGTTTGGGCACCAGTTGATTTTAAATTGAATACTTTGTACTTGATGATAGCTATAACAATAACATTCATGAACAAGAGGGCCATGATTGCCTTGTATCGCGCACCTGAATACCAGAAAAAAACTTTAAAGACGTCTACTAGGCAATGCTACATGCCAACTATCTAAGCTCTAGGCCCTGTGGTTACAGAGGTGAAGATTTTTAAAGTTTTTCTGTATAAGCTTATATAAAATCAATTTTGAACAAAGACAATTTTGTCCTCGAGGTCATAATTTAAACAATTTTAGTAGAGGCCCACTAGACAATGCCACTTGCTAAATATCTAAACCTGTGCCTTGCGGTTTTAGAGAAGAAGATTTTTAAAGTTTTTTCCAAATATAAGCCTATGTAATACTAAGTGACCCCCGGGCAAGATCAATTTTGATACCAGTGGCATAATTTGAAAAATCTGGGTAGAGGTCCACTAGACAATGCTACATGCCAAATATCTAAGCTATAGGCCGTTTGGTTCCAGAGAAGAAGATGTTTAAAGTTTTTCTTATATTAGCCTATGTCAAATTAAGTGACCCCCGTGCGGGGTCAATTTTGATCCTCTTATAGTTTTGAAATAAAGTGGGATGGTACGAAAAACTTGCCAAAGTGTGACACCAACGCCGACGCCGGGGCGAGTAGGATAGCTCCCCATTTCTTCGAAAAGTCGAGTTAAAATGCTTGTAAAAGTGTTTCATTAATTTTACAAGAAAAAAAATTAAGGATGGAAGCGCGAAGAATGGACTTTATGTAGACCCTCTTTATCACGTGATCGCTTCATTGATAAATGGTGTAGCTGCCGATCTAAAGATAGATGCATTCATTGATAGCTGTCATGTATTAACTAAAATGTACCCCGGCTCAACGACGTTTATCTTTTTTGAAATATACTTCTTGTTCCAACTGTCTTAGTAGTTTTCCGTTAAATGATACTTGTCAATCTACTTAATTCTAATTCAGAGTTTGTACTAAAACGAGTATGCAAATTCGTCGAAGTCATAAAGATTGCTTTTTCAAGATAAAAAAACAATGTGTCCCTGTATTTAAAAAAATGAATGTGATCACATATATACTGCTCTAAAAATGTCACTATTCATTCACTGTGTTAATTAAAAGCAGTTTTGAATTTAAGAAACTTTTCTATCATTATTATTTTCTAATGAAGCACACCTCGTAAATGAACTACTACTGTACAATACGAACCATCTTCTTTGCAGAACCCCTCCCGAACATATAATCCTGTATTTCATCGAAATCCCAAATCATTGTTGTTTTTAAAAAAATCCATTCCAAATTTAACTTAGTCACTAAACATTGACACAAAACACATGGCTTTTGGCCTGGGGACTGAAAGTCCCCTAGGTCTAAGTTAGCATACCACATTTCAAACACTGCAGACAATTTAACTGTGCTATGTGCGAATAACAACTGTAAACATGCGCTTTGGGAAAGTAGCGCAAGACAGACCAGATCAATCTTTTGTTTGAATGCCGCATACGATAAGAACATATTACAAATAAAAAGAGATGTACAACTTCAAACGATTGCAGAAAGGTCTATAGCTTACGGGCTGCATTACACATTTTTTTCTGTTTTAGAAATTAATGCGCTGTTAGCTGATTACGGAAGATAATCATATGCATATCACGGAAAAGTACGGATATTTACGGAAATTTACGGAAACGTACGGAATTCGATATAAGAGTTTGTAGTTTGATTTTCAAATTTCTGATGTTATTTCATTGATAACTTTCTTATTTACGAACGATTACATATATATTTACCAAAAAATAAATTTCTTTTAAAAAAAAGATATAATTTACGTACATTCCTTAGAAGGAACTTACGTGGTCAAAATCACCCGCCATTTATCGAGGACGCTGCATGTCAAGGCCCAGTGAACGGTTTCACCGATTACAACTACAAGGTAACCAAGAATCATTTTTGGTTTTGCCTGTTATACATATTGTACAGTACTGTATTTATATTTCATTGTTGGTATTGCTTTGTTTATTTCTGTTTCAAGGTCTTGTCCTTGGTACACAATAATTTTCGATCCACATCATCAGATATCGCTTGAAGTTGAACAAAGCGCAGATTGAATTATTTTTATTGTTCTCTCAAACAACTGATATTGTTGACCATGTGATTATTTTTCATTTAAAATACGTTTTATAATAAAGCAAACTTCCCTGCTAGCCATATATTTATGAATCATTCATTCTGTGTCATATACTAAATTTCGCCCTATGCACATTTCGACCCGCGCTTTAGGTAAGGTTCAGCGTTATCACGAAGGTCAAAAGTTGTTTTTAGGGGAGTTAATCTATAGCCCCCAGGCCTTCAGCACTCACAGCGCTTTGATTTAACTATGGAGGGGAATATCCGCCAAAACTTCATGCATCTATATAACATGCTTATTTATAAACTGTGTATGCTTATTTGTCTAAAAGTCGAAATGATGGTCATATTTCAAAATAAGATACACTGGAAGACAATTACATGCAAGATAGAACTAATACTTAGTGTTCAAGTGTTCAGCACATGAAGACGACGTGCCACATCCCCACTCCAAAGGTCAATGTCGGGTTTGAAGGTAACAAAATCCTATGAAAATGCGCACTGTAACTTTGTTATGCGTGAAGGGATTTTCAAATCATGTGACACAAATGTTCAGCACATGCAGACGACGTGTCGCGTGCAAGACACACGTCCCCACCTCAAATGTCAAGAAAGCTCAAAGGTCAAGGTCACACTAAGAAATTAAAGGTCATGGAATACTGTATACATTGAAACTCTGTCATGTTTGGAAATATTTTAAAATTACATGGGATAAATGTTGGGCACATGGAGATGACATTTCATGCGCAAGTCCCAAGTCATTACGTTGAAGGTCAAGGTCACACTAAGAGGTTAGAGGTTTATAATGTATTACATGACCCAATCCGAATTTATATCATCCCTTCAGTTGTGACCTTAACTTTGAGACAGCGTGACCGGCTTATGGGTTCAGCACATCGTCTTAATGAGGTGAACATTTGACCTGCGTTTCGGCAAAATTCTTCAAGGGATTAGATAAAGCGATAAGGAGCGGCCAGGAAATGCTAGACTCAAACGTTTGACCTTGAGCCAACGTCACATTGACATAAAGCCAACGTGACCTGAATTTCAGCAAAATTCCTTCCAATTCCTTAATGACACTTCCGCTAAAGGTGGGTGATCAAAACCCTGGTGCAAAACTTCTCATCGCAACAAACAGTTGTTTGAAGTTTAATAACTCCATGTTCGTGCAACAAGGGTTTCGGGATGGACGTACGTACGTACTGACGGACAAAAGCAGATCTATAAGTGGGGGTATACAAAGTAAAATATCTTACTCTACGGCTCGGTTATCGATTCAAGGTATATAAACACCACGTAGACCTCTTCCTCAAACAATAACATATTTACACACTGCCCTTCCCAATAATCATTATTTTTAGATAGCTCTGGAGCTCATTACACTGTCTAGGGGACTTAACTGTCTATCTAATTGAACTGGCGGTTATGTGGATTGCTCTCCCTTGGTACAGATGATACAATATCAGGACGTACAAGAAAATACCATGTCGCAGTATATACCTATATCCACTTCATATACACACATCTGCATGTTTCTTCAGTTTGATGATGTGCTTTTGTCTGATGTTATCCAGTGCACTAAAGCTTAACAAAACGAGTTAATGTACTATCTTCACTGCCACATAACTGACAGACTGTTTGCGGTACTTGCGGTAGCCGTTAGGAGTAAATAGGTTCTTGTTACCAAACGAACCTTTTTGGCCTGGGGACTGAAAGACCCCTAGGCCTAAGTTAGCATACCACATTTAAAACACTGCAAGAAATTTAACTGTGCTATGTGCGAATAACAACTGTAAACATGCGCTATGCGAAAGTAGTGCAAGACAGACCAGATCAATCTTTTGTTTGAATGTCGCATATGATAAGAACATATTACAAATAAAAAGAGATGTACAACTTCAAACGATTGCAGGAATGTGTATAGCTTACGGGCTGCATTACACATTTTTTTCTGTTTTAGAAATTAATGCGCTGTTAGCTGATTACGGAAGATAATCATATGCATATCACGGAAAAGTACGGATATTTACGGAAGTTTACGGAAACGTACGGAGCTCAATATAAGAGTTTGTAGTTTGATTTTCAAATTTTCGATGTTATTTCATTGACAACTTTCTTATTTACGAACGATTACATATATATTTACCAAAAAATAAATTTCCCTAAAAAAGATATAATTTACGTACATTCCTTAGAAGGAACTCACGTGATCAAAATCACCCGCCATTTATCGAGGACGCTGCATGTCAAGGCCCAGTGAACGGTTTCACTGATAACAACTACAAGGTAACCCAGAATCATTTTTGGTTTTCTCTGTCAACAATTTGTACAGTACTGTATTTATATTTCATTGCTGTTATTGCTTTGTTTATTTCTGTTTCAAGGTCTTGTCCTTGGTACACAATAATTTTCGATCCACATCATCAGATCATATCGCTTGAAGTTGTACAAAGCGCAGATTGAATTATTTTCATTGGTTTAAACAATTTATAATGTTGACTATGTGATTATTTTTCATTTAACGTACGTTTTATAATAAAATAAACTTCCCTGCCAGCCATATATTTGTGAATCATTCATTCTGTGTCATGTATTGAATTTTGTCCTCTGCACATTTCGACCCGCGCTTTAGGTAAGGTTCAGCGTAATCACGAAGGTCAAAAGTTGTTTTTCGGGGAGTTAACCTATAGCCCCCAGGCCTTCAGCGCTCACAGTTATGTTGTTCTTCAAAATAGAATATATTTATAATTTTTACTTTCATTGAACAATCAACAATCTTCTGCGCCTACTTGATGTTATGCATCAGTGTTTTCCTTGTATACATTGGTCCGGTAATATATCACATGACCTGCTTGTAGAACTGTCTAGCTCTTTCTGACATAATTTATTTGTAAAATTCTGTCTTCCACCTAACAAAATGAATACTGCTTTCAAGTTCGTATCAAATTTTTTGCGTGTATTAGTTAGGGCCATTTCGCCAACTATAGCTTTATGAAAAGATTTTTGAAAAGTGCCTGAATTCAAATACTTAAGAAGAAAATGGTACAAAGTAATCTAAATCGCATAGTGAGCTTGGTCATGTATAATACTAAAAGTTTTACTTATAGAATAATATATGGCGGAGCAGGGCCTTTGAGTGATAATCGCCCCGGTAATGGAATAATTGCCAGAGGGCTTTGCCCGAGGGCAATTATTATACCCAGGCGATATCCCAAAGGCCCTGCTCAGCCATTTCTTTTTCTGTATAATACAGTGTAGTCTCACCATCATCTGAGAGCCACTCTTTAATCTTTTTCATGTCATTCTTAGTTTTATGACAGTAGATCTATTTCTTTTTACTCTCTTTTTCTTTCTTTTTCTGTAATACGTGTAGTCTCACCATCATCTGAGAGCCACTCTTTAATCTTTTTCATGTCCTCTTAGTTTTCATGACGGTTGATTTATTTCTTTTCTCTCTATGATGTTTAGAGTTTCTTCTTCCGTAACATGATGACTTACGGGTTTTTCTTGCTATTTTGTCGTCTAAATCAATCACCTATTGGCTAAACACTCTAGCGTACGCTCGGCGTCAGCCATGTTTTTTCCGTTAAATGACGTCACGTTTGCCGTGCACGTTTTCCTAGGGCAATTATGCCAAATAGCCCTGCGCGCGGAGGGCCAAAAGCTGATAATTCGGGGCGGATAGCTTTTTTCTCATAGTTCTAGAGCAGTAAGATCCGTACATAACAACTCCGGATTTAGCGAACTTTCGGATATAACGAACACATTTTTTTGAGGCCCAATTTTTTTCTTCAGTTTATTTAGTATGAAAATGCTATATGGGTTTAACATACTCCGGACATAACGAACAAATATACGTAGATGGTTCCAAGGAGTTCGTTATAAACGGAGTTTACGGTATTTAGTTTTCTTAGCCTTTGAAGGTGGCCAATTACTTTAAGCAGCATTTTATGACAATTTTTACTTTTTGTATATTCTGTTAGAGAAATTATTTAGTGAACAAAAAGACCCCTTACATGGAGTTAGATCCCTATAAGAAACTTACATTTTATTAACTTTTATAAAATTGTGTTATTACTCGCCTTTAATATGAAAGTATTTAAAACGTTGAGTATTTCTTTTTTATTTCAATTTTATTTCTACTTTTCCATTTGAATTGGATAGATATACAAATATTTTAACAGTCTGAACCAAAATGCAAGCTTTAAAACTACGTGTAGCTTCTGAATTCATTTATTTCCAATCTATCTTGGGTGCACACCTAAGATTAATAATTTTTGTCAAGAGCAAGAGGTTCAGATTGAAATATCCGTCACCGATAACTGTTTTGGCGTGAACAGTTACCCGAGGTGACGGGTATTTCCATCTGAGCCAAGCGTCTCATGACGGAAACTTTCTGCATACAGTCTTGCACTTAAAAGTAGATTTCTAAATGCAAACTTATCAAAATGATGAATTATCATGAAAAACAAACGATTTTCCGACGTTGTGTTTGGGAAATTGACGTCACAGTGTTTATAACTTTAGTCATACGTGATTCACGAGAGTCGTCTGGCATAGGAGGGGTGCCAGACCGGTTTTTCCGGCATTGGCAAAACCACCGGAACTGCCGATCCGATATGCAAGAAAGGTAAAGGGAGGTAATAATATTTTTTCAAACTTGAATTTCTAATGAATTCCATCTAAATATATCATTTTTAATGCAGATATTTCACATATATATTTCAATAGGTTTTATATTTATATCTTTCCTTAGGCAAAGTATATGTATCAAATTTTTACTTATGATAAAATAACTCTATCTTGGTTGGGCAACCAGGATAGGGAAATCAAATTTTAAAAATACCTCCAGTGAAAATCTTACTTGAATTAAGCGCTAAGTGAACATAAATGAGTATAAATGATCAGATATTAAGTTTCAAACAAATCTGTTACATGGCCAAAATCTGATTATATACCTTTAAGCCGTAATACATTTCTGATGGAGAAGAATTAGGTTGGCACACTGGAAAACATTGAATAGAGTCGCAAGATTTTAACACTCTATACACGATCAAAGCAACTGGTTCAAATAATAATTAATTTACAAAATTAGTTCTTTTTTACATGACTTTTTATAGAACCAGTAACCGCTCATCGCGGTAATAGATGAAGAGGCAGAGAAAAATCCAAAACTGTTTTTTTGCAGAAACTAAACAAGTTGTTAACATGCACCATTGCTACCTTAACTCACATTACGACACGAACTGATAATTCATATACCACTCAATATGAACGAAAACAAAAGCAAAATAAATAAACAGTGCGCATGTTTTTTGTTCATTAGTTTAAGTGTGAACGAGATTTTGAAGCGCATCTTTCTTTTCTACTCAGTTGTGCATATAAATTAGCATACAGCATAGTAAAAAAGCATGAACGAAAGATGCAAGCTGGTGAAATGTATGTTGGTATATTTTATAATGCCCCCGCCATCCGAAGAATGCTGAAAGATGCTACCCCTGTCCATCCGTTCGTGCGCAACATTTTAGTTTCGGATCCATAACTTTTGAAAGGCTGCATGGATTTGATTCAATTTATGATAATAAAGTACAGATCAAGTTCGATTTTAGATACAATGCACCAATTGTTACAGGAGTTATGCACCCTTTTCGACTTAAATTTCAGCCAAATTGTGGTTTCTGAAAAATACCTGTTCAAAGGTTGCATGAATTGAATTCAGATGTTACATATAGTTTTAAGAACATTAAATACAGCTCAACTTCAATTAAGGTTACATCAAGAATTCTGACAAAAAATTATGATTCCTTATCAACTGAAAGTTCTGTGAATGTAGGCAATTTTAATAGCTTCATTTCGATGCAAGTTTTATTGTACAGTAATACGCCAAAAAAATGATCTCATTACAGTAAATGTAAGACAAAATATGTCTCCGTATAACAGACGTATAAAGAGCGCGACATGGTCATGTGTGCCACGTCACGGTAACATTATGTACATAAATAACGTCAATTCTAACACAAGCGGCTGCTTTTCTTATATAAACATATAGGGAGAAGCCTTTATTTTATTTAAGAAATGTGAAGCGTTCCCCGGAGGTGATTTGCCTGGCGGAATAATTCACGAGGCCGAATTTATGAAAACTATCGTTACTATTACGGACCTTTTTTTCAGTTCGGCGGAAATGAAAATAGCATATAGTGGCTGTTGGAATTCACTTCCCTGTTCGGGCAAAGTCAAGATTCATACACAACTATATATACAAACTTATTTTGGTTAAACCACCTAATAAGAATATAAAAAAATATACCCGACTGTGACATTATGCAGAAGACGTCAGATTCAGAACCTAACAAAGCAGACAATCGATTTAAAAGCGAACCGTTAATCTGAACTGTACAACGTTTTAACGTGAAGTAATGACGTCAGTGTGATGACGTCAACGTTTTCATTCACTGTTTTGTCTCCGGGAATCAAAATATTGTATGACGTAAATCCTGAATTTTCTTGGCCTTTTTAAAGGAAAACAAGGTGAAGGTATTCTAAGGCTCACTTGACGCAATCAAAAATAATATTTAGGTTCTTAAACACAACTATTTCATGCGACTGATGTATTTATACAGATATTATTTCTATTTCTATATTTTGTTTTCTGCGCGGGAGTAAATTAGAAAAGTCGGAAGGAGCTACTTCCATGTCCGAAACTCCGCCTTCTTTTCCGAGTGCTTTAATCATATAAATGCACTCGAATTGACTATAGCAATATAAAATAGGCATATTAGAATTTACGATAAAATACAGCACGTTTTTACGAAGGACGACGTGCCTTAAATGACGTAATGAAGTGTCGTATGTCAACAAGCGCGTCTAATCATATCTCGCGTTTTAAGGTTACACTGATGTACTACTACGCGATAAATAAAGTTCGGGATAGTTTTCAAAGAAAATAACGTGATAGAATCGAAGTAATAAATTGTTCCCTGTATTTCATCGTTGAATAAAACTACGCACTCGTGATTAAATTACTACGCATTCAAATTCCTCACTATATTTTATTCAACGGTAAAATACAGGGAGGCATTTATTGTTTCTTAAATAAAGAATAGATCTAAATTAGAAATATCGTCTTGTTTCAATTGGTACCAACACTTAAGTAGACTATGGACATAAATTATAGTATACATCTTTAGTTAGTGATGAAAACAAAAGCAACCAGAGTGTAGAAAAAAAACTTCTATGAGAACAAACATAAATGTAGTATGGTATCTTTAGGAGAAAGCATATACTACCGTCAAACGAGCAATGTAGTATCTTGAATGATTACAAAGGGTTGGCAAGTTGCAAGCCATTCCGTTATGTCATGTAATCACTTTACATTTCTCGGATTTTGGGCCATATATCTAATTCATTTCACGTATACGACATCGTTTCTGCGTAGGTACAAAATATGGTGGCTAATTTCTGCCATTTCGTTTTGGCGCGTGTGAAGGGCGCCAACACGCCAGAACGACAAGTAAAGCACGCCAATACGACAAATGACGTATTTGGCGGGGGCGCCAACACGCTAAATCAAGAATTTGTCATTCTGGCGTGTTGGCGCCCCGCAGACACGACAACACGCCAAATTTACACTTGTTGTTTTGGCGCCCATGCCGATATGATAATTACATAATTTGTCGTATCGGTGAACTTCTTTGTTCCGTAAAAACACCAGAGCGCAATAAGATATAAGAGCGCAAATACAACATTTTTATACACGCCAGGAAGACAACACGACACTGATATGTTTTAAATAAAGCGCGTCCATACGACAAATGACATATTTGTCGTTTTGGCGAGGGCACCAACACGCCAAATCAAGAATTTATCGTTCTTGGGTGCTGGCGTGTAAGGCCCACGCCAAAACACAAGAACGACAAGTTAAGCGCGCCAACACGAAAATGACATTTTTTTCTTTTAAGGAAGGGCTCGAATACGCCAAAATCTGTCGTTCTGGCATGTTGGCGTGTAGAGAGAGAGAGAGAGAGAGAGAGAGAGACAGAGAGAGACGAGGGACGGAGAGAGACAGAGAGAGAGAGAGAGAGAGAGAGAGAGAGAGAGAGAGAGAGAGAGAGAGAGACACACACACACACACACACACACACACACACAGACAGAGAGAGAGAGAGAGAGAGACAGAGACAGAGACAGAGACAGAGACAGAGAAAGACAGAGAAAGACAGAGAGAGAGAGACAGAGAGCCAAAACGACCTTTTCATACTCGCTAGGACGACAAAACGACACCGAAATTTGTCGTTCTGGCGCCCTATAATTTACGTATTGGCGCCTCTAATTTGACGCTCTTGCGTGCTGGCATACTGGAGCCAAGCAAACATGCCAACACGCCAAAACGACAGACAAGCGCGCCGGTACGACAAATAAAGTAGTTGTCGTACTGGCGGGGGCACCAACACGATAAGAACGACAAAGTTTTGATTTGGTGTGTTTGGCACTTTACATGTCGTTCGGGTGTGTTGGCGCCTTCAGACGCACCAACACACCAGAACGAAATGGCAGAAATCAGCCACCATAACAAAACATGTGCAACAAACGCTCATTGTATGAATAATGAATTGTTCATAATCTGTTAAGGTGCAATGACTGTGAAAACCAGAACTATCATGTTCTTGAAGCAAACCCAAAGTGGGTAAATTTCAACCAAAAGTAATAAAAAAGCAAACTTCACAAAAAATCGTTTCAGACTTATGGTAAAAACATAGATAGAAATAATGAACATAATCTTGTTTCTACATGCAAAAAATGCGGGTGATGGCGTAAGGGTTGTGTCTTTTTCTTTTAATGAGACACAAAGGAAAGCATATACATTTTGTAACTTGATTTTGTACTTTCTTACGAATACATCGGATGTAAAAAAAGTAAATGTTAAAAGTTCCTCTGAGTTCGAAACAATGATTCAAACTAACGAGATTACATGTTGCACCTGTTTATCTTTCGCTAAAAAGATCTACATTTACAGATTGATCGTTGCAAAATCATTTTAATGCAAAAATCATTGACTGCATCAACCTATATTTTCTTATGGCAGAGGAACAACTGCCTCTTGCACCATGCCGCAATCGCAATTTTCATTGAAAGACAAAAGCTCCATCCTCTAATAGCGCAAGATTGATGTAAAATGGAATAAGTTTTTGTCGGTTCAGGCGTCTCAAATATGTGTTCGTCTTCATAGATCTATCAACGGGTCACGCGGTAGCGTATATACCAAGTAGATATAGTTTTTGGTGAAAGATTTATTTTCCTTGAAAGTTTTAAATTGCTGTTGTCAAATAAGCTTTAGGCTATTACAAAAATTGCCAATTAAATAGGATTGAGGAGGTAGAGTAAATAAGGCCCATCATATGTAATGTGGCTTTCACCAATAGCATTCCTGGTATCTATACATATCAGCGAAATCTTATCAAAATGCAGTTAGTTTTACATGATGTTTAGTCGTGTTAATTCATTTGTTTATTTTGTTCATTCTTTTTATTATCTATTTATTATCTATTTATTATCTTTTATTATCTATTTGTACATTTTATTTTTAATTTGTTTACTCTTTCATTTATTGTTTTTGGAAAAGTCATATAGAAAAATGAAAAAACAACACTTATAGTTTTTAATTTTGCATATCTATTTGTTTTTATTTATTCTTTTGAAAGCATTGTTAAGGAGAGAGTTTTTAAATAACATTAGAGCTTTATACTCGATCCTTGCTGTTATTTAACAGAAATATTTTGTATGCACATGTATGTATTGAATAGATACTGTTTAAACCAAAGCAGTTTCTGTCTCCATTTTCTCTATTTTATCGTACAAGTAAGGTCGTCACTGTGGAAGTCGTCTTTTGCTGACGATACGGACAATAACTTAAATGAAGATCTGGGCAACTTCGCGAAATCACTCAAATTAACATTAATAGATTTAGAAAATAGTTTTTTTATCAAATATTTTAAGATTTTTATGCAGCATTTGATTAAGATTAAAAAAAACAAAGAAAACATTTTTTTAGGGAATTTAAGAAGAGAGAAATAAAACAGTTTTTTATCAAACTTTTGATTAAAAAAATGCTAAATTTTAACATTTACATTAAATCAATTTTTGACACTGTAAAGGTTACCAAAATGTTAAAAGACAGAATTTAGGAAAGTGTAAAAAGCACAGCTGTAAGAATAAAGACAGCATATTTTAACTTCCAGTATAATTTGCTAATCAGTTCATCCAACGATCTGACAGGGAGATAACGTTGTCTTGGAATAAACTGTAAGCTCCACCGTAGGCTTGCTAGCATTAATTTTCTTCCTAGAAACATTAACATTTCGTCCTGTTCCTTAGACAAACTACAGAAAGCACCGAGCGATGTCTCCGTTTCGGGTTATTTCGAATGTTTTGTATCTTCAAAAATATTAATGCTTGGAATGATATTCTAATATGAAAATACATACTTATAACATATACGCAATCTTTGAATTTGTAAGTAAACTATTGGGCTTCACATTTGACCAAGTTAAAAATAAATCTTATATTGTCTCAGACTGTGTGATGTCGTTAACAAGAGTTGTCCTTGATGATGTTTAGAGGTATCATTTTCTTGATACTTAAACAAGAAATTAACAAAATCCAGCTGATTGCTATCAAGAGCTGATAAATAGCATCTTTATACATATCTTTTTCTTTCTATGCTTGATTTCGGCCCTAGAAAGAAGAGGTAAAAATGAAAATATCAGTCTTCATAGATATTCAACATTCTACTGGCTCTTTTTTCATTTTGAAATAATATTTTCCTTATGGAATAAAAGTTAGGTAACCGTGAATGTGCAGTTACATGTTTTTACTTTCAATTTAAACGTTTTCGTTCACAGTGACAAGATGAGGTAAACAAAGACAATGACACGCAGCTGGAGTTCACTGTGCTCTGCTAAGGCTTACTCAAAATTAAAAAAAAAAAGAATCAATAACGACATCATTCCTATGCAAACACTTCTATCAAATCTTGCTGGTCAAGTGACATGATAAACGATTTAAAGCATCTTAATTCTCGCTTTACTATTTTTATATGTGTTCTTTGCACACGATTTCCTTAAAGTTATAATTATAGACACCCTCATTATGAAGTTTTCTTAATATGTCTACAGTATGAAGTTATAATAGAATCAAGCGCAGAAATTATGCATTGAAATGTTCAAATATAAATACCACCTCGGTAAGATACTTTGCGTATTAACAAAATCTGCATGTCGTTTTAGAAATGCGTTAATATCGGAAGTATGACAAAATGATTTCATTATGTGTAATTATATATAAAGTTAGAAATGAAAGTTTGCAAACAAAAAATAACTGTGAAAAGTATCTGCTATATTTGAAAAGTAATACCATACACAAATTGTATTTAACAATGAAACATTAAGAGTACACGGAATGAACCAGATGTTATCTTAATATCTGACAAGATAATGTAGAATCGTTTACGGAATAATACAAACCACTCAAAATACTGTTTCTATTATCTGTAAACAATATCACACTAAGTATTTATTATTTCTTGAAATATTTATCAAGTATATTACAGACAATCTATGTACAAATAAACGATGCCTGTCAGAATAACGAGGTTGTAAATAAACAAGCAGAACTAGGCAATATAAACTCACCAGAGCACACAGTAGGTGACCCATTAATAAACTGACCCTTGCCGATTTCCACTTTCCTTTAATTTAAAGAAAACAGATCGGGCAAGTTACTAAAAGGCCACCAGTCTGAAATGTTTATACATCTCGAGTCTTTATGTTAAACTTATACAATTAGAAAATGTTAATAGAAAAACTATTTTAGCATTTTTAACCCTCTTGTAATAGTTTAAAACTATATGATGGCCGATGAGTAAACACTTTTACTAGAGACGACTGATATTTTATTTTCGTGAAATGTTATTAATCTACATTGAATTATTTTCACAATGCACACCACAATATTCAAATGTTTGTTATTTTACTTACAAAGCGCGGTGAGACACTGCATAAACATCAGCAGCGAAAAAGACTTAAATGCAAATTTGAAATATCACTCGACTATTATACTTTTCGATGTTCCTTGGATATTGAACCGATTTTGATTCCGTTGTTTTTATTTTCGTTTTTGCCATACAGGTCCATGTTCATTTTGTAAATTCTCGCCGCGTTTTTAAGATGGCAACGGCACCATATATTCATGACTATTTCGGATAAGAGCAATTTTTGTTTTCTTTGAAGACACCAAATTGACTACGTAAAGTACATGTATCTAACATACAGTCTAGGTCCTAATAATAAGACCCAGATGCTTTTTATTTATTAGTGAAGTATACGTCAAAATTTAAATATTTTAATTATTAGATATTAACTCTTCCTTTAAAAAATGTTTGACCATTTTCTGAAAATGACTATCCCATGAATATTCCTTTCAATTTTTTTGTGTTGAAATTGGACTCATGGTTAAGGAGTAGATGTCGTTTAAGATAACGTTGCCACTATCGTAAAAGTTAATGTCTTCCTTATTATGTTATTTGTACATTTTTTGAAACACCTTACCTGTAGATCTTGTTCAAAATTTGATGCTGATTGGCATCCTTAAAAATATTAAGTGACAAAATTTTTATGATTATGAGAACCAACATTTTATTTAGTTTTATTTGCTTAGAATTTGACAAAGCCTTTCCAAGACTGTATAGCTTTACAAACTTTCTAAACATAATGAAAGAGACAGTTTGGCGAATACAATTTCATCGTAGGTCAGACGTTACCTTAAAGTTTTTTTTTTTTTTTTTTTTTTTTTTTTTTGCGGCGACCATTATGTTCAACCGAAACATACACCCTTTATCTGAGCACTGTTATAATTTGCATGCTCATGCAAAATACATTACATTATGTAAAGAATCTGCAATTTTGTAACGTAATTCATATAATTTTGATAATGCAAACAATGTCTTTTATCTCTACCTCGAAAATTTCGGCAAAAAACGTCTAATTGCGTGAAAATGAAAAATTGTCTGCGAAGGTAAACAACCCGTTAGAGGCTTGCCATTCCACAATGTAAGGCAGAAATGTTTTCAGTTTTACAAAATTGTCACTATGTTAATTCATTTTGCACATTTATATACAGTAAGTTGAAAATGAGGGTCTAATAATTGTTTCCCATTTACTGATAGCATAGCTAATACGCGACATTAGGTATGTAGTTTAGTATATTTCAGTTTCACTTTACATGATACAAATATCACAGATTAAAATATATATCATGCAAACCTTTCTGTACAGAAATATGAGATACTATATGACAATAAATAAGACAAATATTCTCAATGACATTATTTACAGAGTAAAAATATGTAACCACTGCTAATCTAGATTTAAAAATGACCCTAAAATAAGAGAGAGATAAAATACTGATCAAGGGAAAAAAAGCACTAAACAGCAATTTAGAAATGTTTTACAAAGCAATCATCAGCTCTGATCAGATCAGTAATGAACTGATTAGCAGTACTTACATAGAAGAAATAAGACTAGTTATATATTGTTAAAGATTGTAGACATTACATACATAATAAAAGCCAGTATCTTCTTTATCAAAAATATCTGTAAAGTTTTTGGCACATAAACAGGTTCAATATCACATAGCTTAAAGACACAAAGCTGTACCAAAAGCTTTGTAAATCACAATGGTTATCACTTATTTAACCTGAGTATAGTCCATATGACTATTTACATGGACAACAGTCTTATGACTGGCTCATTTTGGTTATATAAAATACAGCAGTAAATTTACAACTTTATCATTTGTACAGCAAATTGTTTCTAGTTTTTAAAATCATTAAACAGGTCTTGGCACTTATTTTAAACATATTTTCATCAGACAGTACAAATATTAACTTATTATCATCAGAAAGGTTCAAGTAATTACCATTAATTTTACATGTTTCACTTGTGAGTGCATTGTGACGTGTCGGAGAGTTTTACTGACGCGACATGTCGTGGGGCTGCCTGTCATCGCGACATACAGGAAAGCTACCGACACGACATGCGAAAAACGAGCCGTTAACTGTATACAAGGCCACGCTGCTCTCCTTATATATTCCAATTTAAATTAATTTCGTGAAGTTGCACACAATTGCTTTGTAAGTTATCCCATATTTTAACACCAGCGGTCCTATCGCATTTTGCATTTTAAAATTACAATGATGTACTGCTAGATGTAGTTTTCAAAAAAGAAAATGACAGGTCAGAATCGATATAATAAATGCGTGCCTATATTTTATTGTTGAATAAAATACAGTCAGTATTATCAGATAAAATATGGGGAAAACATCAAGAAGTTTAAATAAGACAATATGAATAAAAACGTATCAAAAGTGAATCTATTTAAAGCAAAAAACATCACTACTGTGATTGTTGTTAGTCAAAAGAAATATTCACACACCAACAATACGACTAAAGAATGATCAAATTGAATAAAGCCACCACACAAAAACCACAGAACAACTGTCTACACCAAGGTCATTTACAGAACACAAATGCACGACAGCGAATATTGTATACGAGTACTACTTTCACATGGTCTTATAGAAATATCTAGCAACTCGTATGATTACACAATAAACAAACGCAGTGTCCTTGTCTTTGTTTTCCACCTACCCCACAGGAGCAATCGTTATATTAAGGAACTTTTTTGTAAGTGTCATATTTTTGTTGCTAAATTTTCTGTAATTAATTACTACTATTATGCACGAAATGTAAAATACGCAGTTATTATAATTCATTGCACCTGCGTAAACATAAAATTTTGTGAGTGCAGCACATAAGACAAAAAGCATGTTATAAAAGAAATTTTATGACATTGTTGTTGTATATTAAGTTTCGTCATAAATGCAATACTTCGTGATTAATTAAAACATATAGATCTATACTCATTATCGCTTTACAAAAGTGTATAACTTCCGTTGATTATTTTCATTTTCATGTGTAATAGGTATATTCTTTTCTATTCCATTATTTTCTATTCTATTCTATTCTATTCTATTCGATTCGATTCGATTCGATTCGATTCGATTCGTTTCTAAAATCAATCACTATCTCATGATATATAAGTGACTTTGATATCATCATAAAAATATAATTTATACTCATAACAAATATAATTAATGCAAATGTGTAGATACTGTTTTATGAAAAATATTCCAAAGAAAGTTTATCACACCATAAAACTAGCTTGATATTTTCTCATAATAGACTTTGTTTTCATTGGTTCTGTGCAAAACAATAAAAATATAATCCATCAGTACTTGTACCTAATAATTTAAACAAGAGCACCGCCTGCGGGTGCCGGACGCTCGTCTGATTTTATCACTTTACGGTTTATTTTTTAAGGAAAATTGTCATTGACCTTGACCCTGAAACACAATCCCACAAAACGATTTTGTACAGAATGACTATACACTAAGTGTGGTCACAATAATTAAATTGCAACTAAAGATATTGTATATTACCCGTTTTTCTATTTTCAGAAGAAAAAAGACCTTGACCTCATGTGCCCCAAACACAATCCCAATAAATGTTTTTATTTATATGTATTACACACTTAGTAATTTAGTTACATTATTTTATCTGTAACTAAAGATATTGAATAATTACCGTTTTTCAATTTTTAGTTACAGTGACCTTGACCCCAGTAGTCTCAAAACACAACCCCATTAAATATCTTCTAAAATACTTACTGCAAACAAAATTTGGTTACATTATGTTAACTATAATTTAAGATATTGAATATATTATAGTTTTCCTATTTCTAGTATATGTGACCTTGACCCAAGAAGCCGCAAAACACAATTCAATTAAAGATATTCATAAATACTTCTTATACACCAAGTTTGGTTGCATTATGTTCACTGTTTCAAAATGTTGTGTGTGTTAAACTTTCTAAGTTCAGAAAGGGCAATAATCCAGTCAAAATACATGACAGGGTTATGTAACTTGTAAACTCTGGGGTTCCAAGTTTCAAAGTGATAGCTTTGATAGTTTGCATGTGAGTTACCTAAACGCAAAACTTAAACAATCAGACCAGGTAAAACTGACAAAGTCCAAAAGTACTAAAATATCCCTCGACCCCAATGTATTACTACTAACATGTTGAAGTACATTATCCATTAATTGTTTGTGAAAATTTGAAATCAATCTAACAAAAAATGAAAAAACCTATCTCCAATTCTCAAAATCAACCAAAATCCATCAAAATTCATGTTTTTTTACCCTAAAAACAGATCCCACTCAGCATCTTAAGCATACAATGTGAAGAAGGGTATTAGATGAATAAGTTGTCCAAGTTTCAAAGTGATAGCTTTGATAGTTAACATGTAAGTGACCTTAACGCAAAACTCAACCAACGACGACGACGACAATCAAGTGACGACAATAGCTCGTCACCTTTTTTTCAAAAAACAGATGAGCTAAAAATAGACAGACAAGAAGTAATAAGCTGGTTTTGTGATGTTTGTGAAGTTATGTGTCGTTTTAAGGATTATGGTATGATTTTATTTTTATCCTTAATACTGCGCTTAAAGATATCTTCGTTTTTTGCCCATTGGAAATGGACCTCTGTAAGAATGATATTGTTCGTAAAAATTTCAGTGGTTTTCCGTTTTTATATTACAGAGAGTGTAGGTTTGTGAAGATTCGTTTGATTACCTCAGTTTAATGTCATAACATGCATTACAGTTTCATAGTTTGTTTCATTTACACGATGATAAATGACAGCTTGTCGAGTCAAACGTTTTCGGGAACTAACAAACGAGTAAATACCACTGCTATCTACCCATATTGAAAACATTCAAATTAAGGATCACTGTTCGTTTTAAAGTGTAAATTAGGTTTATTCTTCAATGAAACAGCAACATGGCATTCATGCAATACGTTAGAAATTCCGTTGTGTTTTGGAAAAAAATAAAGTTAGAATTACATGTATTTGTAACAAGACTTATAACGAGTTTCGTAGACTTTTCTGGAACTCTGTTTTGTATCAGTACGCATGACATCTTTAATTACTTTCTCACATTATATTAATGTGGCTCTATAGTAAATAAAATCCTTCGCAACAACTTATACATGAAGGTTTAGCACTTAGTGTTTATGACCAATCTAACTGCTTCATGACCTAAGATTGACCTATTTTACGCAAAAAAAAAACACAACCTTATCCCAATCGTGTATATTTCTTTCACCTTTATAAAAATATACTAACAGAAGTTGAAAACATAGCCCAACTATACCTTAGTAACATTGTCTTACGTGGAGACATTTTATATTAATATGCAAAAGACTGTACACATCTTGTTTTACCAGGACAATCCTCACAGACGCCAAAGAGGACGGACGCAGTATACGATGGCATCCGTACAACTGATGAAATAAAAACTAATTACTTGCTTTGCTCGTAATTAGCAATATTGCAAACAAACAATAAGGACACCTTAGTCATACCACATACTGTTGTGCATCATACTTTATACTTTAGACCAAATACAAGACTGACCAAACTCTTTGAAAAGATAAATAACCAGCTTGCATGCTGAAGAAACATTACGATTCCTATCCCTAATCCGTATTTCAAAAATATGAAAATAAAAATTGGAACTTGCCGATGAAGAAACTCTATTTGATTAACAAGAATTATGGGTAACAACGTTTAACAGTCCAAATTTGCTTTCCTTGTGTGATTTGTTAAAGTGATCCATGACATACATCTAACAGGATATCATGAGTTTTCAATCTCATTGATTCGGCAAAATCGTCCATCAATTACAAGAAGAAATGTAGAGACACGGAAACAGTACTTGAATTTTTTTTCTATCCATTCTCATAATCGTCTTTTCTATAGTGGAAGTATGAAAAATCCGAAAATGGGAGCCACTTCCTTTACGGTCTGTGGTCAAAGAGTTATATCTGACTAACTTAGCTCTTGATCAATGCTTGTTAATTTCATTGAGTTAGACTTTAAACTCTCTTTTCTATAATATAAACTTAATAATTTGTTTTTATGTTTTGATAATTAGCAGTTACAAAAAGCGACAAAAATATGAAAGAAATTACACTTAAACATTGTTTTAGAGTAAATAATGAAAACAAAGTGTGCAATTCATACGTACAAATTTTAGATATATATTCACTTTTCGTAAGAAAAATTAAAACAAAAACATTAAAGTAATGTTAAAAATAAAGTTATATGTTCGTGTTTGCGATCGAAGAATGTATGTGAATTTTAAAATAAAAACTTACTAACGTATAGTTTGCCATGTTGCCATTATTTAAACGAAAGTATTCCGTCAGAAATATAGCAATTGAAATGTTCTTTGAACACAGGTCTATCAATTTGTCCGTAAATTATTCTGTATTTAAGTGAACTGTGCAAATCCTGTTTTCAGCTTACCACAGCATATGGCCACGGTAATCTAGTGTGACTGTTAATTGTTTGATTTCTGTAGTTCGTTTACAGTCAAATCTCTGATACCACTCAAAGGCAGTTGGTGAAACTTACCATAAATACTCTTTCGCTGTGTTTTTTCTTTACCTAAAGAATATGTTGTTTACGACGAACTGTGGTTACAGTGGCAACAGAAGTAAAAAAAATCAGTCACATGAAGTTCGGACCCGAAAAGTTATTTTTATAAAACACCCCGGGCCGACCATAAAAACATATATAATTCGTATTATGTATGCTTGATAGTCACGCCGGGGTGTTTTATAAGAATGACTTTCCAGGGCCCAAATTTCATTCGACTGCGGTTCGTCCCTATTGTCTTAGTCACTGACTTTTTATATTAGAGTCCCAAGGTTACTGGTGTAGGCTTATTCTCTCACTCCATTTGTTGCTGCATCCACCCAGAACACACTAGGCGCCTCCCATTTACAAAAATAATATAAATTGTAAGTTAATCGCGTTTTTACACGGAGTTTTGTGTGCTCGTTTACTATAATCAATGTAACAAAAACTGAAATTTTCAATCAATGGGACCTTTAATATCAACAATTTCTTGAGTCCTGCAAGTGACGTCACACGGAAACTTTTCCGATATTTTACGGAAGTCGCCGAGGATCGTAATATTTGCGTTTCGGTGAAATACCGGCCAATTGGTATTGGTGATTTATGTCCCAATAAACATAATATTGATCAACACCACTGATCCACTAAATTTTATAGTTTGACTTAACAAAACAGTTCATGTTTATTCTTAAACAAACATGAAGCCCAGACAGAAGTCATGCCTCGTTTCCATATATTCATTTGACAATGTACGTCTATAAAGTGTGTATAAATAACAAAATATTCCCCAGTCACCATTTGTCAGATTTTGAATGATTCTTAATGACCATTTACGACCGTAAACGTGTATACACCAACATTTTTCAATACATATCGATTTGTCAAAAACAAGGCTCCCAGATGATTCGGCAGAGTTCCCTTTAAGTTTGCAAGTAATTTCGAAGTTGTCTTCCAGAGACACCATTCGTCGCATTCTGAAATAATGTCACATGTTTTATGTTCTGGTACACTCTACAAAAATTGTTTAAAAGATGCGGATTCGTGAAAATCTTGGCATTATGATGTACAACCATGTTTAGTTTGGAAAGAAAATTGTAGAGTAACTTCTCAAAAATCGAGTGGCTAGATTTCCTCTGCTTTATTGTATACAATATCTCTCATAACACGTCATCACTTTGGTATTGTAGGTGATGCGATGGCTACCATCAGGCCCCTCTTCTTCTGGTGTTCCATTCTTCTTTTGTTTTCAAAGTAACTCAATTTACTCCATTGTGGCTGTTTATGACATTTGTAGTCGTTTTGTAAATGAAAATTAATCAACTAAGCAAATAACAGTTTATGAATACGTCAAGCGGTGTGTAGTATTTCATTTCACTTCTAAACTCTTAATTGTGTGAAGTTTTTGTCATACCCTTAGATAGTGGCCTACAGTACTTTTACACTCACTCGTTTATCAAGCGAATTAGTAGCCATATGAAGTGAGTTTAGAAATTTATTCAAAAACAATTATAAAGTGCCGTTTAATGCTGATAATCTTTCTAGATAATTAGAACCATTTCATACGTCTGGAACAACGCGTAATAATTTGTTGTTTTAGTTTGTAAGCAAAAAAAGTCCCGTTAGTTCGCATTCCATTGATAATGGAGTTTTAACGTTACACTAACTCGACCTGATGTTTTCACATGTTGGTATTCTGAAATGAATATTACGCTGTTTTATGTTGAACAAAAATATGCAAAGATTGAGAAAAATGAAAATCTAGTCAGTTACGCGCATTTTTGCGTTATGTTTTCACTCCCATGATGGCTTTATCGGTTTTGTTTTGAAAGCAACTGAAAGCTCTCTGTGCGCAGACGACATAACATAAAGGTGCTAATTCAATCTGCGGCAAACTCGTAGTGCCAGAACCTTGTCTGCGGGAGCAACGTGTTATGACATAAACACCACCATGACACCCCGTCAGTTCTACCATTATTTGACGGCTCTGTAATCAGTTAGTGTTCCAACATTTTAAAATTTGATTTTTTTTTGGTTACGTAATTATGTATATTTTAAAAAATATTTCTTTGTTAACTCAGAATGACACTATGACTGATTGATAATAGAAAATGAAAAAGTTTGGACAATCTGACCAATAGAAGGACTAATCTTAATGATAAAAGGACGTTTTAACAATAAAAGGACTGATATTTACAAAAAAAGGACTGATTTTAATAATAAAATGATTAGTTTTAACAATAAAAGGACTGATATTTACAATAAAAGGACTGATTTTGATAGTAAAAGGATTAGTTTAAACAATAAAAGGACTGATATTTTTAATAAAAGGACTGATTTTAATAATAAAAGGATTAGTTTTAACAATAAAAGGACTGGTCTTTACAATAAAAGGACTAAAAATGTTTTAACAATAAAAGGACTACCGATGTAAAATGAATTCCAATGCATAGTTATAATTTCCGAGAAAGGTTACTCAAACGGACACTCAACAAAACCAATGAAAAAGCTATTTCCACTAACGAACCATAAAGAAGTAGTGTCCTTTGTATAAGAGGAGTTTAAACATTTTGTTTTCACTTGTGTAAATTTTCCATGGTCATTAGCGTGAATAAGGCATTTAAAATTTCCTGGGAAAAAGTCTTTAAAATCTTCCAAAATGTCTCTCTAACAGTAAGTCAGTGAGTGCATTTCAAATAAAATAAAATAAAATTGAATTTCATCGGTTTGACTTTAATAAGCCAAATGACTTGCAATTTTCGCTTCACAGTTTTACAAAATAAAACAGTCGGACTTGCCGAGACCTCTCCGTTGGTATTGAAACAGAAAACCAAGAGAGCGATATTAACGATAATCCATGACAGTCACAACTTGGATCAAGCTGTGCTTCAAATGATGTGCCCAAGGTTTAGGCTATAGGTGTTTTTTTCAAAAAGTTCAAGTGACTGGTCGTTAAACTTTGACTTTAAGTGGGTGCTGTTGATATTGCCAGTATAGTGATTAACTCTTAAAAGTCAGGGGTCTTATATTGTTTAGATAAAATATATTCTTGATTTACTCTACACTTTGAAATGTTTCTTTTTGGTGGATTACTGAAGCTCCAGTTGTTTGTTTGTTTGGTATCCGAAATTTAAGATATTTCACCGTGAGAGAAGCTGTAGGTCTTTCTCCGAACATTTTAATTCCTTCCGAAGATCTGTGGTTTTGATACATTGAAAACAGAAATTAATGTTATAATAATTGCTTGTGAAATTGATGATAAATGTTTTCATAATTTAGCTGTTATTAGTCTTTTTTTATTCTATTGTTTTTTTGTTTTTTTTTTTAATTTTAAAACATCAAAAATACGTGTTACATAAAAACTGTTTATTCTTTTAATGTAAGTTGTTTTCATTATTTTTAAATGTTATCTTATTAATAGACTGCGCATGCGAAAGTGTAACGTTGATTGCCTAGACGTATATAGTATACAGGAAGGGCCATTGTTGCCTTTTCCTCGAAACCGTTATGCGCAATAATTGAAAAAGATGTCTCCAGTTCCTTTAAAACGTTCATGTGCTAAAGAAAGATTTATATCTCTTAAATCAACTGCGTATATTTCTTGCCTTTGTTTTCTCGCGATGAGACAGAATGTTGCAACGGGACGGTTGCGGCCACACAAAATCTAACAAAACAATTATGAAATTTGAGACCCAATATATCTTCTTGGCTTCATAGACATCAAACGGAGTCTGCATTTCCAGGAATCTGTTTATTGAGAATGTATAAAAGAGCCAACTGGTCTTTGCATTATAAAGCGCTTATTGCCCGATAGTGGAGTCTAGTGTTTCTCTAGGAGCAACGTATTGGATTCGTTATCGGACTAATCTTAATTTCGTGTCATTAACCGTGTAATATACGTAATTCCAAACATACGTAAAATATTACTTAATAATTCGTTGAATTGTAGGAGCTTAGAAAAAACAAGATCGACAATATATCTATATATATTTAACCACAGATGAATTAATATTCAAATTTGCTGTCTGGAGCAAAAGTCCCTCTGTTGAGAGTTCTTGGACTGAATAAGTAGTACATTATTTCGAAGATTTTCGTTTTCAGAACTACACAGTCAGAGAGTATACTATTAAAATTATATCTTTAAATTTTCGTTTTGTAATTAAACCTTTGATTTCAGTGGTCAGTGGTCAGTGGTCAGTTAGCGTTCCAGAGCGATTGTACAACGCCTCTAACAATATTTGTCAGCTGGCCACAAACTGATTGTCAGATCTAATTAGTGGACAAGACTAATATAAAGTGAGTTAATGTTCAGTTTACGACCGGGAGTGGCGAGGCGGAAAATGTACACATAACTGACCATGCCGTGATGGTCAGCACAGGTGACCCATACTGTTTGCCAATTTTGTCTGAAATAACACTACTTTTATTGCTTTGTTCAACAGATTGCATGGGACGTTGTAGCATTAACTTTTTGACAGATATACATTGTATAAACATTTAATATCTTTAGTAATAAGTTCTATAAAAATGCCAGATGGTAGATTATTCATTTATTTTTTCTCATTGCAATAGATTAACTATACAGTAAATTATTATATATGAAGAGATAACCTTCAGTAAGAGAGTCTCACATGCTAGATTTAATTTACTTTTAGATTTTTAGAACATTTTTTAAAGTATTAACTAAATCTACAACAATGTAATTAAGTTTAATTTTCGTTTATTTTATTGAGTAAAAATGCTACATTCATTAAAAAGTAAGAGAGACTGTAAGAAACGAACATATATTACAATGTAGTGTATTTAAGTTCCTGCTTAAAGCAATCTATCAGAATATTGCCGTACAAATGTTTGTTCCAAAAGTAGACTTTGACCAACATATAGCAAACAGTATTAATGAAAAGTATAATATATTATTATCTATAAACAACTATATCAAATTCTGATTTTTCCATTTTTTACATTTGGTTCTTACTGCGTGACACACGATAATGAAATGGTGCCTCTATCCTTGTTATAGAATCGCAGGGGGGAAGAAAATGAAAATGCATTTTCTGTCATTCGTGCAAATAAACCCCCGAGAGGCTGTGGTGTATCATGAAAAATGAGGATTTCGGGTGTAGCAAATGAGCCAATTTATCACGGCAGTTCTAATCATGATAGGTTGATAGCAATGTTTCAAGGTTCAAGATAAACCACCGTGGCAATCATGTCGCCACCTAATTACTTTTCGCACCTTTTTCTCTTATGAACAAGATAGTTTAAAAATCTTGCAGCGTTCAGTTATATGAAATTTGGAAATTTTGTTTTGATTTTCGCAAAGAAAATACACACTTTCAAAAACATTTTTTGTATGACTGACTACTACTTGCGGTACTAAATTTCAGATAGCTGACAAATACATTGTAGTATAATTGAATAACACTTTTCTTAAATGTGTTTATTGTAGACCTACATGCAAGATAATATGTCACGTGATTTGATATATTTTAATACACAATTTACCTATATATGCAAATAGAAGTTATCAGTATATTATTGTTGTCTAAATAACTCACATAGTTAAACGTCATTGTCAACCAATGTAACTTTTATTTCTAAGAAAAACGAATGTTTCATTAAATTATTTTATTATTTAGCTCTTCCGTTTTCCTTGATAAGCGTTGATTATACAATTATTCACTGGCGCTGTGCGGAAGCACAGTGCCAGTATTGAATAGGTTTTAATTTTGTACCATGGGGTTGCATAATCGAAAAGGGAGCAGCCAACATTATTATTGTAATTAAAAACTATGTATTATGTTTGAACAAACTCCCTATAATGAATAAATAAATAGTATTAATTGATCACAAACAATACTATACCAGATGCATACGTCTTCGACCGTTAATTCAAAACTTTTGACATATTCATAGAATATTTAATAACTTTTCCACAAACTTGAAGGTTACGGTTTTTTTTATTGCTTTGTTTACGGACCCTACGGCCAGATTCATCAAAGTTCAGAAAAAAACGTCTAGATAGTTGTTTTGCTATCTCTAAACATTTTGAAGTTTATATACATATGTTGTCAACGTGAATAATTAATGAAAACCCATTTTAATTACTACATACTAAAGTAAAATGTAGGCATTATAAATAAGACCGTTCACCTAACTATGCGATACATGGGGTCTCAATGAAAGTTATGTAAAGCATCGCTAACAACTGACCAATAATAAAGACAAAATTAATCACGTGGGTTTCGTCTGCGTCGAAAAGCGTCTACTGACCACGAGCTGTAGCCTTGTTTAATGGGCGTCATCGTACCATTATACGGAAGGTTGTTTTATGATTCGTTTATTTTTTGGTTAAACTGTAGTAAATGTGGTTTTTTTACTTATTATGATAACAGTTACATATAACATAATGTATTTGGTTTTTCCCGTTGATAGGTTGTTTACTGATATTCTAAAATGACTTTGATTCCTTTAATCATGTTTCAAAAACATGCGCAGCGCCTTTGATGCTTTGCATCAAAATTTGTCTTGTAAATACTGGTAATGATAGTTGTTCAATCTCCATTCAATGATAAATGATATACAATCGTATTTTTGTTATACGGCGCAGATACATAAAATGATGATCAAGTTGTATTCTTTTACTTCAATCATTTATTACATAGAGGACATTTGTTTGTTTTGAGTGAATATGGAATATATCTCATCGAGAAAGGATACAATTGTAATATTTTCACGAGCGCGAAGAGCGAGTTAAAATGTTAAAATTGTATCACTTTGAGTTGAGATATATTCCATATCCACTCAAAACAAACAAATTTTCTTTATATTTTATTCTTACTATTAAAATAAAAACTGAATTATATATAATTATGCGCCACTGAAAACAGAAGTTCCGGCAGACCTATATCACCCACATTGTGACTGATGTGAAATCTATATCATCACTCTATATTTCAGTGATATAACACAGTATTTCATTAGTTAGCATAAAATAAATTTGGATATTGCACTAAATCGCAGTATGTATATGAGCATATAAATAATTTTAATGACGATTTAAATCTATTCTATAACCGGTTCAATGGAATAGTGTATAAAATCGATAAGAATATAATGTGTTACCCCTAACCTTAAATTGTTCAAGGTAATGACAAGTAAGACGTATTATTGATTTGTAATTTTAGCATTGTATTTTTTTAATGATAATCATTCGTTTTGATTTTTATAGCTTGAAAAACCTTTCAAAAATGTCTGATAACATTCTTTCTGTTTGTATGAAAAAGGTTTAAACCTTTGAAAGTTTGAACAAATGCCATTCAAGCTTTCTTGAAAATTGTTCCCTGGATAACCAAATGCGAAGTTAAAAGCTCTGCCAATATATATCACAATCTGTCGTCGGGTATTATTTAGAATGAAACCTTAAATCTTGTTCGAAAGGTAATGACAAGTAAGACGTATTATTGCAAGTTTGTAATTTTCAGTTACTTGTATTCTTTTCGTAGTCATGGACACCATCATTCGTTTTGTTTTTATTTGTTTATAGCTTTATAAAACCTTTCAAAAATGTATGGGTTAACATTCTTTCTGTTTGTTATGAAAAAGGTTTTAAACCTTTGAAAGTTTGAACAAATGCCATTCAAGCTTAGGTCGTCATCAACCTTAAAACAAAACTTATTTGAAATGTAAAAAATGCAAAAATAAACAAAACTTCGGTAAAGAAAAATGTTAACTAGATCCATTTTAATGATTCCCTCATAAATAAATGAAAACTTGTGATATTTTTCTTGAAAATTGTTCTCCTGGTTAACCAAATGGCTGAAGTTAAAATGTTGTTTTTTTCTGGCGATATATATCACAATCTGTCGTCGGGTATTATTTAGAATGAAACGTTACGCAGAAAATAGACATTCCGGACATACGAGATGTAATTGCTCGCCATAAAAACACCTTAACTTGTCTTCCACTGGAGCCGAAATAAATTGTCAAGGGTCGCCACACAAAACGAAAATTCTGTTATATCATTTCTCATTACTTTTACCATCCACGTTTCGTCGGATGGTGTACATGTTAGCCATGTCTGTCAATCACTACTGTGAAATTGATTAAATGCTGATGAAACCCGGTTCATAAACCACGTTACTTCATTTGCAATGTGTCATAACCTATCGTTTATTTAGAGGTTTAGTTCACGCATGCGCCAACGCATCTTCATTTCCTCTGGATGAAAAAGCCGAGCACTGCCTTACTATCATACTTATGCATAACAGATTGCAAAGTAAGCCCTCTTATCTAATTTCGTGCCGGAAATAGTAAAAAAATTATTTAGTTATTTAGCTTCATACATTGTATAAAGCACGCCTGCTTATTGAAGTCAGTTTTAGAAAATAACGTTTTTAAATTTGTAAAGAATTCTTTGTTTAGATATACTAAATTTTCTAAAAGTCGCGCTGCAATTTCATCAACGGAACAACCTTAGATAAATAAATAAAGACCTATAATATATATGGTAGCTTTATGAGTCTGTTAAAGAAAAATTCATGTAAATAGATAAACACTGTATAAGGGTTACAAAGCATTTCTTTTCTTAGCACGTTTCCTTCCATACAAAGTGTCTTTAGCGAACAACACATTCTAAGCTCATTTATTTTCAAATTTGCTGTATATTATTTAGCATGAAAAAATTCTTACCCAGATCTATTCCGAATGAAAATTTACATAAACATAAACTTTTAATAACTGGTGACTATTGCACAATTTTGACTTTTCTTAAACACTTTGAAGGCGCCATCAATATTAAAGAGTGATAAACGGCCCGAAAACAAAAAAGTTTCTGTCAGTTACTGTTCGCTTCATTTTTAACCCTTACTCTGCTAGTCCTGAGTGACCAGTTCAGATCACCATCATCAGTATACTCATGCTTTACATTGTTCTCTATTCAGTCAATAAATTTTCATAGGGCTGCCTTTAAACAGTTCCTAATTAGTGTTGAACTTAAAAGATTTATAGACAAGTCCATTTCAGAAATATCCCTTTTGAACAAATCTTATTTTTCTAATTTAAAAGACAGACATGTTCATTTTAGAAGCATCCCTTTTGAAGATTTCTAATTTGTCTAAGTTAAAAGACGCGGCTTTTAATCGTTATGAACATCATTTGTCAATTTAAAGGACGCCAAATTTGTTTAATTTTAAAGATAGACAAGTTCATTTTAGAAATATCCCAATTTGAACAATACTAATTTGTTTAATTTAAAAGATAAACAAGTCCAATTTAGAAAGTTAAACAGTTGGAGAATACCGCCCGCACATATGAGATATGGCCGATTCATATATCATCTGTTTCGGCATAAACGTCAGGAACAATACCAACTGCGCGGACAGCAGTGTATATTTAATACATTACAGACCTATCTCAAGAACTACAGGAATGCTATTGAAATATTCACTCAAAGTAAAAGCCTGCTGTACATGTATAATGGGTATTGCATACGGATCCCGCGATACGCATACATGGAACAAAAGTATTGATAACATACGTACTATAAATTTTATTTAACTATATACTTCATAGTATATATGAAGCAATCACAAAATCACGTGATACTGTAAATTGAGTTAAGTTTATCAAATTGAACACACTGTTCCTGAGTCGAAAATTCGATTAACGTTGTGAAAGAGCTTAATTAAACTTTACTGAAATTATTTAACTGAAGAAAGTGACTATTAAAACTAAAAGGAAGACATTTATCACAGATTTTTACTCCTAAAAAATATATGTAAACAAAGTTTTAACCGATATAGTTATAAGAATCTGTATTTCCAGGGTTTTTTCCCGGACTTGTTGAATATAGTGTAAGCCATCCGAAATGCTATAGGATAGTGTTGTTTTTTTCATAGGTCAATGACTTTAAAATGCAGAATAACTATATGGCCTGTCCATATAGTTTTAATATTGAAAGGCTGAGAATCTTAAATATTTTCCTTAAAGCAATTCTCTTTATAATATGTATAAGAATTGATAACATTTAAAGTGAATATTCTTCATGATCAGAAAATATTCTTTAAACTACATAAAAATTGTCTATGATTTATATTACACAAAAATCAGTAATAGATGGAATAGTTAGATAATTAAAGAAAAGTGCAATATAAATCTATAAAAAATATATTACAGTATAGGAATGTTTTTGAAATGTTCTTTTTCAAGTATGCCATCAATCCAATTTAAATTACAACAAAATACAAAGAAACATATTGTAAATACTGATACAGAAACAAAATGAAATATAAATGCTATTAATTTGTTTTTATTTCAAAAGCATTCTCTTATATAATACTTTAGCAACTGTTGTTGCATTCTTACTGTTTTATTTTGCTTAAACACTTTTTCATACGACATAGCAATTATTAAACAGTCAGTGTATATTTACAGCATATATATAATTATTTAACGTTCATTTTTCAGTAACGTTTCAAGATATTGCACAGTGTCCAGTTTTGATATGTGACTCGAACTATTATTCGAATTCCATTGGATATAATTTGATACGTAGTATATTACTAGTATACGATCATTTGGTATAAACAGAAAACTTAAGTACAATATTACTGAAATCCTTACAAGAAATATTTTCACAATTAGCGAGACCTCAAAAATTGAAATCCATAGAAAGAAAATGTATTCCTGTTATTTTGAATGACGTCATCGATCTATACTCTTTCTTATCACTCTAACGAATCTTTAAACAGCAATCCTGCTCATGATCCCGTCATCATTGCTGATCGAGTATTGGGTAATATTCTAGCAGAGTCACTCACTTATTGACATTTGTACGCGCAGACCGTTTTAATGTCAAATTACAAAAATAATAGATTTAAAATCCCTCATAAATAATTCCATTATTTATTGTAATAAAAAATATAAGATCCAAAACTATATGCGAAGCAATAGACAAGTAAATCGAAGTGAATATACTGTCTGAAGATATATATATATATATACGTAGAGGGGTTTCCACAAGAATGTAATCAGGAATTCTTTCACCATTTCGGCATTTTTATCTATACATTGGAGTCATTCTTTGAATGACATAAATATCTATTGTAGAATAATATTAGTTTTGTACTTCGTCGGAAACGCATACATCATTGGAACTAAAGCCACATCTGAGTATGCCTCGTTTAAAAAAAAGAGAAAAGGCCAAAACATATTTCCACAGATTTAAATATGTTAATCTTTATAAAAGCCCTTCTAGGAATGGATATGAGGCAACAAAATGGTATCTTCTATTAGAAAAATAAATTATCTTTTATTCCGAAAAATTATTTTAATTCTAGTTTTTATTTTAACATCAGTAATAGATCTAGCACCATGCATAAAATGTATCCGGAGCATTTACTTATGAAAATGAGCAAAGTATGTGTCAGATTATTAAAAAATTGAAATGATACTTGTAAATTATTATTAACTTTGTGTTTTTTTAATAAGCTAACAAGTACAATAATTTCAATCTGTTTTCATGTATTGTATTTAATATACAAAACCAACATAAGAATATTTAATACTGCATCGGCGTTATGCATATAAATTAACAACTTGCATCACTAGAATAAAAAAACACCAAAGGTTGCCATATACAAATTAAAAAATATTTTTAGAACAATTAACACCAGCATGTTCAACCATAACTATATGCTTTATACTTTATCATAAAAACACAAAATCCAAATAAATGTTTAAATATACAATACAGAAATTGCTCAATTTCTGTCATCGTCAAAGTCTACTTTTCAATAGTTATTTTAACTAAATGTTTAATATCTAAAATTCTTGATCATCATAAAATGGTATTAAAAGCGCTTGTCATTTTCTAACATTATCATCACGATGTTATAAAAACTAAAGACTGTGCTTTATAATTTTCTGCAAGCAAATGTCATGTTTTATGTTAAAAAATCGTAAAAGGTGCTGTGCATTAGATTTACCGCCATTAACAAAACGAAAATGCTTGTTAAAATATCCTGCATACACGTGTAAGCATTTCCAAGTCTATAATCAATGTAAACAATTAACTAAAATCTATTTTCACTCTTTATTTTGAGACTGTGTATTATAACTAACCCCTGTAGGAATTAACTCAAGGTTAAATGTATTTGCTAAAATCACTGAAATCATAAATGTTCCTAGACTTATAAAAGTCTGTTGAGATTGAGAGGTCTTTTTCTCTCTTGAAGTTTTCTTTTTTCTTTTAAGAAAAATATTTCTATCAAAAATTGTCTTAGTCAAAGGTCATCGGGAGAGAATGATTGTGAAGATAGATGTTGCAAAATGTCTAGAAAAAACAGGAGGTAATGCCTCTAAGGACTGATGCCAGTCCAAGGTTTTTCCGAAGAAGGAGAACTTTGCACGATTTAGCCACGGTCATTTTCGTTAGCTTAAAAGGATATCTTACTGACTTGTTGAAGCTTTTCACAGTAAGTAATAGGCAAATTAACGATAGAAATCTTGCAAAAGTATATAGAACACCAATACATCATTTATTACATAGTGCTTTGGTACATGTGTGATCTGTCGTTGTTTTAACTAATTCATTTTGATATGATAGTTCTGAACAGACAATATTAGGTTATAGTCTAATTTGACAGCATTGTTCTTTTAGATAATATGTTGTCTTAATTAATTGTTTTGTGATATATAATTATGTGTATATATCTATTGAACTAAGATTACAATTAAATATTTCCATACTTGATTATGTTCAAGAATAATGATGAAAACATAGTAAAATCTTTGAAAACATGTAAATAATTAGTATACTCAGTTATTTCTCCTTCTGAAATATATAAATTAATATACACCTAACAAAAAGGTTGTATACTCAGTTTTTTTTACTATGATAGTCAAATAATGTTTTAACACTTTTTTTCTAAATTCAATGCTGTGATACAGATTTATAAACTTTTGTTATTTTGACAATGATCCTTTTTCAAGTAATATAAATCAGTGATAAATGATTTTCTAAGAAATATGATGGTTACTTTGTAGGGTAATATAACTAAAGACAATGTCAAATAAATGTTCATACAAGACATTTTTAATAGTGATTTTGGACTGCCGTAATGCGTTATGCCTTCTGTATGGCTGATTTATCAGGACATACTATTGTTTTTCTATAATACATTAATTATTCTGGAAAAGTTTAATTTAAAAGCAATATAACCTGTACGATGTTTTGACTGTTAACATATTTTTCTTCACTACACAATTCTTATATATGGTACATAGACAAATAAATTATTTTTCAATTATTAAAAATTTACTATTAAATATTTTACTTAAAAAAAGTTAAAACAATGTAAATGACCGTCATTTTGAGGGTCATAAAAACGACTGTTACGTAACGTATATTCATTTATCAATCGCACTGGTGTCATTTATAGTATACATAATGCATGCAAGGAATAAAAGATACAATTTAGTTAACACGTACAAAAACTTCTTATATCTAATAAAGATAAAGGTTTTGAAATGCTTATCATGCTCTTTAACGTACGAAAGTTTGTAACTAGAAGTAAAATTTCATACATTTTCTCTTTTCTATTTTGTTTAAACAATACAGTGTTACGTATTTTGATGAATGAAAACTACGCCGAAAGCTTAATACATGTATTTCCTTTATTTTTCGTTGTGCGAATAGTTAAGTCTTTCACTGATGTAACAAACAATTTTACGTCTTACTTTTTATGCCATAAATCATTTATGATATACGTGTACTGGAACATGCGCGTGCTAATTCCATCACGCGAGAAACCCGTTACCAATTACGCATCAAATATTTCCATAAATTCAATATGCCATTCAAATGTCAACAATATTCATAATCATAAGCAAAAATTAACAAAATGGAAACAGCAGCGTTTACTTGTTCCTTTATTGTTTGTCATCCACGTCAGTTTGTCTGACATTAACAAATGAGGACGAATTCACATAGAGAATGAAAAATTACTCTATAAACATGAATTGTTTTCGGTAACACACCAAACATCTTGCTTCTTGTCAAACAATTTGATATCTTCATACTATGTCAACACTGAAAACATTCCAACATAATGTCTTCATGTTTGCTAATCTCGTGAACATTCTTTTTATATGGCTAAAGGTGGTAAAAGCCGAATATTTCCGGGTATCGTTTACACCACGTGTATTTGTGTGCATGCCAAAAATACGTTTTAAAGGGATAATTAGTTACTGATACTCACTATCATTTTCCTGAATTTAATCTATCCACCGTTTATGACTCTTTGCAATTTTGTACTTTCTACGCAGAAAATGGGTAGAATAAATTGATGCATTTTCACATACATGGCTGTTTATAGTTGACGCCAGTGTACCTACTTGAAATATTAACTGTTACAGAACATTTTTGAGTGAACTAACAAATTCTAATTTGAACACTTACTATTTCATTAAGCTTTCAGTCGTGTTTTTCTTTCCCCTGACAAGCATGACACATAAATTAACTTTAGTCACAGGTGATAGAAGTCTAAAAATGCCGTGTTGTGTAAGAAAACCACTGTCAGTAGAGGTTTTATACAGTAAATGCATAAAGTTTCAAGACGTATACCTACAACAATACTCAAATAGTTCCTTTACTTAAAACAAAATACACGTGGTCCACTCACCTTAAGTGTTATTTGAGTAGCTTAATTTCCCTCCGCAATGACCATTGACATTTGAAGGCAGAACTAACCAACAGGAATAGTCTCAAAGTGGTTAAAGATCTTAACTTGGATGAAATGTAATCATTTCGAAACAATTTACAATAGTTGTTATAAAATGGATGCCGACGTAATTTGAACTGGAATTTCTGTAGTGATATCATGAGCAAATTCAAGAAATGTCCATTTATGGCCAAACCTGACACGATACAATGGATATTGAACATGACCAAGAAAGTATGCCCACAATGGGGATATTTCTCTTGTTTATGTCAATTGCAACATCCGAGCAATGCTTCCTGTTGAAATGAGAAGTCAGGAAACGTCGACAAAGTTGTAGGGTGCTCTTCTTGCAACGAATATTGTTAATTGTTTCAAAATGACACATTTAATCAAAGGCAAGATCTTCAGGAATATTTTTGTTGGTGAGTTCTGCCTTCAAATGTAGTAGTATTATGGCCTGGACTTTGTCTTATTTTATAGTGTAACGTCCTAATATATATATATAGTGTCAAACATTGTCGAGTAAATATATTAGTTTTGCGATGAATACAACAAACATCAGAAAATTTTTTTCCGGCTAAAGGAAATTTGTGTAAGCAAATTATCCTCTCGAAAATTATATTTAGTTAATTGAATAACAGAGGTCATGAATCTGGTAAAGGTGGTCACAGTCAAAATTGTTTTCCTCAAGCATTACCCCGAGAATCAACTAGACAACTCAAAATATACTATCCCTTCCCCTTGTACTTTAGAACGTACGAAGTGTGACCATTTTTATACATTCTTATCTAAATATGAAAATATGTGATTCGTATTTTATTCTAACATGACTCACGATTTTGTCTCTATATACAAAGAGTAGAACATTTATGTTATATTAAACTGGCTTATGTGACAATACTAAATGGCTAAATTTTATCGCCAAATATGGTTTACCACAATTAATTACAAAACCTTCTAGTATAACCAAAAGTACATGCTCTTTAATTGACGACATTTACTCCACTAATAAGTACTGATGTCCTCGATGTAGGGTTAAGCGATCACAAACCAATATGCATGATTCGGAAAACACAAAGTTCTATTACGGGCAAAAATGGTTCTCATTTTTCAATATCATATAGATGCTTCAAAAACTTCGACAAAAATAAGTTTATGCTTGACCTTCTCAAAAATGGTATTGAAAATACTGAATATTTTGATGACCCGCATATAGCATTATCCGTTTTTTACTGCGCGTTTGTCAACACATTAAACAAACACGCTCCTGTAAAAACGAAACGAGTTAAACGGGAAATTCAACCAGGTTGGATAAATGAAGAGATTCGAACAGCCATTAGAACGCGTAATACTTACCTCCGCAGTAAATCATTGATCGAATTTAAAATTTGGAGAAACAGGGTAAATTCAGTTATCAAGGCGGCAAAATGAATTTTTTTCAACAAATCAATAAAAGAAAAAAAAGATGCCTCTTTTCTTTGGAAAAGTATTAGACAGTTAACTTCAGATACTACAAAAAGAAACACGTTCCCCAATCAAATGGTTTTCAATGGTACATTGTCAAGTGATATCGTGTCTGTAGTGAATTGTTTTAATGACCATTTCATAAATATAGCAAGTAATACTGTTAAACAAAATGGTTTAGACTCTGAATATATTGGGCGCTTGAGAGTGCAAATTGACGACATATTGAAATCTAATGAATTTACACTTAGTTATATCACGCCTCTAGAAGTCTAACATATTTTAGATTCACTGAATAGTAATAAATCTACTGGTCTTGATGGTATAGGTCCGAGAATTTTGAAGAGCTGTAGTGATATTTTAACAATTCCATTATCATCATTAATTAACAACAGTATTAGAACTGGTATATTTCCAAATGAGCTTAAGTTAGTTCGTGTTATACCATTATTCAAATCTGGTGATGTTCAGGATGCAAATAATTATCGGCCCATATCGATTTTATCTACATTATCAAACGTTTTTGAGAAACACGTTTCAAACCAGCTACACTCCTTTTTCCAAAAGACAAATATTTTGCACAAAACGCAGTCTGGTTTTCGTAAAAAGCACTCCTGTCAAACATCACTTGTTCGATTAATTGATCACTGGTGTAAGGAAATTGAAGCTGGAAAGTGTGTAGGGTCGGTTTGTTTGGATCTTCGAAAAGCATTCGACATGGTTGACCACCAAATTCATCACCAAATTACAGTTGTATCATTTTTCTGTAAGGCATGTAAATGGTTTGAATCATATCTGACTAATAGACAACGGTAGTAAAATTGGTGAACACAAATCACAATACAAAACTGTTATTTCTGGTGTACCTCAGGGTTCTATACTAGGTCCACTTTTATTCATAATTTATATTAATGATCTGCCCCTTGATTTGAATAATAGCAATGCTGATATGTATGCTGATGACACTACACTGTACGCCAGTGATTACGAAGCCAGGGCAATACAAAACAAACTACAATCTGATGTTGATAATGTCAGTAAATGGTGTCAGCTTAACAATATGGCTTTAAATCCTAAAAAATCAAATTACATGCTTCTTGGCTCTGTTCATCGGACTAGACATAATGACAGTCTTAACATTGTCATCGATAACTATCAGACTGATTGTGTTGAGCATCAGAAAACACTGGGTTTACACATTGACAGAAACCTTACTTGAAATATTCACACTGCAAACGTTTACAAAAAGCTTAATTCTAAACTGGCCCTTTTAGTCGAATTAAGCCATATTTGAGTCAGGATACGCGAATCCTTTATTTTAATGCATATGTTCTACCAATTTTTGATTATGGAAGCGTACTATGGTCTAACAGTAGCATGAAGCACCTACACAAAATTCTGAATATTCAAAAGCGTGCTGCAAGAATGATACTCGATAAGAATTACGATTACCCATCTGCTCCATTATTTAAAGAACTAAAATGGATACCCTTTTGCGCAAGAAACAAATATCATATTGGTATACTAGTGTATAAAACACTTCATAATTTATCCCCATTGTACATGAAAGATATTTTAGCAACATGTGCTAATAAAACACATTATGAGCTCAGATCTTCATGTAAAAATGATATAGCTCAACCTTTTGTGAAGTCACGATTTTCCAAAAGTACTTTTCAATACTTTGCAGCACACGTGTGGAACAGTATATTATTTAAAATACGAAGTGCTGATAAGTTAACGCAATTTCGTTCTAAACTGAAAACTCATCTCCTTAGTAGCAGCCCTTAAGGTTTTGCTCTTTTCTTCTTGAAAGCAATTTGAATAGATAATCAGTTTTTATTTTATTCTATTTCTTTTAATCATTGTCTGATGTATGTTTGTGTGAATGCCTGTTCATTTGTTTAAATGTTGTTATTGTGTTTGAAGGCCTCGAGGAAGATAGGTCGCAACCTATTCGAGTCACCTTCATTTAATAAAGAATATTATTATTATTATTATTATTATAAACAACGCGGGAACAGATATGCTGTAAACATGACGTCAAATTGCGTCGCATGACGTTAAATGAGCGTTCGCGTAGAAAATAAAGCTTTGCATTTATTCACCTTTTTGTAATATCTGGTCATGTTAGAATCGAAATAACATCCTTTTCAGCGTTGTTATTGTCTAATAAACAATAATTTGTCGTACTGATACGCAGTTATAAACCACTCAGGCCTTCGGCCTTCGTGGCTTATTTCTGCGTAGAATAAACCATAAACAACGCGGGAACCGATGTGCTGTAAACATGACGTCATAGTTCAATCCTGATAAATGCGAAATCATAAGAATCTAAAAAAAGAAGAAGAAAAAACATCATCTTTCCATATAAATTACACAATCAAGAACTAAATACCTTGGGATTACCATCAGTGATGACTTTAGTTGGAAAAACATATTGAAACTACATCTTCAAAAGCTAGAAACACAAACTCTTAGATTCATAAAAAGAAATGTACAATGTAACAACCGTAACTGCCTACAAAACATACGTCCGTCCATAGTTAGAATACTGTAACACCATATGGCACCCATGGCAGAAAAACTTATCATATGAGATAGAAAAGGTACAAAGGGCTGCAGCCAGGTATGTTTTCAATGATTACTCTTACTAAAGCAGCGTAACATCAATGCTTAAAACTCTTCAATGGCAGATTTTAGAACAGAGAAGAATACACGCATCCTTAATAATGTTGTACAAAATATCACACAACCTCGTCAATGTAGATCATAAGCACCTGACAGTCCCTAGAAATCTTAACTTTAACATACCATTTTTAAGATCACAATGTCATATGAACTCCTTTTTCCTTCGCACGCTCAGATACTGGAACGCCTTGCCTTATAACAAGGACAGTGTGAATCTTCAGTGCTTCACATCTGGCCTAGACTCATATATGGACTAATGTCATCGTCCTGTTTTTATTTTTAACCAAGTTGTATATAGTACTACTTTTACTCTCTTAACACATGCATATCATATATCATGTAACATAGCATTTTCTTTTAACAACTGCCCCGACCTCCCAGTTATGATCAGAAATTGATTGTTGGGAGTATCCCAGTAGATGTAGATGTAGATATTGACCCTAGACGGTTTCAAAATGCTACAATTGATATATGGTTGTTTACTGATGTTTAGGACAATGCAGCCAATGAAACATGTATCCAGACTGCATAAAAGGCGCAGAGTCGGCTAAATATTGCAGAAAAAAATAACAAGAAGCATTTTACAGACAAGCGCAGCTTGAGTTAATGAAATAAAAATGTCACACACAAATTCTCAAAAAATTTAGAAGAATGTTCCGCGTATATAAAGAATTTTGTGTAAATGACTATTCCCAGTTACAATTATATAACAACAAACGATTGCACATGTAGGAATGCCGTGTAATTACGTTATATGTTGTTTAACTTGCGTAAGTTATGGAGAATATGCAAAATATGACAATGTTTGTTACTGAATTTACGCCGTTTCGTAAAATGTATTTTCCATGTCTTTAAAGCACGCGGCCTTTTCCATTAGTCTAGATATTTTTGCAATATGTAAACTAAATTAACAAACCTATGACGCCCTCTCCGCAGTGGATTGATGTACTGCTTCCTTCGCACATATGTTTGAGCATACCGGACTAAAACTATGAACGTAAATAGCTGCAACATTGATCTGGACGGTCATTTAGACAATATTCATTACAATCGTCATGTTGGAAACTCTATATCCTATGTCCACTGCGCTGTTTATATAACATACTGGTTTGCTTATGTTTGTGCAGTCGTTTGACGTAATCGCATTTATAGAGCATAATAAATTTTCAAGGACCAGCTAGTCCAATACAATAGAATTATGTCACTTCAAAGGGGTTTAAATGATATGTATTCTTTATTCCTTTATATTTTTGCATTTGTAAAACTATCTAGTAACACAAACAAATACGCAGTGAATGAAATTGAATTATACTTTAAAAATGATACCACATCTACTTCAGTAATTGGCAGATTTGTGTCTTTTTTCAAATTATCATCCAGAAAAAAGTGCCTAAGATTTAAAAGACCCAATAGCCATGTTGGTTGTGCGTATGAGTAACTATATGAACATGCACAGTAAACTTTCAAGACTTTCATTAATAATTATCATACTATCATGAAGTGCAATATTTCCAACATCAAGAAATTCAGTCCAGAAAGACTGACTTCAGTCATTTTTGTCACGGACAGATTAAGGTTTCAACAAGTGATCGGACCCTGTAAAAGCATGTTGAGACGTATCAGATCTGTTTCGTGTCTTGGCGTTATCGATAGATCAAAAGTGTTGATTATCGTTTAATTGAAGATCGATGAATGATGATTAATTATCGATTATCACACACTTTATTCCAGAAATGTACGGTAAAAGCTCCGTGAAATGAACATGACTCTCTGCCTTTGATATTCATGAAGTACATGATCTTTATAGTTTAATAGCGCCTTGGTTATTGCCGAGCAAACACTGTTGAAATTGTTTTATATTCGTATAAAAGCACTAACATCGTTTCTTTGAATGTGAAAATTTTATCAATTTACTAATGTTAATACAGCATCTCTAATACGAGTAAAAATAAACAATACGTTTACTAAAGAATATTTTTGTTTGAACTGAAAATGAATCATTAGTTTCGTTCAGCTATATTTAAAAAAAGAGTAACACAGCAAACTACTTTGAAATTATTTGAAAAAAAAATAGTGTTTCTTATTAATTTTTGTTCAGTAATTGTAAATTGAATTTGTATGTAATTTTAAAACCTAGTCTAAATGTAGATATAAAACAATATATCGTATACCAGTCATAAATACTTAATCCTGATTGGCCGATAGCGCTCACGTGCCGGGTCCACAAAAGTATGTGTAGACCTGGAAAAAGATGTGTAGACCTGCACGGATTTCAAGCCGTCATTTCTGTCATATTTTCGCATAATTTTCACTACTTTTAATGAGGTATACGATATAATAATTGTAGACTAATGTTTCGGTCAATATATAGTTTTTCGGACCTGTGAAAAATGATATTGACCTCGGACTTCGTCCTCGGTCAATATCACTTTTAACAGGTCCTCAAAACTATTTATAGACCTCAACATTAGTCTATAATTGTATAATATACGTGCATGTTTATTAGTATTATGTATGCTTTGCACCTTTTGAAAGATTATTAATAAACTCTAAAGATTTATTCTGTGATTAATATTAAGATAGCAGAAGGCCATTTCTAATTGATAAATATTTAAAAGAATATCCAGCCTTACAATGCCCGCGCATTGGCAATATTAGTGTGAGTCACCATCAATCATTGCCTTACTTTCGACAAGTGATTCTGCCTTTCCGACCATTGCATGAAAACATTCAATGAAGGACGTCCCGCTGTTTCAGAAAAGCAGTGTCACGGTTACGACTAATAAAATCAGTCGACCAGTTGGGTATCAAGAGCCTGTAGAATTACCTGATTTTTTTTTCAACGCTAGTACATTATTGCTGCCAGAAAATACAACCTGTTGAAATGTTCCGGTAAACATGTCTCCTAGTGGGTAAATGATACACCGTAAATGCTTTCAAACTGCGCATTGAAACGTTTTAACAAGATTTTAAAGTATCGTTTAACCCTCTAGGTTAGACCGCATGTAAATTAAGACGCCTTTCGAAAACCTGTTGAAACTTGGTGTTGACAGAAGCAGTATGATCGCTTGAGAAAATGCTGATTTTGAAAACAAAAGTTGTTTTGTTTTTCTCAAAGAGACAGAAGTAATATAATGTTGTTACTGTACACTAAAAGTTTGAGTTAAATTCATCTTTACAATCTACAGCATGCTTTGTTTCTTTTCTTTCTCAATAAGTTAGATCGTTCTGCTCTTATCTTTTTATGCTATGATATAAAATATAGCTGTTCTTATGAATAACAGACAACATTTTGAATTTTTTTTTTATCGATATCTGTAGATTTTTTTTAGATTTTGTAAATGATATCATTTAATTTTATTTCATGTTTCCGGTGGTTTATCGAAATATAACGATGGATTATATCCCGATAAACTCACTGGCCACTCAGTGAAAATTATTAAAATCTGTTACCCGGAATAACGTCAAAAATTGTACTGAGCGTACTGGTTGCCGGAAACCATGTCAGCGATGCTTTCTGATGACGTTCCCCACAATTTTCAACATTGTATTGAAATAAACTTAGTTTGAGACATAGATTAAAAAAAAAATTGTTGGTATCGACGTATATCACGATAATTTCACTCGTGAACACCAAAAGTAGTTACTTTTGATGCCAACTCGGTGAAATTATAACGTGATATTACACCGAAACCAACAATTATCCTCTATATATTTAGGTAAAGATATAAATTAGATTTAACCAAAGCTTTGCAAATTTAAATTCATATTCTATCACAAATAGACAAGAAATGTATAAAATAATATTTTTATTAATTTCGTACAAGGACTAATGTATTTAACTAACAGAGTTACTCAGTAATATGTCTTAGACGTCTATGTCTAATGCCATAAAAAGGATTTGAATTTTCAAAATCTAGCCGACATTAATTTTCAACTTATGATTTTTTTTTCAAAATGTAAATAAGATGACAATTGTATTTCTACATAACGTGCAAGTACAACAATAAGATGTGTCCACTCTGTTGCCGTAGTTTGTGTGGAAATGGCCATGACTGGCTGATATGAATTTTAAATTTTAATATTAATATCTTACATTTACTTCAAACAAATTATAAACTTTAAGATACAGTATAAAATAAATATATTTACACTTTATAGTATTTATACTATCATTTTAAGAGCCTACATACAGTATGATATTTTAACGTGTAAATTTATATGTCCTTGCTCGTTATCCGTCGCCAGATGCAAGCGAAGACAACGTGCAAAAGGTCTACCAGTTCTCCAAATGCATCTGATTTCACCAAACATAAATGCCATAACAACAAGCGCTATATATCTCAAACTAAGACCCAATACAAACATACTTCGGATTAAGATTTATGCGTATATACACTTGCAAATAGAATTTTTTATTGAATCTTTCATGTGCAAACAATAAAAATGTCATACTATGCAATTAAATTCGCCTTTCACTACAGAGACATCGTGTATAAACAGCACCGAAATCCCACGAGATCTCGGGAGAGTTTTTCAGCTCTATAAATTTCCCGCCCCTTACACATTAAACATTATTTTATTGACTGTGACGAAATTAAATCTTAGTTCATTAAGGATTCAGAGAGTTATAAAATTCCTAAGAGTTCGTATTATGACTAATAAGAAATTTCATAAATATTTTGCATCCAGATGAAAACATTGCTCTGAAACCGTTAACCATTTGGCCGACATTATTATGCCAGACTGGGTTTTATAAACACAGTATAGAATGACAAATATTTCTTAATTCTTGTTTTAGTATCAATAATAAATGTATTACAAAAGTTAATTCATATAAAATACTTATTACAAAATTCTTTTCTAGAGCACTGTAGTAAATCTAAGACATTAAATGAACGCGATAATTGAATGGATTAGGGTACAGCTAATCAGAAGTATTATGCACTTGCTGGAAACGTTTGAAGAGGGATCTAAGTTTACGGTAATTGCAATGTTTTTTATTTATGTTATATTGTTTACACTATTTTGGCTCCCCGGTTTCACTCACATTAAAAGACGAAGTCTTAAGGAATAACAAATTAAAACATTGCTACGAATTAATGTGGTAACGTTAGATTTGCTCTGGTCGTGCCTGTGTGGTGCCGTTGGCATATCAAACCAAGTTAAAAGTCTATCAGCCACCATTTTCATCAAGAAAAATGTGTTTGCTTAATTTTTTAGGGACCTTGCAAAATCATGTTCACTATCTTCCTATAGGTCCCTTAGTGGTTGGTGAGACAACCCCAAGTTAAGATGTAACATTTTTTTCGTGAAAATTCGGATACAATTATATTTCTCGTGAGAAACTGTAGTATCAGTGGCTACAAAACTAAAATTTTTAATTTTGCAAAAAACCACATGATTTATTTCTTTTAGTGTAACCCCCGAATCTATGTTTGAAAAAGTTATTGTTCTATAGAGTTTAATGAATACTTTATTACATACATTGTTTTTTAATTATGTGCATAATATGCACGTTATGATATGAATTTAGTCTCGAAATCTGGTAGAAATAGATTTCTGTTTTTTTCCTGAAAAAATAAATTGCACCAAACTGTATTCTTATTGGGTCGGCTTTAAACTTAAATATAGCTGAACAAAACTGATGATTCATTTTCAGTTCGAACAAAATTTTTTTTTTTATTTTTTGTTGAACAAAATACGTATTTGTTTATTTTTACTCGTTTCAGAGATACTGTATTAACATGACTAAAATGATAAAATATTCACATTCGAAGAAAACCATGTTAGAACTTCGTTACTAAATGTCTGTAACTTAGTCCTACATAAAGATATAGTCTCTGTTAAAGAAAATGTAAAGAACATTAATTTATAAAAGTAACAAATCATTAGCTGCTGTTCTTACTATAACAATTACATGTATGTATTTTATCTCTGTGTGTCTCATATTTGCTGTTATATATTTGAATGCATATATTGTATACCTTCATATATGTTGAACACAAACGCTATACTTGGGTGGGTTTTAGTTTCATTGCTTATGTAAGATACATAAATAATAATTCAGAGCAAAAGGAGAGCGCATATAATGCATAAAGCCGCGCACCATGTTCCTAAAAATCAAGTCGTGCAAAAGGTATCATTGACACCAGTGTTATAAAGTCTGATTTCATTTTCAGCTATATCTATGGGAGGTATGAAGGAAGCAGGAGATACTTGAAGGGCTTCCAAACCTAGACCATTCTTATTAACAAATACCTTAATTAATTAGCAAGAATATGATACTTAACAGCATACGAAATCAAAGAACGTGGTCAACAAGATGCCTGAGTTAAAGTGTGGACAGTGCAGTGTCTATTTGGTAAAAATTTGACAAATGCAGAGTAACTTGCATAATATGGCTGATTATAAAAATTTGTATTTCAATACAATGTTCGATTGATTCTGGAGACGGTTAGAGCTAGTGACGGTGGACAGTGCTAATATTATTGCCTTATTTTGACAGCTCAATGGCGTTTAGTGCGAGATGGTTCGTTATCTTATTTGGCAATGATAACATGACTGGAATTTATTTTTCAGAGGTACCTTAAATATGTTGATTTGACAAAATTTTGGCAATGGAAAGACCATAACTGCAGAGTGTTTGGGAGCAGTCTGACTAGTTATAGAATTAGGTCAAAATATGGTGCCAAGGACCAGAGTCTGTGAACAAAGTATTTACGTTAGATCTGACTATGCTAATTGACCAAAAAGCATATTTAAACGATCATCGCATCATTGAATCGTGCAGGATCTAGATACATTGGCGAGATTATGTATGTTGATGACTGAAAACATGTAAATATATAAGCTAGCGACCGGGCAGCTTAGGTGGATGCCACCCGCTGCTGGTGATCCATTAACAGAACCTATTCAAGAGAGATGTGTTTGAAAAGGAAAACTCACAATCAGAATTTCAGTTAAATAAACATCAATAAAGTAGAAAACAGTGTAGATATGTCTCAAGTTTGAATTACGATAGATACACTGTTATTCCATATTCATACAGTCGAATTTTGATAAAATGATACCATTGTCAAACGTTAGCTAATTATTTAATATAAGGATGTACCTTTGCGACGGGCATATATTTTTATATACGGTTGGATAAGAAGGGTGTACTTTTAGGGATGCAATAAAATGGCTGCTTATAACCAGTGTATTTGTCACAAATGGGATGTAATAAAATTTGCTCATATACAACAATTGGTACTTTGTTGATATAGGGCAAAAGTCCGACAATTCGCGGCGAAACAGAAGAAAGAAAGGAAGTGCGTTGGATTTAAGCATATCTTTCTGTCCATTGAATGTATTCTAATTTTTAATCGTATTTTGCATTAAGGATATTTTTCTAGGTATTTCTAAATTTGAAAAGAATGGGTGTGAACAAGATGTGATTTCAGAAATTGAGTAATTGCTGGCAATGTCAAAGAAAAGTTGTGCAGGTCCGACACACCAATAATAGTCTTTCTTTCGATAGTCTTCATAGCTGGATGTCGAACGTTTTGCCCTTTGTTCGTTTTTGTATATATTACCAACAGCAAATGCTTGTTTAAGCCAAGAAGTTCCTTAGAATAATTTCAAACGTCGGCTGTCAACTGCTAAAATTAAACATCAAATCATTTAGATGTTCCAGATGCATTTGAGGCATATTTCACGCAGAGACATGCATTTTAGCTAAACTTCCATTATGCATTAATCATTAAAGCAAAAAATAGAATAAGCACACAAGCAATTTTTTATACACAAATATGTTCTTTATTTCATAAATTTATAATTTACTCTTTTCTTATTATCATAATATATACATGAATATACACAATTATCACACAAATACACTTGTACATGTTTTCACAGATAGATTTGACTATTCACAAAGTTTAAAAACATTGAGTTAATTTGCGAGAAGTAGATATGTTAGCTTTATTATCTTTGTCCATATAGTTTTATAACCTGTGTTGAAATCTTAAATGGCTTAAATGCCTTAAAACACACACTACTGCTTTTTTACGTAAGTTCACAAGTTCTCGATTAAAATCTATTTCTACACGGCAATTAAGAAAACAGCTTTCCTTAGGGTAATGCACTCCTTTTTAGTTTCTTAGAGTGTAATTTTACAAACTACATAATTCTACTTTCGACAATTGTGCATTGTTTTAACACAATTTCTCTAAAATATCATTTCCGCTTCGCAACTCGTGACGTCATAGAATCGCCGAGCCCTGCCGTGATCTTCTTTCTCTCACGGACTGGAACCGTCATGGTTCATGGGCGTTTGCTATTAACAAAAAACGATGTTTGTAGAGAGTTTATTTATCAAATAATTAAACTGCATCTACAGGAGCATCTGCAGCAAGACGCACGAGAAAACAGAGTTTGAGCTGACAGTTTAACTGCCGTATTTCTATCTCAGCTTCCACAATCAGTATAAATATAAATCTCGACCAGCAGTTGTCTCTGTTGCTGTGGCCTCAAGACCTAAAAAGAGAAGAAATCAGTATTTAGTATTGCTTCAACGTTGCAATGTTTTGTTTCTAAATATTTGTAGAACTCTTTGTTTTTATTTGGAGCAGTATATGAAACTTATATTATGTTCATTACTTTGTCTCTGTTTTGATCGATGTTGAAAATAATATATTTTGAAGCACTGGCCTTTTGACTTTGGTCAAAAACTGGCCATAACAATTGTGGAAATGCGTTTATCTGCAGGCCCGCCCGGCCATAAAACAATTATCGCAAAATAACAATCGTTCAACCGAAACGGTTGTACGATGCACAGATGGTTTGCAATAACAACACAGGCATATTTTCAGTATCCAATCACAAAAACCCATCAGTTATTGTTGATGAAGATGAATTATTTGAACATTAAGTTCGGAGATGGCGTATTGATATACTGACTATGCACAGAGAGCACATGTGCACAAAATATAGTGCTGCTTGTTACTAACATATTGTAGTTATCGTGGAAGTGTAGCTTCCAGATAATGAATCGTTGGCCATAGATTGGCAAATGATTGTTTCCCGATTACATTAATTATTTTTGTCATTATTCTTTGCATTCGTGTATAATTTGGTAATTTGTGTGCATGATAAGATTCAGCTGCAGAGTTGATGTCATGTTGTCTTGTCCGATGATAACGGTTTTGCAAGGTACTGGTACACTTCATATGCTAATAATCAAAAGTCGTTTCACGATTTGTCGTAATTCATAACAGGGTATTTTGATATCCGTTAACTTGCTGTTAGAACGTCATTGGTGAGTAAAATATCGGCATATTTTGTAAAACATAATCAATTGATTACAGCCCAAGAACCTGTTGACCTAGACATCTACACGAACATTTTATTACAACATGTTTGTGTATTTAAACACCAAGTCTTTTACAGGCATATGATGCAATCACTTTTCAGAAAATGTACTACGACTCAGGTAAAATATGAATATGAAGAAGCGTTCAACGTTTTACAAGAGCTGCTTAAAGAACCAAACACATTGAAATCAACAAAGCTTTGAGGTAGTGTTTTGTGCTATAGTGATTAAACATTTTTACGCATTATATGCACATATTAAGACTAACACATTGATCAAGATTGTTAACTCTTTTTTACGTCATACAACCAGAAATAGTAAACTTGGTCTGCTGTCATTTTTTTCATTTATTTTCTGATCTTTGAATTGACATTTGGTAACAGCGTTGGAACTTACAACAAACAAAACTTTGAAGTTCTTAGAGAAACAGCATTACTTATATTGCTTGTTCGCTTTTTAGCGAAATATTTAAAACTTTCATAACGCTTTAAAACCTGTCAAATAGAGTACAAACCTGGAAATGAGTTCTGTGTCGGGTACTCTGTTCCCAATCTGTAATCCGGGTATCTGAATTTTGTCTCAGTTGATTTCCCATAATCACTTCCGGGAAAATGTCCGGATCTTGCTGACTGAAGCAGTAAAGATCCAATGTTTGAATTGTATCTACTAGCACTCATAGAAGAATATGGAAAGTCATAGTGCATTGGACGGTGGTGAAATGTGTGGGACTGAGATGAAAATCTTGAAAACCAAGGATCTTGGAACCCAGAAAAACCAGGAATGGATGATGCTGGATAGTGTCCGGATGGGAACTGGAAATCCGAATAAAATGAACCAGGGCCGTAGTAGTTGCTATTCCAAAAAGATGGCGGTAGCTTTCTGTGACACATCAAAGAGGGGTCTGAAAAATAAAAATGTTTAAATCTCAGTATAATTTAAAACCTGACATAGTTGCAGGTTGCATGATAATAAGACCGATTAGTTAAAAGAGACATTACTGCTGTTTCGTCTTCACTTATTATTTCACGATGCACATGATACTTATAACATTATAAATAAAAACCAGCTAATTTTTAAAGTGCCAGGATCACATAGACTAATTTTACTGATTTAGAAAATATAGTTTACTGATAGGATAATGATAGAACCGTGTTCTGTTCACTCTGTAACAGTGTTGACCGTTGTTTTCAAGTCATTTCTTTATAAACAAAAGTTAACTGATAGCCTTTCTTCTTTTGAGCAATTATCATTGAAAAAATACTGCGCTATTTTCTAATTATGTGCGTCGATTTAAAAGCAAAGTTAGGAATGATTTTGGTACAAATTAAGTTTATGTCCACTGGTAATACATCTTTCTTTGTAAAATAAGAGCTACTTGCAATTGTGATCATGGGACTTTAATGTAAGACCCTTTGTTTCATACACTACTGAAAACGATCTTGCAAGTTGATCAAGTTATATGATACACCCTCCACTCCTCAGTCTGTAACGCTGCATCTGACTGCACAAAAATTTGTACTCTTAAATCACCATTTTTATTATCTCTCGTAAATATGATCTGCCTACCTTAAATCTTATTTTTGTGATTTGGTTAGTTGTAATTAGTTATATGCCACGGTTATTTATCTTTTGCATATAAAAAAGGTAATGAATAACACAAAATGTCTTTATTTTATTTCTTCGCATTTATTGCACATTTATCTCTTTGTGGCCTTGCTCTTTTAACTAATTTGATATAAGATCATTTTCTTGAATTTAAAATACATTTTCTCAGAAACATTTTGAACATTTCTCCGTCGGTTCCTTCGCTTAAACAGACCTAATGCCTCTTTAATCCAGATATTTTGGGAGCAGTATAATTGTTTTTAAACAAAGTTTAGCGAAAACAGAAATGTTTGACACTTGCTCGGTAATTTACAAATTGCTTAATCCTGTGCTAGGTAAAGCTGAAATTTACAACACACAAATTACCGTAATGGCGTAAACATTAATTAAAATTACGCTTTCTTAATTCTTTAAACCTGTTGTGTGAAATGACAGCCCCTATCTATACGCCGTTCAGCGGCTTATTACTGGCTTTCAGTGCCTCACAGACGCGGAGGCCTTACTTGCCATACAAACAGAAAATTGGCTAGCAGACGATAAAATAAATTATGAACAGTTAAAACCAGCAGGGAGAAGGCAGTTTATGAGAATAATGAAACTAACAGTTTTACAAGTGACAAGTTAAATGAACATGTGAAATTAACGATGGTAAATGATAGCGTGAAAAAAAAACAGCGTTGAAAGAGGTTTCACGAAAAATGGCATGGCAGAACGGTAAACGGTTCCTATGTTTTGGAAATATTTTTCGGTGTTGATCGGAAGAGAAAGTTGAACATGACGACCACTTGCGGATGTCAAGAATAAACACAACAACGATAATATATTGGAAGCATATTACGAGAGGAAGAAAGAAAAGAAAAGAGTCCTTTTTGTGTTGCCGACATGGGAAAGTATGAACATACTGTTAGCTGAAAGGAATAAAGGTGTTGAAAGCTGCATTCAACACCGTATCTCTTTTCAAATTATGAATATGAATATCATATTTATTTAAAGACCCTGAGAAAAAAAATGGAAGTAAATGAATTTAATAAAAAATAGCGTTCCTGCACGTGCACTTCATGCAGTACAACCAATTAGACCAAACTAAACATTATAATCACAAGACCATGCCATATGTTCCTATCAAAGACAAAACCTCATATAATAGATTATAAAACATAAAACTGAAAAATACAGAGAAGTACAGAAAACTGATTTTGTTTTAAATGAACCTTTTTGAGAGTATTTTCTTTCGATGTCAAGGTGAAGTATACAAAAAGCCAAAATCAGATATAACAATATAAAATTTGATATAAAATACCATATCTGCTGCATGTTTTCGAAGTTGGTACGGTATAACAAGAAACATGTTCACTTTTACAGGAGCATGCAGGAAAGAGACACACAAAGTTGACTGATTTCTACCCTTAAGCGTCCAAATGGGTGTTTCCCAGCTTCCTTGGAGACGGTAATCTTGTTTAATTCGGCTACTAGGATTTCTTTAAATATCACTTTACTCTTCTTAATAGGTGAATATCTAAGGCCTGTTTCTAACAAGGTGAATATCTAAGGCCTGTTTCTAACAAGGTGAATATCTAAGGCCTGTTTCTAACAAGGTGAATATCTAAGGCCTGTTTTAACAAGGTGAATATCTAAGGCCTGTTTCTAACAAGGTGAATATCTAAGGCCTGTTTTTAACAAGGTGAATATCTAAGGCCTGTTTCTAATAAGGTGAATATCTAAGGCCTGTTTCTAACAAGGTGAATATCTAAGACCTGTTTTTAACAAGGTGAATATCTAAGACCTGTTTTTAACAAGGAAAAAACAACAACAAAAGATACACAATAAAAGGTTAATTTTAAAGAAATGATAGTGTTATCCTTTGTTCTGCCAGCGATGCGTTTTATATACATGTAAACCATGAGGACGTATCTATAATATGCAAGCAAAGCTTTCTTAAACAGCCAATCAAAGAGCCGCAACAAAAGTGGACATTTAAATTTCGTTGCTACGTAATAAGCTATTTTTTTATATAAAGTACATTAGAACTGGTTGGTTTTTAAGTTGCAAAAACGGAATGTACATAATGACGTTAATCTAGAATTTTTTTATTGCGTTTGATTTCATGTGAAACCGCTCCCGGCCACACATTTGAACTTAATAGTTATTGCACATTTTATGTTTATGGAGTGAAATATTTATTATGTGCAAATTAAATTCCCATCACTAACGTTGTGCAGTTAAGAACTTATGAAGATGTCTTAAGCAGTTTTTCCCAGGCAAAATCTGAAAAATGCATTATCCCGTACCAATGGCTATTAGTTTTTATGATGTATAGAAGGGTAAGGTTAGAAGGTAGTAAAATTCAACGTGAAGACGGAAGCCATATTGTAACCTATAGTCAACAGTTGGTTGACATTAATCTCTCTGTTGAGATATTTAAATGTTCGTTTGACAATACGTTTGTTTTCTTTAAGATTGGGAAACGTTCAGGATGAAATGAACAGTTCTACGCCATGAAAAATGAATACATTTGTTTCTGTCATGTCAGTTTTTTGACAGGATGTTATGGGTGTTTAAGTTTGTAAAACTCTCAAGTACGACATAATCCCTCTAAGACCGTATGATATTTCAAAATCATAATACTGCCACTGTTTAAAAGAAATCATATCATTCACCGAAGATAAATTGTAAAATTTTATAATCGGTTTTGCGTGATAATATAATTAACAATTAACAAAGAAAGACGAAAGCATGTTTATGTATTCATACTTATTTCACAATTAAAGATTCATTGTTTTTCGGATTTTTTTTTTATTTTCAAGTTGATTGCACTGTTTCAGTGCTTTCAAGATTTAATATTTTTAAGAAAATAAAAGAAAGTACGTGACTATCACTTAGTAGGTATAAATCGGTTATCTTTTTTCATGACTTTTCAATTGTTCAAATATTTGAAGTTACGTGATACATTTTCCGAGACCAGTGACCGTCTGTATACTGGAGCAGTACCGGACCTCTTTGAGTGTCGTCGGTAACGGACTTTAACCGCAATTTCCACGGTACTAGAACTGGTCACAAGCCCATTAAATACTGTACACGTCACGAAGACAGAAGTTTTATACCATAAGTGTCAAATAGAAAAATAAAAAAACTGAACCTACTTTTTCATAAGATTTCAAATTTTAATGCTACATTTGTAGTTCCAATTTCAGCTCGATTGCGATGTTAAGAGATTTTTATTGATTTTTATTCCAGGCTTATTTTCACTTATGGTTTTCTTATATGCCAACTGTTTAATGTAATGTGCTTAATGAGCGAATTGTCGTTGTAAAATTGTGTCTAGCTTTTCCAGGAAAGCAGAAAAAGACAGTCAAGTGAAATGTTCAGTTAATGTTTAAGAAGTCAATTAAGACACAGGCCTATTTTCAAAAATGTGTATATCAGTCCGTGGTTGAGAATTGTAATAGTCTTGATGGTATACTAAGAAAATTATAAAATGTTTGTACCATGTATCTAGCTAAGTGCAATAGCTTAACTAGCGCATACAAATTAAGTTGTGATGAATAACAGTGCATAAGTAGAATATAAGAGTGATGAATTTATTTTACCTTTACTGACTTTGCCGTCGGGACTATAACTGCTCGGTTGACTCAACGCTCGAGAAAAATGTTCGTCCACGTTAGAACTTATATCACCACTGTAAAATGTCATTAAAACACAGTTCGCACTTAAGTATTGCGTGTCTTTTGGTTGTTCACCTTTGTCCTCTTCCTTAAGTCCAGCAATATTTCCATGAGAGGCGCCACTATTACCAATATTTCCATGCGAGGCGCCGCTATTTCCATGAGTAGAGTGTCCAAGTCCGGAAGTATGCAGTCCGAATGAGGACATGTGTGGTCCGAGAGAAGGACCTGGTAAGCCGTGGCCCAGTGTGCTCGTTGATGAAGGGTAAATGCCAAGGTCTAAAGGCTCCTGTGCCTTTGGCAGACATATCGACTGTAAAAAAAACAAAAAAAAAACATAGTAATAACAAACACTTGCAAACAAAAGAAATATAATTTTGCGAAAGTGAAAAATGAAATTATTCGAACTGCAAAATTTTCTTGTATATACTCTTTGAGTGCGGTAGTTTGAATATCTCTAAAACCTCATCAAAAGTTTTATATTTCTAAATTTTTATACGGGTTATTTACATTTTATCGCACGGTGGTGGAGTTTTATTCAGCCGCTAAATACGACGTCGGTAAAAAAAAATGAAACGGAGAGTGAAGCGTGAATTAGACACAGTATGTTTTGAAGTTATATCAATGATAAAGATCTAGCAATCTAGGGTTACACCATGCATCAAATGAAAATAATTGAGATAAGCCGAGCTATTCCTCAAGTGCTGCGATCGACCCAAGTGAGTAAAATGGTAAATCTGAATTGGAGACCGTTAAGATTCTATATCAAGATGAAATAAGCACGTCGCGTAAGAATTCCACACGAAACAAAATTGCACACTTAGAAATGAAACAAATATTTCACAGAGAAAAATGAAATACAGCGCATATACGAGATATTATTTCTATGTTGAGAAAGCGCATCTGTGATAATCGTAAAAGATCCAAACACGATTGGCAACAAGTTTTTAAAAAGGAACAACAAAAAACCTGCAATTTATAGAATAGCACTATCTTATCTTGAATCACTAAAGCGGTGTGGAACAATATATTTTCTTCGTAGCGTTTCCCGAATGACTGCTGATTAGAATACTATCTTTTTATTCAAAGTCTGTGTCGCTGAGAACAAGCATCTTGTTATGTCACACTTGAGGTCCTTGTAAACGATCAGATAAGTATGTATCTTTATTTATATCGCGTGGAAGTACTTCCGCGTGGAATTTTCATTGTTTTCTTGTGTCAAATATCTACACATTTGACGCACTCTCGAATTACATTTCAAGTGATCATTTACCGACTTTATCCGAAGTGTTTTTCGTCCTTTTTAGCAACACCAAGCATTAACTGATCCATTTCTAAGAAAAACATAAATGCTTTTTTCTCATTCAGAACATTTTGCGGAAAAAAGACTTGTCGCGCGCGGCATTATATAAATAAAGAAAATGCATATTACTAAACATAATTGCTTTTACTTATATTCGTCCTCCTTTTGATTCGTTTAGTATCCATTGAGAATGTGGTCTTCTCTGAAGAAAATCTCTTGATTACAAAATCATTACCGTGTACTTTGCAAATTGATTGGAATTCATTCCTTCACCCTGGCCAAGAGAATGCGACGCGTCCAACAATGTTAATACTCCACATGACTAAGTAAATAATGCAAAATTGCGCACATTGTCCCCGGAAAATAATAAGAAACAATAAGAAGATATACCTGCATAGTATGATCATTATTTCTTTGATATCCGAAGCTCGTACTGTATGGTTGATACATTACGTCGACGCTCATTGCGTTAGGCACTCGAGCAACTCGAAGACCGCAATTCCCTGGAAATTCTTCGCAAAAGATAATCTCCGGCGTGCGTACTGTGCGGGTTAATAATGTATACACTGATATATTCCTAGAATATTCCGAGTACCTGTGGGCGGTGCTTATTTCTCTGTTAGAAACTTCTGAGAGATTCTATAGCGCTACAAAGCCGTTTGGGCTTATCAGCCAGCTGTCAGTCACAGCGGGTGGGGAATGTAACGATTCTGTGGCAGCCAATGATGAAATTCCGCTGCATTTTCTAAATACATCAGCACATGCTTGAAGTTGATCATAAATATTTTCATTGGCATTGAAAATTAATAGAGTTGGGTTAAACAACGCATTTGCAATTTGCGTAATAAAAGTATTTTCGCTTTCAAAGGCATCGTACATCTGATGTTTATGCTTTCATAACCTCAAATTGTGAAATAGATATTTCTACTTCTTTCCGTATATGGAACGATTTTAATCGTCTGAAAAGAGTATTCGTATTTTCTAACTGCAAACGTATTTTTTTCAAGTGTTATTTGAAAGTAGTTCTTTGAATAAGACGCAAAATGTCCACTGCGCATGTTGCAGACAGTTCCGAGAATGAAAGTGTTTACTTATCAAACCACAATATATCGGTCAGGGTTGATACGACATCTTATTTTCTTCATTGCAAAATCTCAATGCATACAGTTGATAGAAAGGTGTATCACAGAATTACTCTCTGTTTCTGCAGAATTAACTTGAGAGCGGTTCTGATGAATATGTTGCATTTATAAACATGAAATTATTTTGTACTAATTAAGTTATTCTCGATTGCGAAGCAAGTTGTTGCAACTAACATTAATTGCTCTCGAGACTCACTCGAGATGGAATGAACCTCGAAGAGAGAGAGAGAGAGAGAGAGAGAGAGAGAGAGAGAGAAATTTTGTTTAGAAACATCTGTGTCTTGCCTAAGGACACTACCGCCATAGCACTGGTGGGGATCGAACCCGGGACCCTCCGATCCAGAGATGAACGCACTACCACTGCGCCAATGCGGCATAAACAGTAAAACTATAGCTAAAAAACTGTAGCAATTTTAAGAAAGCTTTAATAAATTCTTGGTGTATCCAATGCTGCATGATTAACAAATGAATAAGAGTTCAACTTTACACTCATGTATTCGCCAAAAATGTCAAAATATATATCTTTTCGACTGATGTGCAGTTTCGGCAACAACAATATGCGGCCTCGAAACTTTAATATAAAAATCAGGCACATTCCTCGAAAAACAGGTACTGTAACATTGTTTATGTAATACAATGTAAAACGTAAAACAACGTTTAAAACTGTCCAAAACCTGCATTAATAAGCCTTTGAAATAAAAAATTAAACTATTTTATCGACTGCTTTAAAACGCAAGTGATATTTAAAAGTATACAAAATCCCTCTTTTGATTTGTTCTCGATGTGATTACTGTAGATTTCTGTCCAACCTGTGTTGATAAGCCCAGACAAAATATTGATTATTTAAAGCATGTGCATGGATACTTTATACAGATGTTTTTTCGTTAAAGCTGACTAGAGTAGGGGAAATGGCTGCTTAAGGTAAGTGGGCGCTAACTAAAGATAACCACTTGTTTCTATCTGTGTTGTCTTCTGAAAAACGTATTTCGTACGGAGAATATGAGTAATACTGTTCATCCTCTAGAACGTTAAGTAAACTTTCCGTCTGTAACATGATAACTGATATATTGTTCAAACGGGCTACGGGCTTTTTAAACTCAAAGAAAAACTGTACTCGTCAAACATATTGTTCAGAAAAAATTCAAGACGCCAAAGATTCATACAGTTATTATTTGTTTACAAACAGTTAAGTTGCAATTCTGTTCTCCCTGTGATGTGTTTACATCTATATGAATTGAGATACAATCTCTTTGCAATATTAAGTTTGAATATACAAACACGTGTAAAAGTAATTTTATCTTCGATTATCTTGCCCGAAAATCAGTAAATCTCTCTAAATATGTTCCTATCTCAGCAGCAGACATCTTATACATGTGCTCATTCCCATTAACATCAATTATGTGTCAATTATCACACTCGTAACGGCACGTGCTATACAATTCCTCCGGGACGTTACGTCATCTGTGCGCATCCACGTAATGTGATTGAGACGGACAGGTGAGCGACTGGACACGCGGTATGGTAACCCAGCGGGGAACCAAATCAACAATGAGCGTTAACAAGATAATGGCTAGAATAATTACAAATGCAGCATTTAATGAATGACTGATTACTGGCCTAATTTTAAAGAATCGTTCATTTTTTAACAGGCGTCTAGTTTGACTTCGAGATTCCTCTGAGTTTATCGATACATTCAGCTATTTGGTTTTATGATTTATTTCAGTCAACGTTTGCACACGAAAAATAATACAAGAAAACTTATTTAGTCTATTTTGTTATCAATTTTAAGGAGATAAAATCAATTTAAACGCACATTGAAATATATGAACAATGAAAATACATTTGATAACTTTTGATCGACTTGTGTTCCATTTGAATGGGGGTAGTTGGCGAGGTTATCTTTTATCCGTTCAAACGTACCCACAACGGACAGTGTCCTGTTTACCAGAAATTACGAACTTTATTCACAAAAGCGTACATATAGTTTATCAGTCGCCCTTAAAGTTAATCTCCAAGACACCATGAATTATAGCAATTCCTTGTTTATTCAAACCAACACCTTGTCAGCAAGGCCCGCACTATTTTCTCCTAAAGTCATTTTTCAATTTTTGAAATAATATTCTGCTCACCCCAGGCGGCTCTTACTGGCACTAATTAATTTCTTGGTGAAATCTTAATGAGTTTTTCCTGACAATTATCGTGCCAGTTAGATGGCGGTTATTGTCCGTAAACAGTAATTCATTGGCAGTCTGTAGCTAATTAATTAAACCATACTGATTGGTGGAAAATTTAAAAGTTATTAGCTGTCATTTCGAAGAATAGTTGGTGCCAAGTGAAGGATTTCTTTAAAATATTGAACTAGTATCTAAAAATTCATTTTATTACCGAAAAATACAACTTGCGATTGAATTTACATATATTGTTATAGCAACAAGTAGCATTTATTTATTGCTGTTAAGCCAATACATTAAAGTTCCTCTATGAGACCGTACCCGCACTCGACGTTCGGAACCAAATGAAACATTGCCTCGATAAAAATATTAAATATTAAAGCAACTTCACGCCGATCCAAAGGGTGGTTTTCAAAAGTTGTTCTGTATAACACGTTTATTCCCTCTTGGTCAGGTGATTTCGTTGCCTTAGTTTCTGACCAAATCAATCAGTTTGTCAAATAAAAACTTTTTTTCTCTCTCTCAAAAGTTGTTCTGTATATTTTTTATTCCCTCTACTTGGTCAGGTGACCGAACACAAACAATTTCGTGGCCTTAGTTTTTATTCTTGCTGAGAATTCATTACCATGTCACGGAAGATGAATATCATTTTCATATTGTTTGCATCAGTAAAAAAACATACATACCGGTGTGCAAAAAGGCAAGTGGAAGCTGTCAAAATTAAGTCATTTGCGGCAATGAGGACTTGCCTATTCTCTAGCAACAGTTATCGCCGTATGACAAAATTGCACTGTAATGCTTACCAGGCATCCCCGTGGTGTTTAAAAGCTTTGGCGGGGTATGGTCAGGGTAATGTTTCGTGAAATATTCCATCACGGTTGCAACCTGCCGTCAGAGTCTGTCCAACACGGCACAGGCATCGTACATCATTCTTATATATACATACCTTGTAATTATGTTCTAACGGACCTTTAATGCATGTGGTCTTTTTAGACACGAGACAAGTAGAAGTAAACATGCAAACAGCCTTGAAAATCTCGACCAGTTGTATCTTTTTATTTTATTGTTTATATCGACTTTCTTTTTTGAGAATGTTATTTTCTTTCATTGAATTGTGCTTGTTTTTTTTGGTAGTGCTTTTTTGTCTTGCCCTTTGCTTTGATGAAATAATTCTGTTTTGTTTTTCCTTTTGTTTTGTTTTTTGCTTAGATATTCTGTTGTTCTTGTTTGCTTTTCAAAATTGGTACAGCACATAATTCTGTTGTCTTTGTTTGTTTGCTTTTCAAATTTGGTGCAGCGAAAGTTACATCATTCTAAAGTAAGCTCTGTTGGTTTGGATATATACACTGAAATTGTAACATTTTATTTACTGAACATAGATGCATGTGTTATAATAGAGTAGTCGTTTTCCATGTTGTTATGTGATGCATTATATGAATTATATGTTAAAGTATATATGTTTTTGGTGTCTTTTTTTACGTGATATACAGGGATATATTACCCGCCCAGATTAATATTCCCCGCGTCTCTATGTAACGCCATTTGGTAAAAGAACGTTTTGCACGAGGAAGGTAACTGGAATTTCTAAAAGCTGGCCTAATCTACTGGTTGCAAACTAACATGTATCAATGTGTGGAATCAAAACTCATTGAAATTTAACATTTTTGACAGGTGAGTGTTTTATATCGAGCCAAGTCGACTTTCAGATTATTTAAATTTCTGAATGTCGACCGTCGAGCTAGCACATCTTTGTTTTCAAATATTTCGAATGTTTTATGTCGATCAACGCTGAAAAAGTTGAGTTTCAGCCCGACATTAAAAAATCTATTTTTTATGTCACATGACCACCCGACAGGACAGTCAAAATTTTACGAATGTCAAACAAGACATTTAAAAAGTGTCGTTTAAATTTGTTGAGTTAACTCCACGCAAAATAATATATCCTACAACATATTAATTGCAGACAAATAACTTGTCACAAAATCAAATCAGTTGGTACATTTACAAGGAACATTTCGTTTTCTTTCGGGTTAATGAGAGAACTATAAACACTTGAGCATGATAAAAAAAGCACTTGACACGTTCATTAAATAAAATAAAACATTTTCTCATTTCATACTTTTTTTTCCAGAAAATTATATTTACGAGAATATATACTGAATTAATCAACTTTTAATTGACATTTATATTTATGCGCGATTGGTGCTATTCATATTCCTAAAAAAGAACTCTTTAACACCGCCGCAAAACTTTATTTTTTAAATTCTACTTCGCTGACACTTGTTTTAAAAATGCTTAATTACACACAATATTTCTTATTCTTTGACACGCACGCGGTTACCCCTTTTCTCTACAGCCACATTACACACTTTTATTGTGACACCTAAATTCCCTTATTTCAGTGTCTGCAACATTACCCAGTTTTATAATGACATCAAAATTCACTTGTTCGTAGTATACAAGCGCTAGACGTATTAACTTCAATTATCGTGCCCCGTTAGGTCCGCCTCCCACACTCCTTGCTTAATGCCAGTAAACAAGCATAGAGTCTTGGAACTGCCGCAATTACGGTGTCAACCAAAACATGGCGTTAATTAGAAGCATATGCTATTCTGGAAAGAAACGTCTCTACTTCTCACATAACAATGTGAGCGGTTTAGTATCTGAAACGCAAAGCTGAAATAAAAATCAGAGTTTATTTATTGAAATCTGGTTATGTCTTATATTCGTTCCCAAGTGAATTTCATTTTGCAGTGAAAAAAAAAACAGTTTTGCATTGACGGCGCCAATGTAAAGGATTTGCTGAAAAATAAGAAGGTTAAAGTCCTAGGAGCACAATTATAAGTAGCTTTTAATATTTAACCACGAAATATGTCGTACAAGCGACAATGACCTTAAATTTTACCAAAAACATTCCTAACTGTGCTTTTTAAATCAATAAGTACATGTTAGAAATATAGCGCGATATATTTAACAAATTAAGAAACTCTTTTTCGTGAAGCAACGACTTGAATAACAGAGAAAGGCATATGCCAAAATTGTTTTAGATTGAATAGATCATGGTTCTATCATTATCCTATCAGTTAATTTATTTAACTATGTCAGTAAATTAAAAGTGATCCGGGGACTTTAACTGTTTTGTTATTTTGATATTTGCGACTGTATGGTAAATATTTCAATTAGCAAATAAAGAACGGGATTTTCTTTGATCTTTTTTTTTTAATTTATAGATAATTCTCATTTCAATTTACTTTTTAATCCGGCTAAACAGCTCGTGAAAATAAAAATTGAGATCCCGCATCGAGTAGAATATACACTGATGGTCTAAAATCTGGAACTTGGTCCGGGAGGCGGAGCGAATTGAGCGACGCTTTCCGTAGCTACATGTATTTATCATGCAACTAGCATTAAATCTGACCGATAACACCCGTCCGATATTTTAAAGTGATATCACGTCACTGACGTGATAACACTTTTTAACCACGCCCACATGCCGGACTACTTCCAGTTCAACAAGCAAGACTCCTCAAGTGCAATCACAGAGAAAAAGTAATCAAAACATTTCATTTATCCTATCATTTTTGTATTTTTGTTTACAAATCATTGTTAATGATTTAGTTATTGCATAAAAAATACAGCCCAAATAGATAAATGAATGATTTAAAACGAACAGCAAGGCACCATAAAAATTGAAAATCCCCTGTAGAATTTTTATTTTTGAAATAAACATAGGGTTGTTGGTATTCATTTTCTTAGTTAGATCATTTGCTATCCATCTACAGCAATTTTGAGGCAAAATTTGAGAAAAAGTTGATTTTCATTTTTTTTTTTATCACTATCCAATTTTCACAGTAAGTTCTTAATGCGTGGTTGAAATAGCCTGAAACCTGTCAGCTACCTATCAAAAGTTGAAAACTGTCTTTAAACCGCTCACTTTTCACTCATCAACTCTCAATTCATCGTTTGTTTACAATTAGAATACCCCAGTGGTGTTGAGCCCCCGCCGCCATTTTTGAAATGTCAGTGTTTTACTTGAAAATTCTTGCGTGTGTCTTTGCAAATATATTGTTTGCAAAACAATATTATTACATTAGAACAGAAAAACATTTATAAATAGTCTCATGAAGGTAATTATAAAGCTATATTTATGTCGTTTTTATATTTTTTGTCCTTTGAAATGTAGAACTATTTTTCGAGGCACATGTAGTAATTTGAAATCATTTTCTTTTATAAATACCGTGTTTATTCTATTTTAGGCCCCTAAAAGTGTCAAAAATATACAATATGAAGATTTGCATGATAAATAGAATATTAGTCAACTGCCTTTTGACAACATGTGATATCAGGTTCGGCAGATACGGTCGGAAAAGGCTCGGCAGAGCCTCGCCTTTTCCGACCGCATTTACCTCACCTGATATCACATGTTATCAAAAGACAGTAGCCTAATATTCTCTATATACACCCTTATGAGTATAAAGTACCAAATACGTCTTTTTATTTTCTAGTATATACGCATTGAAAGTCGCTCACCACGATATTCAATCAGCGAAACATCAAAGACTGATATAATTGTGGTTTCTTTTTCATATTTTTGTATAATTAACCACCAAGAATCTTACCAATGTTTGACTAAGGCTTAGATACACGTGTAGTGTACCGTTACATACTAGTAGGCTCAGTCCTAGTATCCGAACAATTTAGTGCACATAGTCATGCTGCAGAGTTATCCCGGTGTGCAATGTTATGCATACACACTTGACTATCAATGTCGGAAAGTGTATAAAAACTTCTAAGTGACCACACTTGAAAGATGCAGTGACTGAAAGCGTTGCAAAAATGAAATAAATATAAAACAACACAGAAGATATATTTGCATGCTTTAAAGCCTATATCGCTAAAAAGTGTGACATAACAGAACAATATGTTAAAGGGTTATTGCTTCTTCTGAAAAATTTCTGATACAGTACACATCGTATAGGGATAGAATGTATAGAAAGTTGTTGGTACGTGTACCGCCGAGTTCGAATATTTTTGAGTACGAATCGAAAGGAGTGACAACGCTGAGATACTCATCTAATAACGATATGATAAAAATATTCTTTATTTAACGGAGGTAACTCATTAAAGAAACAAGAAAAACTGTGATACTACGTATCACAGCGGGCCTAGAAACAAAGTTTTCATGCTGATATTTTGAAATGGGAGATGCGAATAAACTTTATAGACTTTACAACATAAACGGAATACATTTATATTCTAGGTTCATGTAAAGCAAATACTTGACTATCTGGTTTCAACTTTGTGTATTTAGAATTTAGTAACTGCTACTCATTTTCAAAAGATAACCAAAAAATATTCATGAAAAAGCTTTAAATAATCTTTACGCTCTTTCCTTTTTTTCATCAGGATTGATTAGATTATATATACGATCCCTATTTTCATTATGCGTTAACTTAATACAAAGTTAACGCAGCAATATTATAGTATGTTCTACGCTATGTTCCATTAAGGTGAATGTACAATACTATTCCTGCCTCTATCATCACAAAATCGTTTGCAGTCAAAACAACGCACATTTTCACGATTACTGAAAAGTCTCGTTCATTAAAAGTGCATACCGACCAATTAGTTAACTTTGGCTACCTGTCACTTTATTAATGTAGACCAGTCTGATATTTCGAAATATAAACCAGTCTGATAATCAAAGCGCTGTGAGCGCTGAAGGCCTGGGGGCTATAGGTTAACTCCCCGAAAAACAACTTTTGACCTACGTGTTTTGCGCTGAATCTTACTTAAAGCGCGGGTCGAAATGTGCAGAGGACGACATTCAATATATGACACAGAATGAATGATTCACAAATATATGGGTGGCAGGGAAGTTTGTTTTATTATAAAACGTACGTTAAATGAAAAATAATCACACAGTCAACATTATAAAATGTTTAAGCCAATAAAAATAATTCGATCTGCGCTTTGTACAACTTCAAGCGATATGATCTGATGATGTGGATCGAAAATTATTGTGTACCAAGGACAAGACCTTGAAACAGAAATAAACAAAGCAATACCAGCAATGAAATATAAATACAGTACTGTACAATGTGTATAACAGAGAAAACCCAAAATGATTCTGGGTTACCTTGTAGTCGTAATCGGTGAAACCGTTCATTGGGCCTTGACATGCAGCGTCCTCGATAAATGGCGGGTGATTTTGATCACGAGAGTTCCTTCTCGGGAATGTACGTAAATTATATTTTTTTTGTGAGACATTTATTTTTAGGTAAATATATATGTAATCGTTCGTAAATAACAAAGTTGCCAATGAAATAACATCGGAAATTTTAAAATCAAACTACAAACTCTTATATCGAGCTCCGTACGTTTTCGTAAATTTCCGTACATATCCGTACTTTTCCGTGATATGCATATGATTATCTTCCGTAATCAGCTAACAGCGCATTAATTTCTAAAACAGAAAAAATTGTGTAATGCAGCCCGTAAGCTATATACCTTCCTGCAGTCGTTTGAAGTTTTATGTACTGTTTTTATTTGTAATATGTTCTTATCATATGCGACATTCAAACAGACGATTGATCTGGTCTGTCTTGCACTACTTTCGCATAGCGCATGTTTACAGTTGTTATTCGCACATAGCACAGTTAAATTTCTTGCAGTGTTTGAAATGTGGTATACTAACTTAGGCCTAGGGGACTTTCAGTTCCCAGGCAAAAAGTGGAAAGATCCCGGCCAGTTAGTAAACTTTGGCTACCAGTCACTTTATTGCTCCAACATGCCATTCTGATTAAAATAGACTGTCAGTGACTGTACAGGGGTACTTGCATTCAAAAACAAACTGAAGTGTGATTGTAAATTTTCAATCATATAAATCGAGTCATAGTAACGTAATGGACCTACTTTACCCGATACCGGAAAATACCGGCATGTTTAACCGATATCAGTTTTTATACTAGCCGGACAATAAAAACTTTTCACTACTTATTAAACGTTACATAAGCATATAAAATAATTTGACGTTTACATGGATAAAAGATAAAACTTAACAACTTTCTGACAATGTTAAAGCTACACAATGAACAGAGGTTTAACCCATTCTTTATCGTACCTTCCTAGGCGATTTTCATTCATTTCATAACTGTTTGTTTAATAAAGAACTATACACTACTTCACCTACATGTTACAACCACGTATTAAATATAGCGGGCCGCTGCTGCGGCCCGTAATAATTATACACATGTACCTAACAGTGACACATACATTTTGCGAGAAAAATAAATCGCCGACAAATGCGTCATCACGAGTCAAGTACATATAAATTACGACTATCATAGTACCAATTTTCTGTAGGGGTGTTTCCCGTTGGTCCATAGAAAATTCTTTCGTGTGCATACGACATTAATAACGTCGAATATAACTTGATCGTTACGTTTTGTTCATGCAATGACGTATTTTGCATCTGATTTGGTGAGTTGAAATAAAAAAAAAAGAGAAATTCCTATACAGCTTCGTGAGAGAGTTTTTTTTATAAAGGCGTACTACAGAAAAGACTTTTTAGCCTCAACCGGTAAGTCAAAATATTCAGAGGTAAACCACGGTGTATCGTACTGAAACATGAGAATGTTCAGATGACCAACTCTTCACACATGCATAACAATTCTCAATTACTTGAACCATGTTATTTGATGTCGCACTGTTGTGAGAATTTGAACCGAATTTTTCTTGTTATTGTCTTGTTTGATGTATGTTATAATAAGTTCTTACCATATATCTTACCTCGTTTTCATTTCTGCTACACTCATCATATTATTACAAAGGAATCAACTGCAGTTCAAAGAAAATTAAGGAAACTCAAAAGACATGTTTGACATAACAATTCTTATTGATTTCAGAAATCTAAACCATGATAAGCATTTTCTATAATGTCGGATAACTGAGTGATACTTCGGGATAAAGATGCTTAAATAATCTAGCAGGCTCACTGGTGTAATGGACCATCGAAGATCTTTTAAGATGCAATTGCAACTGTAATATTATGCGTTCCATACAGAACATCTAATTGTAATGACCAACAAATTACATTTAATTGTAACTGCAACTGTAATGTTATATGGCCCATACAGTACATTTAATTGAAATTAGAACTGTAAATAAATGTTATATGATCAATACATTACATGTAATTGTTTTTGAAACCGCAATGTGATATGATCAATACAGTACATGTAATTGTTATTGCAACTGTAATGTTATATGATCGATACAGTACATGTAATTGTTATTGAAACCGTAATGTTATATGATCGATACAGTACATGTAATTGTTATTGCAACTGTAATGTTATATGATCGATACAGTACATGTAATTGTAATTGAAACCGTAATGTTATATGATCGATACAGTACATGTAATTGTTATTGAAACCGTAATGTTATATGATCAATACAGTACATGTAATTGTTATTGAAACCGTAATGTTATATGATCAATACAGTACATGTAATTGTTATTGCAACTGTAATGTTATATGATCGATACAGTACATGTAATTGTTATTGAAACCGTAATGTTATATGATCGATACAGTACATGTAATTGTTATTGCAACTGTAACCCCCCCCCCCCCCTGTTATATGATCGATACAGTACATGTAATTGTTATTGAAACCGTAATGTTATATGATCGATACAGTACATGTAATTGTTATTGCAACTGTATGTTATATGATCGATACAGCCCCCCCCCCCCCCCTACATGTAATTGTTATTGAAACCGTAATGTTATATGATCAATACGTACATGTAATTGTTATTGAAACCGTAATATTATATGATCGATACGTACTGTAATTGTTATTGCAACTGTAATGTTATATGATCGATACAGTACATGTAATAAAAAAAAAAAAAAAAAAAAAAAAAAAAAAAAAAAAAAAAAAAAAAAAAAAAATTTTTTTTTTTTTTTTTTTTGTTATTGAAACCGTAATGTTATATGATCGATACAGTACATGTAATTGTTATTGCAACTGTAATGTTTATGATCGATACAGTACATGTAATTGTTATTGAAACCGTAATGTTAATGATCGATACAGTACATGTAATTGTTATTGCAACTGTAATGTTATATGATCGATACAGTACATGTAATTGTTATTGCAACTGTAATGTTATATGATCGATACAGTACTGTAATCCCCCCCCCCCCCCCCCCCCCCCCCCCCCCCCCCCCCCCCCCCTGTTATTGCACTGTAATGTTATATGATCAATACAGTACATGTAATTGATATTGCAACTGTAATGTTATATGATCGATACAGTACATGTATTGTAATTGCAACCCCCCCCCCCCCCCCCCCCCCCCCCCCCCCTGTAATGTTATAGATAATACAGTACATGATTGTTATCCCCCCCCCTGCAACTGTAATGTTATATGATCGATACAGTACATGTAATTTGTTATTGAAACCGTAATGTTATATGATCGATACAGTACACCCCCCCCCCCCCCCCCCCCCCCCCCTGTAATTGTTTTGCAACTGTAATGTTATATGATCGATACAGTACATGTAATTGTCCCCCCCCCCCCCCCCCCAATTGAAACCGTAATGTTATATGATCGATACAGTACATGTAATTGTTATTGCAACTGTAATGTTATATGATCGATACAGTACATGTAATTGTTATTGCAACTGTAATGTTATATGATCGATACAGTACATGTAATTGTAATTGAAACCGTAATGTTATATGATCGATACAGTACATGTAATTGTTATTGCAACTGTAATGTTATATGATCGATACAGTACATGTAATTGTAATTGAAACCGTAATGTTATATGATCGATACAGTACATGTAATTGTTTTGCACTGTAATGTTATATGATCGATACAGTACTGTAATTGTAATTGAAACCGTAATGTTATATGATCGATAAAGTCATGTATTGTTATTGCAACTGTAATGTTATATGATCGATACAGTACTGTAATTGTTATTGCAACTGTAATGTTATATGATCGATACAGTACTGTAATTGTAATTGAAACCGTAATGTTATATGATCGATACAGTACATGTAATTGTTATTGCACTGTAATGTTATATGATCAATACCCCCCCCCCCCCCCCCCCCCCAGTACATGTAATTGTTATTGAAACCGTAATGTTATATGATCGATACAGTACATGTAATTGTTATTGCAACTGTAATGTTATATGATCGATACAGTACATGTAATTGTAATTGAAACCGTAATGTTATATGATCGATACAGTACATGTAATTGTAATTGAAACCGTAATGTTATATGATCGATAAAGTACATGTAATTGTTATTGCAACTGTAATGTTATATGATCGATACAGTACATGTAATTGTAATTGAAACCGTAATGTTATATGATCGATAAAGTACATGTAATTGTTATTGCAACTGTAATGTTATATGATCAATACAGTACATGTAATTGTTATTGAAACCGTAATGTTATATGATCGATACAGTACATGTAATTGTTATTGCAACTGTAATGTTATATGATCGATACAGTACATGTAATTGTAATTGAAACCGTAATGTTATATGATCGATACAGTACATGTAATTGTAATTGAAACCGTAATGTTATATGATCGATAAAGTACATGTAATTGTTATTGAAACCGTAATGTTATATGATCGATACAGTACATGTAATTGTAATTGAAACCGTAATGTTATATGATCGATAAAGTACATGTAATTGTTATTGCAACTGTAATGTTATATGATCGATACAGTACATGTAATTGTTATTGAAACCGTAATGTTATATGATCGATACAGTACATGTAATTGTAATTGCAACTGTAATGTTATATGATCGATACAGTACATGTAATTGTAATTGAAACCGTAATGTTAAATGATCGATACAGTACATGAAATTGTTATTGAAACCGTAATGTTATATGATCGATACAGTACATGTAATTGTTTTTGAAACCGTAATGCTATATGATCGATACAGTACATTTAATTGTAATTGAAACCGTAATATTATATGACCCATACAGTGCATTTAATTGTAATTAGAATTTAACTGTAATGTTACATGATCGATTCATTACATTTAACTGATATTGCAACTGTAATGTTATCTGATCAGTACATTTGATTGTAATTGGAAATGCAATGATAAGTGATCCATACACATCATTTAATTGTAACTGCAACTGTAATGCTATATGATCTATACGTACATTTAATTGTTATTGCAATCTATTTAAGTCCCAAAGATTTGTTTAACTTACTAACATATATTACTGTCTTTGTTTTGGACATGTTGCTCCTTTCTAGTACCAAATTGCTCACAATATACTCTACCAATCCCTGAATACTAATGCTGTAAAATTAAGTTGATTTCTTGTCGCTTTCCACGACTTAAAAAATCCTGAAGACGTCTTCTACTTTCCCTTTACATTTTATAACTATCACATCAGTGGAAGTAATGGAGGACGTAGTATTTTTATAGTTGTAAATTAAGCTGCAGCGTATACCATTTCTGTTGCTTTTGGAATAGTTAAAAGACTACTTCTTCTGTGTGTGGGCCTGGCTGTTGGTAGGTTTTGTGTTTGATGGTGTTTAGGGATTACTTTCCTTATCGTACATTCCATTCTTCTATTCTGCCATGTTTATACCATACCTCTATGCTGCCATGTATATTTCAGTCCTCTATTTTGCCATGTATATTCCAGAACTATATTCTGCCATGTATATTCCAGACCTTATTCTCCATTCTCCTCTCTTCTGCCATGTATATTCCCCCCGCCAGATTCCTCTATTCTGCCATGTTTATTCCAGTTCTCTATTCTGCCATGTATATTCCATTCCTCTATTCTGCCATGTATATTCCAGACCTCTATTTTGCCATGTATATTCCAGACCTCTATTCTGCCATGTATATTCCAGAACTCTATGCTGCATACCCATGTATATTATATGCCATGTATATTCCATTTTATTCTGCCATGAATATTCCAGACTCTATCTGCCATGAATTCCTCCTGTATTCTGCCATGTACATGTATATTCCATTTCTCTATTCTGCCATGTATATTCCAGACTTCTATTCTGCCATGTATATTCCAGACCTCTATGCTGCAATGTATATTCCAGACCTCTATTATGCCATGTATATTCCAGAACTCTATTCTGCCATGAATATTCCGTTACTCTATTCTGCCATGTATATTACATTCCTCTATTCTGCCATGTATATTCCATTACTCTATTCTGCCATGTATATTCCATTCCTCTATCCTGTCAATGTATATTCCATTCTTCTATTCTGCCATGTATATTCCATTACCTATCGCCATGTTCATTCAATACCTCTATTCTGCCATGTACATTTAATTAATCTTTTTCGCCATGTGTCTTCTGGTCTGAGCCGCAATTGGTACAGGTTGGCCATATTTGTCTTTTATGTTTCTCAAGCTTGGTGTATATTTGTAGTAAATCATCTGTATAGTCTGCTCTGCTAGAAATAATAACAGGCATAGCTTCAGCTTTAACTTCTTATGGGGCTTTGAATCTGTTATATGTTCTTATGTAGCCGCATCATAGTGATTTGTGCTTTCCCGTTCAGTAGATGATAGACATCCACTTTGGGCTTTGGGTTTGCTTTTAAGCACTGTCTTACAGTGAAAATGATGTAAACATACGTTACAAAATAGTGCAACATATGCAAAAGTTTGTTTAACCTACCAACTCAACACCTATTTGTTGGGTAATTGGGACGATAGAACAGTGCACGTAACATTTTGATGTTACGCAACTTTTTATAAAATATGTGTTTTGCAATGTACATGCATATTCTTCACAAGAATACTATATGCCGCGCATTTTTACTTGATGGTTTATTCATTTACTTTGCAAATTGTATTTGTGTTTATTATATGCGATTTTGATTGGCGCGCATACCTTTAGCTGCAGGTAGAATACTAATAAAGCTCCCAGTTCTCCCCTCACTTGTCTTGGTTGCTTGTTTAAGCATTTGTTACCAAGAATTCTCTTTATGAATTGTAACTTTTGTACAGTTGGCTTTTGGTCATTTTTTTTTGCTTTTTTGTCAACGTTTTCACCTTTTTCTTTCCGTGACTACAGTACTACCATGCTGAATCCACTGACAATGTGATGTAACCCCTAAATAAAAGCTACGGCTAAGACTTTTTACGGTCACCTTTTTGTACTTGTATTTTTAAACAGCAGTTTCTAAAAAATTCTACTGGAAATGACTACGAGAAGTTAGTTGTTTCGGGTTTCTTCTCATATATAAGATGCATGTAACAGAGTGCAGATCATGACCAACCTGCATATCCGTACAGTCTAATCAGTAAATAGTATGTGAACACCCATATTAAACTACATATTATTTATTAGAACAGCCGAAATGGAAATTTCATTAGAATAAAAGTAACGTAGAAAAAACTATTGACAGGTTTTTGTGATTTTGCAGGTAGAACAGTTTACGGAGAAATTCACGATTTTTCATTTAACTTTCATTACTGACGGATACGTTGATATACCCTGTAGCATTACAAGACATAGTTAGGATGTCCTCTAGAAGTACAGAAATAAGTTCTATAAATAGATAATATCATGTGACAGTGGAGCTTTTTACGTCAATGGGCATGTCATATCCGCGTGTTACCGTGTCTTGCAGGCATTCCACACATCACCTATGAGATAACAGTTTCATTTTATATTAGAATTCTTTTTCAGGAGGCATACCACTGTTTCACGCTCACACCTGCTTCAAATTATTGTAGAAAGATACATATCCATTCAGCTTCATTGACAATGTAAATGCCACCAATGGTTACCACAAATCTCGTCATTTCTCGCGAGAAAACAATACATACGTCACAACTAATTATCGACCGCCGTGCCATTTTTCATATGAACAAAGTATCGCAGAAAAACATTGTTTCCTGATTAAGTTTGCAAGGGAAATTGAAGCTGACAAAATAGCTGTAGGCAACGTAATATCATTGTTTCACAGACGGGTGTTTGATGTTTAGTTGTGAGAGCGTCTGTCAAACTGTGGGGTAACTGGCATTAACAACCGTAAATTGACTGTAAATCAGTCTCTTTCCTCCAAGTCACTGCATTTACATTGCCGCAACTACGTTCAGAAAGTTATCCGAAATGTAGGCGCTGTACTGTGAATGTAAAACTTTTGGCAGGTACTTGTAGACTGTGACCAGTGATCAACGATAAAAACTGCTTCTAACACATTTTGATCTGATGTTATACAAACATTCCAACAAAAACCAGATATTACTGTATTAGTTCTCGGACTCCTGCACGCAAATGAAGCCGAGAAACGTGAAGTCTTCTATAATTGGGTCTATATTGCAACGGCTTGGAATATAATACATTTTTAACTTGCATTCTTTCCCCCCTCGGGCGACATAACATGGTGCAACATCGCAACATAAAGAGATTTTTTATAATTTAACCGTAAGGCATTAAGACCAAATATATGTTGAGGCCCGGTTGGAAAACCACAAAGAACAAAAACCTTTTCGCTAATAGTCAAACCTGTCAAGATGGTATTAAAAAGGAAACGAACAAATGTTACCCAGTATAGCTACGTTAAGGTGACAACAGTTCATTTAAGATATTGTGACAGTGACGTAATATATATATGGGTACATAAAAGTTTACGATTATTGTATAGATAGATCATGCGTACTGGTGAACATATCATCCTTACATTGTCCAATGAATTTACTCAAAAATACTGGACTATTCTGCTACGTCACCGTCGCAATATCCTGAATGAACTGTAGCAGAATGCAATAACAACTGACTAATCACCTTTGTCTCTTCCATGAGGACGCAAAAATTTCTCGCTATCTCTTAAACTGATTCAATTTTATGTAAAAGGGTTTCTTAAACGTTTTTTTATGTAAATCTTACAAGACTCTAAAACGTTATTCAGTGTAACAAAATTATTGACACATTTCTTTCATAAACGTTGTACTTTTTCATACAGAAAGGTAAGATGTGATACGTTTACGATACCTATACAATGTAGGACAACCTAAACTAAGGTCAGTAGTTCGATACCTAGGTCGTTATAGTAACCTAAAAAATTAAAAAATTATGTTGACCCAAAAACTGACTTAAACAATATCGGTACAGGGATTTTAAATATATTTGATGACTTGGCGAAATTGATCACCGTCAAATGAACATTGCAGCTTACATTCTCATAGTACTACTAAGTGTACTGAAAATAAACCCGGGTACGGGCCAAGGTGACGTAACAAACTAATTGCTTACAATAGTTTAAGGTGCATGATAGAGGTTCTAATAAACGTGGTAGCTAAACTTTTTTATCCTGTTTGGGATGCCACAATGTTGTAGTATACTTACACTATTTGTTCGTGTAAAGAAATATTTGAACTAGTGGATCATAGTGAAGAACAGATACATTTTGACATATTATCATGCTCGTTGACAAACAAAGACTGTGTGAAAGAATCAGTGGACGTAAAGCTACTTAAACATACATAGTTTACACGACTGTCAACACAACACACTCTTGATTCGTTTTACTGCATCAAATACATACTTTAAAAATTATCTGTTACAAAACGGGGTCGTGTCCGGGCAGTGACTTTGTCATGCATTGAATGATTTTGAAATAACTTGGCACAAATGTTCAGTAGATCAAGACGACGTGTCGCGTGCAAAATCCACATTCCGACCTTCAAGGTCACACTTGGGGTTTAAAGGTAATGGAATCCTGTTATATGCACACATTCGTGTCCGAACTGTAACTGTGTCATGCATTGAAGGATTTTTAAATAACTTGGCACAAATGTTCAGCACATCAAGACGATATGTCGCGTGCAAGATCTGCCTCAAAGGTCAAGGTCACACTAAAGTTTAAAAGTAATGGAGTCCTGTATACATGGTAACTGTGTCATGCATGGAAGGATTTTAAAATTACATGGCACAATTGTTGAGCACATGGAGAGGACACAGACTGTGAGATACCTCTTTTGAGGGCATTCGCAACTTACTCGGGACAGCTCTTGTTTCTACTGATTCTGTCACACAGTCTTTATTCGTCAACGAGCAAGAAAATGATTAAAAATTTATCCGTTCTTCATAATAAATGACTAATTTATAGTTTTCTCTACATGAATTATTAGTGTCAGTATACTACAATATTATGGCATCCATACCAAATGTAACCCATTTTATATTAAAGGAAAACATGAAAATTAAAAAAAAACATGCTCCCCACCCACTAAAACAATAGTGCGCTGCCTTAATACGTACAAAAATTACCAAGTATTGGAAGTTACTAGTAACATACGATTCTAATAAGTATTCTAATGCTCTGTTTAATATCATATAACATAGTTTCAAATGACTTACCTATGTCAGAAACATAGTGGCAACAGTGGTATATTGTTTAATAAAAAACCCTGAAATGTTTAGTATACATTGTACACTAAGCAAAAAACATGGATTGACCAGTTCCCATCGGGAGGGCGAGGACAAATGCAAATCTCTAATAAAAGAAAAGTATCTGCCCTTTTCAAAAAATACTATGTTTTCGAAGACTATTTAACGTTACAACCTAAGCATAATTTATGTACTTACCGATCTTCATATATCGTTCTGCAAATCATAAGTTGCCTATAGAAAAGGGCCTCTGGTCTAATATCCCATACAACGAAATGAAATGCTCCTTGTGCGTAACAGAATTAGGTGATGTATTTCACTATCTGCTAGTCTGTTAACATTTCAGCGCAAAAAGGAAACAGCTTATCCTAGCACAATTTTACAAATATTCAAAGTTTACAAAATACATTCAGCATACGAATAGCAAAGAACTAAAAATTTATTTTTTCCACATTTCTGTGTCCTACATTATGAGATGCACACATGTATATATATTCTAAAGATTTCTTGTTAATTCCGTAACCTAATATGTCAAACACTGTTTTAACACTGTTGAATATTGTAACACCACGAGCTTTGATAACCATTCATAAAATCGCAATTCTCCAAATATTGCACACTTTTTTCGTGCATTTTTTTTCCAAACAACAATTTTTTACAGTCAATGACATTCCTTGTTGGCTCACCTATATCCTTACGCATGAATTTTATAAAAATTTTATAAATTTTTAAGTTTAAGTGGGCTATTATGACAATTATTCATTAACATGAGTATACTTAATTAAAGTAACTGTGTTGAATTTAATGTTAAATTTTTGAACTATGTACTTTTGTTTTCGTTACCCATATGCATGTTTAATCATATTAATACTGTTACACATGTAGCTTAACAAAATAAAGAATATTTTTATAATTATTGATAAGAAAATAACAAAACATTCACTTGTTTAACAGTTTTCAAATTTAAATGGAAAATCTATTTAATAAAATTATTAAAATTGCATTTACGGTCAAACTCGATTTGTTGATATTTCGAAACTTCCTACTATTGAAAATGTTACTAGAATCTGATATGTATATGCTGCACTTTTAAAAGCTTTGATTTATGTTATGTGAAAAAAATATCTTGTTAACCGGCTTGCAAATCCCCACCGTGGACACATAACAGTTATCAAAGTTTGTTATCGTTTCTCGTTTTCGTTGAAAAGCGGGAGCCTATTTATGATACGTGTTAAACATCTGAACCATCTTTCTTAACAGTATTTCAGAAATATCGAACACATTCCCTGTCACAATGCCCCTTTACTATCATTTATGAGTATTACTCAGTGAACAAAACACACGAACAATGTTCACTGAAAATGACTAAGTGAACACTATAAAAAAACTATTCTGATGAAGTCTTTCGCCGAAACGTTAAATTAATATGAAAATGATTTTATAAAAAAAGTTGTTGTATTAATGAATTGTTGTTGAATTTTCCATTCTTAAGTGAACACTACTCACCAATAAGCATTGTTTAGTAAGAACTACTCACTATGAGCTATCTTAAGTGACAACTTATCACAATGAAAACTGTTCAGTCAGTACCACTCATAGTGAGCAATGTTCAGTGAATACTTATCATGGTGATCATTGTTGATTGAGTACTTCGCATATTGTTCGCAATATTCATTGGATTAAACTCACGATAAACCTTGTTCAGTGAGTAGTTTTAATGTAAAAATTGTAAAAAAAATAAAAAATTTAAAAAAAAAAAAAAAAAAAAAAAAAAAAAAAAAAAATTTTTTATAAATAAAAAAAAAACAAAAAAAAAAAAAAAAAAACCCCACAAAAAAAAATTTTAAAATAAAGAGGGGGGCGCGGGGCGGGGGGAGGGGCCCCCCCCCCCCCTTAAAATGTCAAAAGCATCACTGCCCTCACGGTCAAGGAGCGAGGATAACATAGGTAATAATTAAGAACTTAATTCTACATAATGAACAATGTTCAGTGTGAACTTGTCACAGTGATCATTAAATCAGTGAGTACTATTCACAGTGAGCATGAAAACTCATTTTTTTGCGCCTGTCTGAACTGCCACCGATATTTTTGCGCTCGCGTGAACCACCGCCTATAATGTTTGCGCTCGCCTGAACTACCGCCTATAATTTTTGCGCTCGTTTAAACTACCGCCGATAATTTTTTGCGCCCACCGATATTTTTGCGCTCACCTGAACTACCGCCTATAATGTTTGCACTCGCCTGAACTACCGCCTATAATGTTTGCACTCGTCTGAACTACCAACGATATTTTTGCGCTCGCCTGAACTACTGCCTATAGTGTTTGCGCTCGCCTGAACTACCGCCTATAATGTTTGCGCTCGCCTGAACTACCGCCTATAATGTTTGCGCTCGCCTGAACTACTGCCTATAATGTTTGCGCTCGCCTGAACTACCGCCTATAATGTTTGCGCTCGCCTGAACTACCGCCTATAATGTTTGCGCTCGCCTGAACTACTGCCGATAATATTTTGCGCTCACCTGAACTACCGCCGATATTTTTCACGCTCACCTGAACTGAAGCCTTACACACACATAAACGCTCCATACGATTGAACTAATCGTGACTGCAATATACTGACTGAATTTTATACTAGTATTTGTTTATTTTAAATGTTCGGAAACCGTTATTTGGTTTTACAGATTTATACAGAATATTAATGACTGTTAGGTAAATAATGTCGCACAATAACACACGTAGCCTACATAGTATCATAGTTACATGACAGTTAATTCAATACATGGGAAATTGTTGTAACCATGTTGACACACAAATGCGAATGGAATGTCTTACCGACGCAAAGACACACGGACAAACCGGCTGACGTACGGTTACAGGGAATAAAAATAAAATTGCGTAAATGAAAACATAATTATGGAAACCTCTTCGCAGTAATTTATTTACGCAATCAATAACTACAATATTGACCATAAGAAAAGGGATGCCCCCACTTTCCACCTTTGTCACAAACAAGAGTTTGCTCTTACTGAGTGACGACATTAATAAAACTTTATCTAGCTTCTCAAAGGGTTACTGGTCCGATATAAAATGGAAAACACAGGTGCACAATTTTTCATCCAAATGAACATTTGTGTAAAGCTTGGTGTCTCTATTTTAAATTTTTGAAGGAGCAGTGCATGCCACAAACTTGCCAGCCTTATGGTCTGATATAAAAGCTAAAATCCATGTGCACAATTTCTCATTCCAATAAACATTTGTATGAAGTTTGGTGAATCTATGTCATTTAGCAAAGGAGCAGTGCATGCAATGATATTTTCGGGATACAAACGGAAGGACAAGAGCAAATCTATATGCCCCCAGAGCAAAATATCTTACTTCTCTCTTCCTGGAGGTATACCGTCTCGTATGTTGCGAATAAACTCGACTTTCGTCGGCAGAAGCCTTCGTGCGATATCCATTTACATATATTAGGCAATAACATTTACAGCGCCGTAGAAAGTAGCAAATTTTAATATTTCAATATAATTACATGTATAAGGAAAATTTGAGCATTCTGTTTTCCTTCCATTAATTTATTTCCTAGATTGAAAAACCAAAATAAATATTTGAAAAGAAAGCAGCATATAGGAAAGTCGGTTACCATTCTCGGAAGAGGCCTGCATGGTGTTTATAGATCTCTCCCTCGGACAATAACACAGAATGCACTTGATCGCCATGCGTCACTTATCGCACGTATTACCCGTGCAAAACGTGAAATAATTTTACCCTACATGTAGAGTTCCGATCACCATAGAGACTAGCGGCAGATTTTTAGCGCGAGCACAACATACACAAAGTAGTGCCGGACTGTGTCTTTGCTTTCGTTATGATAAGCACAGTCCTGTCTAAATGATAAAAACACGATAGTGCAGTTTTCGTTTCATGACAGAAAAATGTTTTAATATAGCCATAACTCCCACGTACCCCAGTGAAACATCGCGGAGAGTTACGGCATTGTTTAAACCGTACAAGAATAGAATTTTACATACGATTTTTTTTTTTTGGAGGGGGGGGGGGGGGATTAAATTATCTGTTAAATTGTAGAACAGTCTACACAATATGTAAATATGTAAATTTGTATATTAATGGCCAGAATGAGTGGATTAAATGTTGTCTCTTTAAAGCCAGTTTGCACACACGACCGCTTTTTAGTACTTCAGTACTTTGATTATATGTAGGGTAAATTATGTCTTATATGTGACCAGTCAACAACAGATAAAGAAAGATAACTCCCTGTAAGTTAAGACCTCTGCTTTCAAATGAGTTATTCAGCTTCCACTTATCAGACGGCACACCGTTCAGTAATCCGTGTCTGGAATTTTAGCAGATAGGAATATGACGATAAATACCGAGGAGATCCTAAACGTCACGGCTTATAATGTGCTGTTTAATATAGTATTGCAAAAAGGTAACCAAATATGTTTGCTAAAATCAGGCAGTATATTGTTAAATTATAAAGCGAACGAACACGTGACTGTTTCGCTTCTCGCAATGTTTTAGCGTCTGACTTGAACGTTTAATCACGATGTTAATATATCTATAAAAAATAAGTATCGACCAAGGACCCACATAGAAATACATCATATCGAAGGTTGATCGCAAAACTGTTGTAAATCCTTCTTTATTTCATATAAGTTACATCAGTTTTGCAGTCAACCCTCGACATGTTAGTTGGTATCGGTGACTTAAGGCTATGTTTATGATTCATTAACTACAGATCAATAAACTCATTAAATATTGATATTATTTTAATGCTTTTTGAAAATCAACTTAGGAAATAACACTTTAAAGGATAAAAAAGTATTTGTGCAGATTGTGCACCTTGTTACGCATTACCAAATTGCCTGTGCTCTCATTTTCCAACGAAAACGGGAATCATTTGCAAACATTGAGAATCTGTTATGCCTTTCCTAGAGGGGATATGCAGACTGGTTGACAAATTGGGTTTGCATATTTTGAAATTTGACTTTTTCTACGTAATATTATACATGTATCAGATTTTAGTAATATATTTAGGAGGCCTTAAGTTTTGATATATCAACCGTGATTGCAACTTATGTGTATTTCTAAATTCATTTCAAACTTAAAATATAAAACAAAGACTTCATTTTGATATTCCGATAGCGTTTTCGTTGTTCTGAAACGTATTGTGTACGTACCAACAGACACTTAACGCCTTACATGGAGTCGTATGTATGTATATTGCAATTATTCAAAAGTACAACGTACATTTTGTACATATATGTGAAAGAAAGGTTAAAATTGTTTCTATATTAATTGCTTGCGTAATTTGATTTTTTTTCAAAGAAAAGAACATTCTTCTATGACGTTTATAATCTCTATGTCCGTGTACATGTATAATTACACAAATTAACTTTGTATAACTTGTATATACTGCTACTTTCAATTCCGTTTATTTCAGTGTATGCTGAATAACGGAATTATACATTAAAATACAATGTACTAGTAGAATGTATGAAAAAAAAATATTTAAAAAAACAACAACAAAAGAAACACAACTTTGGAATCATTAACAAGAACTTAACAGATTAATACGGACTGTGTTGGCATGAACAATATTGGAAATGTTTACTCAACGTCGTCGTAACATAAATGGAAAAGTCATATGTTGCACAAAAAAATTGTAAAAATTATTGACTCTATGTTTTTACTTCGTATCAATGTTGTATCAATAAAAATTTAGATTTGTAGTTCGAAATGCTGTTTCATTTATTAAGAAAATACGACAATAGAAAAAGTTACACGATGTTAAATACGCATATTCTGGATCACCATGTATATACAAAAGGTCGTCGCCAACCCTTGACTTGTCATAAGATTTTAATCTATCGCACGTTCCAAGAATGTTTGTCAAACTGTAAGGTACATGCGGGCATTTAAATAACTAGATAATATAGCTTTTAATAAAGAATGCATTTAGGAATGATTTGTTTTATATGAGTATATTTAAACGAACGCCTTTCTTCGTCATCGGCAAACCATAAATGGAACCAGTAATGAACAGTGAACGCAAATTTCCTGTTGGCTCGAACCTTTCTACGCTTTTCAAATTCTGCACAGCCTCGTTTAGCTAAATAGGATAACTGGTTTCCGTTAAGGCACGGCATGAAATCACCACTTTGGTCCAAAAAGATGGGGTCAATGGTATCCATAAAGTACTGCGAATTAGGGATATACAGTCCATCGTCGTCTTCATCATATCGAATCCCTTTGTAGAAAAATGGTGTGTTCGTTGCGTTATCTACCTTTGGTTTACTCAGATCTGACATTGTAAGGTTATTGTATTTCATAAAGAGTCTTGTAATAAAGCCTGGACCTGTAGTGTGCACAGGGTTTCTACCATCAGCAACTTGTAGCTCAAGCAATAGTTGTTCAAAGAACGGGTGTTTTGGCCGACACATTAACACAGCATTGGTAATCCACACTGGCAGGCCATGTAAAATTGTGCTGTGTTCAAATGATTCCGGCGGTATAATGCAAGCATACTTTATCGTTGCGATGTCGAGAGGTCTTACATTTTCAACATCCAAATCTGCGTAAATTCCACCATACTCAAACAAAACCGCATATCTTAGAAGGTCTGACTTCATCACACCGATTATAAACCTGTCATACGCGTCTACCAAGTAAGGGTTGTGTTTTTCTAAGAACCTACGACCAGACTCGTATGTCCAGAACCGGTATTCCCATTCTGGATTCTGCTCTACAAAAGACCGCATTGGAATTAAAAAATTGTCGGGAACACTTTCGTTTGTATATATTTGATGTATTATATGGGGAATTCGGGGAGTCTCGTTTTCAGCTGTAGGAAATTCGATTTCCTCGGTTGACTGAAAGACAGGGTACTTTGTTGTATTTAAGTAACCTGCTCGCAGATTTTCCTGTCTCCACGAATTATCGTCCGCATACTTTATCGCTTTTACGCCACTTTCTTTCTTGTTTATTTTTTCGCCATCATCTGGAATGATAACATCTAGAGATATAATTGTTTTCTATCGTAAAATATCGTGTATGTTAATAGATATTACGCTCAGGTAATGTGTGCACAGTTCATTCTCAAATCATGCTGTTTTGTTTTAAAAAAGACTTATATATTTAAATATTCCTTTCTAATCAATTTCCGCTGTAACAATTCTTTATTCGCATTTGTCTGCGTCCAAATGGCGACTGGCCAATGAAGAAATATAAAGAATGGCCTGTCTCAAAATATCTATAAACTGATAATATCGTGTGACGACTCAAATGATTTGTAAAATGACATCGTCTTGTATGCAAGTAGTTAGGACCATATTTTCCCAGAACACATTTAAGCTGATATTACACTGTAGGAGTCCATTTCAGAAAGACTTTTTAATCATTCATTTAGAAACTTATGTTTCAACTTATCTAAATCAACCCAGGTTGAAAGTCACTGAAAGAAATTTCGATGTTCTAATTAAAGAAATATTACCCTTCAAAATGACCATCATATTTTCAAAATATCATTAAGGCCTGTTTTATACTCATAGAAAAGCTGTAACTATAATTCAAATAATTTATTTTTAAATCGGCTTTGGCTATCCGAATAAAAATTGATAACGTACCTATTTTAATGTTTCATTTTGATATGTTCACAATAAAAATAGCTCAATAAAAGTAATAGCTCACATGCTTTTTCATTGTATCATTTAAGCATTCGTTACATGGTAAACTGTTTTATAACTATGATATGTGCGACTATATACACGTTTTTAACGGTCGCTAACATTTTTAATGGCGACGGCGTTAGTCGGAGCCGCTAAAACTGTTTGCGACCCTCAAAAACGTTTTATACTGTCGCAAATGTCAAAATATCTAAATTGCTAGCCTTGTTCTAACAAACAAAGTTCCAACTGCGATTAATACCAAATTGTTCGATTTTGGGACTATTTTATATTATTACACAGTCGCAACCAACCAGAATCGACGTTACAGCAATAGTCAGTTCGAATGTTTTTAGTCATTTTTCATGATCATGATATAGTACGGCCATTTTGAGGGGTTATATAATTTAAGATTTTGAAAAATCCGCCAAAATTAAAATTGGCATTTTTCGTTTCGTCAAGCAACTATTTGTAGTTCACTCCCCCGTTCCTGTGTTTCTCATCCAATCAGCTATTAAAGATTTTAAAATATTTGGACGATTTGTAAATCTGTTAAAGCTTTCAAATATGGAAGACCTAGCATATAACAAAGTGAGAGGTAAACATACATAAATCAAGTAAAAAACATAACCGAGAGTTTATCTCTTTAATTACAGTTGTAAATCCTTCGTGGTATTTCGTAAAAGAATCAAGTTAATATAATTCAAACTATGAACAAGAATTTATTTAACTTACATGAACTGAATATAGATATACATGTACTCCGACATAAAAGCAAACGACATGGTATCGGTTGTTACATGTACCACATGTAATTTATCTCATCTAGGTGGTACTAGTACATAATATATTTGCTCCTCGAATATTTTTTTGTCCTAAAATCGAACAAAATTCAATACATCTTGCATAAATATCAAGAAAACTGATATTGGCATGTTCTTTTGTTCTCTAAAATCTACTTTTCAATTACCCCAGTAACTCTACAGTACCCCCAGCTTCACCAGTCTGCTAAAATATAATCGTTCAACCTAGCCTCCTTCATTGTAAAGTTGTCTGCATCACTAGGGTTACCTAATTATGCGTGCTTTGAAACATAAGAAGCTTCGCCAGAAAGAAGGGGGCACTCACTATTAGTATTAGTCGCTTAAAGAGTCAAATATTTGAGTTATAAACAAATTAAGTGCGACTGTCGCTCAAGCCTCTTTGCACTTAATTTGTTTCTATTTTTTTGTATATGCAATATATAAAAAAACTTAATAATATCAAATAAGGTAACGCCAACGAAGCGGGTAAGCCCTTAATTATATTTTTTCACATACTGGTTAATTTAACATTTAACCGAAGAAACATAAACAATATTCAAACTTGTGTTATCAGAAACAGAAACTATTCGACCCCATGAGAATGTTGACCCGAAACATTTTGACGAGACAATTCGACCCTAACCACGTGCAATAATGACACCAGACAAAAACGTACGATAATCAACTTAGAAAATTAGACCTTACAAATAAATTGAGTCAAAAACATGAGCATCTTTCATTTCACAAATAAAAAAGACCTATCACCGCAGAATATTTTATTGACTACAGAACTACTCCTTAAATAATCAATTTTCTAATTTTCTGCGATAGCCAAGGCTTGCACACATCAGGCTTATGTTGTAGAGGTACAATACGGCACATGTACTTTCTTACTAGTGAGGTTGCTTTCATGGCGACGTGGTAGAGTGTTCGGTTAAAAAATTATTAATTTATATGTTTAGATACTATTTAACTATACATGTATATTCTCGAAAGGTGGTCGCAAACTCTTGACTTGTCACAAGATTTTGATTTATCGGAGATACTCAGGTTTGTCTTCATAAAGAATGCATTTAGGAATTATTTGCTTTATATGAGTGTATTTATACGAACGCCTAGTTTCATCGCCGACAACCCACAAATGGAACCAGTAATGAACAGTGAACGTATATTTCCTGTTGGCTCGAACCTTCCTACGTTGTTCAAATTCTGCACAACCTCTTTTAGCTAAATAGGATAACTGTCTTCCGTCATAACAGTCCCTGAAATCGCCATTTTGGTCATACAAGAAAGGGTCAATGGTATCCATAAAGTACTGAGAATTAGGGATATATAATCCATCGTCGTCCTCTTCATGTCGAGTCCCTTTGTAGAAAAATGGCGTGTTCGTTGCGTTATCTATCTTTGGTTCACTCAGATCTGACATTGTAAGGTTATTGTATTCCATAAATAGTTTTGTGATAAAGCCTGGACCTGTAGTTAATACAGGATTCGTTGCGTCAGCAGTTTGTAGCTCAAGCAATAGTTGTTCAAAGAATGGGTGTTTCGGCCTACACAGTAACACAGCATTATTAACCCAGACCGGCAAATTATTTAAGATCGTGCTGTGGTCAAAGGTTTCCGTTGGTATAATGCAAGCATACCTTTTCGTTGCGATATCCAGAGGTCTTAAATTTTTAACATCCAAATCTGCGTAAATTCCGCCGTATTCATACAAAATAGCATATCTTAGAAGGTCTGACTTCATTACACCGTTTTCAAACTTGTCGTACACATCTAACAAGTACGGGTTGTGTTTTTCTAGGAATTTCCTACCAGAATCGTATGTCCAGAACCGGTATTCCCAATCTGGATTTTGCTGAACAAAAGACTGCATAGGAATCAAAAAATTGTCGGGAACACTTTCGTTTGTACATATTTGATGAATTATGTGAGGAATTCTGTGAGTCCCATTTTCAGCTGTTGGAAATTCGATTTCCTCGGTTGACTGAAAGAGAGGGTACTTTGTTGTATTTAAATAATCAGCTCGAAGTTTCTCCAGTCTCCTCGAATTTTTGTCCGCATACTTTATCGCTTTTACCTCACTTTCTTTATTGTTTATTTTTTCGCCATCATCTGGAATAAAAACGTTTTGATATTTCACTACTGTAACATTATACATTTTATTATATAAAACATTTCGTTCAGTCAATTTTGTGTACAGTTTTTTTAAAGTACGAGTGAAAAGTTCTTTGAAGTGACATATTCTCCCCAAGGGCAGCTTAGATTTAAAATAACAACACTGATGAATTTTAAACGACCATGATTACCTTTTGTCAGGTGTTTACTTCAAACATGGTAGTAAAATAACAATTCTAATGATGTACATTGTTTTGTGTTTATTTTATTTGATTGTGAATTCCCAAAACTGACACCATCACAATAACAATGGGTAGAGCTGTTCTCTTCACAAAGCTCAGTTACCACCAATCTTACAATGCATAAAGGCAGTATATTTTTAAATAATTGATGAAAAGCAGCTAATTTGCATACACTCATAAGTTATCAAACATCATAATTTAACAAACACACATTATAGAACATGATAAATTGAAGGTACATGTAATAGAAAATGCCAAATATAAACCAAGTACGTTTCCAAATTTAAAAGTTTATTATTTATATTTCAAATGATGTAAATTTCTAATAAGGCGGGTAATGAAATAAAATGGGTAGCTTTCCGAAACAGTGAATTTACTGATGGTAATGATAAAATTGCGTTTTATTGTGTTTTGTTTTCGTGTTCATGTCACTTTTCCGTGAAAACATTTTGCGAGAAACGTTTCTTACAATAATAATACTGCGCTTTTTATTTATAACTTTTCGACGTCCTTTCGATTTAAAATGCAACGTTACCCTTAATGAGCATGGTTCTTTAAAGATATTTTCGCTTCGAGGTTATAATGTAGGCCTACTAGCATTTAAATCGCCCATCCGATTGACTTTTTTTAAAAGTCATGTAAAATTTGCAAGATATGTGTTAGGAGAGACATTTGTATGGTGTAAAAGGGCATGGTCACGTGACTATACGGTGTGTGCTAAGCGGTTGTTCGAGCATTACTTCGACTTTTGATTTTAAAGATAGAAACTGAAGTTGAGCAACAAAAGCAAGGCTGAAATACAAATGTAGCATAAGACTCGAATAGCGAGTACAGATTTTTTATCATTCTTTTGTAAGATTTTATTTTCTTGGAATAAAAGGACAACAACAAACAAACACATACCTTCCTTGACACTGCTTTTCTTTGCTTTCGCACCTCCACCGGAAGTTAGTACATTTTTCTTATTTCATCAACGGTGAAGGTGGTGCGCGTTTACGGGCCGTGACTTCGTAAATACGAATAGAATTTATACCAGTATCTGAACAGAAAGATCCGCCTCTGTGATCGAGTTGTAAAGGTCGCTGATTTGAAGTCACTAAAATCTCATTGGTTGAGGGTCATGGGTTCGAGTCCCACTATTCTGACCGCATATATAGGTCAAAAAAGCTGCACTGTCTTACAAAGAGTAAGGGTCGTTAGCTGGTGCTCTAGCGGAATGGTTGTTAGGTAAATTCAAAATTATCTGCCTGTAAATGACTGAAATACTGTATTTACGACCGTCAAACCCTCGACAAAATGTGTTCATGTACTACTCACCCATATTTTGTTCCAAATTTTGTATCCTTTTTAGCTGATTTCCGCAATACAACACCAAGACGCCAGCAACGCATATCAAGATATTTCTTTGCGTTTTTTCGGAGCGATATTTGCCCATGATTTCTTTTCTTCATATGATGCGAAACGTTTACATTAAATAGCTTAGGCGGCTGGTTTTTAGTATAATTACATGGCCAGCACGTTGCTAGCGGCGTAATATATATATATAAAATAAACATATTTACCGAATTCATTTTGATACAAAAACCACAAGACAGCTTTACTACACATGTTTATTCAACACAGTGGATAACCGTAACACGGTTGCTGTAATCGCGTGTGTGTGTGTGTGTGTGTGTGTGTGTGTGTGTGTGTGTGTGTTAAAGGACCATTGGTAACTGTGAAGGTTACAACTAAACGCACAATAAAAATGTCTTACCTTCGAAATGGATCGTTTTTTTATTTCAATGATATGAAATTAGTAGCGCTTTCTGACAACACATTTGCGTGACGAAGCGACATAAATAAGTTAACATGCGATTTTACCAGAGCAATTTCGAAGCGATTGTCGAGAACTTGACATATTGTGTTTTGTATAAATGATGACGTAACGATGATTTTGGTGCATAACGTGCCATTCGTAGGTGCGTAAGTTTTTTACCTTACTTTCCTGTAAGTTTTATGCTTAGAAAGGGAATAGTTTGAGGCAATACTGTAGATTAAGTTTGCAAGTCGGAACTCAATATTGCTGAACTTGAAAAACTACTTTGGTTTATTATTCAGCAAATCATGAGTGTATCTTATGTATATATTGATATCGTTTACTTCTGATGAGTGCCAGTGCTTAAGTATGTTGACTTATTGAGAGTTTTGTGAAACTCCATTCTAAGTGATGCTGGTCGGATGCTAAAAATAGACCAAATATAAGAATGCTTCAAAGTCATCATTTTGTGACAGTGAGCATAATCTTAAGGCTACCATATTATTATATAGATTAAAACCTTTATTTGTGAGGAATTTCTTCTTTTTTTTCATTATGCTAGACTGGATCTTTATGTAACAGGTGCTTAGAAAATGAAGATCAGCTAGTTTAGTATGTTAACAGGAAGTCAGTGGCAAATCGTTAAAGAGCTGGGTTCTTAAATAGTAAAGCTTTGTTTTAAGTATATTTTTGTATTTTTTGAGGCCTTCTATTTGTTGTAATTGGCAAAATCAACTCTGAGAAGTGACCACTCATTTTGGTCAGCCATTTTGGGTTTTTCCCCATTTTTGGAGGGAGAGAAATATCTGCTATTTTAATTGCTTTAAAGAATTATCTGTTTGTTTAGACTTAGATGTTAGGGTGCATAATTTTACATAGATTACATTTTATTTTGTTTTTAATGACAATTTTTGGTTTTCATGCTTTTGTTGGAAAATGTAATTTATGGGAGGAGCTAGAATTTAAATGCCAATCATATGAGAAATAAGATTGGAATTTTTACCAATCAGAAGACAGTATTTCTTCTCCTCTATATAAGGCCTGGATCCCTTAGTTTTTCACTTTTTGACTTTTTGGCACTGTGGAATAAAACTAGTAAATTCTATTCAAAATTAATACAGAAATTAATTACTTTAGAGTCACAACTTTGACTTAATCTATTTAGTAAATATTTTTGATCAGAGTAAGTTCTGGGAAAACAATGAAAATATGGAATTTTATCATGGAACTTTATTGGATATGAGGATTTCTCTTGGAATAATTTTAACTCAAATATCTTATGTTGTGCCTGATTATTATCAACATCCTAAACAGGCACTTTTTAATACATTTTAAGATTGGTGTGTAAACTATGGAAACCTGACATTTCTGTCAGAAAATAGAGAAACAAGAGGGCAATGATGGCCCTATATTGTTCACCTGAGTATAATTGCAAACAAGAAGCAGGTCAAAAGGTCATAATCAAGGTCTGGAAACAAGTTCGCAGAACTGTACAAATAGTCCACATTTTATCTCTCTAGCTTGAAAAACAAAAACTAGGCCAAAGATCAAGGTCAGCCAAGGTCAAGCTGAAATCTGCATTCAAAACTGTACATATGGTTCAAATTTCATTGTTGTAGCTTCAAAAACAGAAAGGTCAAGGTCAGCCAAGGTCAAGCTGAAATCTGCATGTAAAATTATCAATGTCCATTGCTGTAGCTTCAAAAACAAGAAAGTATGTCAGTAGGTCAAGGTCAATTTCAGCCAATGTTGAAGTTGAAATCTATAAGCAAAACTGTAAACATAGTCCAAATTTATTGATGTAGCTTCAAAAAAAATACGTCAGTAGGTGAAGGTAAGGGTCAAAGTTAAATAGAATTACCAAGGTCAAGGTCAGCCAATGTCAAAATTGAAAACAAGTGATCCAGGGGCGGCGCTAACTTCGACTCAAGGGGTATGGCTATAACAATCTTGGAACAGGTACACTAGGCAATGATACAAGCCAAATGTTTAAAAAAAACAAGAGCTGTAATGGCCCCGAATGGCTGCTTTGACAACACTTATTTCAATGTCTAAACAAGTTGTGCCCCAAATATCTACAGATAATCAACCAAATGATGATGAGGGCACACAGGAGCATCGGTAACACAGAAGCATCGGTAACACCGGTGGATGCTATCCGAAGCCTGGAGTTTTCGATGAACAGCAAACAAGATCTGTTCTTGCAAATGAAAAAATTAGCAAATTTCAATTCACTTACAGAAAAATTGTAACTTTACACAAGCAAAATCAAAAATGATAAAGGGACGTTATTCAATCGAAACCCAGATAAAGATACGAACAAAGTTATGAATCTTGAACAGTGAATTTCCCTTCAATACCCTCTTTCATTGTACTGAATATCAAGTAAATAATTATGTTGAACGATTTTTTGAGGGGGTCAGCCCGGTTAGCTCAATCGGTAGAGCCCGAGACTTGTAATCTCGAGGTAGCGGGTTCGATTCCCGGGGCTGACCAACTAAAATTACTAAAAGTCTTTCGGATGAGACTTAAACCGAGGTCCCGTGTATGGGTGCTATACACCTGGCATGTTAAAAAACCAGGAGTGTCTCTGGAATTGGGACTTTCTGTTTCTTGCTCTATCCTCCGAAACCTAAAATAACTAACCTCTTCTGGAGGCGTTGGTCACGAGGGAAACCGGTACCAACGATAAAACCCCAATATACGATAGGGGTTCATACAAAGGTAGAGTTAATATTATTAGACATCGCACGTCTTCTAAATATGTCTAATATCAAGAAAATCTGTTTCATGCTTTTGGCATTAAGTATCGTGCAAGCATAATTTCATACAATAAAGGGAGGTAATTAAAAAATGGGGTCAGAAAGAGTTATGGTTCTATGTCATTGCACTTCCTCTTAATGTTCTGTACCATTGTGTAAAAAATATAAACTCAATTCCTGACATACTTTTGTGTTATGTTCCGGGTAAGTCTATTACAAAAAGAGAGATACTTCAACAAGGAATGAGCTAGAGTTGTGGTTTTTGATCACTGCACTCCGTCTCATGTGTGTAGAGTCTAGCATCAATTTAATACTACCTTAAACACTTTTTTCTGTTAAGATCGGGACAAGCAAAATACATAAAGGGATATAATAAAAAATTGGGCAAGCCAGGTTATGGTTCTTAGTCACTGCTCTTCCTTTCAATGACCTCTATGAATATCTGAAGTATCAAGTTAATCCCTTTTATGTTTTTTTTTCAAATTTTGCTCCGGACAATCTTTTTACATAAAGGGATATATATAATAAAACACAGGGTCAGCTAGAGTTATTGTTCTTTGTCTCAACATTTCTTTACAATGACCTCTAATATAATGTGAAGTATATAGTCAATCCCTTACATTTTTTTCGAGTTATGCTCCGAACAAGCTTTTTACATTAGGGGCATAATTCAAAAATGGGGTCAGCTACTACTTCTCATTAACGCAAAACTAAAGTAGCATAAGAAAGAAGAAACTTTATAATGCTCAAGTAAATGTAACAGGACTGTAATATTTAACAAGAGCACCGCCTGCGGGTGCCGAACGCTCGTCTGATTTTATCCTTTTACGGATTATTTTTTAAGTAACAGTGTCCTTGACCTTGACCCTGAAACACAATCCCACAAAAGGTTTTTGTAATTAATAACTATACACTAACTGTGTTCACAATAATTCAATTGCAACTAAAGATACTGTATATTTCCCATTTTTCTAGTTTTAGAAAAAAAAGACTTGACCTTGACCCCATAATCCCAAACACAATCCCAATAAATGTTTTTATTCATATGTATTACACACTTAATAATTTAGTTACATTATGTCAGTTGTAACTAAAGATATTGAATAATTACCATTTTTCTATTTTTAGCTACAGTGACCTTGACCCTAGGAGCCCTAAAATATCTTCTTAAATACTTACTGCAAACAAAAGTTGGTTACATTATGTCAACTGTATCTAAAGATATTGAATATATTACAGTTTTCCTATTTTTAGTAACAGTGACCTTTTGACCCCAGGAGCCCCAAAACACAATTCAATTAAAGATATTCATAAATACTTCTTATACACCAAGTTTGGTTGCATTATGTTCACTGTTACAAAAATGGTATGTGTTAAACTTTCTAAGTTAAGAAGGGGGAATAATCCAGTCAAAATACTAACAGGGTTATATAACTTGTAAAACTCTTCCTTCATTCTATAGTACATTTGATAGTGAACAGGTA